>CM024683.1:20822583-21422583 GCA_014182735.1 Corymbia maculata | reverse complement strand
TTTTTCCCCTTTTCATGTACTTGATGGTTTACTTCTGTTTATTGTGTAGCAGAACCTGGGATTTTTTACGTCATTTCAAAGTCTCAAGTTTTGGTGGTACTAAGATGATAGATGAAATGAATTTGTTCATTTCTGTTCTTTTTCCATTTTGGGCCACTGTTGTCTCATCTCAGTCAACGGTCAACGGCTGAAAGAAGGAAGAATCAAAGAGCCAATGATATTCCATTTAATCTTAGTATTGCGCTGGAATACACTTGGAGAGCACCAAGATGCCTTTGATTCGTGAGGTTTCTATTCAATAAAAGTCGACAAAATCAGATATTTCCATATCAGTCTACTGGTCCATTATTTGTTAAGCCAGAAAATGACAAGTTCGATCCTCAGCAGAAGGCAAAATCTTGCTAGTTTTACATGCTATTCCTTTTAATAGCACTCTCATGATAGGGAGGAATTATTCCATAAATCTAATATATGTGCCGAATTGAATCTAAACCCATAAAAAATATGGATCGAATGTAAATCTCAAAAAGCTCACGATCGCCATAAGCTGTGCAAGTAGGGGATAAGAAAACATATTTTGTGAATTAGAATAAACATGAAGATTTGACAAACTTTATTAGGTGACCAATCTTGGCTATGCTGACATATATTCCGAGCAACTGACAGTCAACATATCAAGATGGACAAACATTGGGATTACATGTATCGTATACTTGCGTGTTCACATTTATGAACAATGACTTACATGGGCTCACGCTTTTTGATTTATAGAAAAAACTAATAATTATAAAACCATAACATTACCAGGTATGCTATCATATCCATATAAGCTATATAGAGTCAATAGACAAATTGAAGATACCGACTTAATGCAGCGTTGTCGGACATCCAGATTTTTTAAAACACCTAAGAGAAACTGTGTAAACCCATACTGAATCCCACTGTAAAATACAAGTTTTAGTACAATTACTATATTGTGGTTAATTTTGGCCTTCACACCTCTAATAAATTAAGTTCATAAAATATTTTCAAGATAAATAACAGTCTCTCGTCTCGCAATGCAACTAAGCAAGCAAGATGGTGGAAGACTTTGCCTTGCTTTCAATTGCAGGTCTTTCTTGTTACATTTTGATACGTCCATGATAGGGTATGTCCAAGAGACACCTATTGCTTATGATAGAGTGTATTTTAGAGAGGTACCCTTTGAATGGGTATGAGCGGTTATTTTTTCAAGAGAAGTATAAAAGGATAACTTCAGAAAAATAACCTCCAATGAATGATTGAAATTGAGAGAGAGAATTCTCTCGATCAAAAGAAAAATACTCAAGGGTTCCATCATCTACTTTGAGAAACAATTGGCATTAACACTGTGGAATGTGAATACTTTCCTCATGATTGTATTCGGACCAACGTGAAGTCGTATCGTCTATCGTTTGTTCAGGATTCAACATATGTTCCTGGGGTAATTTATTTATTGCGCATTGAAGAGGTAAGTCATTTCTTCCGCCGACTATTTTCCTCTAACATTAGTATCAGAGTCTGTGTTATGATCCCTGTCTTGTTTTTTCTATGAGCTTTTCACTTGCTGATCGATATGGGGATTGAACGAATGAACTTCATATTGTCTGGATGTTCATTTCTTGGAAATTGCAACACGAAACATCGAAAACAATCCGGACGTGAAGAATGGGTTCGAACGATGAAGACCACCATTTTGTTTCGCTCTATTTCGACAATTTATTTTTTGAAAAAATAAATTTTGATTACACAAATTGGAAGATCTCGTCAAGACAAGCAGAATGGTGGGTGGCATGCCGTCAGATGACGCCGAACGCGCCCACATGTGCGGCCAAAAGCCGTGGCGCGTGAGAGCCACCTGCCTCACGCGCTAGGACTGCTAGTGCATGACTCCCACACGTGCATTTGGCCAATCGACACTGACATCATCAATGACATCAGCAAAACTGTTAGTAACGGCCTGCTAACGTCATCAACCCGACCCGGTTGACTGGTCAACAATCAGACTGGGTTGACCGGTCGGATCGTCGAACTGGTTGACCATTCGGACCAGTCAACGGTCGGACCGTAAATCGGTTGGATCGGTCGGACCAGTCCAGTCACCTGAGTTGGGCACGCGCGTGCGCCACACGCATCGCACATTCAGGCGGTGCGTGGGGGCTCGTGTGGGCTCCATTTGGAGCATTTTTGGTGTCTGTGTTCGTAATGAAATTCTCTACATTGTGGTATGATTATTTTACATGTTGGAGGATTTTAAAGGTATAAAAATGCATATAAAACCCTAAATACATGTATTTTTGGGGTATATGCATTATTTATTCATTTTAATCTGTATTTTCTTATAAGTTTGTAAATACAGAAGTTATCCTACATGAAAATGACCACATATGAGTGATGTAGAGCTTGGTTTGATGATGGAATGTATATGGTTTGATGTACTTGCAATTTTCTAGTTCTAAGCTATCTTGAACAATGGCAAGAGATCCTTGAAATGTTCAATATGTCTTGAATTTTGTTAGTGATTAGAATCATTGCGTGATTATTTTTGTATGTTGGTCCACATCATGCTATACCTTTTGATATTTGATAGGAAAATGTGACAATTACATGAGGATATATAATTATTTTTTCTAGTAGGAGTTCGTAGTTTGGTAGAATTTGAAGGAGTTCTCACGTGGAACTTAAAATTTGCACAAAATAAAATGAGTTAATGATAATAGAACAATTGTACACTGAAACTAATTAGGAACAAAGTGAACTTTCGTTTCGGTGCCTTTTGTTGAATTATCATTAATTCACTTTGTTTTTGTTGCAAATTAAATATATATGTGTTTATGTGTAAATTGTGCTAGTGTTGATTTTGCGTTTATTATGTTAATGTGTAGTAGCAATTGATTATGGCTTCGGCTTCCAAGACCATTGTGGCTAGCCTCAATAAGGGTGAGAAACTGAACGGTGACAATTATGATATTTGGCATCGAAAGGTTCAGTACATCCTTGAGGAGCAAGAGGTTCCTGAGCATGGAACTTCAACTCAACACAAGAGAGATCAAGAAGCTTACCTAGCTTGGAAAAGAAAGAATAGCATTGCTCCCATCACGTTGCTGAGCTGTATGCAAGATGATCTCATGTGTGAGTTTGAAGGTTATGACAAAGCTCAAGAGATTTGGATTGCCTTGAAAGATAAGTTTAGGGGTACGTCTGCCACTAAGTTGAGAAGACTCACTATCAAATTTGACACATACCGGAAGTGCCCAAATTTAACGATGAGGCAACATCTTCGCAAGACGTCAAACATGATCCATGAGTTGAAGTCGGCAGGTCACACCCTTACTGATGAGCAACAAGTTCAAGCTGTTATAAGGTCTCTTTTCGACAGTTGTGAGCATATGAAAATCAATATGACGCATAATAAGAACATTGTTACTTTTGACGATATAGCGTGTCATTTGGAATTAGAGAATGAGCGCCTAGAGGTTGCAAAATCCCTTACCCATGCTTATGTTGCTGAATCGAGTTCACGCAAAGTTCCAGGCTTCAAGCGCAAGAGGAACCGGAAATTCAATAACAAAGGGAATGAGGCAAATGAGGCATCCAAGAGAGCTAAGACCCTTCGACGCAAGAAACGTGGTGGGAAGAAGGACAAGGCTAAGATGAAGTGCTATAGTTGTGGTAAATTGGGTCACTTCGCTCATGAATACACTGAACCGAAAGAGGTACCACATTGTTCTATTACTTTAAGTAATGCTTTTGTTTCTAGCACTGTAATGCTTGCTGAATCTCATCCTATGTGGACTTTAGACTCGGGAGCAACAAACCACGTACCTAGAGATCAAGGAGCATTTGTGGAGTATCGTCGAATACAATCTGGAAAAAAATGGATATATGTTGAAAACAACTCAAGAGTTGAAGTGAAGGGTATCGACACATGTAAATTGACCTTACGTGGTGTTTGAAACCTATTCCTACATGATGTCCTCTATACTCCGGATATTTGACGAAACTTAATCTCAGTAGTTGTTCTTCTAAGTTTAGGTTATGTATTGAATTTATATGGTATTTGTGTTGACATTTTATTTGAAACAGTTTATTATGGTTTTGGTTATGTATTAGATGGTTTTGTGGTACTAGATATTGACTATGATGTGTACAATGTTAATGTTGATGGTTGTTTTTCTTTAATTGTATCTTCTACTAATGTGGAAATTGATGCAAGTACTTGGCATCTTAGACTAGGTCACATTGGGTTACAAAGAATGAAACGTTTAGCAAAAGAAGGCCTTTTAGGGTCACTCGCTAATGTTGATTTACCTGTATGTGAACATTGTCTAGCTGGAAAAATAACTAGAAAACCATTTGGTAAAGGAACTAGAACCGATCTTCTATTGCAACTCATACATTTTGACATATGTGATCCGTTGAATGTGAGGGCAAGGCATGGAGTCTCATATTTCATCACTTTTATAGATGAGTTCACACGTTTTGGTTATATTTTTCTGATCTCCCATAAGTCCGAAGCATTGGATTGCTTTAGACGATATATAGCTTTGGTTGAGAATCAGTTGAACAAAACAATCAAGACATTGAGAACCGATCATGGACGTGAGTATCTATCTGAGCAATTTAAGGCTCTTTGTAACAAAAAGGGAATTGTAAGACAATTGACTATTCTTGGTACTCTGCAACAAAATGGGGTTACTGAGAGAAAGAATAGAACCCTATTAGAAATGGTTAGGTCTATGATGGTGCAGACAAATTTACCTATCTCATATTGGGGAGATGTGTTATTAACTGCTGCTTATATATTTAATCGTGTGCCCTCTAAGTCAGTCGCTTCCATCCCTGATGAATTGTGGACTGGTAGGAAATCAGATTTAAGTAATCTACGACCTTGGGGGTGTGCATCATATGTTCATGATTCTTCCCATAAATATGGTAAATTAGGCTCAAGAGGGAAGAAATGTATCTTTATTAGGTACCCTGAGCACTCCAAATAGTATGTGTTCATAGGTGAACAAGCTGATGGAAGTGTGGCTAAAATGGAGTCACGTGATGTCACGTTCTTGGAGAACGATTTTCTTAGTAGAGGTGAGATTAATAAGGATTTCCAATTATATGAATTGGAAGATCTTGATAACACACCCACTAATATTGTCGAGGGAAATGAAAATTTACCTCCACATATAAGGCCTAGTGAGAGTGTTGCATTGCCTGGAGGATTGAATTCACGAGAAGTTCAGTTGCGCAAAAGTAATTATAAAAGTATTCCCTGTCATTGTTTTGAGATTGAAGGGGAAGCATTTATGATTGCTCCACAAGACGATGCTGAGCCTAAGACAGTTCAAGAGGTTCTCTCATCCCTTGATAAGAAAGAATGGAGAAAAACTTTGGAAAACGAAATGGAGTCTATGAGGGCAAACCATGTCTGGGACTTGGTTGATTTGCCATCCGATCGCAAAGCTATTAAAAATAAATGGGTTTTCAAAATTAAGCGAAAGGCGGATGGATCCATTGAAAAGTACAAGGCTCGCCTTATGGCGAAAGGTTATACTAAACAAGAGGGTATAGATTATGAGGAAACCTTTTCACTAGTTGTAAGGTTTGCCTCTATACGCCTTATACTAGCCATTGTTGTACATTTGGACCTAAAATTACATCAAATGGATGTAAAGACAGCATTTCTCAATGGAGAACTAGATGAATAAATCTATATGAAATAACCAACGGGTTTTGTGGCTGAAGGTCAAGAGTAAAAAGTTTGCAAGCTTAATCGCTCAATATATGGCCTTAACAACAATCTAGACAGTGGTATCTTCGTTTTCATCGAGACATTATTTCTTTTGGTTTCATGATGATCGAAGAAGATCACTATGTGTATGTGAAACGGTCTGAGGAGAAGTTGCTTATATATTGGGAGTTAAGATTGAAAGAGATCGATCAAAGAAAATCTTTGCTATGTCACAAGAATCTTATATAATAAAGATTCTTGAACGCTTCAATATGCAGCATTGCAATCCCATTGATACCCTTGTCATGCAAGGCAAAGGCCTAAGTACTAAAATGTGTCCTAAGACTCCAGAGGAAAAGAAAAGAATGGAAACTGTTCCTTATGCAAGTGCGGTCAGAAGTTTAATGTATGATATGATGTGTACTTGACCCGACATATGTCATGCTGTGGGGTTAGTGAGCCGATATCAATCAAATCTTGGACAAACACATTGGAAAGCAGTTAAGAGGATCCTGAGATACTTGAAAGGCACTATAGACTATCGACTTTGTTATCAAGGGAATGATTTGCACTTATTAGGCTACTCTGATGCTGATTGGAGAGGAGACCTAGATGAGCGTAAGTCAACATCTGACTATGTGTTCTTGCTTAATGAAGGTGCAATTTCTTGGAATAGCAAGAAACAGACGTGCACAGCCGTATCTACAATGGAAGCAGAATTTATTGCATGTTCTGCTGCGGTACAAGAAGCAATATGGCTAAAACGTTTCTTGGAAAATTTAGCCATTTTCACTGAGGCTACAAGACCAGTGGCAGTTCATTGTGATAGTCAAACAGCCATTGTCTATGTGAAAGATCCCAAGTATCATGGTAGGACGAAGCACATTGACATAAAGAATAACTTCATTAGAGATATAATAGCGTAAAAGGAAGTGGTCCTACAATATGTTTCAATCAACAAGATGGTTGCTGATCCATTCACGAAAGCTGTTGCTAGAGGTGTGTTCTTGACCCATAGGATGTCTCTAGGGTTACGTAGAATGTGATATGTAATATTGTTGAGAATCGTTGGGTTATGCCTATGTGGATTTATGTATTGTACTTGTTTGTTTTCTTTTAATGAATTGATGTTTCATTATCAAATATAAATTCATTATGAGACTAGCACATACACACACATATATCGTTGAAAGGTATGTTAATAGGCATTGATTGGTTCACTCACACGAGCAATCGCCTCAAGTGCTACAATTAGCATGTTGAGATGAGACGTTATGTATTATAAATGCTAGAAGAGCAATTTTAATACATAATATCATTTTATGTCGCCTTGATTGGAATCAAGATGAGGTATGTATTTTGTTAATAATAAGACCGAACATGATAGTCCTACAATCATGTATGCCTGAAGGAAGTTGGATGCGAGTACTTAATTAGGCGCTGTAGAAAGTGAGCTAATATAGCACTCGAGCTAAACATAAGTATGTGAAAAATATGTGACTACGTTTAGGCTAATATCAGTATAGTGGATATGTTTAAAAAATGACATATGCTCTTATAGAAAGAGAAATCCACTATAGCATGTAATTCATATTACATGTGCTTTATTACGACCGATAAAGGAGATCAGTAAGATAAATCCCTACTTACTTATTGTGTGAGTCCTTGAGGTAATTTATAACTTACTTCATTTAGTGCCCTATGTTACTTCAGACTATGTTCTTGATGTGACGGATCGATGTTGCTACTTTAGCATGTTATCGACGGTTATGAAAAGATATGGCTTTATGGAACGTGTCTAGGAAAGCAATTGCTCTGAAATGGATAGAGACATGAGTGCGAAGGAAGACTATTGTTGCTTTACATCTATCACGTGTATTTACTGGTCGACCAATTATATCGTCTTTTTGTGGTTTTAGATATAATTGTAAATACATTGTGTTTGAGAATATTCAAGTATAGCCTTTAAGGGATTGGTATACTTGGATTGATGTAGCAAAATATGTCTTGGGCATTGTGAGACATTGATTATTTATCTTCTTTTCGGGGTTGTAGCCAATTATGTTATCCCTAATAGGTGCATAATTAGAGCTCCCAAGTGCAGGTGTACTCACTAGTTGCACGGTTTTCTTGCCAGTATGAATCGTTTCTAAAGTAGATGAATGTTGAATGCTTTATATCATTGATAGAGTATTACTAAACCCATCATGTCCGAGTGGGAGATGTTACATTTTGGTACATCCATGATGGGGTATGTCCAAGAGACACTTATTGCTTATGATATTGAGTTGAGGTTAAAATTGTATGTGATTAAACTATTTATTAAGTTGAGGTTAAAATTGTATGTGAAATTCAGATTGTGACACTAACTGCCAGTTGCCTCTGTTACCTCTAAACAAATTATCTTAACCCCACAAATAATGAAAAGTCACTACAATTTAGGAATATGTAAATTTTTAGTTCTTATATATCAATTAAAAATCTGTGAGGTATACAAATAAAAAATCTCTAACAACCAATATTTGCCATTTATTTTAGAAATTGCATATTCAAAAAAACAAGAAAATATGTCAACATAGGAGAATATTAAAATAAACACTAGCAACTTGATATTTGGTATTTCTCTTTCTCCCACACGCAATGCATGCATACAATTTTCCATTACCATTAGATTAGCCCAAGAATTTAAGAGGAAAGTTGTCAATTATAGAAGGGAAGAACATAAATAACCGGTACGACTAGATGTCAGTTGTTTTTAATAGAATGAACAATACTATCACATTCGACAGGGATTAATCGGGTCTTTAAATAGTCTGGGACATTCGATTGATATTGAAAAAGTCGATGATTAATGTTAATTTCATGGAAATTTTACACATATGTGGGAAAATTATAAAAAAATCTTAAATTTATTATACGGAGGCCAATTCATAATCTAAACTTTTTAATTTAATCAATTTAGTTTTAAATCTTTTTATAATTTATTAATTTAGTCATTTTGACTAATTTTGGCTGGATTATTGATATGAAGCTTGGTCACCTTACATGGCATGACCTCAAGTAGATAATTTCTACAAATTTTCAATTTTTTATATTTTATATTATATATTTTTTCTTTTCTTGTTATGTTTTATCACATCGTGGCCAGCGACAATGAAAAAGCAAATAAAGTGACAAAAGATGCGAACAAGCATCATTGCACCTTTCAGCGAGCCACCTTGAATTTTGAGTTAGGCCATCGCAAAGAAGAGAAATAGAGAGAGGAAGAGAGATGCGGACAACGGTGGGGCTAAGTCTTGGAGGGAGGAGTTGGTTTTGATAGGGGAGAGACGCTGCTCGTTGGGGACAAGGATGCTAACGTTGATTGGCAGTATTTTTTTTTTTTTGGGAGGGAGAGAAAGAGAGAGAAATGGTGTCGCTGAATAAAAGGTATTTCATGTAACAATTATATCATGTGAGGTAATAAATAAGTGCAACTGAGTATTTTAAACAATTCAGCACCCATTAGAATGAAGACCGATTACACCACATCAATCATATGAATAGTGCATTATATAAATTTCCTTAGTAGCGGGATAGTTTAAGTTTCGAATTAAGGATTTTTGTTTGAAGATGAACGCTGTTGCAAATGCCAATAATTCAAAGTCACATATGTATATATAAAAAGTTCGATTGGATTTTAAAAATTTTCTCTAATGTGGTTAAATAAAGAAAAGCCAAAAAATCACCTTCACTTTGTATCCTGATTTCACTTTATATGCTCTATTTTTAAAGCTATAAATTTCAATTTAAAATTTGTCATTAAATGAATGGGACATGGAAACTCCTAGTACGATGACCCATAGATTGATCAATGAAACTTCGAGGAAATTTTCAGGATGACTTGTAAATCACGTTCTACTTTTTGGCATGCCCTTTAAGGGTGCGTTTGGTTCAGTATTTGCAAGGGGTTTTGCGTCCAATACAAATGCTGAATGCCCAAAGCTACTTGGGGAAATGCAATTGTGTTTAATAAATTTTTTTTTGCAAATGGACTTTGAGTTGAATGTGCGTTTGGTAAAAAAAACTTTCGCAATGAGCTTTGATGGGTATGTTTGTAGATCTGGGGGAAACCCTAGAGTTTATGGAAATTTACAAAGTAAAATAAGACGTCGTATAGAGTGTATATGAAGTTGTACAATATTTCGAAGGTTAGGGTTATGGTGTAAAGGATGTTTACTAAGTAAAGGAACGAATATAGAAGAAAATAAAGTTAATTAAAATCACGAACATTAAAGATTATATATAAAGCAAAGAATATGTAAAGTATGAAGAGTAGAAGTATACAGGAACACCAAGGTATGAAGAAACCAATCATATAGATGGTGCATGATGATATTATAAGAGTACGAGTTACAAATATGAAGAAAACTGTAAATTACAAGTGCAGGAACTGAATCTACTACAAAAGTAAAACTATAAAGCTGAAACCAGTTTCAGATCTGGGGTGGTAATCCACTCTCCGTCACTGAACTAATGTGAAATGTATATGCAGATCTACCAACTATATGTGAGTCAGGATCTGATATGAAGAAACTATGATATGATTTCGAAAACTTACTTCAAAACCAGAGGGATACTTCCGGGTGAAGAGGGTTTTCGAGGGTTTCTGGGTTTGAAAGAGTGAGGATCTGCGGAGAGGGTTTCGAAGAGCTCTCTGAAGTGGTACCCCAAGTGCCTCCCCTTTTTCTATGCAGGTTGTTTTCTTTTATAGTGCTCGTGCTACAATGTTTAACTATTTAAACAGTAGTAAGTGCACAGTAAAAATGTGAACAGTAGATGAACAGTATTTAAAGTATGAATAGTAAGATAGTATTTAATGCAGATTGTCTTCTGTTTATGGGGACGCCAAATGGTATGTTGAAATTGCTTTATGGCTTCCTTCTTGGCTATCTGAGGAATCTTTAGCAATTTGGTTATCTTGGTAGAGTTGACCAATTATGGCGTAACATTCTTCTTTGGTGCATGCAGCAGCAAGAGCTGACATTATTTGTGATTTTTCTTGAAGATATGCGGTTTGGTTTGATAATTTTTTGGGTTGGTTATTTGTATCCAACCATTTTTGAACCATTCCTTCTGTTCCCCATTGTTGGAATTTAAATTTATCCCACCATTTTGTTTTGTGCTGGCGTATGAGTATGGGTATTTTCTCCGTGGGAGAATATGCAAATTTCCAAGCGGTTACCCATGATATTCTGAATATGGCAAAATAATGGAGTAGGCATGGGAATCTTATGTCATGTTGGGATGGGTGGAATTCTTTTATGAAGAGTTGCCATCCTGGTATGAGTGTGGGATGGATGATTGTTTCAATTAGTCCGAAATATGTCCACCATTGGCTAATCCAATTTGGGAGATTTTGTCTAGTAAATTTGTCTTTGAAGTATACGAGCCAAGTATACTTCATTTGATTATTCTATCTATAGAAGGCATTCCACCATGCTTGTTGGTAGTCCCAATATGAGTATGAAACACAGTATGGTAGGCTTTGTGTGAGTCTGGCATTGAATTTTTTGAGTGTATGGGGTTCTTCAGTCCATTCATTTAGATGTATGATTCTAATAATCATGACAGTGGAGTAGAGAATATGGTTGCTGTCGTTTTTGTCACAAAAATAGTTGAATTTTCCTGATTCAGTTTCAACCAGGATTTGTTCATAAAAGGCTAAAGGTTTATTTATTTCATATGATTTGAAATACCATTCTTCTGGAAATATGTTTTTTGCAAATTGATTAGGATTTTTGTCATAAAATCCATCCTCGACAGTGAGGATCAAAGCATGTTTTTCTTTTGGGAAAAATTGAGACCTCATTTGAGAGACCATTGGTTGGGAGCTTTCTGCTGGTCTGATAACCACCTCGCTAAGAATTTTTTTCTGTTTCATTAATTGGTATTCTACTTGTCTTTGAGCTGTTAAGGGTGAGGGGTTATCACTCATTGCTATGGCCCTGGAGGCTTGGGCTTCTTTATCTTGTGCTTGTGTTAGCAATGTTTGTGTAAGGGTTTTGGAGGTTGGATTTTGAGTTTGGTTATGTTTGAGCAGTGATTGGATCATAATTTCGATTGTTTCTATTGGTAGTATTTTGGCTAGTTCTGTGATTTTAGCCAAGTCCGTGGGATTTATGGATTCTAGGGTATTGGTTATGGGTTGGCTATCTGGTTGGTTGTGGTAATATGTGCGGTCAGGTATAAGACCTGATTCTTCCACGGTTTGTGCCCAGGATTTCATGGGTAATATGGGGTTTTTGGTTATTCTTGTATTGGACGAGGATGTTTGGTTATCTATGATTTTTGTTTTGTCTTTTTTCTTTGCTCGTGGCATGGTTGTTGTTGCTGTTCTGGTTATATCCCCTGTAAAAATTCTCTTTTTGAGAAAATCAGGCAGGGAGTTTGAAGAACCATTTATGAACTGTATGTCAAAATAAAAAACAGAAAGGATTGCCTACCATCTTGCAAGGATTTGTTTTGATGTAATGTTTAAAACATCCTTTTGTAAGACATCTTTTGCTGATTTGCAATCAATTCGTAAGAGAAATTTTTGGTTTAAAAGATCTCATTGGAATTTAGAAATAGAGAGGACTATGGCAAGAATTTCCTTTTTAATGGTGGAGTAGTTTTGTTGGGTTGGGTTCCAATGTTTTGATATAAACTGTACTACTGATTCTTTGTCATTGCAGGTTTGTTTGAGAATTCCTCCATATCCTATTTCTGAGGCGTCAGTTTCGACTACTTTGAAGGCTGTTGGGTCAGCCAAATGGAGCAAGGGTATATGTTTAATGTAGGCTTTTATGGTTCTGACTGTACTGGTATGGACATTTGTCCATGGTGGGGGATTCTTTTGTAACCTTTGGTGGAGGGGTTTACAGATGATGTTAATATTTAGGAAAAAATCTATGACATAATTAAGACTTCCTAAGAAACGCTGTAACTGGGTCTTTTCCTTGATTTCATCGGGGAATTTATCAGTGAAAGAGATTGACCTGTCTTTGGGGAAACTGGTTCCTGGATGGATGTTATGTCCTAAGAATCGAATTTTGGTTTGGAATAGTGATACCTTAGTAGGAGATATTGCTAAACCACTTTTTATTATTACTTTTATGAATATGGAGATATGCTTAAAATGTTGTTCTATTCTTGAGGAAAAAATGAGCACATCATCAATATATGTTATGATGAATTCTGAATAAGGGTTGAAGATGTCATTTATTATCCTTTGGAATTCTGACGGAGCATTTTTTAATGTAAAAGGCATTACATTCCATTCGTATTGACCAAATGGGACTGTAAAAGCAGTTTTATACCTGTCTTTTTCGTTGATTTGTATTTGCCAAAATCCATATTTCATATCGAATTTTGAGAAGATCATAACTTTGCAGAGTCTATTCAGTAGGTCTTTTTTATTAGGGATTGGATACCTTACCCATCTAAGGGCTGTATTAAGGGGTTTATAGTTGATTACTAGTCTAGGTACACCTCTTTCTAATTCGGCATTTTTGTTAACATAAAAAGCAGAACAGCTCCAAGGTGACTGGCTTTTTCTTATGAGTTTTTTATTCATGAGGTCGTGTATTTCTTTTTGGCAAAATTTTAAGACTTTTTGATTCATCTGAGTGGGGCGAGCTTTTGTAGGTATTTTTGTTTCAACAAATCCTTGTCCATAAGGAAGCTTTATAATATGTTTTTTTCTTTCCCAGAAGGCATTAGGAATGGTGGAACATATAGTTTTTTCTATTTGGATTTGTAAAGTGTGTATCTTTTCTTGGATGGTTATTTTTTTGAGGTTTTCCTCTAATCTTTTAAATTCCAAATCTTCTTTTAAAAATTCCAACTGTGTTTCTTTGTCTTTTATGAGACAATTTATTTCTGAAATGGATTTTTCTTGTAGAAAATTTAAGGTTCGGTTTTGGGATTTAGTTATAAAATCGAACCTTATTTTCCTATTAAGATACTGAGTTTTAATACTTTCATTATTAACTATGAAAGGCTGGATTAATTGTATGAAGGGAGTTCCTAAAATTACTTCTTGTCTCATATTTTTGACCAGGAGAAAAGAGGTTTTGTAAGAAACTTGTTCTTTTATTATTAGAGCTTCTGGTAATTTATATTTGATATTAAGCTTATCTCCTAAGGCTGATTTTAATGTTTCTGAAGTTTTATCAAAATATTTTGTTGGAACAAGGCCTTCTTTGATGCAATTGAGGTCTGCTCCTGTATCAAAGAGTGCTGTTGTTTCAATTATATATTCATTATTAATTTTTATAGAAATGTTGATTATCCATTTTCGAGATGTTATTTCTGTTAATAGCATTAAATAGCTTGGATCTATTTTTATATCGAAATCCTTTCTTTCTGAGTATATGATGGTATTGGTTCCTTCAGGGACATCTTTCTTGAATTGAGATAGGGCTAGTTGGATTCTGTATATTTCATTGGACATATTATTTTGCGCATTTTTTAAAGCTTGTATTTCTACTTTTTGTGCTTTTATTTCGTTTTGGAGATCGTTTATGTTAATAGGTCTATTCTGGGATTTATTTTTGCTAAGAATATCTTTGAGATTATAGGAAGAACTGTTTCTAGTAACTATATTCATAGAAGAGTGCAGTCGGTCTAAATATTTTTGTGTATCTACAGGGTCCTCTATTTGATCAGCTGTGCTAAGGAGAAATTCTTCTTCTGTAGTGAGCACATTTAGCTGTGGGAAGTGTCTTCGTAATTGGAATCGGACGATATATCTAGTTCATTAATTTGTATGCCTTGTTCTATTGATTCATCAGAAGAAGAACTAGTATCAGTTTGGCCAAATATGTCTCTTAATTGGTGTAAGGTATTTTCTTCTAAAAAAAGTTCGTCTATTTTTTTGTTTATTCTGCAATATTTAGCAGCATGCCCTTTGTTTCCACATGAATAACATTTGATATCTTTATAATTTCTTTTAGTATTACTTTGGTAGTTCTTTTGTTTGGGGTTTTTTTTATGATTGTTAGATTTTTTGTCAGTCATTTTATTAGAACAATCATAACTAGGTTTTCTGTGGTATGATTTATGACGATTATGTTTCCTTTCTTTGGGGCATTTTCCTGTGGTCATATTGGGCACAGAAGTCTCATAATGTTTTGTTGCCTAATTTTTTCTCTTTCTTGATTTGTTTTTGTAATCTGATGGCATTACACATCTGGGTGCCTTGTCTGTAGATATGTGAGACTATTTTTCCATATGAAAGGTGGTCATAGAGAATCTAGCCATTATTATCTTTTCTTATTTTGTCTCGGACTTGGTTTCCTATGAGTTTTGGTATTCCATCTAAAAATTTTTCTTTCCAGAATGGTTGATTACAGTCGGGTCTAACTAAGACGCAATGAAGAAACAAATCTTTGTATTCTCGGAATGTTCCTAATGATTTACATCTCATGTTAGAAAGGAGTTCTTCATTTCTCTCCCTAATATGAGATAGGTCACCTATGAAATGTTGGGAAATTGAATATATGAGGGTATTGACAGCATCAGGGATAGAGTGGCCATTATCATCATAGATTATTTGACCAAAATTATCTCTTTTATAGGCACGCAAAATTTCTGTTTTTTGTTCCTCCATGATGTAGTTATCCCACCACCCTTTCAATTGCCCAGTAAAACCGGCCAATAAAATATTAGCAACGGCTTGGTCAGAAACATCTTGTTGGGTTTTGTAAGTATTAGCCAACATTATCATATTGTTGAGTATATTTAGCAAGTTGGATTCTGCTATACCGTCAATGTTCCATTCGTAAATAGCATCTGGAGAGTATTTATGTTGTATTTTTTTTGAGAAGATGATTCTTCTAAAGCTATATCAGGAGGGGTAGCCCTACTATGGTATAATTTTTGGGGTTGTTTCCAGTTGAAATTATTTATTTCATTAATGCGTTCATTATCAGAAAATAGTGTTGGCTTTGTCAAGGGTTCTAATACTAGCTTTGGATTTGTCAGGAGTGTCTCTGACAGTCAATCCTTGGATCATAGGTGTCTCGAGTATGGGTTTTGACTCTTCTTTTCTTATTATCTGCCTTCTTTGTTCTACTGCTTTTGTGAATTCAGGGCTAAACCATTTAGGAAGTTCAAATGTTTTGAATAAAGGAGGTTTTACTGGTTCTGTTTTAGAATTTGTCGAAGTGCTGTGTTGTATTGAGGATTCAATCCTAACTGATTGTTTTCCTATTGTTGATAGGTGTTGGTTGGTATAATTGTTTTGTTATATTATCTTAGGAATATTAATAGATTCTTCCATTTTATCAGCAATTTTGAATGGGGCTACTGTAATCTGACTTTCTCCTACTTGAATAGTTATCTTCCTAAGTGGTGGGTGTAATGATTCTATAACATCATCATTTTCAAGTTTCCATTTGTAATGATGTTCAAGAACCATTATTTCTTTGGGTTTTAGGAAATGTTCTTTGAACCAATCAAAGAAGAATATGTGAGTTTGATGTTTGTATATGAATTGATAGTATTGCCTTTTGATTTCTGCTGTCAAATTAACAAATGTTGCAAAGAACCATTCTCTAATGGCTTTGTTTTGTATTGAATTGAAATCCTGATTAAGGAAGGTTCTATTTGGCTCAAATTCTTTTTCTAAAACATTTAATTCACTATCAATTTGAGAATATGTGGGAGAATCTGTCCTTTGTATGATAGGTTCATGTTCATTTTGTTGGTAAATGGGTCTAGTTATTCCTAATCTATTGTTTAGTCCACTAATTTCTGGTTCAAGAGGTGCTGTGGGGGTTTCTCTATGTATTTGTAAATTTTGAGGATTGGTGTCTTGTCTCAAAGTAGTTCTATGAGTATTAGAAGTATTGGGTGGAATAGTAATAATTTTAGGAAGATTAGGTTGTCGATCAATAGAGGCTCTTGAGGATGCTGTATGAAATGATGGATTAGAACATGAATCAAAAGATCTTCTTGCAAATTGGATAGTTACTCTCCCTCGGGATGTTAAACTATATTAGTAGGTTCAGAATTTTGGACAATTTGTTGGGGAATCTTATTTTCTAATTCCCACTGTTTAGGTAAAGTTACTTCATCCCAATTTATAGATCTAGGGATAATTGTGTTTGCTCTGGAAATATCAGTTTGAAGGAAAATGGTTTCTTCTTTTGGGCTTCTTTTGAAAGCATTTTCCCCAAAAGCAGAAGCCATGGCTTTGTATTGGACTCTATAAATTATAGCTAAAGGGATGGATCCTTCTGCTACATTATAATTATGGATTTTTACCTGTAGTGTAAGGGATTTGAGGATGTTTTTATCTTTGAGAGATACTGTGAAATTGGGGTAACAATCAAAGTGTATGGGTCCTTTGCAGAGGCTAGTTTCTATGGTTCCTAATATGGATTCCTCAAAATCTAAGAGACGAGAATCTCTTAAAACTAAGAGAAGAGCTGTGTTTAGTCCTTCTTTGTAAGGGGTTTTGCCCCTACTTGGACTAGACCTATGTAGAGATAATTGTATTTTTCCCTATGTTTCTTAATGGAATTTGGATCAAGAAGATATGCCTTTTGATATGAGTCTGACAGCTGAATGTCTCTTTCTTCAGTGGCTATGATATAATCAGATTTTTTGAAAAGATTTCTAAATTTAGATTGCTTATAAATTTCTTTAAGCTGGACTTTGGGTATTTCCCAATTGTCTATGGATCTATTGAAATCTTCTATTTTTATTTCTTCTTTGTGAATAGGACCTAGATCTGGGTCCCTGACAGAAAGAGAATCAAAAGAAGACATGGATGTTGTATCTAGGGCCATACTTGACGGATCGGAACTACTTCTTCTATAAACGAACTGTTCCTAACTCTTCATATCCCCACAAATGGGCCTTTACCAAGCACTAAAGGATTTATCGCCTCCTTAGGACTTACGACCTACACTTGCTTGGTCGAAACGTGAAGAGTACCGACGAATGGTTCTCGGTCTACCGTTAAGAAGAATCCCAACGAATGGGTACTCGATCTACCACTAGGTATGGATCTATATACTCGATCTATGTATTTCCAATGGCTCGATACCATGAGGGGATATATATATCTTTTTTTTTTTTAAATTGACCTAAACCTTTCGCCGGATCGGCGAAGGGCTACGGCCATCGACGAGCCAGATTTGGTGCCCATAGCCATTGGCCGAGGTCGCGCGAATCGGCCAAGGGCCGCCGAAGGTCGCGACCTCGGGCGACCTAGGGGCCACGCGACCCGGGCGACCGCTACCTAGGTCTCGCGGCCGCAAGCGGCCCCGCCTAGGTCTCGCAAGGGTCGCGCGACCACCGGCCGCCATTGCGCGACCCTTGTGAGACCTATGCGAGGGCCGCCTGCGACCGCGAGACCCAAGGGGCAATTGCCTGGGTCGCGCGGCCCCTGGGTCAAACGACCCTCGGCTGGGTCACACAGCCCTCACCGGAGGTAAAATCGGAAATATGAAAAATCAGTGAGGATAGTTTTGAAAGGAAAAATATGATTTCAACATTCGGGGGATCTTTGAAAGCCCAAAGCTAATCCCTACTAGCCTTGGGCTTTCAGCATTTTGAAGGCCAACTTTCAACTGAAAGCTGAAGGCTAGTAGGGCTAGTAGGGACTAGCCTTGGGCTTTCAGCATCCCCCGAATGTTGAAATCATATTTTTCCTTTCAAAACTATCCTCACTAATTCTTCATATTTCCGATGTTATCCAATATTATTTTTTTTAATTGAAAAATGAGGCAGCCCTAAATGTGTCTAATGGACAAGAATTTATTGAACAATTGTGTAATCCGCGTCTGATGAAGACTCTTCAATAAGGGTCCCTCGCCAGTCTTTTCTTTGGAGAAGCTTTTGTCGGCTTTTGCCTCAACACTTTCTTTGCAACTAAGTGAGATGGACTTTTGACATCTTTGGTCGGATGAAAAGAAGAGGAAAAGCAACGGAGCAAGCAAAGACACTAGAAGACTTTGGGTTGCTTTCCCGTGTCACATGTCGTGAAGTAGATCATCCAACAAAGATGATGATTTGGGACTCGTGTGCTTTCCAGACAATCTAACCAATCATGATTAATTTAAATTTGATAATTCATCACTCCCTCTCAATATCTTCTTTCAAATTTAAAATTTAAAATTTAAAATAAGCGAGCTGCAATTGGAATAAAATATATCAAGCCGCTCATGTTTAGATCATAATCTATAAAATAATCCGAATTATGAATTTTGCAAATTAATCCATTTTATAATAAAAAAACATATTGTCCATGGCACTCTACATTCATTCCATTGAAATCTGATTATCTAGGCTATTTTATAGCTTAATTTCCAAAATCAAGTTGATTCCACTGCAATCATCTTATTTTTAGTGGGATACCAGATATATTTAAGTTTGATTTTGAGTAATCTTCATTGATACAATTTACCATTTATCGAACCTCACAAATATTCTAAATATTGTTTTATGTTTAATCTCACAGATATTCTAAATATTTACGATAACCCATAGATTGATCATCATTTTACTATTGACCATCCAATCATTTTAGTACATATAGATCCAGGCAAGTAAAAGGAAATTTAATTTCCACATTTTATATGAAAACAAGTAAAGTTGTTCTCGAGATTTATCTTCTAATAAACCGATGGTCCTTCAACTTTTGTGTAAATGCATCCATGTTATATCTAATTGAACAATCGATTCAATTAAATCCCCAAATCTGTCTAATCTACGTAGTATTCCTTATCATTTAATTGATTATGTTCCTAAAATATTTTAAAATGTTCAATATCATCTCCATTTTAGTTATTACAAGGGTGGAACTTGTGTAATGTCATTTCCACATCTTTTGCTCGTTAAGAACAATTGATTGTTCTTTACTTTCTCCGAGCTTTAGCTACTAAGGTTGATCTCATTCCCAACACCTAGATTTTCATTGGGAAGACTTCTTGTTCATCTAATAAGAAAACTAGGATTGAATTCAATAGAGTTTGACCCTAAACAAAAACATCGATCTTGCATGGTCTTGCATTTGCAGCTGTTGCTGTATTTCTTCGCATTTAGAATTTAGGGACATTCAAATTTTGAGCACAAAACATTCACATCGAATAAAGCATGAATTTGGCTATGAGCTTCCTTGAGATTGGCCCAATAGATGGCCCAATATGTGAAATGAGTCTTAAACTCACTTGAGGTTCTAAAACCAAGCCCACGCGAGCCCGGCCCTAAGCTATTTAGACTCTGCCTAATGAAGGGAAAGCAAGTGCGGCCATTCAAGGGGGCTATGAGGGAAATTGCATTCGGCCAGCACCCATTTTAGCCAATTCCAGTCTGAATGCAAAAGATGGAAGGGAGGTCTTGTTCAGCTGCAAGCGTCGAAATTGGAAAAAGGCAAAGCAGAATCATAGAGGGAAGGTGGGCGTGGAGTTTCCATTTTGACGAAGGGAGCAATCTCGCATTCAGAACCGGACAAAAAAGAAAAGGCGTAAGCTTTTCCTCACGGCCAAGAAAGAGGAATCCGGCGAGAGAGTTATGGTCGGCAAATGAACAGAACAGAAAAGAAAGAGAGAAAAAAACAGAGGAAGCATGTTCTCGTGGAGGAGGTGAAAAGTCCAAAAAGAGGAAGAGAGAGAAGCAATTTCACAGCAAGTTCGTTTAATTCACTTTCGTAGCATCTTCCTCAAAGTTCACTTTTCCTTTGCACTTTGATTTTCACTGTAAAATACAAGTTTCAATATAATTACTATATTGTGATTAGTATAATCGCGGCATATGCCAGCGATTGCTGCATCCACCGCTCCTTCTTCGAAAGACCCATCTATAAGAACTTTCATAACGCCTTTTCTCAGTGGAATTTGAGGTCGGCTTCTACTTCTCTGCTCCGTGAAGTTCTGTTTGTATTCCACTTTCCAAAATTTTTCGCTCAATCTGTACTTCTTCGAGGGTGCTTCTCGGATCTGGAACTTGTTGCCTGAAGATAGAGTTGCTGCGCATTTTCCATATATACCATAAAACAGTGGCCACATGCTCTAGTGAAGGTGATGTTGTTTTCCCTGTGAATTTCAGTAGCCTCTGTCAATTCTGGTTAACCCCAATCTTGAGATTTGTGAACTCAGCGATCGGTCCAACCAGATTTTTCTTGTCCAGGGACAGAGCAGGAAAATATGTTACGATGTTTCCACTTCTTGATTGCAGAGAGAGCACGTTGATACAGGTATAATCTTCCTTTTCCAAAGGTTTTTCTTTGATGGAATGGCATCCTGACATAGGCTCCAGATGAATATTTTAATTTTCGAGCTTGTCTGCATATTCCATGCCTGGTTTCATCGCCCCCTCATTATCATCTCTTAATATTTTTAATTTAAAATTTAAATTACCGAGTTGCAAGTTTAAAATTTGAAAATAAAATATATTAAGCCACTCACGATTAGATCATAATCAATAAATTAATCCATATTGAGAATTTTGCAAATCAAGCCATTACGTAAATCAAAAACATACCTTTCGTGGCACTCTACATTCCCTCCACTGCTAAATCTGATTATCTAGGCTATTTCATAGCTTAATTTCCAAAATCAAGATGTTTTTGCTGCAGTCATCTTATTTTGAGTGGGATGCTCGATATATTTGATTTGCTTTTGTGTAATCTTCATTGATATAATCTCAGAAATTTTGAGAATATAGTCAAGGCCTTTTACATAGCAGTCTTTATGTTTAATAGGCAGTATCATATATCCTTCCATATTTGTGTGGAATATATATATCTACACACTATAAATTATCATTTGACAAGGTAGGGCATAGTCAAACATTCAAAATTTGTCACATTATTTTGTAACTGTAACTATGTGAATAACTCTTTTCAATCTCTTGTATTATTTTAACTGCTTTTATCGGTAATACCAGCATTTCATAGGGTGAGGTTAATATCATGACACATATTTTAATAATTAAATCAATTCCAAGTAAGGTTAAGATTCTAATACATTTATAATAATTTTAATTTTGTAATTACATTAATTCTAATGCAAATAAGTCTCTTCAATTAAAAGCTAGTAATGCATTTTTATTAATAGTGATGGTGTGCTTTTAAATAAAACTCGTATTTTAATATTGATTTGGGAAAATTCGGTGGCCAAACCGATGCAAAGTTGACAAGATATACATGAACATGGAACAAATTAATCAAAAGATGAAGGTGCATCAAGGGAAAAAAGAAAAAGAAAGGTGCTGACTATATTGACTAATGTGATATTCAAAGTCTTGCCCTTTTTCCCCACCCCTAACGCCAGAGACTGAGAGCTTATCATATTGACAGCCCTAGCTCAGATCCAAGCACACCCAAAGCAAACTTCCCTAAGGGAGAGAAAGGATTTGAAATCTGTGGTGTTTAGAGATAACCTACAATGGACAAAGGGACGAGTTCATGGGGATCATCCGGATCTTTGTATGAGGTTTTTCTAAGTTTTCGAGGAGCAGACACTCGTTATAAATTCACTGATTGCCTTTACCATAGCATGGTTGATGCTGGGATCATTGTCTTCAGGGACAATGAATCCCTCCATGTCGGTAAGGAAATTGGTGGTGAACTTCTACGAGCAATTGAGAACTCCAAGATCTACATTCCCATATTCTCCAAGAACTATGCTACGAGTCACTGGTGCCTCCGAGAGCTCACATATATGCTCGAGTGCACCACAAAATCAAATGGGAACAAAGAGATTCTGCCAATTTTCTTGGACGTGGAACCTGCTGACGTCAAGCTCAAAACAAACCTGTGCAGACAAACTTGTCTTTCAAAGCGCCAGAAGACTTTGTGCACTGAAGTAGAGACATGGGAAAAGGCTCTCATTGAGGTGGGCAAGATAAAGGGATGGAACTGGAAGAAAGATGAGGGGTAAATTTCTTAAACTTTTCAATTGTCATATGTAGATTTCGTTTTCCTTGTGAAAACATAGTTTATTCATCTAGTCAATTCTACATAGTTTAAATAGCCGTTGGCGGCCACTGCTGCTACTGCAATCGGCCACTATATAGCAGTGAGAACCGGCCAATAGTGGTTGCCATCGGCGGTAATGCTGCAATAGCTCCAGTCAATTACACTATTGCGGTGGTAACGCACCTTACACATCCCGATTCTCTCTCTCCTCTGATTCCCCGTCTCTGACACATTAGACACGAGTAGTAATAGATCTCTGAGCAGCTCCACCAAGCTGGAGCCTTCGAGCCATCCTGCCCCTAAACTTTCCGTCTCACTCACTGTGGCGAGTCGATCCGGGATCTAGGATCTGGACATTGGGTCTGATGCCACCGAGCCCATGTCTAGCGTCTTTGAGCGTGGGCGACCCCAAATCTGGTGTCGGCCAAGGTTGATGAGGCCATCCCAATTGGTCACTAGGCCATGATCCACGTGATGTGGATATGAGGCAAGGTCAAGATGGTGGGTCGACGAGGCGCAACGGGTGACAGGCACTGGAACGCAATGGTGACAATGCAGGGAGGCAAGTGATGTCAACGGTGGCGTGGTAGTGGCAGGGGCCAACGGTGATGGTCACTGAAGTTGGGGAGCGGAGAGACTGGCAAAAGTCAGAATCGTATCAGTGTCTAGATTTTTTTGCATAATTTCCTCAACACGCGAGGGTAATTTAGTTATTTTACCATATGAAGGTTATCATTAACGTGGTTGTTACCTTATGGCAGGCAAGGAGATCTGATACATTCGGTAATTCAAACGGTTTCCTCTAAACTGAAGGTTGCACATGAAATTGTGCCTGAACAACTAGTTGGAGTTGATGATCGTGTAGAAGCTATAATCAAATTGTTGGATGTGGGATCTGATAGTGTACAATTTCTCGGAATCCACGGAATGGGCGGTGTTGGCAAAACAACCCTTGCCAAGGTCGTCTTCAACAGACTATCTTTTGGCTTTGACCGATGTTGTTTCCTTGCGGATGTTCGAGAATCATCGAACGGTAATAATGGTATGCTAAATTTGCAAAAGCAATTGTTATCCAAGCTCCTTGGTTCTCATTCTATAGACCGGCTTTATCACGTGAATGATGGAATCAACCTTATGAATAAAGGAGTACTTGAAAATAAAAAAGTTATCATTATTCTTGATGATGTGGATGAGAAAGAGCAACTAAAAAGTCTAGTAGGAAAAGGCAATTGGTTTGGTTCTGGCAGCAGGATTATCATAACTACTAGGGACCAAAGTGTCCCAATGATTGAGGGAGAAGCAATAGGTAACGGCCCTATAAAAAAGTCTGCAAAAGTTTCGACTTACGATGTACAGGAAATGGAATTTGGTCATGCTCTTAAGCTTTTTAGTAGGCATGCCTTCAGAAGTGACTCTCCACCAGATCATCGTGTCTCCCTTTCTGAAAAAATTGTCCGAATTTTGGGAAAGCTTCCTTTAGCTCTTGAGATTACAGGTTCATCCCTTAATGGTAAATCTGAAGAATTATGGGAAGACATGTTGAAGAAGCTAGAAGAAGCTCCTTCCATGGGAGTCCAGAGAAAATTGTTGATAACTTATGAAAGGTTAGATCATGCACAAAGACAAGTTTTTCTGGATATAGCTTGTTTCTTTGTTAATCAGGATAAAACATACCCTTTGTACATGTGGGGTGCCTGTGGATACCATCCACACAATGCCCTTGAAGTTCTCGCTCATATGTCCTTGATAAAAATCAAAGGTGATAATACTTTCTGGATGCATGACCAAGTAAGGGACCTCGGAAGGGATATTGTTCGTCAAGAGAATTGCAATGACCCCTGCGAGCGTAGCAGAGTGTGGAATCATGAGGAAACGCTAAGCATTCTAAAGCGGAAAGAGGTATAGAAAGGTTTCCTATGAATTGTCATAGACTATTCTTGCAAAAGGAAAAGTTAATCGCTATTAGAACTTGCAATTGTTTGATTTTGTCTTCACATCTCGACTTCTTTGTGTTTCCATTTTCAGGGAAGTAGGAAAATAAAAGCATTGTCACTAGGATTTCATGGATTCCTTCATGAACTCATTATTCTAAAGCATGATGAATTTGCTGAGTTACGAAACCTGAGGTTCTTTCAAGGGGATGTGGGGTCTTTTGTTGGAGACTTCAATAATCTTCTCTCTAATTTAACATGGCTTTCTTGGCAATGGTGGCCTTCCACGTTTGAGGCAACAAACTTTCATACACCCAATTTAGTTGTTCTTGACCTTTCACGGAGCAATATTTCGGAGGAATGGGATGGTTGGAACCAAATCAAAGTATGTACGAGTCCCACTCATTGCATAAGCATATCGTTTATTTTGTCATTCTTTTCTTACTGGTTGTTTCTTAATATATCTTTTATGATATTGTTTTGTAGGCAAGTAAACTAAAAGTACTAGATCTTAGCTACTGCCACTCGCTAAGGAGAACACCTAATTTATCTACATGGACATCTTTGGAGAGATTGATTGTTAAAAGCTGTCGCGACTTAATTGAAATTGACCCATCTATTGGTAAATTAAAGTTCCTGATTGCTTTGAACTTGGAGGGATGCCAGTCTATTCGAGTGCTGCCCAAAGAAATGGGATGTTTACAAGCTTTGACAGAGATTGTCGTGCCCCATTCGCTACATGAACTTCCGGAGACATTTGGTAATTTGAAGTCATTGTTGACCTTTGATTTCTCGTATGGGCGGATCAGCAAACTGCCGCACTCGATTGGAGGGATGGTGAAACTTACGGTATTGAGATTATGTAATTGTAAGGAGATAAGGGAACTTCCAAACTCGATTGGGAAATTACAGTCACTAATCGAGTTGGATTTGTCATGGACAGCTATTGGTCACCTACCTGATTCAATTGGCAATCTAAAGTGGCTAAAAGTACTTAGGATGAGGAACATAAGTGGGATAACACAATTACCAAGTGCAATTGTGCTGTTGGAGAAGCTTGAAGAGTTAGACTCTTGTCAATGTTTCAACTTGACCGGTGAAATCCCAGAAGAATTTGGGAGACTATCCTGTTTGAGGATCCTCGACTTGTCATTCACAAGTATATCTGGATTACCCACCACGGTGAATCGCCTCTCTAATCTCCAAATACTTAATTTAGAACCATGTCCTAAGCTTAAACAGTTGCCAGAGCTTCCCCAAAGTTTGACTTGCCTTAGATGGGCCCCTAACTGTGGATGGGAATCCTTCGGAGGCTTGACACAAGATGAACTGACGAGACCTTGTGCTCGTCGCACTCGCATTGGTACCATATCTCAGCTGGAAACGCTTGTCACTGCTCTTCCCACTAGCATTGTTACCCTATCTCAGCTGGAAACACTAACATTGTCCTGCAAAAACATGCAGTACCTCCCCCAGCTCCCTTCTAGTCTAAGAAAGTTACAACTTCGATATCTGACGACCACAAAATCCCCTGATTTTTCCAATTTGAAAAACTTGTCAATCTTGTCATTGTATAACTGTTCAATGCCGGAATTTTCTGGTATAAATGATGCGGAGTTAGAGGTCCTCCGCATTGACAACTGCACATTTAGAAAATTGGACACACTGATTCAGTTGGAAATGGAAAGATTGAGATCTTTAACCATGTTTTGGTGTGAGTTCCTCCCAGAAGTACTTGATTTATCGCACATGAAGAATCTGCAAGACGTAATTCTGTTCGATTGCAAATTGTTAGTTGAGATTCGTGGCCTTGAAGAACTGGGATCCCTTTGCGCCCTATGGGTCGAAGATTGCAGTTCCATGGAGAGGATGTCAGACCTATCGAAGTTGAAAAAGCTAACAAAGCTTAGGGTAGGAAACTGTCCAAAGTTAAGAAGCGTGGAAGGTCTAAATCACTTGGAATCTTTAAAGAGGTTGACAATAATCAATGCTGGAGAGTTTGGGGGTGACATCTCAAATTTGAATTTAGAATATTTTTGTGTTAGGTGACACCTCTCAGGCTTTGATGAAGTCACGATGACACGTTTTACAAGTTCAGCGGATCCACACATTCTCAGCTTGGCCGGCAATTATGATGTTGTCTGCAAGGAAGTTTGAAAAGGAATTGATTGTTGGACTTATTGTGTTCAGATTTCCAACGGCCCTATTAAGATTGAGAGGCCCTTTGAAGATAAGGTGTATAGGGAGGAGTACGTTGAAAAGCTCGGCACATGAACTCGACCAAGAATGACATCGTCCTGGAAACTTAATTCGCCCCTGGAACTCGAGCTCAGAAACAGTGCGAGTTCCTCAGAGACGTGAGCAATGGAGAAAGAGAGTTAATTAAGCGCGATCTTAGAAATGTAGAAGAACGGACGAGAGACTGAGGAGCACTGCAAGGACGTAGAGGCGTAGCCACATTGTTTGTCTTCTGGTGCGGATTACGCTTACAAAGACAAATGATGAAGCCCGAGGCACGCTCAAATAATGCTAAAACTTGTGCGTACCAGCAATATCCTCACTTTCTATGACTCATCGGCAGTGGAAAGTAATTACTTCCTACCTTGAATCCATTTTGCTAGCAAAACCGTTGTTGAGTTGTTTTGGATTTTGGTCATTGAGCAGCTAGCGTTCTTATCTTAGTTGTGTTTTCCATGATCTCAAGGGTTTGGCTTCATAAGGTTCTTTCTCAGAGCTTCAATAATATAGCGAAGCGTCTTCAGACTAAAAAAATGGGTAGGTACGGCCCGTTGAATTTATTCCTCTTTTTTATGCACGTAGAATTACGTATCAAGTTCAAAAGCAAAATACCATAAAAAAAAGAAAATTATCAGAAGATGGAGTACACAAGATGGCATTTGTGAAAGAATAGTAGTAGTATGCTTTCTTTAATTCACTCATTTGCAATAATAACAGTACCAGGTTCGAACTTTGCCTTGGAAATTACATGCCGACTGCTGAATTATTGGTGTCGTCATCCTCATCATCATCATTATTGTTAAGTATGTTTGATTGCTTGAACAATTTGCTAAAAAAACTTGGGTGCTTCATAGTGGTGGCTGCATTTTCCATATCCATTTTAGTTTGTCATTTGTGTGTTAGGGCTTGGCATGTCATATTTGCCAACTTATTTTGTTTTACTGTCCATGGATATCATATATCTCGTTTAATAGAGAAATATGATCTATTTGCTACTATTGAGTGTATTTTTTCCTTCTAGGAAGTAAAAATCTTACCCTATTTAGTTCTCTCAATAGTGACCATTACTGTCATACACTAGTTCTTTTGTCTAGATTCTAATGTTGTCAATTTTGTAATGGAACAAGCAGAATACTCGTCTTGGTAGTGAGAACAAGGCCTTGGCCTTTTCCTTTTCCTTTTTTTTTTCCAACAATATCATTAGGCACTTACTAACATTTGATATGACAGCTTTTGAGATTAAAACATAGTGATATGCTGAACCAATTCTGTAAGAATGATATAGACCACCTCTTGCAGCTGAATTAATGGAGTTTTTACATATTCCCAGGGGTGTGAAATGGACGTTCAGAACCCTTGATACTGCTAGGTAAGCTTCTGTTCCTAAAATCCTTTTGTGGGTCATGGTCAGCTGAACTAATGTGGGATTTCCAAATTGTTGGAGCACTCTTCCGAGTATCTTATTATACTATGGTATTAGTGAGTGCTATGATTAGAAGGACAAATTTGATTTGTGCTCTGTTTCGTTCACAGACGGCTTATGTACAAAAAGAGTTAGACACGAGCTCTGTGGGTTTCATGAGGGATGGAGCAAAATGGTTGGTAGAAAACACATACATTAAACTTGTTAGTAGGATTCGTCCCCTTTACTATTCTGTTGCAATCTTAGTGAGGAACTTTTTTTTTTTTGTATGGTGGTTAGCTCCACTATCATCTTATCTTCACCGTTTACCCAGACTCACTGATTTGTAGCTTACTTCATGATGTTATTTTTCTATTAGGTAGCTACCTTTTCTATTACCAGCAATTTTGACTTGCAACTTCACTGCAAGCGAATGTTATTTTTCTTAGGCATGGCCAGAAATGCATACCTTCATCTTGTTTGATTTTCTCCCTGATGACACAAGAGGTGCAATATAGTGTTGTTATAACTGTCAACATGAACATATGATATTCTGTTGATCTCTAAAGACATGCGTGTGTAAGACAATGCTCAAGCATATGTTGCTATCGGACTTTTGAGCACTACGAAGGTTCATTTTTTTTCTAAACCTACCCTTGAGAAAGTGCAACTGAATCACCTAATTTATTTCTTGTACTGCAACTTGTAGATTGAGATGCAATCTTGCATGACGTAGTATGTGCTATTCAATGCATAAATTGATTGCCAATTGATGCTGCATATGATGATTTGATACCATCCCATCCTAACCTCGTCCAAAGCTGGGTAAGATATTGGTTTGACGTATGAAAAATTTCCTCATCAATGTTAAGAATGAACATGTTTCATCCATCTCAGACTTAACTAGTGTCGGTGATTTTGCTCGGATTTCACATTATTGCATTCTCATATGAAGTCTAGGCTCAAGAAACTAACACTACAATAAAGCTGTGGAAATTATTCTTGATAAGGGCTTGAAACTTGAAGATGAACTTGCAGGAGTCTATACGGTCCATATTTGCCTTTGAGATTGCTTGGTGGAGAAAGATCACCTATAAGATGCGTGCTTATCAAATAACTTCTCAAAGTGAGTTTGGTTCTTTTTTAGGGGAATTAATTTGACAACAACTGTTTCATGTACGATCACCATTATCATCATCACATGAGATCGACTTGTCCTTGATTTGTTACCAGAGAGATGTCAATTGAAGATTCGTTTGTCATGTTCATGACTTTGCATGTGATAATGCTAGGTGCTAACAATATTTCTTTTTTGGTCAAGGGGAGAAGTTATCAAAAGGGCCGAGTGAGAAAGGCATTGCACGCACATTCTCCTTGGAATTCAAATTTAATATGACGGGACACCTTTTGCAGAGAACTGGGAACTTTAGCAATCACTAGAATATGTAATATTACTATAGGCAAAGCAGAGACTATGGTTATGTTTACATAAATAATATTACTCTTCCAAAAAAAGACTCGTCTAGATTGCTTCTCATGTTTCTTCTTTTCTCTTTCTTAAGACCTGCTGGGGATTGAGTTCATTTGAATACATACTTGACGAGGCCCATCAAAATTGGTTACAGTGGCTCATGGATTGAAAGCTTCTCATGCAAATTCTCTCTTCCACGTTGTTGTAACTATCTTGGTAGTTACCTTTAGTTTCTGCTCAAAAATGTAAGATATGACATACAACATGATTTGAGAGATCAATTCCAGCAGAAATTAAGGCGATTGATGCAAATGAACTGCAAAATTGATTTTGATTTACATATGACTTAAAGATTTAGCAGTTTGCACTTGATCATTTGCAAAATATGCACAATGAAATTGCACTCTTACTCCTACTGCTTATGATAGCCATTTGCAAATAAAATTCGTTTTCCCTCTTTAACTAGCAAGATGTATTGTATTCAGACTTGGTTCATCATAAAAAATGGAACCGGCAAAGGATGCAACGGTTTACAGTGAACGTAATTTGCTATACGAACACTTTTGTTTTCGAGTCAAAGGAAGAGAACTTCCAGTGTTCGACAACATTATTACATGACGATACAACAGCAGCTTCCTGCGGAACCTTTGACACTTCTTCTGGTAGAAGCTCTCTCAGCAAGGTCATGGAGGACAATGCCCTGAATAAGCACCTGAGAAATGAACTACTAATGACACTTGGCAATGAACAACACAGAATCAACCTAATGATGAGGTAATTCATGCATGACTGTTGACACTTGGCACATACCAAGGGGGCTAGGAGGTGGTGGAGGTGGATGCGAGGATAAGCCAAAGGGAGAGGAAGGTATGCTGGAGGAGGATAACTCTTTTCAATCTCTTATTTTACTGGAGTTGCTTTTATTAGTAACGTCGACCACATAATACTTCATAAAAAGAGGTTGAGATCATGATACACATAATACTTTTAATTAAGTAAATAAATTAATTCCAATTAAGGTTAATATTCTGATATAATAATTTTTATTTAAAAATCATATTTATTCCAATAACAGATAAGCCTCTTCACCTAAAAGCTATTAATGTGCTTTTCTTAATAGTAAGTTGTTTCTATAGAGTTCGCATCTTAATATTCAATTTGGGAAATTCGGTGGCCAAACCGATGCAGAACAGACAAAATATACATGAACATGAAACAAATTAATCGAAAGATGAAGGAACACACCAAATCAATTTGATAATTCATCACCTTCTTCTAAAATTTTAATTTAAAATTTAAGGTAAGCGAGTCACAATTTTAAAATTTAGAATTAAATATATCAAGTTGCTCATGGTTGGATTATAATTTCTAAAATAGTTCGTATAGAGAATTTTGCAAATCAATCCAATTTATAAATAAAAATCGTATTGGTGTTCATGGCATTCTACATTCGCTCAGTTGCTAAATCCAATTATCTAGGCTGTTCACAGCTTAATTTTCAAAATCAAGTTGTTGTCACTGCAATATCTTATATTGAGTAGGATGGTAGATTATTTGATTTGATTTTGTGTAATCAGCATTGATATGATCCATGATTTATCGAATCTCACAAATACTCGGAATATTATTAGCATCTTTTATAGAGTTGTGTTTATGTTTGATGTGTGGTATCATATATCTTTCTATATTTTTTTGCTACTCTTTATGAAACCTCGATCCTACTAAGAGGCGCGTTCCAACACTAATTGGTAGGAGCTATTGCTTGAGGAACTGCAAACTTTGGAAATGACTCTGAGTAAGATTTGGTTAATCATCCTCTCGGAAAAATTACCAATGGATAGCTAGTGGGTATATTAACTTAAGGCTCACTTGTGATGATTCCATAGAGCAGGGTGATTTCATAGAGCAGTATTAGGCTCGCTTAGTAGCCAACGCTTTAAAGTAGGATCATGACATTGACTATTAGGACAAATTTGAACCAACTGCTTGACACTTTAGTGGTTGCTTGTATTGATGCTTTTCATGTAACATCCTGAAAATCAACAATATTTTGGGATTTTATAAAATGATGATATCAGTCGAATGCCTGGTTAGTACAAATATTCCGAACTATTTGTTCTTGGGATAACAAATTATAGGGAAGCACCAATAGGAAGTGATATGCGTATGACTCGCAATTTTGAACAGGAACGAACCCTTCGACCATAAGGACTTGGGCGGGAACGATATCCTCTAATACTAGACTATTAGGGAAATGTAAATAAATCGATTTGGTAGAAGTACGAAGTCGAGTTGTGGGTGATTTCCGCACGACTTCGGTACGAACTACAAACGACGCTAAACCAAATCCTTTTCATCTTGTACTTGAGATTATCAATTGAGCCCCCAGGATCACATGACAATCGAGGGACGTCCTTGACTCAAGAATTGACATAAACGTAGATCAAAGAATGGTTGACCATGGGTCAAATGTGGGGAAAAGTCCTAAAGGGGCGCTCGATAATCCAAATTGTACCACGGTCGCGATCGACTCAATTTAGCCTTGATTTTATTCCGATTTTTGGGAACTAACTTTTCAATGATGTCAAGACTAAATAATTGGACTTCGCCTCATTTATTCATGGATTTTCCATTGGGCTTTAAAGTGTCGGAAAAGAAAATTTGGACAAGGTTTCAGGCCTGTAGGTGGGCCGGCTCAAGACCGACAGCCCAATGGGCCTTGCGCCCATTCAGCCTAGCCCAAGAGGGGCCTAAGCTGGCCCAATCTCTCCTCCCTTCTCAGCCCAATGGGCTTCTCTTATTGGCCTTTTTCCTTTAGTGCCCAAGTGGGCTTTGTTTAAGCTTTGTTTTGTTTATTTTTGATTAGTTATTGAAGCAAGTAGGCTAGCCACTTGCCTTGGCTTCTTGATCAAGTTCAACAGCCCCTTCTCTCTCCTCCTTTCCCCCATCCCAATTGCCCAACCTCAGCTCTCTCTCTCTCTCTCTCTCTTCCTTTTCTCTTCTTTCTTCTGCTGTCCCTACTGTTCGCCACCAAAAACTGCTCTTGTCGTCGCTGCTGGAGCCGCTGCCACCGTCCAGCGTGGAGCCACCGACGTTCGGAGGCCAGCCGTTCACTATCGGCCACCCCGGTCCTTGCTAGCAACCCATCTAGCCATTTCCGCTGCCGCTGCTTCCTTCCACTTGAACAATGCTCCGACGCTGTTTTGGCTGGTTTCAGTCGCCGTCCTCGAGCTAACCCCGTGTAGCCCTCACTCTTACCTTCGCGCCAGTGTCGCGGGATTTTCGATCTAAGTGAGTTGATTTCCTAATCCTTAGTTAGGGATTAATCTTGCTTAGGTTAGTTTAATTGTGCTTGTTAATGATTGGTTAATTTGTTAATGGTGGCTGATTAAATTAGGGTTGAACATGGTTAGATTAAAGTAACTATGGTTAGTAATTAAAGTAACTATGGTTAGGGGTAAAGTAACAAAGGTTAGTTAGTTAACCATGGTTGAGTTAATTAACCCTAGTTGGGTTAAGTTTAGTAACCATGGTTAAGTTTATTATTATTTAATTAATGCTTGATTAGTTACTATTCATGAATACTGTTCATGTGGCACTATTCATAAGAAGCAAATTATGGTCTTAAATTGACCCGTTCATGATTGTGAAGGCATGTTGAAGTGATGATTGTCGATTATTCCTAAGAATTATGGGTTGTACGTGGTTGTTGATTGGTTGGACTATACTGTTGTACGTGATTGTCGATTATTGCTGCATGACATTATACCATGGGTTAACTGCAATGGCATATCGTGTGAGCACGAGCTATGTTGCATTCACGACAGAGTAAAGACAAGAATGAATTGCTTGATGATGTGTTGCATGGTCACATTAAATTGAGAACCTGGCATTGTCGGATGACCGCCAATCCTTCGGAGTTATGCCGTGTCCTTTTTGGTCACTTAACTTTGGTCAGATGCCTGACGGTGGTCGGTTGCGAAGTTACGGTAGAGGTCGGACCCATGCTCCGTAGGGAATGCTATTGGTAGGGGATAGCCCATGATGTCGCCGTGCCTCAAGGAGGAGAACAATGCTTGGCTTAGGCCAGTTACTGCCAACCATAAGGTTGTACCGTGACCCTATGGGTCATAATAATCAGAGCATGTGTGGGCATTGAGACATGAGAAAGTTATATGCAATGCTCTGATTATTCGCATGTCTCTTACTGTTGTTACGAGGTGATTGACAGTTTTTGCAGGTCGCGTGTGCCAAGGCCAGGTAGGGTCACTTGTGGTTACATCTGTTTATTAAACTGTCTTCTGTTATCGTTTCTTCGAAGTGTGGTGTTGGATGTTTTGGCGGTTAGATTGTATGTTAGACTCCCGAGGTGAGCGAAGTTCCTAACCGAGACTTAGGACTTTAACTTGCTGAGTTTATCTCAACCCGTCGTAGTTAACTTTTTAGGACCTAGATGACGCAATACCGGTGCGTTTCGGCATCCCCATGGACATGAGCACTACTGTGACCACGCGGCCCGCCTCGGGTCGCAATTTTGTGTATGAGCATCACATGACGACGGTGTGCGTGGACGAGGGGTCGAGGGACCATTACGCACCTCACATCTTTAAGGCGTGGTTCCTCAGGATGGGAGGTATTTTGTACGTCCCCTATGTAGTTTTGATGGACCAGTCCCTCCTGTGGGGCCGACCGAGGAGGTCTGGGATCCCCCTGATGGCGAGATCTTCGACCCGACGACTGGAGAGACTGATCCCTCATAGAACAACAAGTAGGTAGCGGTGGCCTATTTCCCTTTTTGACAAGCCCCTTCCCCACTTGTACAGTGTTAGGTTAGCCAGGCTGGTCCTTTTTTTAGTAGGTCTTAGCATGTTGCTTGTAGTAAGGCGTGTATATATATGTGCTATTGTTCAGGCTAACCTTGCAGATAAATAAAATGGTGTTTTTATCTTTCCCCTGTGTTTTTGTTGCTATCCCTATTGTTTCTAATTGGGGAATTCTGTTCACTTCCGCATGTGCTTAATTATAAGATAAAATGAATTGATCGACAACAGTACTTGGGACGTCGTACATCTAGACCTCAAGTGAAATGGGGTTGCCGTTAGCTCGAGAGTTGGGGCGTGACAATCCCGTCGTGCGATGAGTCTTACAATAGTGCGTGGGGATAGTTAGTAGGAAAGACAATTTCTTTGCTTGCATGTGATTGATTGCAGGATCCTTCGTGGTGCTTTATTTTAGGGTTGTCTCATTTTCTAATTCCACGTTGGGGAATTGGACCGTAGATTAAGAGAGTCTTGCGAGATGAGTAATCCGGATCAGAGTACCCCCGAATTGAGAACCCCAGGACAAAGGGGTCAAAGGAGGAGGACAGCGCAGGTCCCGACCGGTGTAAGGGAGGTAGCATCGAAAGATCCAAGGATGGATGGGATTATGCACGCCCTCGAGGCCTTGATTGGACAACAGGTTCAGACTCAAGCCGCTGTCGCTATTGCCGCAGCTGCTCTTGTAGTTAGGCCTGGGATTGGTAACTGGCCTATGCATCAGTTGGTAGAGCAGTTCATGAAACTGAAGCTGCCCAAATTTATCGGGGTTGGCGACCTTGAGACAACGACCCTCTGGGTACGAGAGCTAGAGAAGACTTTCACCTTACTACAGTGCTCTAAGGAGGAAAATGTGATCATGGCAGTTTACCAACTGCAGGGTAATGCCAGCCCTTGATGGGAAGCTATCCAAGGAGGGGAATTTCCTGAGGGTACAACTAGGGTATGGAATACTTTTAAGGAGGCTTTTCTAAACAAGTACTTCTCAGACTGCATGAAAGAGCAAAAACTAGCAGAATTTTAGAGGCTGCGTTAGAATCAAATGACAGTGGACCAGTATGAGGCCAAGTTCGCAGAAATGTCAAAGTATGCACTGTGGATAGTTGAGCACCCATTGGATAAGGCCAGGAGGTTTCGAGATGGACTGAAAATGGAAATCAGAGACCACCCGGTGTCCCTGAACTTGAAGGATTGCAATGAGTTGTACGAGAGAGCTCAAGTGATTGAGAAGCACATTGCAGAGAAGGCAGCCGCATCTAGATAGCGGTTTGTGCTTAGTAGGGATAATCGTCGGTTTGAGAAGAAACCGATGGCGGGAGGAAGGTATCATGTTCTGCCTAATAGAAGGGACGGTGTGGGAAAAACATCGCTGAGATCATTTGGAGAATGCCGAATGTGTGGTAAGAGACATGGAAATGCCCCATGGCCCCCTCCAAGGGGAGCCTGTTTCGGGTGTGGTCAAGTGGGCCACCGAGTGAGGGACTGCCCACGCCGGCCTGTGATGCCATTTGTGCCATGATTGCCAGCTAGACCACCAGTTGGGCATGTCCCGCAAGGCAACCAGTACATACTGTCACGCCCTGGCTCTCGAGCTCGCGGCAACCCCATTTCACTTGAGGTCTTAAAATACGACGTCCTGTGCAGTCGTCGACCAATTCATTTTATCTTGTAATTAACCACATGCGGAAACGAACAACTCCCAAACCAAACAACATGGATAGTAACAACAGGCGAGAGGAAAGACAAACACCATTTTATATATTTGAAGGTTAGCCAAAGACACCACCAAATACAAACACGCCTTACTACAGGCGACAAGCTAAGGCCTACTCAAAAAGGGACTGGCTCGGCTAACCTAACACCGTACAAGTGTCTACTCGCTGCCTCGGAGGAATCGCTCTCTTCGATCCTCGGGTACCGCATCATCTAGGGCCTGAAAATGTTAACCACGACGGGTTGAGATAAACTCAGCAAGTTAAAGTCCTAAGCCCCGGTTAGGAACTTCGCTCGCCTCGGGAGTTTAACATACAACCTAATACAGCAATCAATGCAATACCACCTTAGAGAGAAAGACAGAAAGACGGTTTAATAAACGGGTGCAATCACAAGCGACCCTACCCGGCCTTGGCACACGCTACTGCGCAAACCGTCAATCGCCTCACAACAACAAGAAGAGGCATGCAAATAATCGAGCATTGCACCAAACTTTCTCATCTCAAAATCCACGCACATGCTCCGATTATTACGACCCTCTAGGCCACGGCACAACCTTATGGTTGGCGGTCAACGGTCGTAAACCGGGCATCGTCCTCCCCGTGAGGCACGGCGACGTCATGGGCTTTCCCCACCGACGGCATTCCATAAGGAGCATGGGCCCGGCCTCAACCGCGACTCCGCATCGACCACCGTCGGGCGACCCAATGGTCACGGCACAACCCCAAAGGATTGGCGGTCATCCGGCTCAACCGGGCTATCAACTTTAATCGACCATGCAACACATCCGCAAATAGTTCATTCTTGTCTTTGCTTTTGCTTGGTCGTGAATGCAACATCGCTCATGCACTCATGCTCATGCGACATGCCATTTCCAATAACCCACGCAACATGTCATGCGGTACCACTCGACAATTCCAAAATCCAATTTCCAATCATCATTCGATCACGCATTTCATCAATATTCACGAGTATAATTAACAATCAACACTTCAATAAATCATAACAATCAAGAACACATCAAAATAAACCAAAAATTAGCTTCGCATGAACAAAGTGCCGTGAACAATTGAAACCAATACGTGAACATGATAATGTCGTGAACGATGAATGCGTGAACGAATCAGAACATGTAATCCGTGAACAGTAAAATTCGTCCGAAATTAAATAAATAAATAAAAATAAATAAAATTAACCATGGTTAACAAATTAACTCAACCCTAGTTAATCTAACTTAACCATGATTAATTTTTAACCTTAGTTACTTTTAAAACTAACCATAGTTACTTTAATTAATTAACCCTAGTTACTTTTAAAACTAACTCTGGTCAATTAATCTAACCCTAGTCAGCTTAATTAACTCAGCCACCATTAACAAACTAACCCATAATTAACCAAGCACAAAAATTAAACTAATTAACCCCTAAGCAAGATTAACCCCTAAACAAGGATTAGGAAGTTAACTTACTTGGATCGGAAATCCGGCGACACCGGCGCGTAGAGGGGAACAAGGGCTACGAGGGGTAAGCTCGGGGATGGCAACGGATGACAAACGATGGCCGAAACGGGCCAAAACAGCCCGGAATCACTGTTCACGCGGAACCGGTGCAGCTGAGCGGAAAAGGCCGAAACGGGCGGCTAACGGCGACCAGCGGCGACCGGGGTGCGCGGTTGGCTTCCTAACTTCCAGGACTACACTTTGGGTGGTTGCGGCGGCTCCGGTGACGGCGGCAAGGCTGTTTTCCGGCTGGAAAACAGTGAAGACAGCAAGGAACACCAGAAATGGAAGAGAAAATGAAGAGAAAAAGGGAGAGAGAGGAAGGCTGGGCTGGTGCACGAATTTTGGGGGAGAAAGAGGAGAGAGAAGAGGCTGCTGAAGGCTTGGATAAGGCCAAGGCAAGTGGGCAAGCCACTTGCTTGAAGGGCCAATCAAAACAAAGCAAAACAAAGATAAACAAAGCCCACTTGGGCACAAAAGCAAAAGGCCAAAAGAGAGAAGCCCATGGGCTGAGGAGAATGGGCTAGCTTGGGCCCCCTTTGGGCTGGGCTAGATGGGTGCAAGGCCCATTGGGCCGCCGGTCTTGGGCCGGCCCACCCGCGGCCCGAAACCCGGTCCAATTTTCCTTTTTCCGACGCTTCCGTGTCCAACGGAAAATCCCAAAATAAATGAGGCGACATCCAAATATTTAGTCCCGATATCACCGAGAAGTCGGTTCCCAAAATCGGATTAAAAATCGGGGCTAAATTGAGTCGATTGCGACCGTAGTACAATTTGGATTATCGGGCGCCCTTTTGGACTTTCCTCACATTTGACCCATGGTCAACCATTCTTTGTACCACGTTTACGCCAATTCTCGAGTCGAGACGTCCCTCGATTGTCGTGTGATCCCGGGGCTCAATTTATAATCCCGAGTACTAGATGAAAAGGATTCGGTTTACCGTCGTTCGTAGTTCGTATCGAAGTCGTGCGGAAATCACCCGCAGATCGACTTCGTACTTCTGCCGAATCGATTTATTTCCGTTTCCTTAATAGTCTAGTACTTAGAGGATATCGTTCCCGCCCAGGTCCTCATGGTCGAAGGGTTCGTTCCTGATCGAAATTGCGAGTCGTACGTGAATCATTTCCTATCGATGCCTCTCTCGTAATCCATTATCCCACGAACACACGCTCGGAAAATTTGTACTTGACCAGTGCCTTCGACTAATATTGCCCTTTTATAAAATCCTAAAATGGGGTCGATTTTCAGGATGTTACAACTCTTCCCCTCTTATAGAAATTTCGTCCTCGAAATTTGAACTGATACTCTAATCCTCAAAAAGATAGGGGTGCTGACGCCTCATGACTTCTTTGTTTTCCCACGTAACTCCCTCCGTACCATGACGCTGCCAATTGACTTTGACCAAGGAGACTGTCTTGCTTCTCAGCACTTGTTCTTTCCATCCTCAATCCGAATCGGTCTCTCCACATACGACACCCTGTCGTCCACCTTTATCTCCTCAAAATTCAACACGTGCGTCGAGTCCGACTCGTATTTCCTTAACATCGACACGTGGAATACGTCATGCACTTGAGCAAGTCGAGGCGGTAGCGCAAGACGATAGGCTAAATTTCCAATCCTTTCTAGAATCTCGAACAGTTCGACGTACCTTAGACTTAGTTTTCCTTTCTTTCCATATCGCGATGTACCTTACATCGACAATACTTTATGGAACACATGATCGCCCACTTGAAATTCCAATGGCCTACGTCGTCTGTCTCCATAACTTTTCTATCTGCTCTGAGCCGTTTTTAACCTTTCTCGAATCATCTTGACGGCATCTAATGATTGCTGCACTAACTCTGGCCCTGTAATTTTCCGCTCGCCGACTTCGTCCCAACAAATAGGAGTCCTACACGGTCTGCCGTACAAAGCTTCGAACGATGCCATTCGGATACTTTGCTGATAACCGTTATTATACGCGAACTCCACAAGATGAAGTTGTTCCTTCGTACCTTGATATACCAAATCGCTTCCAATTCCTTTTTGGTTGCCATAGGCCATACCTTATCTCGATTCTCGCCAAAAGCAACTTTGCTTACACCTCCCGGTTTCGAATTCTCGCTTGGACTTGTAGAACTTTATCCCGCAAACCACTAAGCTACGATCGGTAGTGTCCAAATCGATATATCCCTCTTATCGACGACACCTTAAGGAAAAATGCAACACCGAACTTAACAATCCAACGAGTCTTAGTCTTTTCGTATCGCTTTTCTAGCAACCTTACATTGTCCTTTATCTCGCACGATAACTTAGCAAAGATCCATTAACCGCTAGACCATCTCTGAACTAGCGATCGTCCTTTCTCTGACCTTATTCCAATAGACTGGAGTTCCACAAACTTGACCATACTTCTGCTATACCACTCTAATAAATTTTATTCCACAAGCATTCTCTTTTTGCCAGTTTGTGGTTCAGTTCATTTCTACCCCTTTCGACATCCTAGAAGCTCGCCAGAGTCGCTCCTTGCTCGAGCACTCCGGCCCCGCGTCCACTCCCCGCCCTCATCGGATCAGTCGTCATGGGCATCTACGAACTACACCACTACTAGCAAAAGTCCCTTTCAAACATGCTTTATCTCATAGAGGTATTATCCGCTTTGGCCTGTCCCATACCAAGCCTCACGGTTTTAACCTCATCTGAGCACCTCAAAGTACAAAACTTTCTCCAGCTCGTCAACTCATGAACTCGTTTCCACAGACCACTCATCCACACTTGAAATTTGATCCACCGAATTTTTTATGAGCTCACATTCTGAACTTCACAAGCCCTCAATTGTCGTAACGCGTAAACATCCAATCTTTCTTGTTGCCTTACCACGTAGTTAAATCCTTTATACAACACCTCACTGTAAATCTCGTATTCTCCAATACTAGACTAATTCCTCAAAACCGATGCGGTAATCAGCTTATACTTAAGCTCTTAAACATTATGCTCGCACTTATTCGTCCATTCAAATTCTTACGTCCTTCATTAACCTTCGTATCAAAGATGTAGTTACCGTAGAGAACCTTTCTACGAATCGTCTGTAATAATCTGTCCGATTTAGAAAACTTTGAACCTCTATCACTGTCATAAGTCTTAGCCAATTCACGACTGCCTTGATCTTGATAAATCCACAGAAATTCCCTCATCCAAAATCATACGACCAACAAAACAATGCGAGTAAACCCAAACTCGCACGTATTAAACTTAGCATACTGTTTATGCTCTCAAATAATCTATAGCACCATCCTCAAGTGCTGTCCGTGTTCCTCTGAATTCCTCAAATATCCCAATATATCGTTCACTAACACAATCACGAATCAATCCAAATATGCCTTAATCAGTCAATCCATCAAATCCATAAAAGCAACTGGCACATTAGTTAATCCAAACGATTTTGTAGCGATCACATCGCACACAATATGTCATCTTCGCCTTATCCTTCTTCTTAATTCCTCAACTACCGATAGCCCGTCCTTGGGTCTATCTTGGAACATATCGAAGCTCTTTGAAGTGGGTCAAACAAATCATCCATCCTTGGTAATGGATACTTGCTCATGACCGTCCCTTGGTTAAACCGCCACTAATCGATGCAAAAGTGCAACGATCCATCCTTAATTCCTCAACTAACAAATTAACCACAATCGTCCTATAACCTTAGGAACCTTCATCCAATAAACGAGTTACTTCCAATGACGAATTCAAAGGGATCGAGAGTCCTCCTTGATTCCAGTAAACTCGAAACGAACCCCACTTAATGGGTTAAGCTGGATTGCCTTCCAATAGCAATCCATTGTAACTCAATACTTAGTAAACCAATACATTCCAACGATCACATCGAAATCGTACATTTCCAACACAATCAAATCGATCAATTTCTTTTGATCGCCAACGACCATCGTACAATCTGAACATCCTTCTACATACAACCTCGTCCTTTAACTGGGTCCACCTGTTAAGAATTTCTTCCAACAATTTTGGTCTTAATCTTACCAACTTAACGAAGTGTTCAGTTATAAACAAATGCGTAGTTCCAAAAACCAATTAACGCATAAGTAGCATGATCACACTGGAAGTCGTACCAATAGTCACAACCTTCGAGTCCAACACTTGGCATTCCAATTATACACTGATATTCCCTAATACCATTCCTCCTATCATCAGCTTTTTCCTAAGCCAATAATTAACCATATAAGATGCAAACTCTGCCACGTCCTTTTTCTTAATAACCAGAACTGGCGCTTTCCAAGGCGATATACTTAGGCAAATAAAACCCTTATCCAAAAATTCATGCATCTGCACCTTCAATTCCTTTAATCCTGACAATGCCATCCTGTACAGTGCTTTCGAGATTAATTCCATCCTAGGAGCCAACTCGATTACGAACTTTGTCTCTCTGGCTAGGGGTAGTCCCGGCAATTCCTTTGGAAAGACATCAGGATAGTCTCGTACTACCACGATGTCCTCCCGGGTTCGGTCCTTCTTTCGACGTATCACTCACAGACGCCAAATAATCCCAACATCCTGACCCCAACAACCTGGTTGCTTCCAAAGAAGAAATCAAGGGAATCGAGGACCCACCTCAGCTCCCTACAACTGAAAACTACTAGATCCAGTCAGATGAAACTCCTTGCTTGCATCGTCCTCCTCCTCTGACCCCTCTGACTCGGGATCCTCAAACCGGGGTACTCTAATCCGGATCGCTCATTTTGCGGGACTCTCCTAGCTCGCGCGTTCCAATTCCCTCCACACGGAATTAGAAAATGAGACAACCCTACAACAAAGGACCACGAAGGATCCTATAGTCAATCACATGCAAGCAAAGAAATTGTCTTTCCTACTAACTATCCCCACGCACCAACACAAGACTCATCGCACCTTATCACTCCATTAGCCAACCAGGCTCTGATACCAAAATCGACGGGGTTGTCACGCCCTGGCTCTCGAGCTCGCGGCAACCCCATTTCACTTGAGGTCTTAAAATACGACGTCCCAGGTACAGTCGTCGACCAATTCATTTTATCTTGTAATTAACCACATGCGGAAACGAACAACTCCCAAACCAAACAACATGGATAGTAACAACAGCAGCAGAGGAAAGACAAACACCATTTTATATATTTGAAGGTTAGCCAAACACACCAAGAAAATACAAACACGCCTTACTACGGGCGACAAGCTAAGGCCTACTCAAAAAGGGACTCGGCACGGCTAACCTAACACCGTACAAGTGTCTACTCGCGGCCTCGGAGGAATCGCTCTCTTCGATCCTCGGGTGCGCATCATCTAGGGCCTGAAAATGTTAACCACGACGGGTTGAGATAAACTCGGCAAGTTAAAGTCCTAAGCCCCGGTTAGGAACTTCGCTCGCCTCGGGAGTTTAACATACAACCTAATACAGCAATCAATGCAATACCACCTTAGAGAGAAAGACAGCAGAAGACAGTTTAATAAACAGGTGCAATCACAAGCGACCCTACCTGGCCTTGGCACACGCTACCTGCAGAAACTGTCAATCGCCTCACAACAACAGTAAGGGGCATGCAAATAATCAGAGCATTGCACCAAACTTTCTCATGTATCAAAATCCACGCACATGCTCCGATTATTATGACCCTCTAGGCCACGGCACAACCTTATGGTTGGCGGTCAACTGGTCGTAAACCAGGCATCGTCCTACCCCATGAGGCACGGCAACGTCATGGGCTCTCCCCCACCGACAACATTCCATAAGGAGCATGGGCCCGGCCTCAACCGCGACTTCGCATCGACCACCGGGCGACCCAATGGTCACGGCACAACCCCAAAGGATTGGCGGTCATCCGGCTCAACCGGGCTATCAACTTTAATCGACCATGCAACACATCCGCAAATAGTTCATTCTTGTCTTTGCTTTTGCTTGGTCGTGAATGCAACATCGCTCATGCACTCATGCTCATGCGACATGCCATTTCCAATAACCCACGCAACATGTCATGCGGTACCACTCGACAATTCCAAAATCCAATTTCCAATCATCATTCGATCACGCATTTCATCAATATTCACGAGTATAATTAACAATCAACACTTCAATAAATCATAACAATCAAGAACACATCAAAATAAACCAAAAATTAGCTTCGCATGAACAAAGGCCCAATGAACGATGTAATACGTGAACAGAATGCGTGAACGAATGCGTGAACGATGAATCTGTGAACAAAGATCCGTGAACAATTAAAAATTCGTCCGAAATTAAATAAATAAATAAAAATAAATAAAATTAACCATGGTTAACAAATTAACTCAACCCTAGTTAATCTAACTTAACCATGATTAATTTTTAACCTTAGTTACTTTTAAAACTAACCATAGTTACTTTAATTAATTAACCCTAGTTACTTTTAAAACTAACTCTGGTCAATTAATCTAACCCTAGTCAGCTTAATTAACTCAGCCACCATTAACAAACTAACCCATAATTAACCAAGCACAAAAATTAAACTAATTAACCCCTAAGCAAGATTAACCCCTAAACAAGGATTAGGAAGTTAACTTACTTGGATCGGAAATCCGGCGACACCGGCGCGTAGAGGGGAACAAGGGCTACGAGGGGTAAGCTCGGGGATGGCAACGGATGACAAACGATGGCCGAAACGGGCCAAAACAGCCCGGAATCACTGTTCACGCGGAACCGGTGCAGCTGAGCGGAAAAGGCCGAAACGGGCGGCTAACGGCGACCAGCGGCGACCGGGGTGCGCGGTTGGCTTCCTAACTTCCAGGACTACACTTTGGGTGGTTGCGGCGGCTCCGGTGACGGCGGCAAGGCTGTTTTCCGGCTGGAAAACAGTGAAGACAGCAAGGAACACCAGAAATGGAAGAGAAAATGAAGAGAAAAAGGGAGAGAGAGGAAGGCTGGGCTGGTGCACGAATTTTGGGGGAGAAAGAGGAGAGAGAAGAGGCTGCTGAAGGCTTGGATAAGGCCAAGGCAAGTGGGCAAGCCACTTGCTTGAAGGGCCAATCAAAACAAAGCAAAACAAAGCATAAACAAAGCCCACTTGGGCACAAAAGCAAAAGGCCAAAAGAGAGAAGCCCATGGGCTGAGGAGAATGGGCTAGCTTGGGCCCCCTTTGGGCTGGGCTAGATGGGTGCAAGGCCCATTGGGCCGCCGGTCTTGGGCCGGCCCACCCGCGGGCCCGAAACCCGGTCCAATTTTCCCTTTTTCCGACGCTTCCGTGTCCAACGGAAAATCCCAAAATAAATGAGGCGACATCCAAATATTTAGTCCTGATATCACTGAGAAGTCGGTTCCCAAAATCGGATTAAAAATCGGGGCTAAATTGAGTCGATTGCGACCGTAGTACAATTTGGATTATCGGGCGCCCTTTTTGGACTTTCCTCACATTTGACCCATGGTCAACCATTCTTTGTACCACGTTTACGCCAATTCTCGAGTCGAGACGTCCCTCGATTGTCGTGTGATCCCGGGGCTCAATTTATAATCCCGAGTACTAGATGAAAAGGATTCGGTTTACCGTCGTTCGTAGTTCGTATCGAAGTCGTGCGGAAATCACCCGCGATCGACTTCGTACTTCGCCGAATCGATTTATTTCCGTTTCCTTAATAGTCTAGTACTTAGAGGATATCGTTCCCGCCCAGGTCCTCATGGTCGAAGGGTTCGTTCCAGATCGAAATTGCGAGTCGTACGTGAATCATTTCCTATCGATGCCTCTCTCGTAATCCATTATCCCACGAACACACAGTTCGGAAAATTTGTACTGACCAGGCCTTCGACTAATATTGCCCTTTTATAAAATCCTAAAATGGGGTCGATTTTCAGGATGTTACACATACCCCCGGCATAAGGAAGGGTATATGCGGTCACAAGGAATGAGGCGAAGGATACACCTGCCATGATTATAGGTACGATATCTTTACACAATCATGCTGCTTATGCGTTGTTTGATCCGAGAGCCTCGTACTCCTTTATTGCTATACGGTTTGTAGAATTAGTGGGACTAAGACCAGAGCCGTTGGAAACGGTTTTTGTTATTTCTACTATGTTAAAGGATTCAGTTTTATTTGCAGTAGATTGTCCTAGTTGTAAACTAAGTATAGATGGTCAAGAAGGAAGAATAGATCTGATTGTTTTAGTGATGTATGACTTTGATGTCATTATCGGTATGAATTGGCTGACCAAGCAAGGAGCTACTATGGATTGTCGGAGGAAGAGAATCCGATTTAATCCGACTGGAGCTAGTAACTTCCAGTTTGTAGGGAGTCGTGGAGGGTCCTCAATTCCCTTGATTTCTTCGTTGGAAGCCACCAAGTTGCTGGGGTCAGGATATCGAGGTTATTTGGCCTCTATGAGTGATACGTTGCATGAGGGACCGAATCTGGAGAACATCACGGTAGTACGAGTTTATCCTGATGTCTTTCCAAAGGAATTACCAGGACTATCCCCGGCCAGAGAGACAGAGTTCATGATCGAGTTGGCTCCTCAGACGGAACCAATCTTGAAAGCACTGTACAGGATGACATTATTAGAGTTGAAAGAATTGAAGGTGCAGATGCAAGAATTATTGGACAAGGGCTTTATTCGCCCGAGTGCATCACCTTGGGGGGCGCTAGTCTTATTTGTTAAGAAAAATGGCGGTTCGTTGCGGTTATGCATTGATTATCGACAGCTTAATCAAGTGACGATTAAGAACAAGCACCCACTTCTGAGAATTGACGACCTGTTTGACCAACTCCAAAGAATGTCAATGTTCTTTAAGATAGACCTAAGGACGGGCTATCATCAATCAAGGATCCGAAAGGAGGACATCCCGAAGATAGCTTTCCGTACTCACTATGGTCATTACGAGTTTACGGTAATGCCGTTTAGATTGATAAATGCCCCTATTGCTTTCATGGATTTGATGAACCGAGTGTTTAAGGAATATCTGGATCAATTCATGATCGTGTTAATCGACGACATTCTGGTGTATTTGAAGAGTCCGGATGAACACGAACAACACCTAAGGACCATGCTACAAACCCTAAGGAATCACGAGCTATACGTGAAATTTAGCAAGTGTGAATTTTGGTTGGCTTGAGTAGCTTTCCTTGGCCACGTGATCTCAGGTGAAAGGATTTCAGTGGATCCTACCAAGATTGAAGCAATCATAGATTAGCCGAGACCAACCTCAATAACTGAGGTTCGTAGTTTTCTAAGACTGGCTAGTTATTACAGATGATTTGTGAAGAGATTCTTTACAATAGCTATGCCATTGACACAGTTGTTAAAGAATGACAAGAAATATGAGTGGACGGATAAGTGCGAGCGTAGTTTCCAAGAGCTTAAACATAAGCTGACTACTACATCAATTTTGACGATTCTGTCCAGCTCAAGAGAATATGAGACTTTTAGTGACGCGTCATACAAGGGACTCAATTGCGTTCTGATGCAACATGGTAAAGTGATAGCATATACTTCTAGACAATTGAGGCCTCACGAGCTGAATTATCCAACGCATGACTTAGAATTGGCAGCCATTATATTTGCGTTGAAAATATGGAGACATTATCTGTGTGGACAAAGATTTCAGATTTTTACGGACCATTAAAGTTTGAAGTACCTATTCTCCCAAAAGGAACTGAATATGAGACAGCGCTAGGGGTGAGCATCGGTCCAGAGTCAACCCTAGACAGACCCTGGACCAACCGAACCCTGTTGGTCCCAATTCAGTTCTCAGAGAGACTGGGTTGGTCCTTGGTCCTGAAATTCCGAGACCAACACTGTGCAAGTTGGTTCTCGATCTTGGGAGTTTAGAGTCAGTCCAACCCAAGCCAACCCTGAGTATATATATATTATATCTAAAATATCTTTTCCGCATGGGCCTTGCCCATTTTTCCTTTTTCCTTGCTTCTCGGCCCGGCCCGCTCCATTTTCTTCCTGCTCCCTTCTTTCTCCCGCGCAAAACATCACATCACCTACGAAGAAGACTAAAAACTAAGGTGCATGTCGAAGCAAAGGGGTCGAGGTGGCAGAAAATTGGGGGGGGGGTAGGTCGGCGAAGCGAGAGGAGAGAGGGGGAACAAAAGGGAAAGAAAAACGAAGAGAAAGAGGAGATCGAAGGGGAGAGTTTTGCGGGGGTTTTCTTGGAAAAACATAGAGAGGAAAAGTCAGACCTCCTCTAGCTTGACATAGGGAAATAAAACAGAGAAGAAGAGGGTGTTGGTCTTCTTCAAGCACCCCTTCCGCGCCTGCAACTTTAGCCACGCCGCGTCCGACGCTATCTCGACGAGTTACTGTTACGACGAGCTATTGCCCCGCTCCCGACAAAATCCGTCACCCTCGACACTATCCTTGCTGCTCGCCATCCTTGATGTCGTATCCAGGCCTCCTGAAGACGAGCTGCTCCTGTTACTCGCCGTCGCTCGCTGTTGCCCCGACCAGGACAGAGCTAGCTACTACTTTGACGACCTGCTGCCATCCAAACCTTCAACATCAGCCGCTATTCTCGCTTCGTCACGACCCGAGCTGAGTCTTGTATGTGACGAGTTGCTGCTTGTTGATCCAAGTTGAACTCCTCCCACGAGTCCCGACTAGTCGTGGCTTACTGCCCCCGCACCATCCCTATCGTGTGACGATTCCTGCTTCGCTACCGTGCCTCTGCTCCTATGCCTGCAACTATCCAACAAAGAGGAAAACGGAGAACGGATCTAAGAGTGAGAGTGGGGCTCGAGAGGGTCTTCTTTTGTTTCTAGAGGATTGCCCTTTAGTCGCCGCCTATCGCAACCTCCGAACAAACTAGGTTGGTTTCTCTTCTTTCTACCCAAATACCTTGTTTTTATGAGGTGTCGGGCCGGAGCTCACGGCCGACTAGTTCACATGAGCTTCGGCCCCGCCTGTTCCCCATCGAGCTTTGCTGTGTTCCAATTTGCTTTGTCAAGAGTCTGGTCTCAAGTTTAAGTCTGATTGAACCGACAATTGCTCTTTTCCATAGTGCACATTAGGTGTTCGATATAATGCTTAGACTAGATCTGAAAAATTTTGTTGGGAATATCCATCCTTGATGTGGCTGCTGCGTCTATGGCAGTCGCTGCCTCATTTTTTGATCAAGTCGACGCGTGGGGAAGCATTTTTGCGGAGTCTTTTTTGGCCAATAGGGGTGTCGGGGCCTGAGTTTTGAGCTTGGGCAGCTGTTCGGTTGTTTCAGCCGTGAGGGGGTTGCGGTGGTGGCTAGCGTCCATCGGACCAAACGACCGACACTGAGCGATGGGCTGGCGACACCCTCGAAAGTCGGTGTGGGTTCATTACTAGAGTTGAGAATGCTTTTTCAAACTTAGGAGATTTAATTTTTTTTACCAACTAGGGATTTCAAGAAACTATTGCATTTTCTAAAACTTAAGAGATTCAAATTTTTTTTTAGTGTAGTCCAAGTAAGGTTTTACCATTGAATTAGCATTCAAGCACATCAAGTAGTGATCATGAGGCTTTAGAAAAACCTGTCTCTACTAGTCTTGTAATAGTTAAAAGGGTTGCTTATTTTATTGTTTGCTGCATGTAGTTTAATGAATAGCTATTTGATGTTGCCACCTCAAGAATGAGATTGTAGCTGATATTTGATATTGCTGTTTCTTCAAAGAGTGCAGTGCTGAAGCTTACACGCCGGTATTCAAATATTCAAGTGACCTTGATGAATTCATATAAGATGTCAACTGAAGTGGAGGGATGTTATGAGATCAGTTGATTCAGTCCTATGATGGAAACGCCTGGTGATGAATCTTAAGAAGACTTAAAGAGCCAACTAAGGTATCCACTAGTCATCCTTCTCTTTGTAAGAAGCAAAAAATAGATAAATCCATCGCGTGGGATAATTTTTTGAGAATCATAAATGATAAGACCAAAAAAACATGTATGGTAAAGTGCATTCATTATGGGAATGAGTACTTATATACTGTTAATAATGGTACTTCAACAATGTTGAAGCACTTGAAAAGGTGCAACAAGTATCCTCCCAATATAGATAAGAAGCAAAAATTGTTTGCACCACGTGATGTAAATGTGCTTGGCAAGGTAGAGGGAGATACTGGTATTGGTACCGGTAGTGGTAATGTCTTAATAACATGGAAATTTAATCAAGATTGATCAAGGTACATGCTTGCTCGGATGATCATCGTTAATGAACAACCATTTTCTATGGTTGAGCGTGTTGGGTTTTGTGATTTTGATACTGAGTTACAACCTCTCTTTACACATTTGTCACGATTTACAGTGGCTAGAGATTGTATGAAGTTGTATATGAGTGAAAAAAGTTGTTTGAAGACTTACTTTGGTAAGCTTAGGTCAAGGATTGCACTCATGACCAATACATGAACTTCCAATCAAAATCTGAACTATTTATGTCTTACTGCACATTTTATTGATGAAGATTGGAAATTGCATAGCCACAAGGATAAGGAGATTGGGAAAATAGTTGAAAAATGCATCTGTGAATGGGGAATAGAAAAAAATGTGTCTACAATCATAGTGGATAATGCTAGTGCAAATGATGTTGCCATTGATTATTTGAAAGATAAATTTTTAAGAGATGGGTCATTGGTCTTAACTTGTGGGGCTTTACATATGAGGTGCACTACTCATATATTGAATCTCATTGTAAAAGATGGCTTGTCTGAGGTACGTGATTCTATTACACGTATCCAAAACATTGTTAAATATGTGAGGAGTTCTCCTATGAGAGCTAAAGCATTCCAATCTTGCATGGAGACTAAAAGAATCACTTACAAGGGTTCGGTTTGTTTAGATGTTGCCACTAGATGGAACTCCACTTACCTCATGTTAGACACGGCCATAAAGTTCAGAAAAGCTTTTGAAAAGATGGCGGAAGATGATTTGTCTTTCGAAAGTGAGCTTAACAATGAGTCTTCTAATAATGAAGATTGGGAAAATGATATTGTTCTTTCCAAGTTTCTAAAACAATTTTATGATGCTACCAATCAAATGTCAAGGAGTTTATATACTACTTCGACTAATTATTTTGAAGGGATAGCTTTTTCGTATAAATATTTGAAAGATGTAGGTAATGCTTTGGATCCTAAGCTTAGAGCTATGGGCATGAAGATAAATGAGAAGTTTGATAAATACTATGGGAGTTTGGATAAAGTAAACATGATGGTTTTGATTGCGGTGGCATTAGATCCTACAAAAAAGTTGCATTATGTGAAGTATTGTTATGAGCAAATTTATGATGATGAAGCAAAAATTGATAAGATGCATGATAAAGTGAAATACTTGTTGGAGTGTTTGTATGCATTTTATGAGCAATCTTTTCATGGTCATGGTCATCGATATTCAAATGGTCAAATTATGACTGTTGATAGTAGCAATGCTTCCAATATTGGTGGAAATGATGGGAACGACGGGGTTAACATCAAAGCTCGGCGAAAAAAAATTTTCCATAGAAAAAAAAAGAGGGCGCGATGACAACAAATCAGAGCTTGAACGGTATCTTGAAGAGGATTCTAAAGATATTCTTGATCTTGACATTTTGATGTGGTGGAAGAGTACTGGTTCGAAATATAAAATCTTATCTTTGATAGCTCGAGATGTTTTGTCTATTCCTATAACTACCATTCCTTCAGAGTCGGCTTTTAGTACTTTGGGCTGTGTACTTGATAGTTTTCGAAGTTCCTTGACTCTTAGGGTGGTGGAAGCTTTAATTTGTACTTACGACTGGTTAAGAGCTGCTCGCATGCCTATTAATGTTGAAAAGTGCATTGAAAATGCCGAAAGTTTGAATTGGGTAAGCTTAAATTATATATATTTCTTTTTACTTGTTAATTCTTACATATTTATTTTTACTTGTTAGTTCTTTTGTATGTCTAATGAAAGATTTCTTTTTTAAGATATAGATTGTCTTACCGAGAAGATTACCATCAATAAATAGAGCTTGCACATTGAAGTTGAATGAATATAAATTGTACATCCTGAAATTCCAACCCTTTGAGAGATGAATGATCGTGAGTTCTCGAAGCCGCCCGTCGCCCGAGTCATATCAAAATGACATTCAGGCAAAATTGACAAGGCATGAAAATCCAAGAATAGACTTCGAATTTTTGGGAACGACTGGGACAGACCTTTGGACAACGCTTCCTCGACAGTCGATAGTGTCAGTTAAGCTGAGTTTTTGGAGAAAGGGGTTTACGAACTGAGGGAGTGAGCCTACGAGGACGTGGACCGGGCAAGAATAGTATGGGCCTCATGCTTAAGGTGGGACAGCCACCACGATAGACCGAGACAAGCAAGTGAGCCCATTGGACCCAACCGACCCATTTACCCTTCCAAGCCCGTTGTCCAAAATTGAGCTAATTTGAGCCCAACAAATTTTCAAGTCCATTCCTATTCATTTTCTAGCCCATTTCCTAGGCCTACCCTTCATTTTTAGCCCAATGGCAGTTTGGGAATTGTGCAAGGAAGAAATGACCATTTTGCCCCTAGATATTATTTGAAAAAGACAAAAGAAGAGAGAGAAGATGAGGTCGTTTACTTGGGGAATTGGAGAAGGCAATTAATGGCCGTAATGAGCTTTGAATACTAGCTCTCACTTCACTCTCTCTCCCCTTTAGCTCCTAAAAATCGCACACCTCTCTCCCTTTGCTTCCTTTTCCTTCCTATTACTTTTGCTTTTGACCTTCCTTCGAAAATTGAGTTGTTCATTGTCTTCCCGTGTGAATCATGGCCCGTGCCACCCACCAATTTTCTCAGGAGAGAGAATCTGTACGGCTTGGGTTAGTCGATTGTCGAAAGGAGTCGTCGGCCAACCCGTGCGCTGGTCGGAATCCGACATTACCTAATCCGTCACTGTAGCGTTGCCCCCTGCCCAGTTCCGCCTTTTCCTCTATTTTTCTCCCATTCCAACCAAACCACCACCCATACCAGCCACCAACAGTTTTCCCTCGACCCCCTGGTGCTGCTGGTTGCCAGCTAATCGCTCGCCAGAGCTCCAGCCAAGCCGTTTTGCTCCAATTAGTCCCTGTCCTCCTCCTACAATGCTGTTTTCTGAAATTCAATGGGTGTTCAGAAGTTGTTGCTGCTGTGTTCAGCCTAAGACTGCCTTGGAGTGTCGTGGGAGAGGTCCTTGATCATCGGGTTCGTCGCTGCCATCGCGTCCGTGTCACCAGCCCGCTTAACGGGTGAGTTTAGCCCCTAATCCCTTAGTGCTTAGACTTGCTGAGGGTTGGGTTAATTAAGGTTAATGTTGGTTTAGGAAGTTTAATTAAATTATCCCTAAGATAGGTGGTTAGATAAATGGTTAAGATTAGCTTAGCTTAATCTTGCTTAATTGTACTTAAATGTGCTTAATTGAGCGTTATGTGTTGATTAATTTGATTAATTTTTTAAATTAATGATTTATTTAATTTCTGTATTTAATGTTTAAATTATTTAATTTCTGAATTTAATTATTAAATTATTAAATTATTAAATTTTACTATTCACGACACTACTCACGGCATTGTTCATTCGGAAGTGAAATTGTGCATAATTTCATGTGTCTTGATTTTATGAAGTGAATTGGATGTGGAATTGCATGAACATTCGCTTGAATCGTATGGTTTTCATAAAAGAAACGAGAAAAATGAATTGTCCGAGGGACACTGGAAATTGACCGCTTTTATGAGAAAGGAATTAAGGTTTTAAATGCAAGTGTGTGTGCATTGGCTACGATAGTCCAATTTATCGGAAGGAAGGGTACAGTTGCGCATCTATAGAGAAAGGGCGCCGTAGCATCTCGGGAAGGGCACGGTTGTGTTTTTGCGGAAGAAGGGCGCCGTAGCATCTTGACCCAAGTTGTAGCCCTGTGAAGCAGTAATAATTGGAGCGTATGAGAAACATGGCATCATTCGTTCCAATTATGCATAAGCTAATCACATTGTTTATGGTATGCACACGTAAATTGATAACATGCAGGATGTGACAATAGCCGGGTGAGATTGCTTGTGACGCAACTCAAATGTGAGTGATAAACTGCATCATCTAACGGCTATGTGCATTGCGTGTATTGTGCTGAAATATAACGTCCAGGGTATGGCATACTGGGTAAGGTTGCATGCGAACCGACTTTTGATTGTTGATTGACCCTGTCTGTTGTTTAATTGCTGACTGTTAGTTGTTTGTGGTTGAGTTGTGTGAGGGGTGATTCTGAAGAGATACCCTAGGCTGAATTGGTGTACTAACCGGGGCTTAAGGGGAGAACTCTTTGAGATTTATATCTCATTGGTTATTGTATAACCACTTTCAGGCCCTTAGAATGGCACACCTGCCGATGCGATTTGGGATCCCTCAGGATTGGGAGACCATTGTGACGCACCACCGTTTCTCGGGTCAGGTGCACTTGTACGAGAAGTACATCTCCACCATCTAGGTGGATGAGGGACCGGGGCAATGGATACCCCATCAATTTCTGGTATGGTACATCCGGTAGGATGATTTGTTGATCGGCCCTCTGCGAAGTTTCGATGCATCGCCTGGTAGGAGCTCTAAAGACGACGACTGGGATCCCATGGAGCTGGACTCTCCTGATGGTGCAGTGGAGAACCCTGCCCCTGCTCCTGTAGAGATCGACTCGAACGACCTGTACTACGACCCTATGGAGCCTAAGTCCAACGGGTCAAAGTGATGGTAGTTCAGAACCTGAGGGTTCTTTTTGTATAAATGGATTAGCCGAGCCTAGTTTCTTTTTGGTCTGGCTTAGTGGATGGATCGGCCCCCTTTGTTGGACTTGTAAATCGGAAAATGATCATCCGTAGGTTAATTTAGTAAGAATGTATAAATGAGTAGTTTATGTTATCTTATTGTTCATCCCTCTATTCCTGTTTGATTGTTTTATTGTCTGTTGGACTGGGGATCGTTTGTCTTCCGCTTGCGCTTAATGAAAGATTAAAATGAATGGTCGTGGATGAGTCCGAGTCCTGGGACGTCGCTTTCAATTGACCATGGTAAGGGGTTGTTGCATGTCCGGGGTTCGGGGAGTGACATAAATGGTGAGATGTTCTATCTATAGCACTAATAGTGATTTCAATTTAGAACTTTTGTTAAGTATTAATTATGTGCATCATTTGTTTTGTTTTTAGGTTTATTTTGTTTCCAAGTGTTCGGAAGTTGAAGTGAATTAACAAGACGTGAAGTTGTATATCCATGGTTTATATTAAGTATTTTGAACTTCCTAGGGTTTAATTGTATTTCACTAGTAAGTTTCATTTGCACATTGCTTTTCAATTTGTGTCAAATGGTAGAAATTTTTGAAAAGTAGTATTTTAGTTGCCACGTTAATTTGCTAATCAAGTGGTAGGAAGATCATTTTTTGGTTGATTGGACTTTGCTTGATGGAATGTAGGAAATGCTTTTGCATATAGTGTTATAAGTATTATTGGTAGATGATTATAGGAACTTCCCATCTTGTCTCACATCTTTATGAATAGTCTTAATCATTTTTTTGGTTTTTTGCTTTTAACAAATGTGAAATTTCTATTGTTGTCTTATTTTAAATTTGTTGAATATGTAGTGGTATTTATAGTTTGGTTGCACAACGTTGCATTGTCAATGGATATGTAATTTGAAATAGTAAATTTGCCTTTTTAGGGAATGCAAAAAATGAAACAAAAAAATTTATTAGTTGGCCTCGGGTTGACCTTGGAACCGGACCGAACCCATTGGGTTGGTCCGGTCCTTGGTCCTAGGCTCAATAGGGTCGATCCTCGGTCCTAAAATTTGAGAACCAACACTATGTGGGTTGGTCCTAGGGTTAGGGGGTGGCCCGGCCTAACCCAGACCATGATCACCCTTAGGTAGCGCAGATGGATGGAACTTCTTAAAGATTATGATTGCGATATCGTGTACCATCCTGGTAAAGCCAACAAAGTGGCAGATACTTTAAGTCGCAAGTCATCGATTGCTTGTATGATGATTCAAGAATGGATTCTGTTGGAAGGGATCCGTGATTTAGAATTCAGGCTCAAAGTATGCCATCTTTCCAGTTTAATGGCTACCCTTAGGATTGAATCTGAAATTCAAGCCAAGGTTAAAGCAATGCAACATTCACATGCGGAGATCCAAAAGATTTTGCAAATGGACGCAACCAAGAGAAAGTCAGATTTTCAAGTATCCGATGATGGAATCTTGAAATTCCGTGGACGGTTATGTGTGCCAAATAACGTCGAAATTAAGGAGAAGTTGTTATCCAAGCACATCACAGTGACTATAGTGTGCTTCCAGGCAGTACGAAGATGTATTAGAATCTGCGACAGTATTATTGGTGGAACGGCATGAAGTTAGATATCGCCAAGCACATGGCGAAGTGTTTGACTTGCCAACAAGTAAAAGCGCAACATTACAAGCCGAGTGGGTTACTGCAACCTCTTGAAATCCCCCAATGGAAATGGGAGCACATCACGATGGACTTTGTGATGGGATTACCAAGAAGTCAACATGGTAATGATGCGATTTGGGTCATAGTGGACCGATTGATGAAGTCAGCTCATTTCATCGCCGTACGTAAGGACTTCGCTTTGGAAAAGTATGTAGGATTGTACGTGTGACAAATTATTCATCTGCATAGGGTACCAGTAATGATTACTTCAGATCAAGACCCCAAGTTTATGGTTGCATTTTGGAAGAGTCTACATGTAACGTCCTGAAAATCGACCTCATTTTGGGATTTTATAAAATGGCAATGTTAGTCAAAGGCCTGGTCAATACAAATATTCCGAACTGTTTGTTCGTAGGATAACGGATTACAAGGAGACGCCTGATAATCCAAATTGTACTACAGTTGTAATTGACTCAATTTAGCCCCGATTTTTAATCGAATTTTGGGAACCGACTTCTCAGTGATGTCAGGACTAAATATTTGGACATCACCTCATTTATTTTGGGATTTTTTGTTGGACTCGAAAGTGTAGAAAAAAGGAAAATTGGACCGGGTTTCGAGCTCGTAGGTAGGTCAGCCCAAGATCGGTGGCCCAATCGGCCTTGCGCCCTTCCAGCCCAACCCAAAAAGGGCCCAAGCTAGCCCAAGTTCTTCTCCCTCTTTAGCCCATGGGCTTTTCTCTTTTGGCATTTTCCTTTTTGCCCAAGTGGGCTTTCTTTATGCTTGTTTCTTGCTTGCTTGTGATTGGTTCTTGAAGCAAGTGGCAAGCCCACTTGCCTTGGCTTCTTGTCCAAGTTCTCAGCCCTCTCTCTCTCCTCCAATCCTCCCTTGCAGCCGCACATCCTAGCCCTCTCTCTCTCCATTTGCTCTACCTTTTCTCTTCCATTTCTGCTGTCTTTGTTCTGTTTTGCTGTTTTCCCATTGGAAACCAGCTTTGTCGCCATCGCCGGAGCTGCCACCACTGCCCAACGTGTAGCCACTGAAGTCAAGGAGCCAACTGCACACCGCCGACCACCCCGGTCACCACCGACTACCTGTCCGGCCTTTTTTCCGCCCAGCTCCTCCCTTCTGTATGAATAGTGTTTCAGCACTATTTTGGCCCGTTTCCGCCACCGCTCGTCATCCGTTGTCTTCCTCGAGCTTATCGCTTGCAGCCCTCATTCCCCCCTATGCACCGGTGTCGTCGGATTTCCAACCCAAGTGAGTTAATTTCCTAATCATTATTTAGAGGTTAATTTCGCTTAAGGGTTAATTAGTGTATTTATGTGTTTGTTAGTTAATTAAGATTAGTTGGTTAATTATGCTAGTTAATTAAGGCTAACTAAGGTTAATTAATTGACCATAGTTAGTAATAAAGTAACTAAGGTTAATTTTAAAGTAACCAAGGTTAGAATTTAATCATGGTTAGGTTTATTTATTTATTTATATTTAATTAATTAATTTTGGATAAATTACTATTCACAATTTACTGTTCACGGCACTGTTCATACGGAAGCTAAATTTTTTTAGATTTGATGTCTTCTTGGTTGCTATGTTTTCTTGAAGTGCTGATTGTTAGTTATACCCGTGTATAATGAGGAAATGCGTGATCGAAGACCGATTGGAATCAAAATTGCTTGGTTTATTGAACTTCTCCATTAATAATTGGATTGCACGGTGGTATGTGAAGATTATTTGTTGCCGTATTTCATCATATGTGTACCAAATGTAACTACATGTCGTGTGAGCACGAATTTTGTTGCATTCATGACCAAGTGAAAGCAAATACAAGAATGAACTGTTTGATGATACTGATAGCCCGGTATAGCCGGATGACCGCCAATCCTTCGAGGTTGTGTCATGATTATTAGGTCGCGACCATTGGGTCGCCTGACAATGGTTAGTTGCGGGGCTGTGGTAGTGGGCGTGCCCCATGCTCCTTCGAGAATGCCGTCGGTGGGGGATAGCCCATGACGTTGCCATACCTCAAGGAAGAGAACAATGCTCGGTCTACGACCAGTTGACCGCCAACCATAAGGTTGTGTCGTGGCCTTGAGGGTCGTAATAATCGGAGCATGCATGGGCATTGAGATATGAGAATAGTTGTGCAATGCTCTAATTATTTGCATGTCTTCCAATGTTATTGTGAGATGGTTAACAGTTTCTGCAGATCACGTGTGCCAAGGCTAGGTATGAGCACCAGTGGTTGTGTCAGTTTATCGAACTATCCTCAATTTTGGTTTCTCTTTGTGTTACAATGATTGCTGAATTAGGTTGTATGTTTGATTCCTAAGGCGAGTGAAGTTCCTAACCGAGGCTTAGGACTTTAACTTGCTGAGTTTATCTCAATCCGTCGTGGTTAACTTTTCAGGCTCGAGATGACGTAGTACTTGGTATGCTTCGGCGTCTCGGTGGGCATGAGCACCACCATTACTATGCAGCCCACCCCGGGCCACAATTTTGTGTACAAGCACCACGTGACGACGGTGTGGGTAGATGAGGGGTTAAGGGACCATTGTGCTCCTCATGTCTTCAAGGCATGGTTCCTCAGGTAGGGAGGCATTCTGTATGGTTCCCTTCGTGGTTTTGATGAATCGGTTCCTCCTGTGGGGCCGACCGAGGTGGTTTAGGATCCCATGGACTTGGATCCCCCTGACGGTGAGATCTGCAACCCGAGGATCGAAGAGAGTGATCCTTCTAAGGAGAGTGATCCCTCTGAGGCCAGCGAGTAGGTAGCTATGGCCTATTCCTCTTTTTAACGAGCTCTCCCTCACTTGCACAGTGTTAGGTTAGCTAAGCCGATCCCTTTTTGAGTAGACCTCAGCTTTTCGCCTGTAGTAAAGTGTGTTTATATGTGCTGTAGTTCGGGCTAACCTTCAGATATATAAAAATGGTGTTTTACCTTTCCTCTGTGTCCTTACTGCTTTCCCTATTGTTTTGATTGTTGGTTGGGAGTTCTATTCACTTCTGCATGTGCATAATTACAAGATAAAATGAATTGGTCGACAATGTACCTGGGACATTGTACAACTAGACCTCAAGTGAAATGGGGTTGCCGTGAGCTCGAGAGTTGGGATGTGATACTACAGACTTCGATGGGGACAAAACTGTAATTTAATATGGCCTATCATCCTCAAACAGACAATCAATCAGAGAGAACAATTCAAACCTTGGAAGATATGCTGAGAGCCTGCGTATTGGATTTTAAAGGAAGTTAGGAGGAACAACTTCATCTCGTGGAGTTCGCATACAATAACAATTATCGGCAGAGTATCAGAATGGCACCATTCGAAGCTTTGTACTGTAGACCGTGTAGGACTCCAATTTGTTGGGACGAAGTCAACGAGCGAAAAATTACAGGACCAGAGTTAGTGCAGCAATCTTTAAACGCCGTCAAGATGATTCGAGAAAGGTTAAAGACGGCTCAAAGCAAACAGAAGAGCTATGGGGACAGATGATGTAGGCCATTGCAATTTCAAGTGGACGATCATGCGTTCCTTAAAGTATCGCCAATGCGAAGTAGTTCGCGATTTGGAAAGAAAGGAAAATGAGCTCGAGGTACGTCGGACCATTTGAGATTCTGGAAAGGATCGGGAATTTAGCCTATCGTCTTGCACTACCACCTCGACTTACTCAAGTGCATGATGTATTCCATGTGTTGATGTTAAGGAAATATGAGCCGGACCTGACCCACGTGTTGAATTCTGAAGAGATAGAGATGGACGACGTGGTGTCATATGTGGAGAGACCAATTCGAATAGAGGACCGAAAAGAACAAGTGCTGAAAACAAAACGGTCTCCTTGGTCAAAGTCATTTAACAGCATCATGGCATGGAGGGAGCCACGTGGAAAAGCAAGGAAATCATGAGGCGTCAGCGCCCCTATCTTCTTGAGGATTAGCATATCAGTTCAAATTTCGAGGACGAAATTTCTGTTAGAGGGGAAGAGTTGTAACATCCTGAAAATCGACCTTATTTTGGGATTTTATAAAATGGCAATGTTAGTTGAATGCCTAGTCGGTACAAATACTCCAAACTATTTGTTCTTGGGATAATGGATTATAAGGAGGCGCCGATAGGAAGCAATATGTGTATGACTCACAATTTCGAACAGAAACGAACCTTTCAACCATAAGGACCTGAGCAGGAACAATATCCTCTAGTATTAGACTATTAGGAAAATAGAAATAAATCAATTCAGCAGAAGTATGAAGTCGGGTTACAAGTGATTTCCGCACGACTTCGATACAAACTACGAACGATACTAAACCCAATCCTTTTCATCTTATACTCAAGATTATTAATTGAGCCCCCGGGATCACATGACCACCAAGGGACGTCCTTAACTCGAGAATTGGTGTAAATGTGGATCAAAAACTGGTTGACCATGGGTCAAATGTGAGGAAAAGTCCTAAAGGGGTGCCCGATAATCCAAATTGTACTACGGTCGCGATTGACTCAATTTAGTTCGATTTTAATCCGATTTTTGGGAACCGACTTCTCAGTGATGTCAGGACTAAATTGTCGCGACCTAAAATTTCTCGAAAATAATAATAATAGGTTTAGGGGTATTGTTAATTTCAGGCCGACGACCTTTAATTAACTCGGACTCTCCCAAGCCCATACCCCGCGCGACGTTGGGATATCATGAAAGTCTTCTAATTAAGGAGTCGCCACTAGCCTATTAAGGTCGACTAGGAACCGAGGGAGACATGGGAGCGTATCTCGCCTTTTACGTAACCAGAGGGTCTAGGATCGGGGACTTGATTACGCTAATCATGCGACTAGCGCCCTTTCAGTACCTAACTTAATTGTGTGTTGACGAGGCCATGGCAATCTATTCGAGAAATCTAAGATTTGTCCTAACCGTTCTACGTTAAGGAAATAACATTCAAAAATCATGACAAAACAAGGCATAGGAGAGCCCTAAAGGCTTATTCAATTTTGATTTTTTTTTTTTTCTCTAAGCGTTTTTCGAATTTTTGTAATTTTTTCTGATTTTTCTGAATTTTTCTGAATTTTTATGCTTTTTAATATTTTTTAATATTTTTTAATTTTTAATTTTTAATTAATTAATTTTTTTTTAATATTTTCAAATTTTTCGAAATTAAAGAAAACAAGATTTCAAGATCTTTTATTTTACTGATTTTCTGAGAATTTAAGAAAAACATTTATTACTGTTTTTTGGAATTTTCTAATCCTTTTTTTTTTTTTTTTTTTTTTGGAATTTTTGAATATTCGAAATAAAAGGAAAATGAAATTAAAACAAACTTTTAAAACCTTTCTGAAATTAAAACCAAGCATTTTTTATTTTTTTGATGATTTTTCAAATTTTTTTAAAATATTTTTTTTAATATTTATTTTTTTCGATTTTTTTTTTGATTTTTTTATTAATTGAAAAGTTATTTGGACCGGGTAGGGTGACCCGGCCCTACTAGACCGACCCGGACCCTATCGGTCCGGGCCGAAGCAAGTGACCGAGCGGGCCGAATGGCCCGGTCGAAAAACTCTTCTAAATGGCCCATTAACAAAAATAAAATAAAAAGCCCATTTCCTATTTATAAAAACCCGGCCCAAATCCCAGCTTAGGCCCATTCAAAATTGGCCCAGCCTCGCTCCTATTCAGACTCTCGGCCCGGCCCCCCCTTTTTTCTTTTTCTTTTCTTTCTTTTTTTTTTATTTCTTTTTTCTGCATGCTCTTCTCTCTCCCTCCTGCGCGCCCGACGCTCCTCCTCTTTCCGGGCGTGCCTGCTGCTGCTTCGCCGGACCAACGCCAGCGCCGCCGCGAGGCCTGCCCACCGCGAGGAGGTCGTCATGCCACTGCCAGGCATCGGTCGTTCCGTCCGACCGGCGCCAAGCACCGCCGGCCGTCAGCTGGCCGGCATCCGAGAGTCACCGGATTGACTCCGGCGAAGTGCATGTCTCGGTTTACCCCAAATGGCGCGGAATGACCTACTGAAAAGCTGGGAAAGTGACTGAAACGATGCATGACAAAGATACAACTCTGAACGACGCAGCGGGAACCGAAAGCCGAGCTCCGGTGGAGGATCGGATTCGGTTCTCTCACTGAGGCATTTCATCGAACAGCTAATGCGCACTGCCAAAATCAAAGGTTTCGGCTCAACCGAGCCTCGAATACGCTTTAGGGATCTATGAACGTGACATACAAGGAGCGTGGGAACAAAAATGCAAAGGCGACGAGGGCCGGAGCTTGCGCGAGCCGGACGGCCGCGAGCTCCGGCCCGGTATTCACCGAAATGAAATAATGGAGGTTCAGGGAGGCCTACCTTGTTCGGGGATGAGCTGCGGCGGGCGACGGCTGCGGACGGGCCTCCGGCAAGGGCGGGAGCTTCTCGAGTTGGCCTTCTTCCTCCGGTTCGCTCTGTCTCTCTCACCCTCAAAACTCTCTCTCCTTCGGGCTCGTTTTTTTTAATGTTTTTCTGTCCTCACACCTCCTCTTCGGCTCTCTCTCTCGCCCTCGAACTCTTCCTCTCTCTTCTTCTCTCCGTTCCTCCCTCAGATCACTCTCGTTTTTTTTTTGTTCTCTCCCTTATGCTGGACAGTTGCCGGCACAAGAATGGAGGCACGGCAGCGGGTCGTCGGCCGCGTTCAAGGCGCGGCGGTGGCAGGAGTTCCTCTCTCGCTCTCCGCCCTCTCGTTCTCAGTCTCCCCCGTTTTTTTTTGTTCCCTGTTTTTTCAATCCCCTTCTCCCCGGCTTCCTCTCTCTCGGGCTTTTTTTTTTTTTTTTTTTTTTTATGTTTGTTCCCATCCCTTATCCGGGCGCGCGCTGCTTCCGTCTCCACTCCTTCGCCACCCGACCTTGCCGACCCAATCCTCCCGTCTGTCCCGCCGGATGTTCTCTCACGGCTCGTTGCCTGTCTCTCGCAACTTGCCGCAAATATTATCTTTTTTGCGGGTTCTTTGTTAGCGTGGGGCGGTGGAGGGGAAGAGAAAATAAAAGCGCGGGCCGGGCCGAAAAGGAAGGAGAAAGGCGGGCCGGGCCCGCACATGGAAGAAGAGAAGAGGAGAAACGGGGGTCGGGCCGGGCCGGCCCCGGCCCGGACCCCCCCTTTTTTTCTTTTTTTTTTTTTTTTTTAAAAAATTTAATTATTATTTAATTATTATTTTTTTAATTAATTAATATATATATATATATTTTTAGAAATTAATATGTATTTATATAAGCAAAGTAAACTGGCACTTAAGACAAAGTAAACAAAATTTCGGGTGTCAACATAAATAATTGGACGTTGCCTCATTTATTCATGAATTTTCCGTTGGGCTTTAAAATGTTAGAAAAGGAAATTTGGACAGGGTTTTGAGCCCGTAGGTGCCCAAGACTGGTGGCCCAATGGGCCTTACACCTATTCAGCCTCGCCCAAGAGGGCGTAAGGCGACTCAATCTCTCCTCCTTTCTTAGCCCAATGGGCTTCTCTTCTTGGCCATTTTCCTTTGAAACCCAAGTGGGCTTTGTTTAAGCTTTGTTTTGTTTGTTTTTGATTAGTTCTTGAAGCAAGTGGACTAGCCATTTGCCTTGGCTTCTTGATCAAGTTCAGCAGCCCCTTCTCTCTCCTCCTTTCATCCATCCCAACCGCTCAACCTCGGCTCTCTCTCTCTCTCTCTCTCTCTCTCTCTCTCTCTTCCTTTTCTCTTCTTTCTTTTGCCATCCCTGCTGTTCACCGTCGGAAACTTCCCTTGCCACCACTGCCGGAGTTGCCGCTACCATCCGGAGGCCAGCCGTTCACCGCCGGCCACCCTTAGTCCCTGCTGGCAGCCCATCTGGCTATTTCCACCATTGCTACTTCCTTCCACATAAATAGTGCTCTGGAGCTATTTTGGTCGGTTTCAGCCGCCGTCCGTCGTCCGTCGCCATCCCCGAGCTAACCCCGCGTAGCCCTCGCTCTTACCTTCGCACAGGTGTCGCCGGATTTCCGACCCAAGTGAGTTAATTTCCTAATCCTTAGTTAGGAGTTAATCTTACTTAGGTTAGTTTAATTGTGCTTGGTTAATGATTGATTAATTTGTTAATGGTGGCTGATTAAATTAGGGTTGACCATGGTTAGATTAAAGTAACTGTGGTTAGTAATTAAACTAACTATGGTTAGGGGTAAAGTAACAAGGTTAGTTAGTTAATCATGGTTGAGTTAATTAACCCTAGTTGGGTTAAGTTTAGTAACCATGGTTAATTTTATTATTATTTAATTAATGTCTGATTAGTTACTATTCATATTTACTGTTCACGAGTACTGTTCATGCGGCACTATTCATACAGAAGCAAATTATGGTCTTAAATTGATGCGTTCATGATTGTTAAAGCATGTTGAAGTGTTGATTGTTGATTATTCCCGGAAATTATGGGGTATACGTGGTTGTTGATTGGTTGGACTGTATTGTTGTACATGATTGTCGATTATTGCTGCATGATATTATACGTGGGTTAATTATAATGACATGTCGTGTGAGCACGAGCTATGTTGCATTCACGATAGAGCAAAGACAAGAATGAATTGCTTAATGATGTATTGCATGGTCATATTAAATTGAGAACTCGGCGTTGTCAGATGACCACCAATCCTTCGTGGTTGTGCCTTGGCCTTTTGGGTCGCTTGACTTCGGTCAGATGCCTGACGGTGGTCAGTTACGGAGTCGTGGTAGAGGCCGGACCCATGCTCCTTAGGAAATGCCATCGGTGGGGGATAGCTCATGACGTCGTTGTGCCTCAAGGAAGAGGACGATGCTTGGCTTAGGCTAGTGGCCGCCAATCATAAGGTTATGCCGTGGCCCTAGGGGTCATAATAATCAGAGCATGTGTGGGTATTGAGACATGAGAAAGTTATATGCAATGTTTTGATATTCGCATGCCTCTTACTGTTGTTGCGAGGTGATTGACAGTTTCTACAGATCGTGTGTCCCAAGGCCAAGTAGGGTCGCTTGTTGCCGTGTCTGTTTATTAAATTGTCTTTTGCTATCATTTCTTCGAGGTGTGGTGTTGGATGTTTTGGCAGTTAGGTTATATGTTAGACTCTCAAGGCGAGCGAAGTTTTTAACCGAGGCTTAGGATTTTAACTTGCTGAGTTTATCTCAACCCATTGTGGTTAACTTTTCAAGACCTAGTTGACACAGTACCCAGTGCGTTTCGGCGTCCCCGTGGACATGAGCACCACTGTGACCACGCGACCTGCCCTGAGCCGCAATTTTGTGTACGAACACCACATGACGACAGTGTGCGTGAACGAGGAGTTAAGGGACCATTACGCACCTCACGTCTTTAAGGCGTGGTTCCTCAGGATGGGAGGTATTTTGTACGGTCCCCTTCGCAATTTTGATGGACCAGTCCCTCTTGTGGGGCCGACCGAGGAGGTCTGGGATCCTATGGACTTGGATCCCCCTGATGGCGAGATCTCTTACCTGACGACTGGAGAGACTGATCCCTCAAAGGTAGCGAGTAGGTAGCTGTAGCCTATTCCCCTTTTTGATGAGCCCCTCCCCCACTTGTATAGTGGTAGGTTAGCCAGGCAGTCCATTTTTTAGTAGGCATGTCACCTGTAGTGAGGCGTATATATATATATATACACTTTGCAGATAAATAAAATGGTGTTTTTGTCTTTCCTCTGTGTATTTGCTGCTATCCTTGTTGTTTCTGATTGGGGAGTTCTGTTCACTTCCGCATGTGCTTAATTATAAGATAAAATGAATTGATCAACGATAGTACTTGGGATGTCGTACATCTAGACCTCAAGTGAAATGGAGTTGCCGCGAGCTCAAGAGTCAGGGCATGACATTTCATGAATCAACAAAGTACATTGAAATTAATATTTACTATAATGTCCATGGCACTCTACATTTGCTCCATTTCTAAATTATATCTAGGATGTTTTACAGTTTAATTTCTAGACTCAAGTTGATTTTAGTAGAATCATCATATTTGAGTGGGATACTAGATATAATTGATTTGATTTTGTGTAATCTTCATTGTTATGGTCACTAATTTGTCAAATCTCCGTATATTTAGAATATTATAGGCATCTTTCATATGGCCGTCCTTGTGTTTAAATTTGTGATATCATATATCTTTCCATGTTTGTTTGGGATCTAGATCTATATACTACAAAGTATTATTTGAAAAGATAGGACATAGTCAAGCATTCAAAGTTTGTCACATTATTTTATAACTAAGTATTAATGTGAATGACTATTTTCAATCTCCTATATTATTTAACTGCAGGTTTATTGATAACACCGGCACTTCATAAAGTGAGGTTAAGATCATGACTCATACATGATAATTTTAATGTTAGTTATTAAATTAATTCCAAATAAGGTCAAGATATTGTTATATATATAACAATTTTAATTTGGTAATTACATCAATTCTGATGACAGATAAGTCTCTTCACTTAAAAGCTAACTGTACTTTTATTAATACCATGGCGTTTTTAAATAAAATTCGCATTTTATTATTGACTCGGAAATTCGTTGGCCAAAACGATGCAAAGAAGACAAGATTTTCGAAGTCCGGCACCTTTTGCCCTTCCCCCATGACGCCAGATGGCCCACGCTCAGATCCAAGCATCCCCCGAAAAGCAAACTTTCCTGAGAGAGATAGGATTTGATACCTGTGGTGTTTAAAGTTCTTGCAATGGAGATAGGGATGAGTTCACGGGCATCATCCGGACCTTCGTATGACATTTTTCTAAGCTTTCAAGGAGCCAATGCACGTCATGGATTCACTGATTGCCTTCACCATGCCATGGTTGGGGCCGGGATCCTTGTCTTTAGGGATGGTGAATCCCTTCGTGTCGGTGAAAAAATTGGTGGTGAACTTCTACAAGCAATTGAGAATTCCAAGATCTACATTCCCATATTCTCTAAGAATTATGCTTCGAGTCGCCGGTGCCTCTAAGAGCTCAAACATGTTCGAATGCATCTCAAAATCGAATAAGAACAAAGAGATTCTATCCATTTTCTTGGACGTGGAACCTGAAGATGTCACGCTCAAAACAGACTTATATAGTGAAGCTCTTTCAAAGCTCCAGAAAAGTTTAGTACATAAGTGGAGTCATGGAAAGAGGCTCTCAATGAGGTGGGCAAGATAAGGAGATGGAACTTGAAGAAAGATCAAGGGTAAATGTCTTTTTACTTGTCAACTGTCATCTGTAAATTTTGTTTTCCTCCCAGTTCGGTTTAATTGTGGTATTGTTGGTGAAATTATAGTTTACTCATCTAGTCGATTTTATATAGTTTAAATAGCGGTCACCGCAATGGCCGTTGCTGCTATTGACCACTATAGCAGCGAGAATGGAATTCTCACAAGTGGCCCTTATTGGTGGTATCGCTGCAACAGCTCCAGTCATTGGCACCATTGCGGTGGTAGCGCGCCCTACTTGTCCTGATTCTCTCTGCTCGTACTCTTAGTCTCTGACACAGTAGCCACGAATAGTAATATATCTCTGAAGAGCTCCACCAAGCTGTCGGCCAGCCACCACAGCAGCTCGCCCGTCAGTCGCTGCCACTTCTTCATCATCAGCCCGACACCAAGCAGCCAGGAGCCGGCTTTGATCCACTCGGCCCCACACTTGCTCTCTCTCACTCACGGTGGCGATTTGGATCCGGGATCTGGACACCCATATCTGACGTCGCTGACCTTAGCCCAAGGCTGATGACGCCATCCCCAGCAATTGCAATTTCTGTTCACACTTGTTGAAGGGATTAGGGAGTTGAATCTTGCGGTGTGGAACAGCAATATCCTCACTTTCGACGACTTAATTGGCAGTGGAAAGTAATTACTTCCTACCTTGAATCCATTTTGCTAACAAAACTGTCAGTTGAGTTGTGCTGGATTTTAGTCCTTGAGTGGCTAGTGTTCTCATCTTAGTTGTATTTTCCATGGTCTCAAGGGTTTGACTCCGTAAGGTTCTTTCTCAAAGCTTCGGTAATATGGCTTGGCCTCTTCGGACTAAAAACGTCCAGGAGCAATCTGTTGAATCTATTCCCCTTTTCTTAAGCATGTAGAATAATGTATCAGGTTCAAAAGAAAAATAACTAAAAAAAAAAAGTCAGAAGATGGAGAACATAAGATGACCTTTCTGTAAGAATACTGGTGTGATTTCTCTAATTCACTCATTTACAATCATAACTCATACCGGGTCCTATCTTTGCTTTTGAAATTACATGCCAACTGCCGAATTGTTGGTGTTGTCATCATCACCATCATCATTATTGTTGAATAGGTTTGATTGCTTGAACAACTTGCTGGAAACTTGTGTGCTTCATAGTACTGGCTGCATTTTCCATATCCATTTTAGTCGGTCGTTTGTGTGTTAAAGCTTAGTATGTCATATTTGCGAACTTAAATATATATATACCTTCTATGGATATCATATATCTTGTTTATTGGTGAACTACGAGCTATCCGCTACTATTGAGTGTGTTCATTCCTTCCAAGAAGTAAAAGTCTTGCACAGTTTAGTTCTTCCAGTAGTGATCATTGCTGGCAATACGCTAGTTCTTCTAGCTAGATTCTGATATTGTTAATTTTGCAATGGAATAAGTAGAATACTCATCTTGGTAGTGAGAACAAGGCCTTGGCCTTGATATGACAGCTTTTGAGATTAAAACATAGTAATATGTCATTAGGCACTTACTACTAACATTTGATATGACCTTTTCAGATTAGAACATAGTGATATGTCAAACCAATTCTGTAAGAATGATATGGACTACTTGCTGTTGAAGTAATGAAGTTTTTATAGACTCCCAAGGGTGTGAGACGGGTGTTGTTCAGAACCCTTGATATTGCCAGGTCAACTGCATCTAAGTCATGTTCAGCTGAACTAATGTGGGATTTCCAAATTGTTGGAGCATTCATATGAGTATCTTAACATAGTGGTATTAGTGAGTGTTATGATTAGAAGGACAAATTTGATTTGTACTCTGTTTCGTTTTCAAATGACGTATGTACAAAAAAGAGTCCGACACGAGCTATGTGGGATTCGTGAGAGATGGAGCAAAATGGTTGTTAGAGAGCATAGACATTAAACTGTTGGTAGGATTCGTCCCACTTTAATATTCTTATGCTGTCACACCCCAAATCACAAGAACTAGGGTATGACACAGCCATCCTTTAAGCAAAGGACGAAGCCTCAACAAACCAACATATAACCTTATATGAACATATATACATCCACTTATATATATATGACAAAAGGCATATGGTTACAATATCAGAGTTGTCTAAAACCACCAAAAAATACATACACCTCCTAAACAGCTAGCTCAAGTTCACTAATCAAGCTAGCTCACCAAAAATTTCCCACAAGCAAAAAGTCCTCCCTGATACAAACGCTCACGTCCTATTGGCGGCTCACTAAGGAAACTGAAAAACATGAAGATGAGAGGAGTGAGCTACCATGGCTCAGTGAGTAACACATTTCTTCCAAGCGGATCGGGAAATCACTATGCACCCTTACAATACCAATACAATCCACTTTGAACATAATATATATACATACTACAAATATCTCAAGAAAAACAACAAAGTAGGTACCAATGGTTGAATCCACTGGTCAATCTCATCAAGCACATGCCAAGGGTCTATCCCATTAGCTAAACTCGTCAAAACACAGGTCAATGGTCCATTCCACCGACCAAACTCAAATCAAAATGTCAATGGTCTACTCCATTGACCAAACTCAGGCTCAAATGTCCAACCATGGTCACGCTTAACGCCCATGACAAGACGACCAAGTTCCCCCCTTGGTTAGGTCTCCACCTATTATAAGCCGGGTGGCTCGGCCTACAAGGATATCCTAGACTAGTATGTGCATAGCTACACACCCCTCAGGGTTCACAGAGACATTGAGCATCAACCAATAACCACAAATTTCCAATAATCCACAACAGAATCAGAATCCTTTCACAATTCAAGCATTTAATAAATATTGAAATACTTAACATAAACCATAAACTTTCCAAGGTCCTTTGATAAAGGTTTCGCAACCACTTTCAGGCAAATATCCCAACAAAGGACAATTCACTCATTTAAACAACAAATAGTAGTGAAAACCTGATCCTATTTTCATGCATCAAATAATGTTATTTTCAACTAATAGCATATATTACCCATAATATCTTTCAAATATGAGTTTAAAATACAAGGAAGAAATATGTCACTCACCTGAGAAGAGCCAAAAACCAATTAAGCCCTTAGTTGAGCCGACGTACTCGAATTCCTAACAATTAATTCAAAATAATATCAAAAGTCGAGTAAACGGACATTCTAAAGAATGACTTGGCTATACTACGCCTATTTGTCGATAAAACGACACCTGCGTGCTAACAGAAAGCTCGCCTCAAACGGAAACCTATTGTTATCCGCGAGACACGGACACGCACTCAACTTTGTCGCCCCATAACTTCCTCCACAAAAATTGGTTTCAAGCCACTTATAGTCATTAGAAAGCCCTTTTGATGCACTACAACAACCCCATAACAGCCGCCTCAAAACCTCACCGGAAACAGCAGAAAATCAGTCCCGAAGCCACTGTTCGCTATAGTGACAGAACGCACGCCAAACTTCAAAAATCCGTTCCGGACAAACCGCAAGTTCAAATTCAATTCCGCAAAATGCTATAGCTTCATAACATCCTAAAGTATCATTCCCATAAAAATTTTCAGCTCAGTAATGCAAAAATCGGACCTCGCCGCACAAATCTCCATAAACTCTGAATTTCAAACCCTAGTTGCTATTAATCCTTTCCAAGGATGATTAGAAGCCTTAATCACTTACCGGTTGTAACATCCTGAAAATCGACTCAATTTAGCCCCGATTTTTAATTCGATTTTGGGAACCGACTTCTCAGTGATATCAAGACTAAATACTTGGACGTCGCCTCATTTATTTTGGGATTTTCCGTTGGACACGGAAGCGTTGGAAAAAGGAAAAATTGGACCGGGTTTTGAGCCCGCGGGTGGGGCGGCCCAAGACCGGCGGCCCAATGGGCCTTGCACCCATTTAGCCCAGCCCAAGAGGGGCCCAAGTTGGCCCAAGCTCCCCTCCATTTCCAGCCCATGGGCTTCTCTCTTTGGCCTTTTGCTTTTGTGCCCAAGTGGGCTTTGTTTATGCTTTGTTTTTGCTTGCTTTTGATTGGTTCTTCAACAAGTGGCTTGCCCACTTGCCTTGGCCTTATCCAAGCCTCCAGCAGCTCCTTCTCTCTCCTCTTTCTCCCCCAAAATTCGTGCACCAGCCCAGCCATACTCTCTCTCCCTTTTTCTCTTCCTTTTCTCTTCCATTTTTGCTGTTTCTTGCTGTCCTTGCTGTTTTCCAGCCCAAAAACAGCCTTGTTGCCATCATCGAGCCACCGCAACCGCCCAAAGTGTAGTCCTGGGAGTTAGGAAGCCAGCCGCACACCCCCGGTCGCCCCGGACCGCCCGTTTCGGCCTTTTTCGCACTGCTGGTCAGTTCCGCGTGAACAGTAACCAGTAGTGTTTTTGGCCCGTTTCAGCCATCGTTTGTCATCCGTTCTCATCCCCAAACTTACCCCTCATAGCCCTCGTTCCCCTCTACGCGCCGGTGTCGCCGGATTTCCGATCCAAGTAAGTTAACTTCCTAATCCTTGTTTAGGGGTTAATCTTGCTTAGGGGTTAATTAGTTTAATTTTTGTGCTTGATTAATTATGGGTTAGTTTGTTAATGGTGGCTGAGTTAATTAAGGCTGACTAGGGTTAGTTAATTAACCATAGTTAGTATTAAAGTAACTAAGGTTAATTAATTAAAGTAACCATGGTTAGTTTTAAAAGTAACTAAGGTTAAAAATAAATCATGGTTAGGTTAGATTAACTAGGGTTGAGTTAATTTGTTAACCATGATTAAGTTTGTTTATTTTTATTCATTTATTTAATTTCGGACGAATTTACTGTTCACGGATTACTGTTCACAAATTACTGTTCACGTATTACTGTTCACGGCACTGTTCATGCCGAAGCTAATTTTTGGCTTATTTTGATGTGTTCTTGGTTGTTATGATTTATTGAAGTGCCGATTGTTAATTATACTCGTGAATATTGATGAAATACGTGATCGAATGCTGATTGGGAATTGGATTTTGGAATTGTCGAGTGAGATCGCATGACATATTGCATGGGTTATCAGAAATGGCATGTCGCATGAGCATGGGTGATGTTGCATTCACGACAGAGCAAAGAAAAGAATGGATTGTTTGATGATGTGTTGCATGGTCACATTAAGAGGAGAGCCTGGTGCTGCCGGTAGACCGCCAACCCTTGGGGTTGTGCTGTGGCCTTTTGGTCGTCCTGACTTCGGTCGGTTGCCTGACAATGGTCAGTTGCAGGGCTGCGACAGTGAGTGGACCCCATGCTCCATAGGGAATGCCGTCCATGAGAGAGAGCCCGTGACGTCGCCGTGCCTCATGGGGGAGGACGATGCCTGGTCTTTGACTGGTAGACCGTCAACCATAAGGTTGTGCCGTGGCCCTAGTGGTCGTAATAATCGGAGCATATGTGTGGATGTGAGGCCTGAGAAAGTGTGTGAGATGCTCTGATTATTCGCATGTTCTTAATGTCGTAATGAATTAAATGACGGTTTCTGCAGGGTGCGTGTGCCAAGGCCAGGTAGGGTCGCTTGTGATTACACCTGTTTATTAAACTGTCATTCTCTCTGAGGTGGTATTGCATTGATTGCTGGATTAGGTTGTATGTTAAACTCCCGAGGCGAGCGAAGTTCCTAACCGGGGCTTAGGACTTTAACTTGCTGAGTTTATCTCAACCCGTCGTGGTTAACTTTTTCAGGACCTAGATGATGCAATACCCGAGGATCGAAGAGAGCGACCCCTCCGAGGCCAACGAGTAGACACTTGTGCAGTGTTAGGTTAGCCAGGCCGGTCCCTTTTTGAGTAGGCCTTAGCTTGTCGCCCGTAGTAAGGCGTGTTTGTATTTGCTGGTGTGATGGCTAACTTTCAGATTTATAAAATGGTGTTTGTCTTTCCTCTGCTGCTGTTGTTGCTATCCCTGTTGTTTGGTTTGGGATTTGTTCGTTTCCGCATGTGCTTAATTACAAGATAAAATGAATTGGTTGACGACAGTACCTGGGACGTCGTATTTTAAGACTTCAAGTGAAATGGGGTTGCTGCGAGCTCGAGAGTCGGGGCGTGACACTGGTGCCGTAGGATAGTGTTGAGTTAGCTTGGTGAGTCGACCGGATCACGGGTGCGCCAAAAATTCTTTCATTTTGCCCCTTTCCTTCTCTTTCACTTCTCTCCCAATTCTGCTTCTGCTCTGTTTTCTGTTCTGTTTTGCTTATGTCTTCAGTAGCTCCACGCAGCAAGAAGAAGCAAAAAAATAAGGTGGGCTGGGCTAACTTAAAGGGAAAAAGGTTGGGCTGGTTTGGGGCCATATATTACATATGCAATCTTAGTAAGGGACTTTTTTTTTTTTTTGTGTGCAGTGGTTTGCTTCATTGTCATCTTATCTTCACCTTCTACCCAGACTCACTGATTTGGAGTGTACTTCATGACGTTTCTCAATTGTTACCCAGAACTATGCTAGGATATATTTTTCTGTTAGGTAGCTACCTCTTCTATTACCACCAATTTTTACTTGCAGCTTCACAACAAGCAAATGTTATTTTTCTTAGGCATAGCAAGAAATGCATACTTTCATCTTGTTTGATTTTCTTTATGATGACACAAGAGTCAAGAATTGCAACATAGTGTTGTTATAACCATCAACATGAACGCATGATATTCTGTTGATCTCTAAAGACATGCGTGCGGAAGACAATGCTCAAGCATATGTTGCTATCAGGCTTTTGAGCATTAAGCAGGTTCTTTTTTTTTTTTTTAAACCTACCCTTGAGAAATACTACCACTTGATCAACTAATTTATTTCTCGTTCTGCAACCTGTAGATTGAGATGCAATCTTGCATGATGCGGTTTGTGCTATTCAATGCATAAATTGGTTACCTTCCTATTGCTGCATATGACGATTTGATTCCATCCCATCTTATCTTCCTTGAAAGCTAATTAAGAAATTCATTTGACATATGACAAATTTCCTAGGATGAACATTTTTCATTGCTGAATTACCATCTCAGACTTAAATAGTGCCGGTGACTTTGCTAGGATTTCACACCGTTGCATTCTCATATGAAGTCTAGTCTCAAGAAACTGACACTATAGGGAAATTATTCTTGTCGAGGGCTAGAAACTCGAAGATGTGCCTGCAGGAGTGTATTCAAGCCACATTTGCCTTAAAGATACTTGGTTCAGAAGGATCACCTATAAGATGCATGCCTATCAAATAACTTCTCTAAGTGAGTTTTGTTCCTTTTTGGGCGAAGTAATTTGAAAATGATTGTTTTATCTACAATCATTATCGTGTGATTGACTTGTCCCTAATTGGTTACCATAGAGATGTCAAATGAAGATTCATTTGTCGTTTTCATGACTTTGCATGTGATAATGCCAAGTGCTAACAATATTTCTTTTTTGTTCCAATGGAGTAGAAGTTATCAAAAGGGCCAAATGAGAAAGGCATTGCATGCACATTCTCTTTAGGATTCGAATTTACTTTGAAGGAACACATTTTGTGGAGAATTGGGAACTTTAGCAATCATTTAAATATGTAATATTACTATAGGCAAAGCAGAGACTATGGTTATGTCTACATAGATATTATTATGCTTTCAAAATTGGATATAGTGACTCATGAATAGAAAGCCTATCATGCAAATTCTCTCTTCCGTGATGTTGTAACTATCTTGGCAATTAACTCTAGCTTCTGCTTAAAAATGTAAGATATGACATACAACATGATTTGAGAGATCAATTCCAGCAGAAATCAAGGCGATCAATGCAAATGAACTGCAAAATTGATTTTGATTTATATATGACTTAAAGATATAGCAGCGTGACTTGATCATTTGCAAATTATGCATAATGTAACTGCGCTCTTACACCTTTTGCTTACGATAGCCATTTGCAAATAAAATTGGTTTTCCCTCTTTAACTGGCAAGATATTTAGATTGTACGCAGTCTTTGTTCGTTATAAAAAAATGGAACCGGCATAGGATGCGATGGTTTATAGTGAAGTGAAGGTAATTTGCTATTCGAGCATTTTTGACAAGTAACAATAAAATTAGAAAACAAAGAAAAGTTTCCAGGTCAAAGGAAGAGAACTTCCAGTGTTCGACAACATTATTACATGACCATGCAACAGCAGCTTCCCGCGGAAGCTTTGACATTTCTTCTAGTAGAAGCTCTCTCTCAGCAAGGTCATGGAGGATAATGCCCCAAATAAGGACCTGAGAAATTAAGAACTACTAATGACACTCGGTAATGAACAACATAGAATCAACCTAATAATGAGGTAATTCATGCATGACTGTTGAAACTTGGCACATGCCAGGAGGGCTGGGAGGTGGTGGAGATGGACACAAAGGATAAGCCGAAGGGGGAGGAGGATAGGCTGTTAGAGGATGGGGAAAATGTGGTGGAGGTGGGTACGTCACTGAATATGGTGGATACAATGGGTATGCAGGAGCTGTCGCAAGGTATGGTGTGGTGAGTGCAGCATAAGGAGGAGCTCATGCGGGAGGAGGTGCAGAGTATGAAAGCAACTAAGAAACTGAAGAAGCTACATATGGTGGTGCAGATGGCGCACAGCTTGCTCCTGGTTTGTACAATGGAACAAGCATGATACTTTTAAGAATCCACTAGAGAATGATCATGGTAAATGGTGATGATGATATTCAATACCAAATGAAATGGGTACTTACCATTGCATTTGCATAATGTAATACCAAGTGTGCTTCTCTGGCATATCTGGAATCAGAAAACAAAATAGGCACTTTGATTTAGACAATCAAAACCTTTCCTTCTAGAGGATAGTAATGCCTATGATAAGTGACAGTTGCCCTGCTTCATAATTTGATGCCACGGAGATAGACTGGGGCTATGTGTTGGGTAGATATGTTATACATGTATGAAGGAATAGCAGAGGCGAGGAGAATTTGCTAGAAAATCCATAATCTGCATCACAACTTGTGTGGAAGAAAGAATGAGACAGAAGAACCCAGTAAGTTGTCATTGGACTATCTTCGATTTTTTAGAGGGTAGTAATCCATCATTTGCATGATGTAATATCAAGCATGCTTCTTAGGCATATCTGGAATCAGAGAATAAACAGGCACTTTGATATAGGCAATCAAACCTTTCTTTCTAGAGAATAGTAATGCAAATGCTAAGTAACAGTTGTCCTTCTTTAAAATTTGATGACACAGAGATAGATTGCGGGTATCTATTGGGTAGATATGTTATAAACGTGTAAAGGAATAGCGGAGGAGAGGAAAATCTGCAAGAAAATCCATCATATGGATCACAACTCATGGAAAAAAGAATGAAGAACCCAGTAAGTTGTCATTGGACCATCTTCATCTTTTCCATCCCATGTTTTACGTTTATCCAGGGGTATATATATACCGAGTCATACCATACTGCACATCTTCAGCCTAAGCGGGAGAATATGTAATTGGTTGCCTATCTTGTTTAATGAAACAAAACGTGTGAACAGTATTACCAAGAACTCACATTATACTGTTGTGAAATGAGTGAATTAGAGAAATCACACCACTATTCTTTCACAGAGGTCATCTTATGTACCCCATCTTCTGGCATTTTTTTCTTGTATGTTGCTTTAGAACCCAAGACATAATTCTACATGCATAAGAAAAGAGGAATAGATTCCACAAATCATACCTACCCATTTTTCAGTCTGAAGAGTCCATGCCGTATTGTCGAAGCTCTGAGAAAGAACCTTAGGGAGCCAAACCCTGAGACCATGGAAAACACAACTAGGATAAGAACTCTAGCCACTCAAGGACCAAAATCTGAAACAACTCAAAAACAGTTTTGTTAGCAAAATGGAAATACTATAAGGAGGAGCTGAGGTGGGAGTAGGTATGAAGTACAAAGGCACCAAAGGAGTCGAAGAAGCTACATATGGCAGTGCAGATAGTGCACAGCTTGCTTCCGGTTTCTACAACAGCACAAGCACAATATTGTTCAGAATCCACTACAGAATGATCATGGTAAATGGTCATGATGATGTTCTATACCGGAGGCAGCAGCAATGTGCCAGAGAATGTAGCAGATCTGACCTTGCTGGACACAAACGACAAATTGGAGCACTGACAGGACTCCTGGTGGGGACAGCAGAGGCGACACACCAGAGAATGCAGCAAATTGGGAGAGAAGGCAAGAGAGAGTGAATTTTGTAAAGAAAATGGGAGAGAGAGAGAGAGAGAGAGAGAGAGCGTCTTCTTTGTGGGACCACTAGTTGACGTGGCTCCATGCGTTACTCACTGGGTGGAGAGGGACTATGCTCACGTGGTGGAGCAGGACCACCTAATAACTTTTCTATGAAGATAAGGTATATGGAGAGTAGCACGTTGCAAAGCTCGGCATATGACCTCAACCAAAAATTATTTGTCTTCTGCTGCAGGATTAGGCTTACAAAGACCAAAAAGAGATGAAGCTGAAGGCAACGCTCAAATAATGCCAAAACTTCAACCTAGGCTGACATGGAGGGAGAGATCTGATGAATTAGGCTACACACACTGATAAAGTCACCACAAATAAGAAAGAATAAAAAGGGCAACTAGACAATCAACCCCACCAATAAAGAATGAATCAGGCGTGGAAGCTTGCAATGTCAGTCTCATACAGACATAACTTGTATCCATTCCTTCCTTGCATGAACTGTCTCAATGCATGAAAACATGGTAATAAACCGGTAGCAAATATCTTCTAATGTCATCGTGAAATACAATTGCTGTCTTGTGTTGTTATCTCACGAAGAGTTTCTTCAGAGATGACAATAAAAAAATCTGCACAGCATCATGCAGACAACTCAGTCACACCAAAAACCACTTCAGCATCATTCAAACAAGTCAACCCCTCAAACACCAACTCAGCAACATCAAAGTAAACTAATGTGCACTCTGCCCAACAAGAAGTACCCCTCTCGTTCTAGCATAGAGGGCAAACTTCATCCTCCCAACAAAAATTTATACGACGCTCTTCCAAAATTGCAGTACCATAATACGTGACCCATTTTTAAGGAAAGGAAAGCATCAACTTGCTTTCAACTACAGGCAAAAACAGCATCTACAAGTCAGGACATGCCCAATGAATAGGATTCTTACATTCACCATCGTTTAGATCCTTGTCAGCAGGCAGACAACTCTCAACGGCTGTTTGAAGTTCCTCAAGCCCAGGACCATGGTTGGCATTTTAAAGCTGCCAAGGAACCTAGGCTGGGAATTTACAGAGACTTGTGTAGAGAATGTCCTAGGCTTGAATGCCAGATCGGGGGATTAAAGTGTGCATTTGCTTCCCTGTCATCCAGTGCAATTGCAGTAGTTAATCAGGCCAAAACTCTTTAACAGATCTATATAAGCACGCTGGTGCTTTTGTTTATCTAATTGATTTCATGAATAGGATGATGCAACACCATTAACACATCAGTAAAGTTATAAGAGAGTAATCAGGCACAAGCAGCACAAGCATGGCAACATAGTAACGTGGATTTACAACACCATCACCAAAAGTTTAAAAATGATCTCAAAGATCTGAAAATTTGAGCACCACTAGGGCATTCAATGGCTTACAAAGTGAGTTAAAGGGATTACTATTCATCCATCAAAAGTAGTATCTAAAGACATCTCTTTGCTAGAACAACGTGTGACATTACACCTTTGCATACATTAAAAGAAGGAAAATTCCAAGTGCTCTGTCCTCAAAAATATCAAGCTGACATACCTTCCTCTTAGCAGGTACAGATAGATTCTTAGCTGGCTTAAAGAAGGATTCTAATCTGTAGAAAATATATGAAAGGAATCATTGGATAAAAGAAGGTGCATTTTGGAAGTCACTTTCTTTTGTTCAAGCTTTAGTTATCGGCCTCGTGATGACTCGTACTTAGCTGCCTTAATCTTCTCTGTCACTTGATAGACATGATAATACTACATTGAAAACATGTAAGCTCTCTCCTTCAAAGGAAAAGAAGCAACTTCCTCATGTAGGCAACTGACCAACACATTACTGAAGATAGAAGCCATACCTTCATCACTCTGTCTATGTTGAACCCATTCTCATTCATGAGAAAGGAAATTAAGCCTTGAAAGCGAAATGACAATCAGTTAGGAAACAAGTAAAAAATTCAGAAAGTGATATGTTGCAAGTAAATCCCAACATGAAAATGGCCCACCTCCTCGTTTGGAGCAGTCCATTTTATCTCAGGTTGTTCTTCCGTAGAAACTATTGGTTCCTGGAAAACAGAGACAAAATCAAACTTCACATCAAATAGGACAAAAACATCGCACCTAAGGAAACCAAACCGAGACCAACCTCCACAATTTTTTTACTGAATTTCTCTGTCTTCATTGTTCTAAGACTGCAGGCAATAAACACAGAGCTCATTCAGCCTATTTGTACTCTGTATTTCTGCGTGCTTATGTGTGTGTGCATGAGAGAGAGAGAGAGAGAGAGAGAGAGAGAGAGAGATGCATATACGGCAATGGCTACTGCCAAGTCCTAAAAGGCATGTGCCCTCTTCGAAAAACTGCTCAGAGACTCATTCTAAGGTAACTAAAAGTATTCACAGATAATTCCAAAAGGAAAAGGCTACATAATAATAAAATACCGTTTTGCAAGCTCTTGCTTCTTCAAATCAGAAGGTTTACCATCAAACACATAGCTATCGTAACAACAGGAAAGCATAATTCAGAGAAGCACGAGCTTCATTCTCCCAGTATTCCATCCCAATGAAAACAAAGGAGGTAAAAATAAAAAATTACAGTGGTTTTATCCAAGCCTGCAACAGCCAAATTGTCCGGTAAAACATGCCTTGCAGATAACTACACAGGAAAGCAAATCAAAAGGCAGCTCAAAGTCAACACTTTCCAAGCACAAAGACCACATCGCAAGTACTGAACAATGTGATATGCGTCGATCTCATATACATAAAACTGAGTCCAAGAGATAACATCCGAAGCATCAAAACATAAGGCTAGTGTCCCTGGTGACTTCACCAGCCTCATTGGTGAGCATCCGAGTCCCCTTCCTCCCCACCACAACCTAATCCACCAATCAAAATAACCAAAAAAAACACCCAACACTCAAAATCGAAATCCCAACGGACAACCGAAACGCGCAATCGCAGGCATCAAATTCACAAAAGCAACTTAACGAGGAACCGATAGATGCTCATGCTGGCATCGACGACAATCCTCCGGCCAAAGTAACTCGCGAGCTTCTGCTGCTTCATCGCGTTCGGGGCATATTGTCCACCGGTAAGCTTCGTCAGTCCCTATCGAAATCGACGGACCAGGTTCAATGAATAACATATGTAGATGATCGGATTGAAGAAGACGGAGGTCGAACTGAGCTACCTTGATGCCCATATCGGGGAGAGAGAGATCGGTTGCAATGGAAATCGAGGGCTTCGAGCTCTTCCGGTTCCCGCCTAATTTGGAGACCACCGCGTTTTGGGGGGTGAGGCGTGCGAGTCACGCGCAGGTGTCGCGAGTGTGACACTGTTAATTTAGTACTAGCGATAAATGCTTGGGCACGAAACTGAAAAACATAAGTGAGACCATAGTCACAGGCTCTAGGTTGAATGAACTCGGGCCTTGAAATTATTTCGAAACGACGTGCTTATAATTATATTTTTAACAACTAGATTTATTTCATAAGCATGATGCGATTATTAGGAATTCGCAACAAAATAAAATTGTTGCGAATATGAAGTTGACCGGGAAAATTATCTAATCACTTCTAAACTAATTATTTGGATGTTAATTCAGTCCTTAGTATTTTTAAATTTTGCAAATTCAATTTTAATTTTTTTAATTACGTTAATTTCGTCTTAAATTTTTGCATGAAATTTCAATATAATCATTTCGACCAATGTCAACTGAATGTGGCGATCACATACGATAATCGAATGACTGCCGCCACATCAATTATTGTAGTCCAGACAAGAATGGGATGTTATGTCCTTTTAGGTCGAACTCCAACTTAACTCCGCAATCCAATGTCAGCATTAAATGGTCCCTTATTTTCCAAACGAACGAAGCATAGCATTACTTAGTCTCCATTTGTCATCTAGTGGAAGCTAAAATGTACTTCATTTTTCTGGGGACCTATAATATCGTGCAAAGTGCTATGATTTGTGCGACCAAGTATTTAGCATATTGCTTACTTTACCAGCGTGATCTGGTTAATCAATTTTTGTCGGATCGAGCTGCACATGATCTAGCGGAATAAAGATGACATTTATCCACGTAACGTAATTGTCGTCACTTTACTAAAACCGTAGGCGTGCGTTCGCGCACAGGAAACTGCATGGTTTACATGGAGTCTGCTTGCCGTGTCTCTGTTGATAGACTGAACATCTTCGATGGGGATGCATGACTGGTTGATTGCGTCTTCTTTCAGAGTTTCAAAGGAAAAGAAGACCAAGTGATCTCAAGTACGACATGTTCGGCTGGATCATTCTTGCTGTCGGCATGCCCCAGCGGCCTCCTCCCCCGCGACGAGTGGAGCACACATCTGTCCTCGTTCAGTAGATTCAGCATCCATCAGAAGTCCGTGCCGATGTATGCGTGATGGTGCAGCATTCTTCTCTGCGACTTTAATTAGTATTCGAGCTTTTTCTTTTTTTCTTTTTGGGCTTTCTGGGTGATTCATGGTTGATGAGAGGGAAGAGCACATTGAGGAAGGTAGGTCTGTGCTTTACCATTGAGATTGTTCTTTTGAACTCGTCTTGGCCGCATCGTTTTATAGGGTATTTCATCATATTTTCACTCTCTTCATCAATTGCTCGGCAATTTCTTCTCTAAATCTGTGTTATTTCTTCGACGGCGTATAATTGCTTTGAGGCGCACGCTGTCTATCAGACTGCGACATCCCGGATTCTCTTAGGAAATTAATTATTTACCATTAGACTTCAATTGTCGTGAAAACCTAATGATTTGGAAAACCTTTTAACAAAAAAAAAAAAAAAATCTCGCTTGCATCACTTAAAATAGTTAATCAATGAAAAATATTTTCTGTTAAAAAAATTTTTCATTGAAGATTGAAAAACGTTATCATTGATTCCTTTATGTAAATAATATAAGTTATCATTTTTTTTTGGAAATATTTTTTAGAGGAGATAGTTGTTTGTAATGGTTTTGATTGTAGGAGGATAACCGAGAGTTCCTATGTATAGTTAAAAGTCCGCAAATCTTTGCTATGAGATGACGAACCATCATGACACGTCGTGAAAGTACCACGTGATATGTACATATTGGAAGTATTACTCGTGTGATATGCACATTCATACTCCTATGTTATCTTGAGATTTCCAAAATATTAAAATTAAATTCACAACTGATAGCGATAACTTCTCAATCCTAGTAATTAAGTAGATGGAAATGTTGTATTCATATAGAGGTCGAAATCAATGAATTGATTGATAGGGATTAGAGTATTTGAAAGGGTTTCATCAAGTTCATAATTTAGCCATGGTACTATTCTACCCATGTCCGTAGGGAAGAGAAAATGGAGAATAGTAATTCTTCATTTTTTAGATGAGATATTCGATGGATCTACCATGTTGAATTTGAGATATTCAACCGAAACAACCGATATAGAGTTCTCAATAGCCAAGAGGATGGTGGTGGCGATGAGTGTGGCGAACCTTCTTGAAGGAAAATATTAAGGGAAAGCTAATAGATTGTTAAGCGGGGACAAACAATTACTCTTAAAAGAGATGTGCCATCACTCAATGCAAAGTCTCTTAAGCACGTATCAATTGCAACTTTCGAGTTATATTTAAATCATCTACATATGCAAATCAATTCATTTAGAAGTCAACACTAATATATGATGGGTGATCATGTGGTTATGCAAACAAGAATTTAACACTCAATAATTAGACTAGTAAATTATTACTCTACAGAAAGAAAGAATGTTGATGTTCTAAACAAAATAAAAAACTAAACTCCGTTATGTCCAAAGCACCAAAGGTTCTGCAAAATGTTGACTAGAAAGCAAACAATAATGGATGTGCAAACCCTTAGAATGCCAAAAGTTAGAAAAAAGACACTTAAGTACTAAAATTGGAGCAAAATGCATAAGTTAAGTACTAACAGCTAGAAAATCGGCCAAAATGCACACATTGCATTTTCTAGCAACTTTGTTTGCTGAAGTGGCAATTTTAAAAAAATAAATTATCTACATGGCAAAAAATATGCTATATCAACAAAAAAACCCCAAAAATTGATTTTGTTTAAAAAGAAAAAGGCGAGGGTCAAGCAAGAACCATGCAGCCCTCGCTGCTGCTACCATCGCCCGTGACCATCGCTGAGAAGGGCCGACAACGGTGGGGCAAGGGTCAATTGGGGTCGTCAGGCCCTAGCTAGTGGTCGGTGACCTTGGCCAACCCTCTCCCCACCATCATTGACCCTTCCAAGCGATGGCAAGGCAGTGACGGCGGTGGCGACTACGAGGCCTACACAGCCCTCACCTAACCCTCCCCTTCAATTTTTTAAATTTTTTTTATGTTATTTAATCAAATTTTATATTAAATGCTATGTCGGCGCCACAACGAAGTCGTTTTGGCTGAGTTTTTGTTGACTCAGTTTTCGGGCAAGCCACCTAGGCGAGTGATATTATTAGAATAAGCCATGTCGAATTTCTAGCAATCTTCGCCGTAAGACCACTGAAGTTAGCACTTAAGTGATCTAATTTAAAAAAAAAAATACACTTAAGTATACATTTCATAACTTTTGGCACTTAAGTGTCCCCCTATGCCAAGTTTTAAGACTTGAGCTGTTTTTTTCTAACAATAATTTAATGTATGCATGATCTAGACATGATTTCGAACGCAATACTAATGAATTCTTTTTGGGTTTTCTTATTTGAAATGAACATGATTTAATTTAAATGTTATAATTATATGAGTTCTAACTTAACATGCATTAATGGACTATACACAATTTTAAATGATGTGCAAGCTATACTAATGACTCAAATGCAACCTATATACGATTCTTTTGACATTAAGGATTTTTATCTGAAAATGAACATTTACACAAATGTCAAGAACTCAGGGCCACATTGATATAGATACAACGTTTGATTGGATTTTTTTAAATTTTCTCTAATATTGTTAAAAAAAAAAAAAAAAAAGAGCTCCAGTTCACCTTCACATTTTATTCTTATTTCACTTTGTATAATCTATTTTTAAAGCTACAAAGATTAATTGAAAATTGTTATTAAATGAATGGGACATGGAAACTCCTAGGATGGCAACCCAATGATTGATCAAATGGAAACTTCTAGGAAACATTTATTAGCACTTTACGTAATTTTTAATGTAAACTACAATAAATATTAACATTTTATATTTGCAATAAGCTCTTGGGAAGGATCCTTCGGAACAAACACAACTCACTTCCCTAGCTCTCTTCAATGTGTCAGACAACCATCTCTTGAGAGTTAATATTAGAATTTTACGTAATTTTTAATCACCTTTGAAACAATAATAAACTGAAATGCTTACTGCATAAACATCTCTCATATATTACATCAGTGCAGCTATCTAAATATATTCACCGGAAAACTGTGGCTTGAGGATGCAAATCGTTAGCTACATAATTGGTATTATGAATTCTTATAAATTAACTATTTCAAAAAATGTGGGAGAAAAACCTTAAAGGAATTGGTCTCTCTAATATCTTCGTAGACGTCATCACGTAGCAACACTTGAGGAATCAACGAATGAATTTTAAGATAAGTGCATGCACTAATTGTGAACACTACAAATCAGGAAAAGGTTGTGTGGTATTATAATCAGTGAGACAAATGTTAGAACTCAAGCACAATGAACATTTCATCAATTGTCGTAGTATAATAATAATGTTTTAAAGATTTGGTCTTGCATACCAAGGTATAGTACTATTCAAAAGAATGACTTATGGTGGTGAGAATTGATTTTTTCACTATGAACTTCAAGGTTAAATATTTAAATTTTCTTTTGAAATTCACACGTGAAGAAAAGAGTGAGTAGTGGCTTTTTAATATTGAATAAATATCTAAAATTGATGCAAAATGGTGAATTTTTAGTACCTAACAACGCCAACTAACTTAATGGAACTAAATTCCCAAGCATGCCACGTCATCATTTTACTATTGACCATCCAATCATTTTAGTACATATAGATCCAGGCAAGTAAAAGGAAATTTAATTTCCACATTTTATATGAAAACAAGTAAAGTTGTTATTGAGATTTATCCTCTAATAAAATCGGCCAAAATGCACATGTGGCATTTTCTAGCGACTTTGTTTGCTGAAGTAGCAATTTTAAAAAGATAAATTATCCACATGGCAAAATAAATGCTACATCAACTAAAAAAGCCCCAAAAATTGATTTTGTTTAAAAAGAAAAAGGTGAGGGTCAAGTAAGGGCTATGCAACCCTTGCCGCCACCGCCGTCGCCGCCTTGTGACCATCACTGAGAAGGGCCGACGACAGTGGGGCGATGGTTCTGCTAGGGTCGTTAGGCCCTAGCTAGTGGTCAGTGACCCTAGTCGACCCATGACCCTAGCCAACCCCCTCCCCATCGTCATCGACCCTTCTTGGCGATGGCAGCTACGTGAGTTGCACAGCCCTCACCTAACCCTCCCCTTCCTTTTTTTTAATTTTTTTATGTTATTTAATTAATTTTTATGTTAAATGCTATGTCGGCACCAAAACAAAGTCGTTTTGGCTAAGTTTTTGTTGACTCAGTTTTCGGGCAAGCCACCTAGGCGAGTGATATTATTAGAATAAGCCATGTCGAATTTCTAGCAATCTTCGCCGTAAGACCACTGAAGTTAGCACTTAAGTGATCTAATTTAAAAAAAAAAAATACACTTAAGTATACATTTCATAACTTTTGGCACTTAAGTGTCCCCCTATGCCAAGTTTTAAGACTTGAGCTATTTTTTTCTAACAATAATTTAATGTATGCATGATCTAGACATGATTTCTGAACGCAATACTAATGAATTCTTTTTGGGTTTTCTTATTTGAAATGAACATGATTTAATTTAAATGTTATAATTATATGAGTTCTAACTTAACATGCATTAATGGACTATACACAATTTTAAATGATGTGCAAGCTATACTAATGACTCAAATGCAACCTATATACGATTCTTTTGACATTAAGGATTTTTATCTGAACATGAACATTTACACAAATGTCAAGAACTCAAGGCCATATTGATATAGATACAACGTTTGATTGGATTTTTTTAAATTTTCTCTAATATTGTCAAAAAAAGAAATGGGCTGCTTGTTTGGCCCATATGTTACAAAAATAATGTGATTAGACCGATTTCCTAGAACAGCATTTAGTCTTGATTATCATTTTATCTTTTCCAAGCTAAATAGGCAAGCCACCAAAATTTACTCATTGACAACTACGGTCAAGGTTCATTTGTCGTCCTGTTCTTTTTAACAAGGTGCCGGCATGTTTAAAAGGGCTTTTTTAAGGAAAAACCTACTTGTTAATTTTCCTATCATAACTGAAAAGGTTATTTCAACTTCAAAAAAAAAATTATATAGTTTGCACTTTAATATTTTTTACATTTTAAATATATCAAGTGTCCTGTATTAAGTAAAATTCAAATTGGAAAGTTGCAAGACATTAAAAACATGAAAAGAAAAATGTAAAAGAAAAACCTACTGCATTTTTCTGTTTTGATATCCTAGAAATGAAAATTTTCAATAAAACAAGTTTAATGTTGGATCCAATTTGACAACAATTTGCACCATTACGGTAGCATGACCTTGCAGAGTCATATATTGATAATATGTGACCCACGTTACCTAAGCTAGGAAATTTTCAGGATTTTGGCATGTTTTTGAAATGTGACTGCTGGACAAGAATTTCCTCAACCACATACATTGTGAGATCAATAAGTGTAATTTAGAGTCAACAGATAAATTGAAAAGTTTTGATGTATATCAAATTTACGTAAAATTGTCGGATATTTAGATTTTTTTATAACATGCAAATTTCATACTGAGTTCCACTCTTAAATACAAGTTGGTATAATTATTATACTTTGAATTGATTTCATCAGCCGCATCAATTATAGTTAGTTTATACAATATGTTCACGATAAATAAGAGTCCGTCGCCTCGCGATGCAAGACGGAGGAAGACTTTGGAGTTGCTTTTCCCCCGCCTATCTTTTCTTTTCTCCCTTTTTCTTTCGAGTAGGTTTTGTTGGCTTTTTGCCTTGTCACTTTCTTTGCAATTAACGAAGCGAAATGGTGGGAAACTTGTTGACTTGTTTTCCCACGCCAGAGTCTTTTTTTTATTTATTTCTTTTGAGTAGGTTTTGTAGGCTTTTGCCTTTTTCCGTTCTTTGGTTGGAAGAAAAGAACAGGAAAATGCGACGCACCAAGCCAGATAGTGGATGACTTTGACTTGAGACTTGCATGCATTCCAGACTATTAATCCCCAGGATTAATTTAAATTTGATAATTCATCCCCTCTTCTTATTAACTTCTTTTAAAATTTAAATTTAAAATTCAATAAAAGTGAGTTACAATTTTAAAATCTGAAATAAAATATATCAAGTTGCTCACGATTAAATCTTAATTAACAAAATAGTTCATATTGAGAATTTTGCAAATTAATTCATTTTGTAAATCAAAAACTTATCGTTCATTGGACTGACAATCATTCCATTACTAAATCTAATTATCTTGGCCATTTCACAGCTTAATTTTCAAAATTAAGTTGTTTTCATTGCAATCATGTTATTTTGAGTGGGATGCTAGATTTATTTGATTTGATTTTGTGTAATCTTCATTGATATGATCCGCGATTTATCAAATTTAACAAACATTCAGAATATTGTTAGCATCATTTATATAGCTGTCGTTATGTTTAATGTGTGGTATCACCTATTTTTCCATTATTGTTTGAAAAGGTCCTGCATGGTCAAGCATTCAATTGTCACATTATTTTGTGACTAAGTAATAATGCGAATAACTCTTTTCAATCTCTTATACTATTTTAATGACTTTTATTGTTGGCCATGTAATATTTCATAAAGTGAGGTTAAGAATATGATGCATATATAATAATTTTTATTTAGTAAATATATTAATTCTAACGACATTCATGTCTCTTCAGCTAAAAGCTATTCAATAGTTTTTCTTAATTAAAAGGTGTTCTTCTAGATAGAATTCTCATCTTAATATATAATTTGGGAACTTCAATGGCCAAACCGATGCAAAATAGAAAAGGTATCCATGAACATGAAACAAAGTAATGAAAAGAGATGAAGGTGCAGCAAGGAAGATAAAAACAATCGGAAGGAGTTGACATTTGTTGTGTTTAAAAATTTGATTTTCGAGTGTTCATATTCATGTATCGTGATCTATATCAACTTATTGTTTTTCATTTCAAAAATAAAAAAGAATAGTTAAAGAGTGGTAGCCAGTTGTAGCTTTACTATTGGATCAATAAGAGTTATTTAGAGCCGACATACAAATCGAGGAGTTCAATGTATATTGAGCGTACGTTGCATTGTTGGGCATTTATACTTTTTTTAACACTTAAGAAAACTTATGAAAACCCCCTATAACCCAAATCACAAAAAAAAAACATGCCCACACACAAAGTTCCATACCATTATTGTTGTTGCATTGTGACTGATTTTATCTATCACATCATTTTTAAATTAAATATATATAATATTTTCACAATAAATACGGGTATCTTGTCTCCTAACACAATCAAGAAAAGCAAGACGGTGGAAGACTCTTGACTTGCTTTATCTCGTCGTTGTGGGGTATCAATGATGGCGACACGCTCATTTCATTGTGGGGTATCAATGATGGCGACACGCTCATTTCATTATGCCTTTTCTTCTCGTTTTCCTTTTCTAGGCCCCACTGATCGTGGGTCGAGTTTTGACTTGGAAGCAAGTATTCGGACCAGAAGGCTAAGGATGATTCCATCTGGAGCGGGAGCAGTCAGAGTTGGCCATCGGGGATTAAGGCCTACATCGACGCATGCTTAGATGCTAACACGTGTAATGATTATCGGGATGATGTACTTTAGATTTTTCCGTTTGAGTGACATGCACGTTACAATGGCCAATATGAATTGACCAATTATACCATGCCAATTATGTGGTGTGAAAACATTTAAGTGATATAAGGGTAATTTAGTATCCAATTAAAGATTTTTGTCTATAGATTAAAAATGCTGCAGATGTCAAGAACTCGGAGTGGTATTTGATGTAGACACACAGTCCGATTGGATTTTTTGAATTTTTTTCCAATATAATTAAAATAAAGAAAAGCTCAAAAATCATCTTCATTTTGCATCCCAATTTCATTTTGTATCCTCTATTTTTTAGGCTATCAATCTCTGTTTTTAAATTTGTTATCAAACATGTATGGAGCATGGAAACTTCGAGGATGACAACCCATTGATTGACCAGTGGAAACTTCTATGAGGATTTTAGAATAATTTCTAAACACGTTTTATTCTTTCGACACATCTTTTAAATGAAATTTATGGACAAGAATTTGCTTAACAAAGTTGTACACTATGTGCACTTTCTTTATTCAATCCTTCATTTTCACTTGTTTACAAAATCCCAAAAAAGTGACAACTAATTCTTCTTGCTATAAACCGAAATTTTCTTTCTATATAACAAATGGCACCACTATGATATCATGACTTTTTAAAATCAAGTAGTCATATACTAGATATTTCTTGATAATTCATAGTTTAGATCTTCGATCAGCCTTATCATCTAATTAAGTTAATCTTGTATAGTATCATTTCGATTAATTTTGATCATAAATCATTGACACAGACCTTGGCCGACTTACATGAAATGACATACGTTGAAGTAGATGATTTTTGCAATTAAAAAAAATGTTTTTTCTTTTTTTTCATATCGTGGTCACAGCTGCAGGTGAGAGCCTCACCCAAATCTAATGAGTGCCTTTGTGCCCTCTTTTGTGACCACAAAGACCTTGGAGGGCTGTGACTATGACTAGCCGCTAGCAAGGGCTTGCCGCGACCCTCTCCGGCCACATTGAAAAATAAAATGAAAGTGAGGAAAGATGCAGACCAGCATCATTGCACCTAGGAGCAAGACGCCTTGAATTACGAGCTGTTTCCGTCAGGGACAAGGATTGTAACGTTGATTGGCGGGATTTTTTTGGAAAAAGAGGAGGGGGGGTGTTTGGAGAGAGAGAGAAATTGTGTGGTAGGACAAAAGGCATTTCATGTGATAGTTGTATCACATGGTGTAATAAACCAATGTGAAGTGAGTATTTTTAACATTTCGGCATCCATTGAATGACTTGCACATTGCATTGGTAGGCTGGTAGCATGAATTGACTGATTACACCACGCCAATTATGTGATTAGTGCATAATATGAATTTCCTTAATAGAGGGATAGTTTAATCTTATGATTAAGATGAACATATTGTTGCGAATGTCAAGAACTTAGAGTCATATATGATATAGATACAAAGTGTGATTGGATTTTTTAAATTTTCTCTAATGTGGTTAGAATAAAGAAAAGCACAAATATCATCTTCATTTTGTATCCTAATTTCACTTTATATCCTCTATTTTTAAAGCTATGAATGTCTATTTAAAATTTGTTATTAAATGAATGGGACATGAAAACTTCCGGTACAAGAATCCATTGTTATTAAATGAATAGGACGTGGAAACTCCTAATACGATAACCTATTGATGGATGGATGAAACTCCTAAGAAATTTCCGGTGAACTGTGTTTACTTTTTTGCATGTCCTTTTAATGTGACTAATAAACAAATTTATTGAATAATTTTGTAAACCGCGTCTGAGGAAGACTCTTCAATAAGGGTCTCGTCTGGCGATGCAAGATGGAGGAAGACATGGACTTGCTTTTTCCCTCGTCAGTCTTTTCTTTTGAGCAGGTTTTGTCGGCTTTTGTCTTGTCGCTTTCTCTGCAACTAAGCAAGTGAGACGGGGGACGACCTTTGACTTCTTTGATCGGAAGAAAATAAGAGGAAAATGCAAGGAAGCGAGCAAATCAATCATATTATAAATAGAAAACGTATTCGCGTTCATGGCACTCTACATTCACTCATTTGCTAAATCCGATTATCTAGGCTGTTTCACAGCTTAATTTCCAAAATAAAGTTGTTTTCGCCGCAATCATCTTATTTTGAGAGGGATGGTAGCTTTAATTTTGTATAATCACCACTAATATGATTCGTAATTTATCGAATCTCCTAAATATTCGAAATATTATTAGCATCTTCTGTAGAGTCGTCTTTCATGTGAGGTATCATTTATCTTTCTATATTTGTTTGGGATCTAGATCTATATACTATGAATAATCATTTGAAAAGGTTAGGCATATTTAGGCATTCAAAAATTTGTCACATTATTTTGTAACTAAGTAATAATATGAATCTCTTATATTATTTTAACTGCTTTTATTGGTAAAACTAGCCACGTAATACTTCATATAGTGAGATTTAAGATTATGAAACATATATAATAATTTAATTTAAGTAAATAAATTAATTTCAACCGAGGTTAAGATTCTAATACATATATAATAATTTTGTTTTACTAATTATATTAATTTGAATGACGGATAAGTGTCCTCACTTATTAAAAGCTATCCTCTTAATAGTAATGGTGCTTTTAAATAGGACTCGCATCTTAATATTTTAATTTGGGTAATTCGGTGGCCAAACCGATGCAAAAATAGACAAGATATACATGAACCGGTAACAAATTAATGAAAAGATGAACGTGCACCAAGGAAGGGGGAAAAAGGTGCTGACCATATTGAATGAAGTAATATTGGAACGCTAAGCTCTTTCCACTCTTGTTTTGACTAAAATACTCCTCAACACAGTATTTTATGCATATTACCTTTTGTGGATCCAATTTTCTAGCATCCTTCCCTTATTATTCGTGAAAGTGTTCTTTTAGGGCACCCCCTTTTGTTTGGTTTCTTCTTTTCTTTATCATATCCCACTAATGTTATAAATTTTCTTATGCATGGTAATGTTCCAAATAGATTGGCTCATTTATATAGTTTTTGATAAACAAGGTGCATTGTCAAGTCAATTTCAAATGGAGTATCCATGTAATATTACTAATTACTTTATTTAGAAATGTATTACGATATTGTCATGGAAGTATCTCAAGGTTCTCACTTCGTCTTAACTTATTATTTAGTCATAGGTATAATTACACAAATGGTCATTGAACTGAACTTTAGTTCAATATATAATGCCGTCTCTAAACTTTTAATTTGTTCAATATAGTTTTTAAACTTTTCGTAAATGTTCAATCTAACCTGAACTATATGAAAATATCTAACGTTATCTTTTCATTAATTCAAATTCGACGATAACATTGAATATTTTTATATAATCCATAAACTAAATTGAACATGTACAAAAATTTTAAGAACTACATTGAATAAATTAAAAGTTCGGAGACAACATTGCACATTGGGCTAAGGTTCAGTAATAGTTAATCATGTGATCGATGCATAATATAAATTTACTTAATAGAGGGATAGTTTAATCTTCTAATGGTTGGCATATTTTAAATTATAGTGGATCCTCTAAATGATATGTAATATTACTTGTTGATTGTTACTATGATGTTGTCCTTTGAGATCAAGTCGTGAGTTGATCGCATATTTTAGAACTAGAGCTTTCATTTATCGAGCTTAGACTCACCCAAAATACTTTATAGATTGGTCGAGTTCGGTGGTCAAGGGCATTTCAATTAGCACTTCCAAAGATCTCTTTTAAAAACTTGATTAGAATACACAACAGGAGTAGGGGAATATACTTTGTCTTGAGAGTTTTGAATATGTATACTTGTGTAAATCACTGGAGATTAAACTATTTATTAAGTTGAGGTTAAAATTATATGTGAAATTCATATCATGATACTAACTGCCAGTTGCCTTTGTTACCTCTAAACAAATTATCTTAACCTGACAAATAATGAAAAGTCGCTACATTTTAGGAATATGTAAATTTTTAGTTCTTATATATCAATTAAAAATCCATGAGGTATAAAAATAAAAAATCTCTAACAACCAATATCTGCCATTCATTTCAGAAATTTGCATATTCAAAAAAAAAGAAAATATGTCAACATAGGAGAATATTAAAATAAACACTAGCAACTTGATATTTGGTATTTTTCTTTCTCCCACACGCAATGCATGCATACAATTTTCCATTACCATTAGATTACCCCAAGAATTTAAGAGGAAAGTTGTCAATTATAGATGAAAAGAACATAAATAAATGGTATGACTAGATATCAGTTGTTTTTAATAGAATGAACAATACTATCACATTCGATAGGGATTAATCGGGTCTTTAAAGAGTGTTGGACATCCGGTTGATATTGAAAAAGTCGATGACTAATGTTAATTTCATGGAAATTTTACACATATGTGGGAAAATTATGAAAAAAATATTAAATTTATTATTCAAATGCCAATTCATAATCTAAACTTTTTAATTTAATCAATTTAATTTTATATTTTTTATAATTTATTAATTTAAATATTTTGGTTAATTTTGGCTGGGTTGTTGATGTTAAGCTTGGCCGCTTTACATGGCATAATATATGCTCAAATAGATAATTTCTACAAATTTTCAATTTTTTATATTTTATATTATAAATATTTATTCTTTTCTTGTTATGTTTTATCACATCGTGGTCAGCGACGCTGGGCAAGGGCCTGTGACAATCTCTGGCCACAATGAAAAAGCAAATAAAGTGAGAAAAGATGCGGACAAGCATCATTGCACCTTTCAGCGAGAAACCTCGAATTTCGAGTTTGGCTATCGCAAAGAAGAGAAATAGAGAGAGGGAGAGAGATGCGGACGAAGGTGGGGCTAAGTTTTGGAGGGAGTAGTTGGTTTTGATAGGGGAGAGGCGCTGCTCGCTGGGGACTAGGATGGTGACGTTGATTGGCAGTATGGTTCTTTTTTTTTTTTTTTTTTTGGGGGAGAGAAAGAGAGAGAAATGATGTCGCTCAATAAAAGGTATTTCATGTAACAATTATATGATCTAATAAATCAGTACAAGTGAGTATTTTGAACAATCAGCACCCATTAGAATGAAGACCGATTACACCACATCAATCATATGAATAGTGCATAATATAAATTTCCTAAGTAACGGGATAGTTTAAGTTTCCAATTAAGGATTTTTGTTTAAAGATGAATGTTGTCGCAAATGTCAATAATTCAGAGTCACATATGTATATATAAAAAGTTTGATTGGATTTTAAAATTTTTCTCTAATGTGGTTAAAATAAAGAAAAGCCAAAAAAATCACCTTCACTTTGTATCCCAATTTTAAAGCTATAAATTTAGATTTAAAATTTTTCGTTAAATGAATGGGCCATGGAAACTCCTAGTATGACAACCCATAGATTGATCAAGGAAACTTCTAGGAAATTTCCAGGATGACTCGTAAATCACGTTCTACTTTTTGGCATGCCCTTTAAATGTGACTAATGGACAAGAATTTATTGAACAATTTTGTAATCCGCGTCTGTTGAAGACTCTTCAATAAGGGTCCCTCGCCAATCTTTTCTTTGGAGAAGGTTTCGTCGGCTTTTGCCTCAACACTTTCTTTGCAACTAAGTGAGATGGTAGAAGACTTTTGACATCTTTGGTCGGATGAAAAGAGGAGGAAAATGCAACGGAGCGAGCAAAGGACATTGGAAGACTTTGGCTTGCTTTCCTGTGTCACATGTTGTGAAGTAGATCATCCAACAATGATGATGATTTGGGACTCGTGTGCTTTCCTGACAATCTAACCGATCAAGATTAATTTAAATTTGATAATTCATCGCTCCCTCTCAATATCTTCTTTTAAAGTTTAAATTGAAAATTTAAAATAGGCGAGCTGCAACTTCTAAAATTTGGAATAAAATATATCAAGCCGCTCATGGTTAGATCATAATCTATAAAATAGTTTGAATTATGAATTTTGCAAATCAATCCATTTTATAATAAAAACATATTGTCCGGGGCACTCTACATTCATTCCATTGCTAAATTTGATTATCTAGGCTATTTTACAGCTTCATTTCCTAAATCAAATTGATTCCACTTTGCAATTATCTTATTTTTAGTGGGATACCAAATATATTTGAGTTTGATTTTGAGTAATCTTCATTGATACAATTTGCCATTTATCAAATCTCACAGATATTCTAAATATTATTTTATTTTTAATCTGTGATATCATATATCTTTCCATATTAGTTTGGGATCTAAATCTATTTATAGTCAAGCAATCAAAATTTGTCATATTATTTTGTAATTAAGTAATAATGTAAATAACTCTTTTCAAGCTCTTGTATTATTGTAATTGCTTTTATTGGTTACACCGGCCACGTAATACTTCATAAAAGGTGGTTAAGATCATGATACATATATCATAATTTTAATTTAGGTAAATAAATTAATTTCAAGTAAGATTATGATTCCAATATATATATAATTTCGATTTAGTAAGTACATTAATTCCAACAACAAATAAGTCTCTTCGTTAAAAGCTATTCATGTGTTTTTCTAAATATAAATGGTGTTTTAATATAATTCACACCTTGACTATTGCAGCTTTACTATTGGATCCGATGACATTTTTAAAATTTGAATTCCGTGTGAGTATGTTAATTCAAATTAAATGCAAGTAAGTATTAGGAAACAAAAATACAAGTCAGTACTTATGGCTAAAGTACATGATAAGATAATTAAATACAAGTAAGTATTAGGGAACTATCGGCTTGCACATGAAACTGAAGAATCGAACAAGAGTATCAAGGTCCAGTATATGGATCCCCGGCTCCCCAACATGAGCATGGGCATTGGCCCAGAGGACCCAATGCCTATTGGCGCTTAAGTCTAAGTCTATCAAGGTTAAGCTTGGAACCCAAACCCCAACGCTTGAGCCTAGTTCCATTGAGACTGCCCATGCTGGTGCGTTAGACCTCAGTGCCAGTGCCTACACTCAACTCTCAGACACAACATAGCCCAAGTCCCCCGCACATAGGCTGCTGTCCACCGAGTGTAGCTCAACTCTCCAATGATCAAGGTCGAGCATGGACCTTGGGCTCTATAGACTTGGGCTTGGGCATTAGGGACCTAAGTGCGGGCGCCGAGGTCCGAGGTCTGGCCTCGATGTAAAATGATTTTTTATTTTCTCCAAAGTGCGAAAGAAAAAAAAAAGAAAAGAAAAGAAGAAGAAGCACCATCACGCATCTTAAGGAGAGACGGTAATCGAAGTCCCCCGAACGAGATAATAAAGGAGGATCATCGGCTAAAATTGACTAAGCGGGTTCACGCGTGCGCCAGTGCACTCACAGATACGGAAGCATTTTTCCCCTCTAAGTCCTCCATTTTTTCCTCCTCAGAATTTTCCTTTCGCTTCTCCTATTATCTCTCTCTCTCTCTCTCTCGTTCTCCAAAGTTCACCTCAAGCATCAATCAGTAGCCCCACCACCACCACCTAGCCGCACCGGCGATATCCCCAAAAAAAAAAGAAAAAGAAAAACCTGTGGAGGGGGAAGAAGAAGAAGCAGGAGGAGGAGCAAGGCTTTCATTCCATACGGCGACTCTCCGGCCACCTTCTTCCATCTCTGTTCGAGCGCCACGGACTTCACCCATCGCTCAGAGGTGCTCCAATCTCCTCCTCCTCCTCCTTTTTCTTCTTATTCTGCTTCTTCTGCTGTTGCTTTGATCACCTGATAAGAAAAAAGAGAAGAAGCTCCAATCTCTAATTGTCGCTCCATTGCTCCCTGGAAATCGGGACTCCGGATTCGGTCCCTCAGTCCCTCAGGTCTCCGTCTTGGCTTTTCTCTGTTCCGGAAGCTACGCCAGAGACCGCGAGGTTCTTATATAGAGAGCCCACGCTTAAATCCAAGCACCCCCCTGGAAAGCAAACTTTCTTGAGAGAAAGAGAGGATTTGGTACCTGTGATGTTTAAAGGTCCTGCAATGGAGATTGGGACGAGTTCATTGGCATCATCCGGATCTTCGTATGAGGTTTTTCTAAGCTTTCGAGGAGCTGACACCCGTCATGGATTCACCGATTGCCTATACCATGCCATGGTTGGGGCCGGGATCCTTGTCTTTAGGGACGAGGAATCCCTTCACGTCGGTGAAAAAATTGGTGGTGAACTTCTACAAGCAATTGAGAATTCCAAGATCTACATTCCCATATTCTCCAAGAATTATGCTTCGAGTCACTGGTGCCTCCGAGAGCTCACATACATGGTCAAGTGTACCTCGAAATCGAATAAGAACAAAGTGATTCTACCCATTTTCTTGGACGTGGAACCTGAGGACGTCAAGCTCAAAACAGATTTATATAGCCAAGCTCTTTCAAAGCACCAGGAAAAGTTTAGTGCAGAAGTGGAGTCATGGAAAAGAGCTCTCAATGAGGTGGACGAGATAAAGGGATGGAACTTGAAGAAAGATCAAGGGTAAATGTCTTTTACTTGTCAACTGTCATCTGCAAATTTCATTTTCCTCCCTGTTTAGTTTAATTGTGGTATTGTTGGTGAAATTATAGTTTACACATCTAGTCGATTCTATATAGTTTAAATAGCGGTCATCGCAATGGTCACTGCTGCTATCGGCCACTATAGCAGCGAGAGCGGAATTCTCACTGGTGGCCCTTATCGGCGGTATCACTGCAATAGCTCCAGTCATTGGCACTATTGCGGTGGTAGCGCACCCTACTTGTCCTGATTCTCCCTCTCCTCATACTCTTAGTCTCTGACACAGTAGCCGCGAACAGTAATATATCTCTGAAGAGCTCCACCAAGCTGTCGGCCAGCCACCACAGCAGCTCGCCCGTCAGTCGCCGCCACTTCTTCGTCATCAGCCCGACACCAAGCAGCCAGAAGCTGGATCTGATTCACTCAGCCCGACACTTTCTCTCTCTCAGTCACGGTGGCGAGTTGGATCCGGGATCTGGACGCCCATATCTGACGTCGCTGCCTTGGCCCAAGGCAGATGATGCCATCCCCGGCAGTTGCAAGGCCATAACCCACGTGACGTGGAGAATAGAGACATATCTTAGCCATGTCAACGGGCGCAATGGGCGACGGCACCGAAATGCGTTGGTGACGGTGCAGGCATGGCAATGGTGGGGGCTGACGGTGATGGTGACTGAAGTTGGGAAGCTAAGAGAGATTGGCAAAAATCATAATCGTATTAATGTCCAGATTCTTTTGCCAAATTTGCACATAACGTATGAGCAATTTAGTCACTTTGGGAGTTTTATATATAAAGTTATCCCTAACATGGTTGTTCTCTTGCAGCCAAGGAGATCTTATATGTTCGGTAATTCGAACGGTTTCACTGAAGCTGAAGGTTGCATATGAAAATGTGACTGACCATCTAGTTGGAGTTGATGATCGTGTAGAAGATATAATTAAAAAGTTGGATGTGGGATCCGATAGTGTACGATTTCTTGGAATCCACGGAATGGGTGGTGTTGGCAAAACAACTCTTGCTAAGGTCGTCTTCAACAAGCTATATTCTACGTTTGACCAATACTTGTTTCCTTGCGGACGTTCGGGAATCATCAAAACGCACCAGTCCGGTAAAGTTGCAAGAACAACTATTATCCAAGCTCCTTAGTTCTCATCCTATTGGCCAAATTGAATGTGTGAATGATGGGATCAACATGATTGAGAAGAAAGGAGTACTTAAAAATAAAAAAGTTCTCATTGTTCTTGATGACGTGGATGAGAAAGAACAAATTGAAAGTCTAGCGAAAAAAGGCGATTGGTTTGGTTCTGGTAGTAGGATTATCATAACTACTAGGGACCAAAGAGTTCTAATGATTGAGGGAGAAGCAAGGGGGGAAGGCCCTATAGAAAAGTCAACAAATGTTTCGACTTACGAGGCATGTGAAATGGAACCTGATCATGCTCTTAAGCTTTTCAGCAAGCATGCCTTTAGAAGAGACTCCCCATCATATGATTATGTCTCCCTTTCAAAAAAAGTCGTCTCCACTTTGGGAAATCTTCCTTTAGCTCTTGAAATTATAGGTTCATCCCTAAATGGTAAACCCATATCATTATGGGTAGACACATTGAAGAAGCTAACAGAAGCTCCTCCCATGGGAGTCCAAAGAAAATTGCGGATAACTTACGAAAGTTTAGATCATGCACAAAAGCAGGTATTCTTGGATATAGCTTGTTTCTTTGTTAATGAGGATCAAACATACCCTCTCTACATGTGGAAGGACTGTCGATACTACCCACTTGAAGCCCTTGAAGTCCTTTGTCTCATGTCCTTGATAAAAATCAAAGGTGACAATACTTTCTGGATGCATGACCAAGTGCGAGACCTCGGAAGGGAAATCATCCATCAAGAGAATTTCAATGATCCTTGCATGCCTAGTAGACTGTGGAATTTTGTGGAAGGCTTGAGCATTCTAAAGCACAAGGAGGTAAAAAAGGAACAACAATTTATTTTACTATGAATCGTTGTAGACTATTCTTGAAAAAGGAAAAAATTAATGGCTATTAGCACTTGAAATTGTTTGCTTTTAACCTTCAGTGGAACTTCTTGGTGTTTCTATTGTCAGGGAAGTAGGAATATAGAAGCACTGTCCGTAGGATATCGTGGAAATGATGAAGATGTTATTCTAAAGCATGATGAATTTGCCAATCTACGGAAGCTGCGATTCTTTGAAGGGGATAGAGTGTTCTTTGTTGGAGACTTCAATAATATTTTCTCCAATTTAAAATGGCTTTCTTTGCAAAATTGCCCTCCCAAGTTTGAAGCAACAAACTTTCATCCGATTAATTTAGTCATTCTTGACCTTTCATGGAGCCATTTTTCGGAGGAATGGACTGGCTGGAACCAATTCAAAGTACAATTTGAATCCAACTCCTTGCATATGCATATCGTTTCTTTTATAATTTTTTTTTACAAGTCATTTCTCAGTATGAATTTTATCAAATTATTTTGCAGGTGGCAAGTAACCTAAAAGTACTAGATCTCGGCTATTGCTCATTTTCAAGAACACCTGATTTATGTCCATGGGTGTCCTTGGAGAGATTGATTCTTGAAGGCTGTATCAACTTAATTGAAATTGACCCATCCATTGGTAAATTAAAGTTCCTAATCTCTTTGAACTTGAAGGGATGTTGCCGTCTTCGACAGTTGCCCGAACAAATAGGATGTCTCCAAGCTCTGGAAGAGATTGTCATGCCTAAGCTACATGAGCTTCCCGAGACATTTGGTAATTTGCAGTCTTTGTTGACTTTCAAAGTACCAAGTAGGCAAATTAGCAAACTGCCAGACTCGATTGGAGGGCTGGTAAAAATTAGGCAGTTGGATTTATCTTCGTGTGAGTACATAAAGAAACTTCCAAAGTCAATTGGGAAATTAGAATCATTAGTCGAGTTGGATTTGTCATTTACGAGTATTAGTCACCTACCTGATTCAATAGGCAATCTAAAGCGACTGAAAGTACTAAAGATGAGGCGCATACGAGAGATAAAAAAATTACCAATTGTGATTGGGCTGGTAGAGAAGCTTGAAGAGTTAGATGCTCAAGGATGTTGCAACTTGACTGGCAAAATCCCTGAAGAAATTGGGAAATTGTCCCATTTGAGGATTCTAGACTTGTCAGGCACGCATATATCCAAATTACCCACCATGGTGAGTCACCTTTCTAATCTCCAAACACTTAAGCTAGAAGAATGTCCTAAGCTTAAACAATTGCCGAAACTTCCCCTGAATTTGACTTGTTTGAAATTGTGCCCTAAAATTGACTGGCTTTCCATCGAGGAGGAGAAGGAGGAGGAATATAAGTCGGAGGAGGAATATGAGGAGGAGGGATATGCGCTGGTGGAGGAGGAGGGATATGCGTCGTCGTCGGAGGAGGAATATTCGTTGGAGGAGTCGGAGGAGGAGAAATATACGTCGGAGGAGGAGGAATATAAGTCGGAGGAGGAATATGAGCTGAAGGGATATAAGCTTGATCTTCATGATGTATTCCTGCCTCAACAAGAAACACCTGTGACCACTCTTCTCACTAGCATCGGTACCCTATCTCAGCTTAAAACACTAAAATTGTGCTGCAAAAATGTGCAATTCCTCCCCCAACTCCCGTCTAGTTTAAGAGAGTTACTACTTAATGATCTGGTGACCACACAATCACTAGATTTTTCCAATTTGAGAAACTTGTCAATCTTGACATTCTATAAATGTTCGCTGGAATTCTCTAGTGTATTTGAGGCAGAGACGGACGAACTCCGTGTAAAGGAGTGTAAGCTTTGCGAACCAGCCGAATCATTGCCGCTGGAAATAAAAAGATTGAGATCATTAGGGATTAATACGTGTGGGCCTTTCCCAGAAGTACTTGATCTGTCGCGCATGAAGAATCTAGAAAAGGTAAGTCTGCGAGATTGCATGTCATTAGTCGAGATTTGTGGCCTTGAAGAATTGGGATCCCTTTGCTCCTTGTCTGTTGCCTATTGCTTGGAAATGGAGAGGATGTCTGACCTGTCGAAATTGAAAAAGCTATCGCGGCTCGAAATAATAAATTGTCGAAGTCTAAAAAGCATACAAGGTCTCGACCAATTGGAATCTTTAAAGGTGCGGAATATCTATATGAATGGAAGATTTGAGGGTGACGCCTTAAACATTGCCTCCGTCTTAGCCGGAGAATCCATGAGTCCCGCCAGCGGCTTCAATTCGTCGTTTCCATCCGGCGAGCTCAGATCCGCTGCATTCTTCGACTTGTCACTGCGGCCTCCGTCTCTGCCGTCGCCTCGAGGAGCCCCATCAACAGCTGGAATAGAACAGCGCCGAGTTTCACCAAAGCTAAAAAGCTCGCAAGCTCTCGAGCACTCGGAATCTTCAAAGAGGCAGAGAATCTACGGTAATGGAGAGTTTGGGGGTGACACCTCAAACGCTGCCCACACGTCCACTGTCATATCCAGGAGTCTTGTCGGTGGCTCCGATTCGTCGTCCACGTCCGGCGAGCTCAGATCCATCACATTGTTCGGCGTGTTGCTGCAGCCTCCGCCTCCACCTCCGCCATTGTCTCTATGAGCCCCATCAGCAGATGTAATATGGCAGCACCAAGTTTCGCACCAAAACTTGCATTGGTAATTCTGAATTGCACGCCATATGTTTGCGCAATTACCTCTTTCCCTGTTCAGATCTGGATATGGAGTTTTGTTACGGGGGTTTGATGGGTGAAGTTTCTGGTGTTGGGTTAATTGGGGAATCTGTGCTAATGGATATCTTAGTTTTACATTTGATTTGGTGTGCAGACAGTGGTAAAAACCCCACATTTCAAGAGAAGTTCGCGTTCACACTCGTTAAAGGGCTTAGGGAGTTGAATCTTGCAATGTGGAACAGCAATATCCTCACTTTCGATGACTTCATCGGCAGGGGAAAGTAATTACTTCCTACATTGAATCCATTTTGCTAACAAAACTGTTATTGAGTTGTTTTGGATTTTGGACCTTGAGTGGCTAGTGTTCTCATCTTAGTCGTGTTTTCCATGGTCTCAAGGGTTCGGCTCTATAAGGTTCTTTCTGGGAGCTTCGGTAATACATCCTAGCCTCTTGAGACTTAAAAATGGGCAGGTACCACCAGTTGAATCTATTCCTCTTTTCTTATGCATGTAAAATTATGCATCAGGTTCAAAAACAGAATAAAATAAAAAAAGAAATTGTCTGAAGATGGAATGCATAAGATGACCTTTGTGTAAAAATAGTGGTGAGATTTCTCTAATTCACTCATTTGCAATAATAACTCGCACTAGGTTCTGCTTTGCTTTTGAAATTAAATGCCAACTACCGAATTGTTGGGGTCGTCCTCATCATCATCAGTCATTAAAAAGGTTTGATTGCTTGGACAATTTGCTGGAAACTTGGGTGCTTCATAGCATTGGCTGCATCTTCCATATCCATTTTAATCTGTCATTTATGTGTTAGGGCTTCGCATGTCATATTTTTCAACTTATATTGTTTTGCTCTCTATGGATATCATATATTTTGTAAACTGGTGAAATATGAGCTATTTACTACTATTGAGTGTATTTATTCCTTCCAGGAAGTAATAATCTTGCACAATTTAGTTCTCCCAGTAGTGCCATTGGCACTACGCAAGTTCTTCTAGCTAGATTCTAATATTGTTAATTTTGCAATGGAACAAAGAGAATACTTGTCTTGCAAGTGAGAAAAAGGCCTGGTTCTTTTCCTTTTCCTTTTTTTTTTCAAGAATATGGTTAGGCACTTACTAACACTTGATATGACAGCTCTCGAGATTAAAACATCGTGCTATGTCAAACCAATTCTGTAAGAATGATATCGACTACTTCTTGCAGCTAAAGTAATGGAGTTTTTACATATTCCCAAGGTTGTGAGACAGGTGTTGCCCAAAATCCTCGATACTGTCACATAAACTTTTGTTCCTAAAATCCTTTTGGGGGTCATGATCAGCTGAAATAATGTGGGATTTCCAAATTGTTGAGCACTCATCTTAGTATCTTAATATATTGTGGTATTAGTGAGTGCTATGATCATCAGGACAAATTTGATTTGTGCTCTGTTTCATTCTCAAACAGCTGATGTACAAAAAAGAATTCAACACAAACTATGTGGGATTCATGAGAGATGGAGCAAAATGGTTGGTAGAGAACACAGATTTTAAACCTGTTGGTAGGATTCATCCCTCTTTATTATTCTGATGCTATCTTAGTGAGAAACCTTTTTTTTCTATGGTATGGTGATTTGCTTCACAGTCATCTTATCTTCACCTTTTACCCAGACTCACTCATTTGTAGTGTACTTCGTGATGTTCCTCAATTGTTATGCAGAAACTGTGCTAGGATATATTTTTCTGTTAGGTAGCTACCTTTTCTATTGCCACAAATTTTTACTAGGAGCTTCACTACAAGCAAATGTTATATTTCTTAGGCATGGCAAGAAATGCATACTTTCGTCTTGTTTGATTTTCTCCATGATGACACAAGTTGCAATATGGTGCTGTTATAAATGTCAACATGAACACATGATATTCTGTTGATCTCTGAAGACATGCGTGTGTAAGACAATGCTTAAGCATATCTTGCTATCAGGCATTTGAGCACTACACACGTTCATTTTTTCTAAACCTACCCTTGAGAAATAGTGCAACTTGGTGATCTAATTTCTTTCTTGTTCTGCAACTTGTAGATTGAGAAGCAATCTTGCAGGACGCAATCTGTGCTATTCAATGCATAAATTGGTTAGTTGTCTGTTGCTGCATGTGATGATTTGATTCCACCCCGTCCTATCTTCCTTGAAAGCCAGGTGAGAAATTGATTTGACATACGACAAATTTCCTCATCAAAGTTAAGAATGAACATGTTTCATTGTGGAATTGCCATCTCAGACTTAAGTAGTGTTGGTATTTTGCCAGATTTCACATTGTTGCATTCTCATATGAAGTCTAGGCTCAAGAAAATGACACTACGGTAAAGCTGTAGGAAATTATTCTTGTTGAGGGCTTGAAACTTGAAGATGTACCTGCAAGAGTGTATACAGTCCATGTCTACCTTTGAGATTGCTTGGTGCGGAAGGATCACCGATAAGATGCATGCTTATCAAGTAACTTCTCCAAGTGAGTTTTGTTCTTTTTTAGGGGAATTAATTTGATGACTGTTTTACCTACAATCATCATTATCATCGTCACATGAGATCGACTTGTCCTTGATTGGTTATCATACAAATGTCAATTGAAGATTCATTTGGCGTCTTCGTGACTTTTAATGTGATAATGCTAGGTGCTAACAATTTTTTTTTTTGTTCCAAGGTAGTAGAAGTTATCCAAAGGGGCAGAGTGAGAACAGCGTTGCACACAGTGTAGAATTCAAATTTACTTTGACAGGACACGTTTTGCAGAGAATTGAGAACTCTAGCAATCATTTGAATATGTAACATTAGTATAGGCAAGGCAGAGGCTATAGTTATGTTTACATAAATAAAATTACACTGTCAAAATGAGACTCATCTGGATTGTTTCTCATGTTTCTTCTTTTCTATTTAGTAAGAGAAAAGGAGAGAGAACAAAAAGACCATCTTGGTAGTTATCTTTAACTTTTGCTAAAAAATGTAAGATACGGCATACAATGTGATTTAAGAGATCAGTTCCAGTAGAAACCAAGGCGATCAATGCATATGAATTGCAAAATAGATTTTGACTTGCATATGACTTAAAGATTTAGCAGTTGGCACTTGATCATTTGCAAAATATGCAGTGTGACTGCGCTCTTACACCTACTAGTTATGATAGCTATTTGCAAATAAAATTGGTTTTCCCTCTTTAACTTGCAAAATATTTAGATTATTTGCAGACTTTGTTCGTTATAAATAAAATGGAACCGGCATAGGATGTGACGGTTTACAGTGAAGGTAATTTGCTATATGAACACTTCTTGACAAGCAACAATAAAATTAGAAAACAAAGGAAAGTTTCAGGCCAAAGGAAGAGGACTTCTGGGGTTCGACAACATTATCACATAACTATACAACAGCAGCTTCCTGCGGAACCTTCGACATTTCTTCTAGTAGAAGCTTTCTCTCAGCAAGGTCGTGGAGGATAATGCCCCGAATAAGGACCTGAGAAATGAACAACTACTAATGACACCCGGCAATGAACAAAATAGAATCAACCTAGTAATGACGTAATTCATGCACCACTGTTGCAGAGCGGTGGGAGTTTCATGGAGACGTGAGCAATGGAGAAGGGAGTTAGTTAATTATTTGTCTTCTGCTTAGAAATGTTGAAGAATGGACGAATGACTGCGAGGAGCACTGCAAGGACGTGGAGGCGGAGCCAAATTATTTGTCTTCTGGCGCGGATTAGGCTTACAAATACCAGAAAACATGAAGCTAAAGGCACTCTCAAATAATTCCAAAACTTCAACTTAGGCTGACGAGGAGGGAGAGATCTCAAGAATTAGGCTGCATACACGGATAAGAAAGAATAAAAAGGGCAACTAGACAATCAGCCCCACCAATAAAGAATGAATCAGGTGTGGAAGCTTGCAATGTCAGTCTCATACAGACACTTGTATTCATTCCTTCCTTGCATGAACTGTCTGCAAGCATGAAAACATGGCAAGAAACCGGTGGCTAATATCTTCTAATGTCATCATGAAATATGATTGTTGTCTTGTGTTGTTATCTCATGAAGAGTTTTTTTAGAGATGAAAAAAAAAATCTGCACAGCATCATGCAGACAACTCAGCCATGCCAAAACCACCTCAGCGTCATTCTAACAATTCAACCCCTCCAACACCAACCCAGCAACATCAAAGTAAACTAATTTGCACTCTGCCCAACAAGAAGTACCACTTTTGTTCTACCATAGAGGGCAAACTTCATCCTCCCTATAAAAATTTATACGACACTCTTCCAGAATTGCAGTACCATAAGACATGACTCATTTTTAAGGAAAGGAAAGCATCAACTTGCTTCCAACTACAGCAAAAACAGAATCTCCAAGTCAGGACTTGCTCAATGAATAGGATTCTTACATTTGCATCATTTAGATCCATGTGGGCAGGCAGAAAACCCTCATCTGCTTTTTGAAGTTCCTCAAACCCAGGACCATGGTTGGCATTTTAAAGCTGTCAAGGAACCTGGGCTGGGAATTTACAGAGACTTTTGTAGAGAATGTCTTAGGCTTGAATGCCAGATTGGGGGATTGAAGTCTGCATTTGCTTCCCTGTCATCTAGTGCAATTACGGTAGTTAATCAGGCCAAAACTCTTAAACAGATCTGTATAAGCACACTGGTGCTTTTGTTTATCTAATTGATTTCATGAATAGGGTGATGCAACACCATTAGTACATCAGCAAAGTTATAAGAGAGTAAGCGGGCACAAGCAGCAGGGGCATGGCAACATACTACCATTGATTTACAACTCTATCACCAAAAGTTTATAAATGATCACCAAGATCTGAAAATTTGTGCACCGCTAGGGCAATCAATGGCTTACGAAGTGAGATAAAGGGATTACTATTCATCCATCAAAAGTAGCATCTAAACACATCTCTTCACTAGAGCAATGTGTGACATTACACCTTCGCATACATTAAAAGAAGGAAAATTCCAGGTGCTCCGTCCTCAAAAATATCAAGTTGACACACCTTCCTCTTAGCAGGTACAAATAGATTCTTGGCTGGCTTAAAAAGGATTCTAATCTGTAGAAAATAAATGAAAGGAACCATCGGGTAAAAGAAGGTGCATTTTGGAAGTCACTTTCATTTGTTCAAGCGTTAGTTACCGGCGTTGTGATAACTCGTCTTTAGCTGCCTTAATCTTCTCTATCGCCTGATAGACATGGTAATACAACATTGAAAACATGTATATTCTCTCCTTCAGAGTAAAAGAAGCAACTTCCTCGAGTAGGCAACTGACCAACACATCACTGAAGATGGAAGCCATACCTTCGTCACTCTGTCAATGTTGAACCCGTTCGCATTCACAAGAGAGGAAATTAAGCCCTTGAAAGGGAAATAACAATCAGTTAAGCGAGTCAAAAATTCAAAAGTGAAATGTTGCAAGTAAATCCCAACATAAAAATGGCCCACCTCCTCGTTTGGAGCAGTCCATTTTATCTCAGGTTGTTCTTCCATAGAAACTATTGGTTCCTTGAAAAGCCATTGAGCTTCGCTAGAGGGCCAATTATCAGGTATCTGATAGCTATTCAAAAACAAGCAAACATTTCCTTGAGAAGGATAACCAAACTGAATGAAGACTTCCAAGTAATGCAAAGAACCTCTAGGTCTTAAGGATAGAGAAATGATACGATTTTGTTCAACTGAGATGAAAGAACAGACAAAGCAGATGTCAGAATAGATAAAAGTATTATAGTAAATCAACGCATGAAGTAGCATGGCTGATGCACTGATCGCCAGCCCAAATCTATTGGTGGCAAATGATCTTTCAGTTTCAACTTGTTGATTAATTATTTCCATGCCAACTGAGATTGAGATATAATTATTTTAAGTCAAGGAATTCAGCAACCAAGACTATTACGGTGAGAAACTTAGCTGCCTAATTTTGCTTACAAGTCAGGGGACAAGAAAAGAGAATAAGAAACGGATAAGCTCAAGAGCAGTCAGCCCTCCTATACCAGATAAATTCATTCCAAAGTAAAGCCACTGAAATCATCAAGCTGAAACGTATGAGAGGGCAGGAATGATATAGTATAGCATAAAACAGGTAACAGAGCACTGCAATACTATCATGTCTACCTTGAATGCTTACACAATAATCACATCCAGAGAGAATGCACAGGTCAATGAATTGATCCATATCCAGATTCATCTCCTCCAAGATCTAAAAGTCATGAAAGTAAGAAAAAAAAAATTTAAGCAATCACAATGAATAAACTTTTATAAGTACCTTGGAAATTTCAAATTCCATGGCTGGAACTTCTCTTGAGCTGGGATCCATCAAATGGCTTAGAAATCTAGGAGCTCCAAATTAAGGGAATCCATATCTTCAGAAGCAACTGCATAAACCTTAGGAAAAAAAAAAATTACAGCTAAAGCACCATTCATGGTAGATGAATTCTGGTTACCACAGAACAATTAAGCAATGATAGGAATTCAAAGTCAGCAAAATTCCTCGGACAAAGATGGCTTAGTAAAGAGCACATCAAATGTAAATGACTACGCAGAAGAAGCATTAGACAAGTGAACAAGCATATGTGTGAGTGAAAAAGGAAATTAAATCATGTTAAACGATTGGCTATCATGGGAAAACAATGAACAATTCTAAACCAGAAGACAATCAAATGGGAAGATACTTGCCTTTCCAGCTTTGCAAAGTGCAGCACATTGTGCCTCTGCTTCTGAAGGAGCCTAAAGTACAAAAACTGAATTTGGTATCTAAACTTTTTGTTAGAAATAAAAAAGAACAAACTTTTCAGATAGAACAGTAACCTCAACTGCTCAGACACCCATAAGCCTCAATAGTCTTTTCAGTATTCATTGTGCTGTTGTGTCACCTGCAAGGGTATCAAAGCCATGTACCACAAGTGCATGCTTATGTGTGTGCGTGAGAGTGAGAGAGAGAGATGCATATGCCACAATGGCTACCGCCAACTCCTCTGAGGCATCTGACCTCTTTGAAAAACTGCTCAGACACTCATCAAAGGTAACTAAACGTATTCATAGGTAATTCCAAAAACGAGAAAAGAGAAGGCTACATAGCAATAAAGTACCGTTTGGCAAGCTCTTGCTTCTTCAAATCAGGAGGTTTACCATCAAACACGTAGCTATTGTAACAACCGGAAAACATAATTCAGAGAAGCACGAGCTTCATTCTCCCAGTATTCTATCCCAACGAAAACAAAGGCGGTAAAGAAAAAAAATTTACACTGGCTTTATCCGCGCCTCCAACAACCTAATCGTCTGGTAAAACATGCCTTGCAGATGACTACACAGGAAAGCAAATCAAAAGGCAGCTCAAAGTCAACACTTTCCAAGCCCAAAGACCACATCGCAAGTACTGAACAATGTGATATGCGTCGATCTCATATTCATAAACCTGAGTCCAAGAGATCACATCCGAAGCATCAAAACATAAGGCACAATCACAAACAAATTTGATTTGTGCTCTGTTTCCTCCCAAGTCCCAACCACAACCTAATCCACCAATCAAAAGAACCGAAAAACCCCAACACTCAAAATCCAAATCCCACCCGACTCCAAAACGTACAATCACAAACATCGATTCACAAAAGGCAATTTAACGAAGAACTGATAGATGCTCATGCTGGCATCGACGGCAATCCCCTGGCCGAAGTAGCTCTCGAGCATCTGCTCCTTCATCGCCTTCGGGGCACAGTCCGCCAGTAGCTTCGTCAGTCCCTACCGAAATCAATGGACGAGACTCAATGAACAACACATGGAAATGATCGGATTGAAGACGACTGAGGTCGAACTGAACTACCATGATGCCCATATCGGGGGGAGAGAGATCGTTGCAGCGAAATCGAGGGATGAAATCGAAGCTGCTTGGGATCGGATGAATCGAATTCTAGGGGTTTCGAGCTCTTCTGCTTCCCGCCTAATTTTTCTTTTTTTTAAATTTCTGGGCTCGTATTAATTGTAATTTACCAATTTTGATCTAGCAGGACTTACTCTCTTTCGGTCACCCTTGTTGCGTCACGCTCATGAACGTGGACAGCACAGGAGACCAGCGCGTGCTAAAGGGAGAAGAAGACAGCTGGGGCCGGGCTCTGCTTTCTTTTCACTTTTGGGCTCAAGTCATGGGCTAAAGAAAGGAAAGACAACTGGGCCGAAAAAGAAGGGAAATGATGGGGTGGAAAAAAAGGAACGCTGGGCCAGACGCAAGGGTTTAGCCCGCCCAAACTCGCTTAAAAATGGGCTAGCTAAAACTATGCATCGATCCGATGCATTTTTTTTTGTCTATTTTCCTTTTTTTATGTTTTTAACTTTTTTTTGCAAAATAGACGGACGCCTAAACAGTCGGCAAAAATTTGAGTTCCAGCATTCGATTTTTGATCATTAAAAACAACTGGTTGTTATTTACTCTCTCCAAGCTTGAGCCACTAATGTTTGATTCCCGACACCTAAATTTTCATTTGAAGACTTCTCATTCATTTAATAAGAAAACTAGGATTGAATTCAATAGAGTTTAATCCTAAACAAGAACATCAATCTTGCATAGTCTTGTATTTGCAGTTGTTGCTGTATTCCTTCGCATTTAGATATTAGAGACATTTAAATTTTGGGCTTAAAGCATTCGCATCGAATAAAACATGAATACGGTTGCGAGTGTTTTTGGGATTGGCTCAATAGTTTGCCCAATATGTGGAAACGAGTCTTAAACTCACTTGAGATTCCACAACTGAGCCCATGCAAGCCCGGCCCTAAGTCAATCAAACTCGGCCTAATGAAGAGTAAGGAAGCGCGGCCATTCAAATTTTAATCGGCCGACAACCATTTTCGAAGCCAATTCCAGTCTGAACACTTGAGATGGAAGGAAGATTCTTGCTCAGCTGCATGCGTAGAAAGTGAAAGAAAAGGAAAAGGAGAATCAAAGAAGTTAAGGGGCGTGCAGTCTCCATCTTCACAAAGGGAGCAATCTCGGCATCGAGGGACCGGGATTCCCGGCCGAAAGAAAACAAGAAAATCTGGACACGAAAAAGCAAGAGGATTCTCGGTCAATTGGGGCGGCGATTTTTCCAGCATATAATAATCATGCCAGAAGGGAGCTCGCAAAAAGTAAAGGTGTAAGCTTTTCTCCATGGCCAAGAAAAAGAAATGCAGAGAGAGGGTTATGGTCGCCAAAGGAGAGAAATCTTTAATAAAAAGAAGGGAAAAACAAGGAAGTGCACGGCAAAAGAAAAGAGAGGGAAAGAAGAACATAGGAGGCAGACTGTCGTGGGGCAGAGAGCTGTCGGGGCATGCGCGAGAAAGTGATAGAGACCAAAAGATGCGATTTCACCGTTTGCTTTACTTTCGTAGAATCTATATTCCCTTGAAGTTCTCTTTTTTCTTTGCACTTTCATTTTCAAGAAGTTTACTCCTTACAGTTGAATTTCTCCATCATTTCATTTCAAGGCTAAAAACGAAATCAAATTTATCAATGTTTTGAAATTGAACAACTTTTATTCAACTTAGAATGAGTAAGTTCCATATTCTAAATCGGCAAAACCTGAAACCTAAAATTTGGAATAAGTTTTTGCATTTTTCTTGACATATGTTTTCGTACAATCCTACAGTATTTCATGACGTTTGATGATAAGTGTATAATATAGAACCACTAGTCTAAATTTCCATTTATGATTGAGATTTTTACATTATTAATATTTCATATTTTTCATATGTCAGAATATAAATTATGGTCAGTGAATTATAGAGCAAGTAATTATCATTAAAGCCGACAATTCGTTACAATCATTAAATCAATAATACATGTGGAAGTAAGGCAGATCTTGAAACCCACCCTAAAACCTATAACATGATAGGTTTTGGGATATGCATGATAAGTTTCAAGCTTCAAAAAATGAGGAATCTGTTCCAACAGATAGATTCCAAACTCCACTTGAAACTTTATAGAATCTGATGGAACTTAGAACCATTCATCCCTACTTGCATATTTGATGGGTAACGATCACTTGGCATCTCACTAACATGTCCAAAATCAGCATTTATGAGTAGACTGCCTTATGCTTTTTGGTGTATCTTTCAAATGTGATAAATAGGCAACCATTTCCTGAACATTTCAACTCCTTTGTTTCCACATTCAACCATCAAATCCAAACACCTAGCAATACTGCAAGAGACGAAGATCACGTTCTCTTATTTTCACACGCACAACAATAGAAGATATTTACAGTCATTTTTCTTGCTACAAACCAATTTAAAACACCATCTTTGAATTTTCCTATCCTGGTTTTAAAAATTTGAGATGTTTGACTAAATCAAGTCCTGATTTCAAACTCTAAAACGTTGAAAATGTGAAAAAGCGTAAAGTTAAAGTAAAATTATGTCTATATATATTGATAAAATTATGAACTGAAAACCTCCCGTCAAATTAACTCCTATTATCTGTTTTATATCCTTTGGACAATGACCTTTTGCTGGTAACATTGGATTAGAAAAATTAATTTATGAAACAATGTTACAACTTGTTAGATATATTTGTAATGTACATTTACCAAGTCTTTCACACATGGAGAATATTGCATGTATGTTGTAAATGGTCAATTTATTTCTAAAATCTTGATATCGTGTACAGAAAAGCCTTTAGTTTATTTGTCTCTCCCAAACATAACCCTCAAATCGAATCTCACTACCCCCACTTAGACAGCCTCCGCCGTGATTCACTATGAAAGACTTTGAATCCTAGAATCACGTCGTTGAATCAATGCCAACTGTGACTCAGCTCCACCATGGACGAAAACCTCACATGCTGCGACGACACAACTCATCCAAATCTTTGCCTTCATAACCCGCTGTCCTTCGGTGCTTGTTACTCAACAAACCACCCATCAGACAGGTAATAGTCCTCCGAGTTGAACAGTGGAAACAGAGACTCGGATCGCCGCCACAGGCGGCAAGATGGTCAAAGACCACAAACTCAACCCAGTTCATGTGTTACTAGTCTTTTTTTGATCCGTGCCAGCTTCGTGCCTATCTTTGGGCTTTGCTCCATCCTCAGAAAGATGATGTCAGCATCAAGTAACCACCATGTCATTTGTTCCACTCACCGCTCCACATCATCATAACATCATGGTTATTAGAGCTGCCAATTTGTGGCCACGTATCATGATCGGGTTTTGTAATCTTTCCAAACGTGGACCTGCCAAAAACTGGTTCGGGTTTCAGTTTGTGAGTCAACCGGTTGAACCACCCATTGGGCCTCCGTATCGATAACAAAGAATTTAGTGATATATATATTAGAGTATGGCAATTAGTACCGAAAAGAGCGCTCATGGGTTTAGATGCGTCTTGAGTGTGAATATGCGGGGAAGTTTCGTGAAAAGACTTGATTATCTCTCGTTTAATTAATACTTAAAAAGAAACCAAGAGCAATCTTGCAGAAAAAGAGAGGGGCTGTTAACCTCATAAATACCTAATTTTTTACTGAGGTTCGACTTGATTTTGATTGAAAGTTAACCTCGTTAAGATTATGATCAAAGGGTACAAGTGGATTGTGCATTGTAAGAGTTTTCCAATGATGCCTCTTTGTCCAAATCGGACAATCGGATCGCTAGATGTATTGTCTCAAGGGATGCTTGACCATTTGGATGTTCACTTGTTCAATTTCCCCAATATTATTCTTAAAGGAAATGGGCTGCAACTACCGTTTGAAGTCTGCTTGAAGATAGAAAATTTAGTGATTTGATCTCGTTTTCAATGTTTTTGTTTGACATGCACGATGGCTGGTTAAAGAGTATATCATAATACACTTCTTTCTCTCATTTCATTATAATTCTCAGTGCTTTTCATGTGAACAATGAAAGCTGAAATGTTACTACTGCCTCATAAGACTCTTGTCGCTAAATCTCATGATGTCTAACCATCTCTCATTGATGATCGGTGAATGAAGGTAATGCAATCCTTCAAACTTCTTTGTTAGCTAAAAATTCTCCAATTTAATGATACCACGCTCTTCATGATTCATGTGGCAAATTTTGCTAGATGAAATAGTTATTTTTATGTAAAATGCTACAATAACGACGTATGACTACATTTTTGTATTGAAGACAATCTTTCGCCTCTTTCTGTTAATGGCACTCACATTATTTTCTGGTTATTATATGTTTGTAATTAATGAATGGTATTGTATATGTTTTCTTCTTGAGTTCTGTCCTACATATGCTATTGACCTTGCAATCTTTTGGCAGGTGAAAGTAAATAGTCTTCTTTATTCTCTTTGTGGGGTTAAACACAATATAAGTGACATGACTTTCGTACTGCACTTAATTGAGTGCCATAACTTTTTTTCAATTACTTGAGTGCTTTGACTTCTAAAAAATGTGTATTTAAGTGTCATAACTTTTAAGAAACTTTCGCTCAAGTGTTGGAAATTGTACAAAAGTTATCGCCAAACAAAAGTTACAACATTTATGGTGCCCTTGTCCCCTCTTCATGTATCCCAATTTCACTTTATATCCTCTCTTTTTTGAAGTTATGAATCTCTGATTCAAAATTTCACATGGAAACTCCTAGTACAATGACCCATTGATTGATCAATGGAACTTCTAGAAAACTTCCGGGATGACTTGGAAACCGCATGCTACTTTTTGGGATGTCCTTTAAATGTGACTAATGGACAAGAATTTATTGAACAATTTTACAAACCGCGTCTGAGGAAGACTCTTCAATAAGGGTCCTCGTCTCGCAACACAAGGTGAGGGAAGACTTGGACTTGCCCCCCTCGTCAGTCTTTTCCTTTGAGTGGGTTTTGTCGGCTTTTGCCTTATCACTTTCTCTGCCACTAAGCAAGTGAGATGGGGGACGACTTTTGACTTCTTTGGTCGGAAGAAAAGAAGAGGAAAATGCAAGAAATGAGCAAAGATATTAAAAGACTTTGGCTTGCTTTCCCGAGTTACACGCTATGAAGTAGATTAGCTAACAATGATGATTTGGGACTCGTGAGCTTTCCAGACAAATTAACTAATCAGGATTAATTTAAATTTGATATTTCATCATCCCCTCTCAATACCCTAATTTTAAAGCTCAAATTAAAATTTAAGAAAGGTGAGTTGTAACTTTAAAATTTGGAATATAGTTGATTCAATCTATAAAATAGTTTGTATTGAGAATTTTGCAAATCAATACATTTTATAAATAAGAAACATATTGTTTGGGGCACTCTACATTCACTCCATTGCTAAATCTGATTATCTAGGCTATTTCACAGCTTAATTTCCAAAATCAAGCTGATTTCACTGCAATCATCTTGTTTTTAGTGGGATGCTACATATATTTGAGTTTGATTTTGTGTAATTTTATTCATATGATATGCGATTTATTGAAACTCACAATTATTCGAAATATTGTTAGAGTCTTTTATGTAGCCGTATTTATGTTTAATTTGCGGTATCATATATCTTTCCATATTGGTTTGGGATCTAAATGTATATACTATGAATGATCATTTGAAAAGGTAGGGCATAGTCAAGCATTCAAAATTTGTCATATTATTCTGTAGCTAAGTAATAATATGAATAACTCTTTTCAATCTCTTACTTTATCGAAATTGCTTTTGTTGGTAACACCAGCCATGAAATACTTCATAAAAGGAGGGTAGGATCATGATACATATGTAATAATATTAATTTAAGTAAATAAATTAATTCGAAGTAAGGTTAACATTCCGTTATAATAAATTCAATTTCGTAATTACATTAATTCCAATAATAGATATGTCTCTTCACTTAAAAACTATTAATGTGTTTTTCTAAATATTAATTGTGTTTTTATAGAATTTACATCTTAATATTTATTTTGGAATTTCGGTGGCCAAAACCGACGCAAAATTGACGATATACACATAAACATGAAACAAATTAATCAAATGATGATGGAATAAACCTAACCAATTCAATAATTTATCACCTCTTCTCGTCACCCTCTTCTCAAATTTTAATTTAAAATGTAAGATAAGCGAGTTGCAATTTGAAAATGTATATAAAAATTGCTCGTGGTTGGATCATAATTAATAAAATAGTTTGTATTGAGAATTTTGCAAATCAATTCAGTTTTATAAATAAGAAACATATTGGTGTTCCTCTCACTCTACATTCACTTAATTGCTAAATTTGTTTATTTAGGTTAATTTCCAAAATCAAGTTTTTTTAACTGCAATCGTCTTATTTTGAGGGGGTTGAGAGATCATTTGATTCGATTTTGTGTAACCATCACTAATATGATTTGGAATTTATCGAACCTCCCAAATATTCAGAATATTATTGGCATCTCTTATAGAGTTGTCTTTATGTTTAATGTGTGCTATCATATATCTTTCAATATATATGTACTATGAATAATCATTTGAAAAGCTTAGGCATAGTTAAGCATTCAAAAATTTGTCACATTATTTTGTAACTAAGTAATAATATGAATATCCTACATCATTTTAACTGCTTTTATTGGTAAAACTAGCCATGTAATACTTCATATAGTGAGATTTAAGATTATGAAACATTTATAATAATTTAATTTAAGTAAATAAACTAATTTCAACCGAGGTTAAGATTCTAATACATATAATAATTTTGTTTTACTGATTATATTAATTTGAATGACGGATAAGTGTCCCCACTATAAAAAAAAAAAACTATCCTCTTAATAGTAATGGTGTTTTTAAATAGAACTCGCATCTTAATATTTTAATTTGGGAAATTCGGTGGCCAAGCCAATGCAAAAATAGACAAGATATACATCAACCAGAAACAAATTAATGAAAAGATGAAGGTGCACCAGGGGGGGCATTGTTGGTTTTGATCGGGAAGTGGCGTTTCCGTCGGGGACAAGGATTGTAACGTTGATTGGCAGGATTTTTTTGGAAAAAGGAGGGGGGTGTTCGGAGAGAAAGAGAGAAATTGTGTAGTAGGACAAAAGGCATTTCATGTGACAGTCGTATCACATACCACATGGTGTAATAAACCAATGTGAAGTGAGTGTTTTTAAAATTTCAGCACCCATTGAATGACTTATTTAAAGCCATTGCAGTTTTACTTTGGATCAATAAGAGTTATTTAAAGCCAAAAGACAAATTGAAGAGTTTGACCTACATTGAGTTTATGTTGCATTGTTGGGCATCGAGATTTTTTAGAACACCTTAGGAAAAATTATGAAAACTGCGTACCATGTCAGAAAAGGAAAATTCCACATTATCGTTTTGTTGTGACTAGTTTTATCCATTACATCATTATTACTTTATTTAGAAATGTATTACCATATTGTCATGTGAAGTAATCTCCCGGTTCTCAATTTGTCTTAACTTTGTCATGGGGATAATCATACAAATGAGACATAAACTGAACTTTGGTCCAATATGCAATGCCGTCTTCAAACTTTAAATTTATTTAATATAGTTTCTAAATTTTTAGTAAATGTTCAATTGAGTCCCGAATTATATGAAAATATCTAATATTATATTTTCATTAATTCAAATTTGAGTTCATATACATATATCAATTAAAAAAATCATAAGGTATAAAAATAAAAATCTCTAACAACCAATATCTGCCATTCATTTCAAAAATTTGCATATTCAAGAGACAAAAAAAGATACTGACATAGAATAATATTAAAATAAACACTAGCAACTTGACATTTGGTACCCACACGTAGTGCATGTACATAATTTTTCAGGACCATTAGATTAGCCCTTGAATTTAAGAGCAAAGTTGTCAATTATAGAAGGGAAGAACATGAATAACCGATGCAACTAGATGTTAGTTGTTCTTAATAGAATGAATGGTATTGTCACATTCATTAGGGAATAAATAGGGTCTTTAAATAGTCTCGGACATCCTATTGATATTGAAAAAGTTGATAATTAATGTTAATTTCATGGAAATATTACACATTATGTGGCAAGATTACCAAAAAAATCTTAAATTTATTGTATAGATATTGATTTATTATCTAAACTTTTTAATTTGGCCAATTTAGTCTTAAACCTTTTGAAAATTTACCAATTTAATAATTTCGATTAATTTTGATCATAAATCATTGATACAGACCTTGGCCGACTTACATGAAATGACATATGTTGAAGTAGATAATTTTTGAATTTTTTGAAAATTGTTCTTTCTTTTTTTTTCATATTGTGGCCAACAACATTGGGCGAGGGCTAAGCCCATATCACAGCTATAGGTGAGGGCCTCACCCAAATCTAACAAGTGCCTTTGTGCCTTCTCTTGCAACCACCAAGAGCTTGGGTGAGGGCTATGACTATGACCAGCTGCTGGCAAGGGCTTGCCGCGACCCTCTTTGGCCACATTGAAAATTAAAATGAAAGTGAGGAAAGATGCGACAAGCATCGTTGCACCTAGGAGCAAGACACGTCGAATTACGGGTTGTTTCCGTCGGGGACAAGGATTGTAACGTTGATTGGCAGGATTTTTTTGGAAAAAGAGGAAGGGGGTTGTATGGAGAGAAAGAGAGATTGTGAGGTAGGACAAAAGGCATTTCATGTAACAGTTGAATCACATGGTGTAATAAACCAATGTGAAGTGAGTATTTTTAACATTTCAGCACCCATTGAATGAATTGCATTGGTAGCATGAATTGATTGATTACACAATGCCAATTATGTGATTAGTGCATAATATGAATTTCCTTAGTAGAGGCATAGTTTAATCTTATGATTAAGTATTTTTGTTTGAGATGAATATTGTCGCAAATGTCAAGAATTTGGATTCATATATGATATGGATACAAAGTGTAATTGGATTTTTTAAATTTTCTCTAATGTGGTTAGAATAAAGAAAAGCTTAAATATCATTTTCGTTTTGTAATCCCAATTTCACTTTATATTCTCTATTCTTAAAGCAATGAATGTCTTTTTAATATTTATTATAAAATGAATAGGACATAGAAACTCTTGGTACAAGAATCCATTGTTATTAGATCAATGGGACATTGGAACTCTTAGTACGATAACCTATTGATTGATCGATGAAACTTTTAGGAAATTTTTGGTATACTGTGTTTTACTTTTTGGCATGTCCTTTTAATGTGACTAATGGACAAATTTATTAAATAATTTTATAAACCGCGCCGGAGGAAGACTCTTCAATAAGGGTCCCCGTCTGGCGATGCAGGAAGACTTGGACTTGCTTTTTCCCTCGTCAGTCTTTTCTTTAGAGCAGGTTTTGTTGGCTTTTGTCTCGTCACTTTGGGCCTGCACGATAACACTCCCGAAAATAACTGATTCTGTTATTTTATTCTCAAAATTGAATTTTTTGTTCCCAGGAACAAAAATGCGTTTGGTAAATTTTTTATTTCCGGGAACAGATTTGGAACGGAATCAAGAATAAAAAAAAAAGTTGCTTCTTGTTCCCGGGAACAACTTCAAGAATCAATTTTTTTTCCTTTTCTTTTTTTTTTCTCTTTCTCTTTCCTTTTCTTTTTCCTCCCTTAGCCTACTATTGCCCCATCGCCGCCCACCAGCCACCGTCGTCGGTGCCGCCCACCATTGGCAAGTGGCTGGGCGAGGTCTGGCGAGCTTGGCCTTGCAAATATGGGCGAGGCCGAGCCTCGACAGGTGGCCCGGCGAGGCTCACTTGGCCACCGGTGAGGCTCGGCCTCGTCCGGATCTAGGAGGCCAAGCTCGCCACCACCACCGGTGGCAGCAACCGACCACAATGGGGAAGGGAAAAATAAAAAGAAAAAGAAAAAAGACAAAAAAAAAGAAGAAAAACTATTTAAATCATTAAAAAATTAAAAGAAAATATTTTGGACTAGAAATTCTAAAGTTTTACCAAACGCATTTCTATCACTGGAATAAAAATTTTGAACAGTTACCAAATGCCTTCAAATGCTCAGAAATTGTTCCTGGGAACAAAATAAAAAATAATCATTTCTGAACAGAAATTGTTCCCGGGACGACTTGTGACTTCTTTGATCGGAAGAAAAGAAGAGGAAAATGCGAGGAAGCAAGCAAATCAATCATTTTATAAATAAAAAAACGTATTGGCGTTCATGGCACTCTACGTGCACTCATTTGCTAAATCCGATTATCTAGGTTGTTTCATAGCTTAATTTCCAAAATGAAGTTATTTTCACTGCCGTTATTGTATTTTTAAAGGGATGGTAGATTATTTGCTTTAATTTTGTGTAATCATCATCGATATGATTCGTGATTTATCGAATCTCATAGATATTCGGAATATTATTAGCATCTTCTAGAGTCGTATTTATGTTTAATGTGAGGTATCATATATCTTTCTATATTTGTTTGGGATCTAGATCTATATACTATGAATAATCATTTGAAAATGTTAGGCATAGTCAGGCATTCAAAAATTTGTCACATTATTTTGTAACTAAGTAATAATATGAATCTCTTATATTATTTTAACTTCTTTTATTGGTAAAACTAGCCACGTAATACTTCATATAGTGAGATTTCAGATTATGGAACATATATAATAATTTAATTTAAGTAAACAAATTAGTCTCAACCAAGTTTAAGATTCTAATACATATATAATAATTTTGTTTTACTAATTATATTAATTTGAACGACGGATAAGTGTCCTCACTTATTAAAAGCTATCCTCTTAATAGTAATGGTGTTTTTAAATAGAACTCGCATCTTAATATTTTAATTTGGGAAATTCGGTGGCCAAACCGATGCAAAAATAGACAAGATATACATGAACCGGAAACAAATTAATGAAAAGATGAAGGTGCACCAAGGAAGGGGAAACAAGGTGCTGAGCATATTGGATGAAGTAATATCGGAACGCTAAGCTCTCTCCACTCTTGTTTTGACTAAAATACTCCCCGACACAGTATTTTATGCATATTACCTTCTGTGGATCCAATTTTCTAGCATCATTCCCTTACTATTCGTGAAAGTGTTCTTTTAGGGCGCCCCCCTTTTGTTTGGTTTCTTCTTTTCTTTATCATATCCCAATAATGTAATAAGTTTTCTTATGCATGGTAATGTTCCAAATAGATTGGCTCATTTATACAGTTTTTGATAAAACAAGATGCATTTCCAAGTCAATTTCAAATGGAGTATCGATGTAATGTTGCTAATTACTTTATTTAGAAATGTATTACGATATTGTCATGTGAGGTAATCTTAGGGTTCTCGCTTCGTCTTAACTTATTATTTAGTCATAGGTATAATTACATAAATGGTCATTGAACCGAACTTTATTTCAATATATAATGTCATTTTTTAACTTTTAATTTGTTCAATATAGTCTCTAAACTTTTCGTACATGTTCAATCTAACCTGAACTATATGAAAATATCTAACGTTATCTTTTCATTAATTCAAATTTGACAACAACATTGAATATTTTTATATAATCCATAAACTAAATTGAATATGTACAAAAAGTATAAGGACTACATTGAATAAATTAAAAGTTCGAAGATGATATTGCACATTGGGCTAAGGTTCAGTGATAGTTAATCATGTGATCGGTGCATAATATTAATTTCCTTAATAGAGGAATAGTTTAATCTTCTAATGATTGGCATATTTTAAATTATAGTGGATCCTCTAAATGATATGCAATATTACTTATTGATTGTTACTATGATGTGGTGCTTTGAGATTGAGTCGTGACTAAATCGCATGAGCTTTCATTTACTGAGCTTAGACTCACTCAAAATACTTTATAGATTGGTCGAGTTCAGTGGTCAAGGGCATTTCAATTAGCACTTCCAAAGATCTCTTTTAAAAACTTGATTAGAATACACAACAAGAGTAGGGGAATATACTTTGTCTCGAGAGTTTTGAATATGTATAGTTATGTAAATAACTGGAGATTAAACTATTTATTAAGTTGAGGTTAAAATTGTATGTGAAATTCAAATCGTGACACTAATTGCCAGTTGCCTCTGTTACCTCTAAACAAATTATCTTAACCTCATAGATAATGAAAAGTCACTACATTTTAGGAATATGTAAATTTTTAGTTCTTATCTATCAATTAAAAATCTGTGAGGTATACAAATAAAAAATCTCTAACAACCAATATCTGCCATTCATTTCAGAAATTTGCATATTAAAAAAAAACAAGAAAATATGTCAACATAGGAGAATATTAAAATAAACACTAGCAACTTGATATTTGGTATTTCTCTTTCTCCCACACGCAATGCATGCATACAATTTTCCATTACCATTAGATTAGCCCAAGAATTTAAGAGGAAAGCTATCAATTAGAGAAGGGAAGAACATAAATAATCGGTACAACTAGATGTTAGTTGTTTTTAAGAGAATGAACAATACTATCACATTCGATAGGGATTAATCAGGTCTTTAAAGAGTCTTGGACATCCGATTGATATTGAAAAAGTTGGCGACTAATGTTAATTTCATGGAAATTTTATACATATGTGGGAAAATTATGAAAAAAATCTTAAATTTATTATACGAATGTCAATTCATAATCTAAACTTTTTAATTTAATAATTTTAATTTTAATTTTTTTTATAATTTATCAATTTAGTCATTTTGGCTAATTTTGGTTGGATTGTTGATGTGAAGCTTGACCGCTTTATATGACATGATATATGTTCAAGTAGATAATTTCTACAAATTTTCAATTTTTTATTTTTTATATTATATATTTGTTCTTTTCTTGTTATCTTTGATCACATCGTGGCCAGCGACGCTGGGCAAGGCCTGCGACAACCGCTGGCCACAATGAAAAAGCAAATAAAGTGACAAAAGATGCGGACAAGCATCATTGCACCTTTCAGCGAGACACCTCGAATTTCGATTTAGTTCGTTTAATTCACTTTCGTAGCATCTTCCTCAAAGTTCACTTTTCCTTTGCACTTTGATTTGCACTGTAAAATACAAGTTTCAATATAATTACTATATTGTGATTAGTATAATCACGGCATATGCAAGCGATCGCTGCATCCACCACTCCTTCGAAAGACCCATCTATAAGAACCTTCATAACGCCTTTTCTCGGTGGAATCCAAATCTGAGGTCGGCTTCTACTTCTCTGCTCCGTGAAGTTCTGTTTGTATTCCACTTTCCGAAATTTTTTCGCTCAATCTATACTTCATCGAAGGTGCTTCTCGGATCTGGAACTTGTTGCCTGAAGATAGAGTTGCTGCGCATTTTCCATATATACCATAAAACAGTGGCCACGAAGGTGATGTTGTTTTCTCTGTGAATTTCAGTAGCCTCTGTCAATTCTGGTTAACCCCAATCTTGAGATTTGCAAACTCAGCGATGGGTCCAACCAGATTTTTCTTGTCCAGGGACAGAGCAGGAAAATATGTTCCGATGTTTCCACTTCTTGATTGCAGAGAGAGCACGTTGATACAGGTATAATCTTCCTTTTCCAAAGGTTTTTCTTTGATGGAATGGCATCCTGACAGAGGCTCCATATGAATATTTTAATTTTCGAGCTTGTCTGCATATTCCATATCTGGTTTCATCGCCCCCTCTCATTATAATCTCTTAATAATTTTAATTTAAAATTTAAAATTAGGGAGTTGCAAGTTTAAAATTTGAATTAAAATATATTAAGCCACTCACGATTAGATCATAATCAATAAAATAACCCATATTGAGAATTTTGCAAATCAATCCATTACGTAAATCAAAAACATACCTTTCGTGGCACTCTACATTCCCTCCATTGCTAAATCTGATTATCTAGGCTATTTCGTAGCTTAATTTCCAAAATCAAGATGTTTTTACTGCAGTCATCTTATTTTGAGTGGGATGCTAGATATATTTGATTTGATTTTGTGTAATCTTCATTGGTATAATCCACAGTTTATCAAATCTCACAAATATTGAGAATATAGTCAATGCCTTTTATATAGCAGTCTTTTCGTTTAATGTGTGGTATCATATATCTTTCCATATTTGTTTGGGATCTATATCTATATACTATAAATAATCATTTGAAAAGGTAGGGTATAGTCAAACATTCAAAATTTGTCACATTATTTTGTAACTGTAATAATGATGATAACTCTTTTCAATCTCTTATATTATTTTAACTACTTTTATTGATAATACTGGATTTCATGAAGTGAGGTTAAGATCATGACACATATATGATAATCTTAATTTTAATAATTAAATTAATTTCAAGTAAGGTTAAATTTCTGATACATATATAATAATTTTAATTTTGTAATTACGTTAATTCTAATGCAGATAAGTCCCTTCACTTAAAAGCTAGTAATGTATTTTTCTTAATAGTGATGATGTTTTTTCAATAAAATCTGCGTTTTAATACTGATTTGGCGAATTCGATGGCCAAACCGATGCTATGTAGACAAGATATACATTAACATGAAAGAAATTAATCAAAAGATGAAGGTGCATCGAGAGGGGGGCGCCGCGGGGGGGGGGGAGAGAGAAAGAAAGGATATAAACTGAAGTAATAGTCGGAAGTCCAGCGCCTATTTGCCTACCCCCATGATGCTGGAGACTGACAGCTCACCATATTGACAGCCCTTGCTCACATCCAAGCACACCCAAAGCAAACTTCTCTGAGAGATAGAAAGGATTTGATATCCGTGGCGTTTGGAGATCCTACAATGGAGAAAGGGACGAGTTCACGGGCATCATCCAGATCTTCGTATGAGGTTTTTTTAAGTTTTCGAGGAACAGATACTCGTTATGGATTTACCGATTGTCTTTACCATAACATGGTTGATGCTGGGATCATCGTCTTTAGGGACAATGAATCCCTCCATGTCGGTGAGAAAATTGGCTGTGAACTTTTACAAGCAATTGAGAACTCCAAGATCTACATTCCCATATTCTCCGAGAATTATGCTTCCAGTCACTGGTGCCTTCGAGAGCTTGCATATATGGTCGAGTGCACCTCAAAATCGGATGGGAACAAAGAGATTCTACCGATTTTCTTGAATGTGGAACCTACCGATGTCAAGCTCAAAACAAACTTGTACAGACAACATCTTTCAAAGCGCCAAAAGACATGCACTGAAGTAGAGTCATGGGAAAAGGCTCTTGTTGAGGTGGCGAAGATTAAGGGATGGAACTGGAAGAAAGACGAGGGGTAAACTTCTTAAACTTTTCAACTTCCATCTGTAGATTTTGTTTCCCGGTGAAAATATAGTTTATCCATCTAGTCCACTCTATATGGTTTAAATAGACGTCGGAGGCCACCACCACCACTCCTACCACTACCGCTATTGCCACTATAGCGGCGAGAACGCAATTCTCACCGGCAGTGGCCAATAGCAGCCACTATCGGCAGCATTGCTGCAATAGCTATAGTCAAAGGCACTATTGCGGTGGTAGCGGGACCCTACTCATCTTGATTCTCTCTCTCCTCTCGCTCTCTATCCAATGGTGATGTCGCCATCCCCAACGGTCGCAAGGCCATGAGCCACGTGACGTGGAGAATTGAGGTAAGGCTGATATGGCGGGTCGACAGGGTGCAACGGGTGATGGCATCGGGACGCGATGGTGATGGTACACGGAGGACACCGACATCAACAAGACATGGCAATGGCAGGGGCTGATGGTGATGGTGACTAAACTTGGGGAGAGGAAGAGAGACTGGCAAAAATCAAGATCATATTGGTGTCTATATATATGTGTGTGTGAGAGAGAGAGGTTAATTTAGTCACTTTGGAAGTAGTTTTACATTATAAAATTTATCCTAACATGGTTGTTACCTTATGGCAGACAAGGAGATCTTATACGGTCGGTAATTCGAAAAGTTTTGGTTAAGCTAAAGGTTACACATGAAAATGTGACTGAACATCTAGTAGGAGTTGATGATCGCGTAGAAGCTATAATCAGAATGTTGGATGTGAGATCTGATGGTGTACGACTTCTCGGAATACATGGAATGGGCGGTGTTGGCAAAACAACCCTTGCTAAGGTCGTATTCAACAAACTATCTTCTAGCTTTGATCGAAGTTGTTTCCTTGCAGATGTTCGAGAATCATCAAAATGCAATAACGGTTTGGTAAATTTGCAAAAACAACTGTTATCTAAGCTCCTTAAGCCTGAGTCTACCAACCAAATTTATCACGTGAATGATGGGATCACAATGCTTAACAAGAAATTAGACAAGAAAAAAAAAGTTCTCATTGTTCTTGACGACGTGGATGAGAAAGAGCAACTGAGAAGTTTATTAGGGAAAGGTGCTTGGTTCAGTTCTTGCAGTAGGATTATCATAACTACTAGGGACCAAAGTGTCCTAATGATTGAGGGAGAAGCAATTGGTGGAGACCTTATAAATGTTTTGACTTATGAAGCACATGAAATGCAATATGATGATGCTCTTAAGCTGTTTAGTAGGCATGTCTTTAGAAGAGACTTTCCACCGAATCATTTTGTCTATCTTTCTAGGGAAGTTGTTTGCACTTTGGGAAAGCTTCCTTTAGCTCTTGAGATCATAGGTTCGTCCCTTCACAATAAACCTGAAGCATTATGGGTAGCCACATTGGAGAAGCTACAAGATGCTCCTCCCATGGAAGTCCAAAGAAAATTGATGATAACTTATGAAAGATTAGATCATGCACAAAGACAAGTATTTCTTGATATAGCGTGCTTTTTTGTTAATCAAGACAAAACATACCCTTTCTACATGTGGAATGCTTGTGGATACCATCCACATAATGCCCTTGAAGTCCTCTCTCTCATGTCCTTGATAAAAATCAAAGGTAATAATACTTTATGGATGCATGACCAAGTGAGGGACCTCGGAAGGCAAATTGTCCATCAAGAAAATTTTAATGATCCCTGTGAGCGTAGCAGAGTGTGGAATCATGAGGAAGGCCTGAGCATTATGAAGCTGAAAGAGGTATAAGAAGGGGGACAATAATTTATTTTTTTGTCAATTGTTGTAAACTACTCTAGCAAAAGGAAAGTTAATGGCTATTAGAGCTTGCAATTATTTGGTTTTGACCTTCACATGTGGACTTCTTGGTGTTTCCATTGCCAGGGAAGTAAGAAAATTGAAGCATTGTCAATATTCAATGGAGGCATTCTAACACATGATGGATTTGCTAATTTACGAAACTTGAGGTACTTTGAAGGGCATGAGGTGTCATTTGTTGGAAACTTCAATAATCTTCTCTCCCGTTTAAGATGGCTTTCTTGGGGATGTTACTCTGACGAGTTTGAGGCGACAGACTTTCATCTGACTAATTTAGTTGTTCTTGACCTTTCAAGTAGCAATATTTCAGAGGAATGGAATGGTTGGAACCAAATCGGAGTATGATATGATCCCACTCCTTGCGATATGCATATAGTTTCTTTTGTCATATTTTTCCTTGCATTTCATGTTTTAATACATATTTTATCAAATCGTTTTGCAGGAGGCAAGTAAACTAAAAGTACTAGATCTTAGCAACTGCCAAAATTTAAGGAGAACACCTAATTTATCGACGTGGGTGTTTTTGGAGAGATTGATTCTTCAACACTGTCACAATTTAATTGCAATTGACCCATCCATTGGTAAATTAGAGCTCCTAACTACTTTGAACTTGTTCCAATGTTATTCTCTTCGAGAAGTGCCTGAAGAAATTGGATGTCTACGAGCTTCAACAGAGATTGTCATGCCTTGCCCGATATTTCTAAAGACATTAGGTGATATCCAGTCAGCGTTGACTCATGTATCACATGGCGGCAATTTGCCAGTATTGATTCAATTTCAGGTGAATATGAGTCAGTTGAAGTGTACAGACATAAAGGTACTTCCAAATTTGATTGAAAAATTACAATCATTAGTTAAGTTGGACTTGTCAGATACACGTATATCCAGATTATCCACTAGGGTGAGTCACCTCTCTAATCTCCAAACACTTAAGCTAGAAAGATGTCCTGAGCTTAAACAATTGCCAGAGCTTCCCTCAAATTTGACTTGTTTGATATGGGGCCCTACAAGTTGCTGGTTTTCCTTTGCAGAGGAGCGGGAATATGAGCCGAACGTATATTGGCAATATTTATACCGTGCTCGTGAGGAATATGAGCACGATATAGAGCGTCTTGCTCTAGAGGAATACGGGATAGCTCTCCCTCTTCCCACTAGAATTGGCGCCCTCTCTCAACAAGAAACACCTAGGGCCACTCTTCCCACTAGCATCTGTACCCTAACTCAGCTTAAAACACTAAAATTGTGCTGTAAAAATGTGCAATTCCTGCCCCAGCTCCCGTCTAGTTTGAGAGAGTTACAACTTCGAGATCTGGCAACCACACAATCACCGGATTTTTCCAATTTGAAAAACTTGTCAATCTTGACATTTTATGGATGTTCGCTGGAATTCTCAAGTATATTTGATGCGGAGTCGGAGGAACTCCGTATGGAGCTGTGTGAGCTTAGACAAGTAGAAGCACCGTTGCAACTGGAAATGAAAAGATTGAGATTATTAGTGATGGATAAATGTGAGTTCCTTCCGGAAGTACTTGATCTGTCGTGCATGAAGGATCTGCACGAGGTAAGTTTGCATATTTGCCTTTCATTGATTGAGATTCGTGGCCTTGAAGAATTGGGATCCCTTTGCTCCCTATCAGTTGTCCATTGCCCTTCCGTGGAGAGGATGTTAGACCTATCGAAAATGAAAAAGCTACCGGAGCTCAAAGTAACTCGTTGTCGCAAGCTAAATTCGTGCAAGGTCTTAACCACTTGAAATCTTTAAAGAAGCGGGACATTCATAGTGATGTAGGGTCTTGGGGTGACACCTTGAACGCTGTTTCCGCGGCAGCCATCGTATCGGCTGCCTCCGCCTCCGCCGTCACCTTTAGGGCCAAGTGCAATTATTAAACCAGGCGGCAATTTTAATGAAGTTGATGACCCTAATCTGGAGAGTTTGGGCGTGACAGCTCAAAAGCTGCCTACGCCTCCGCTGTCGTATCCAAGAGTCCTATCGGTGGCTCCAATTTATCGTCCGCGTCTGGCGAGCTCAGATCTGCTACGTTGTTCGGCGTGTTGCCGCTGGCTCCGCCTCCACCTCCACCATCGTCTCTAAAGCAGCTGGAATATGGCAGCACCAAGTTTCTCACCATAACTTGCACTGGTAATTCTAAATTGCACGCCAAATGTTTGCACAATTACCTCTTTACCTATTCAGATCTGGATATGTAGTTTTGTTGCAGGCGTTCTGATGGGTGAAGTTCATGGTGTTGAGCTAATTGGGAAAACTGAGCGACTAGAATTCTTAGTTTTGATTTGAGTTGGTGTGCAAACGGTGGTAAAATCCCCACATTTCAAGGGCTTAGGGAGTTGAATCTTGAGGTGTGGAATGGCAATATCCTCACGTTCGATGATTTCATCAGCAATGGAAAGTAATTACTTCCTACCTTGATCCATTTTGCTAACAAAACTGTCAAGTTGTTCTGGATTTTGGTCCTTGAGTGGCAAGTGTTCATATCTTGTCTTTTATGGTCTCAGGGGTTCGGCTGTGTAAGGTTCTTTCTCAAAGCTTCGATAATACGGCCTGACCTTTTCAGACTAAAAAATTGGTAGGTATGACCCTATGAATCTATTCCTCTTTTCTTCCGCATGTAAAATTATGTATCAGGTTCAAAAGCAACAAAAAAAAAAAAAGAAGAAGAGAAAATGTTAGAAGATGGAGTACATAAGATGACCTTTGTGTGATAATAGTGGTGTGATTTCTCTGATTCACTCATTTGCAATAATAACTCGCACTAGGTTCTACTTTGCTTTTGAAATTACATGCCAACTACTGAAATTTTGGTGTTGTCATCATCATCATCATTGTTATTTAGGTTTGATTGCTTGAACAATTTGCTGGAAACTTGGGTGCTTCATAGTACTTCCTGCATTTTCCATATCCATTTTAGTCAATCATTTGTGTGTTGGGCTTGGCATGTCATATTTGCCAACTTATATTGTTTTACTATCTATGGATATCATATATCTTGTTTACTGGTGAAATATGAGCTATTTGCTATTATTGAGTGTATTTATTCCTTTCAGGAAGTAAAAATCTTGCACAATTTGGTTCTCCCAGTAGTGACGATTGCTGGCAATACACTAGTTCTTCTTCCTAGATTTTGATGTTGTTAATCTTTGCAATGGAACAATTAGAATACTCATCTTGGTAGTGAGAACATGGCCTTGGCCTTTTCCTCTTTCTGTTCAAGAATATCATTAGGTAATTACTAACATTTGATATGACAGCTTTTGACATTAAAACATGGTGATATGTCGAACCAATTATGTAAGAATTGTATAGACTACTTCCTGCAGCTGAAGTAAGGGAGTTTTTACATATTCCTAAGGGCATGAGATGGCTGTTGTTCAGAACCCTTGATACTGCCAGGTAAACTTCTGTTCCTAAAATCCTTTTGTGGTTCATGGTCAGCTGAACTAATGTGGGATTTCCAAATTGTTGGAGCACTCATCTGAGTATCTTAATACACTGTGGTAATAGTGAGTGCTATGATTAGAAGGAAAAAATTGATTTGTGCTCTGTTTCGTTCTCAGATGTCTTTTGTACACAAAGGAGTGCAACATGAGCTATGTGAATTTATGAGAGATGGAGCAAAATGGTTGGTAGAAAAGACGGACATTAAACTTGTTAGTAGGATTTGTCCCTCTTTACTATTCTGATGCAATGTAAGTGAGAAATAGTAGGATTTGTCCCTCTTTACTATTCTGATGCAATGTAAGTGAGAAACCTTTTTTTTTTTTTGTATGGTGATTTGCTTCACTATCATCTTATCTTCACCTTTTAACCAAACTCACTGATTTGTAGTGTACTCCATGATGTTTCTCAATTGTTACCCAGAAATCATGCTAGGAAATTTTTTTTCTGTTAGATAGTTACCTTTCTATTACGACAAACTTTTACTTGCCGCTTCACTACAAGCAAATGTTATTTTTCTTAGGCATGGCAAGAAATACATACTTTCATCTTGTTTGATTTTCTCCTTGATGACACGAGTTGCAATGTAGTGCTGTTATAACTGTCAACATGAGCACATGATATTCTGTTGACCTTTAAAGGCATGTGTGTGTAAGACAATGATCAAGCATATGTTGCTATCTGGCTTTTGACTTATGACAAATTTCATCATCAAAGTTAAGACTGAGTATGTTTTATTGCTGAATTGCCATCTCAGACTTAAACTAGCGTTGGTGATTTTGCCTGGATTTCACGCCGTTGCATTCTCATATGAAGTCTAGGCTCAAGAAACTGCCACTTCAGTAAAGCTAGAGGAAATTATTCTTGTTGAGGGCTTGAAACTCGAAGATGTGCCAGCAAGAGTGTATACTGTCCATGTCTGCCTTTGAGATTGCTTGGTGCAAAAGGATCACCTATAAGATGCATGCTTATCAAATAACTTTTCCAAGTGAGTATTGTTCTTTTTTAGGGTAATTAATTTGACAACAACAGCTTTCTCTACGGTCATCGTTATCATTGTCACATGATATCGACTTGTCCTTGATTGGTTACCATAGAGATGTCATCTGACGATTCGTTTGTGGTTTGGTGACTTTGCATGTGATAATGCCAAGTGCTAACAATATTTCTTTTTTGTTTCAGGGGGAGTAGAACTTATCAAAAGGGCCGAGTGAGAAAGGCATTGCACTCACATTCTCCTTAGAATTCGAATTTACTTTCATGGGACATGTTTTGCAGAGAATTGGGAACTTTAGCAATCATTTGAATGTGTAATATTACTATAGTTAAAGCAGAGGCTATGGTTATGTTTATATAAATAATATTACGCTTTCAAAATAAGTCTCGTCCAGATTGTTTCTCATGTTTCTTCTTTACTCCTACTAAAGAGCTGCTGAGGATTGAGTTCATTTGAATATATACTTGACGAGGCCTGCCAAAATTGGTTATAGTGACCCACGAACAGAAAGCCTGTCATGCAAATTCTCTCTTCCATGGTGTTGTAACTATCTTGGTAGTTACCTTTAGCTTCTGCTTGAAAATGTAAGATATGACATACAACGTGATTTGAGAGATCAATTCCAGCAAAAACTGAGGCGATCAATGCAAATGAATTGCAAAATAGATTTTGATTTACATGACTAAAAAGTTTTAGTAGTTTGCACTTGATCATTTGCAAAATATGCAAAATGTAATAGCACTTTTACGCCTACCGCTTATGATAGCCATTTGCAAATGAAATTGGTTTTCCTTCTTTAACGAGCAAGATATTTAGATTGTATGCAGACTTTGTTCGTTATAAAAAAAATTTGAACCGACATAGGATGCAACAGTTTATAGTGAAGGTATTCACTGTATTTTGCTATACGAACACTTCTTGACAAGTAACAATAAAATTAGAAAACAAAGAAAAGTTTCCAAGTCGAAGGAGGAGACATTCCAGTGTTCGACAACATTATTATATGACTACACAACAGCAGCAGCTTCCTGCGGAACCTTTTGACATCTCTTCTTGTAGAAGCTCTCTCTCAGCAAGGTCGTGGAGGATAATGCCCCGAATAAGGACCTGAGAAATGAACAACTACTAAAGACACTCGGCAATGAACAACATAGAATCAACTAAGAATGAGGTAATTCATGCACCGCTGTTGAAACTCAGCACATACCAGGACAGCTAGGAGGTGGTGGAGATGGACGCAGAGGATAAGCCAAGGGGGAGGAGGGTATGCTGGAGGAGAATAGGCTGTTGGAGGATGAGGAAAATGTGATGGAGGTGGGTACATCACTGGATATGGTGGATACGATGGGTATGTAGCAGCTGTCGCATGGCATGCTGTGGCGATTGCACCATAAGGAGCTGATGCGGGAGGAGGTGCAGAGTACGAAGGCAGCTAAGGAGCTGAAGAAGCTATATATGGCGATGCAGATGGTGCAAAGCTTGCTCCTGGTTCTACAACAGCACAAGCACAACATTGTTCAGAATCCACTACAGAATGATCATGGTAAATGGTGATGATGATATTCCAAACCAAATGAAATTGGTACTTACCATTACATTTGTGTAATGTAATACCAAGCGTGCTTCTCTGGCATATCTGGAATCAGAGAAAAAATAGGCACTTTGATTTAGACAATCAAAACCTTTCTTTCTAGAGAATAGTAATGCAAATGATAAGTGACAGTTGCCCTACTTCATAATTTGATGCACGGAGAAAGGCTTGGGGTATGCGTTGGGTAGATATGTAATACATGCATAAAGAAATAGCAGAGGAGAGGAGAATCTACTAGAAAATCCATAATCTGCATCACAACTTGTATGGAAGAAAGAATGAGATAGAAGAACCTGGAAAATTGTCATTGGACCATCTTCAACTTTTCTAGAGTAGTAATCCATCATTTGCATAATGCAATATCAAGCATTCTTCTCCGGCATATCTGGAAACAGAGAACAAACGGGCACTTTGATAAAGGCAATCAAAACCTTTCTTTCTAGAGGGTAGTAATGCAAATGCCAAGTAACAGTTTCTTACCACCACCAGCCCTGGAATTCTTGTTAGTTGCTTCCTTGGCAATATTCCCCAGGTTTCCCTATTGCATGGATGACAATAATATACAATTTGTTTAAGTGATATATATGTACCGTAAAATGTACAATACATGGAAGAAACGGATTCCTTATACACACCCTCTAAAAGGATCACTAATATGCAAACTTAATACTTCCAATAAAATTTATATAACTCTCTCCCAAAATTGCAGTACCATAAGACATGACCCGTTTTTGAGGAAAGGAAAGCATCAACTTGCTTCCAACTACAGGCAAAAACAGATCTAAAAGTCAGGACTTGCTCAATAAATAGGGTTCTTACATTCACCATCATTTAGCTCCATGTCGGGAGGCAGACAACTCTCAGCGGCTGTTTGAAATTCCTCAAACCTGGGACCATGGTTGGCATTCTAAAGCTGCCAAGGAACCTGGGATGGAGATCTACTGAGACTTGTGTAGAGAATGTCTTACGCTTGAACGCCAGATTGGGGGATTGAAGCATGCATTTGCTTCCCTGTCATCCAGTGCAATTACGGTAGTTCATCAGGCCAAAACTCTAAACAGATCCGTATAAGCACACTGGTGCATTTGTTTATCTAATTGATTTCATGAATAGGGTAATGCAACACCATTAGCACAGCATTAAAAATATAAGAGTAAACGGGCATAAGCAGCAGGGGCACGGCAACATACTGCCGTTGATTTACGACACTATCACTGAAAGTTTAAAAATGATCACAAAGATCAAAAATAAATTGTGCGTCACTAGGGCAGTCAATGGCTTAAGAAGCAAGTTAAAGGGAATATAATTCATCCATCAAAAGTGGCTCTCTTCCCTACAGCAATGTGTGACGTTACACCTTTGCGTACATTAAAAGAAGGAAAATTCCAGGTTCTCAGTATCCAAAGATATCAAGATGTCACACCTTCCTCTTAGCAGGTACAGATAGACCCTTAGCTGGCTTAAAGAAGGATTCTAATCCCTAGAAAATCAATGAAAGGAATCACTGGATTAAGGAAAGTGCATTTTGGAAGTCACTTTCATTCATCCAAGCTTTAGTTACTGGCCTTGTGATGACTTATTGTTAGCAGCCTCAATCTTCTCTATCGCCTGATACACATGGTAAAACAACATTGATAACATGTATGCTCTCTCCTTCAAAGGAAAAGAAGCAACTTCCTCAAGTAGGCAACTGACCAACACATTACTGAAGATAGAAGCCATACCTTCGTCACTCTGTCAATGTTGAATCCAATCTCATTCACGAGAAAGGAAATTAGGCCCTTGAAAGGGAAATAACAATCAGTTAGGAAACGAGATGAGTTCAAAAAGTGAAATGTTGCAAGTAAATCCCCACATGAAAGTGCCCCACCTCCTCGTTTGGAGCAGTCCATTTTATCTCAGGTTGCTCCTGTAAAAACTATAGGTTCCTTGGAAAGCAGTCGAGCTTTGCTATAAGCCAATTATCTGGTATCTAATACCTATTCTAAAAACAAGCAAACATTTCCTTAAGAAGAATAACCGAACTGAATAAAGACTTCTGAGTAATGAAAAGAACCTCTGGGTCCTAAAGACACAAACGATTTGATTTTGTTCAAGTGAGATGAAAGAACAGATAGCAGACATCAGAATAGATAAAAGTATTATAGTAAATTAACACATGAAGTAGCATGGCTGATGCACTGTTTGCCAGCCCAAATCTATTGGTGGCAAATGATCTTTCAGTTTCAAATTTTTGATCAAATATTTCCACGCCAACTGAGTTTGAGAGATAATTCTTTTAAGTCGAGGAATTCAGCAGCCAAAGACTAAAACAGTGAGAAACTCTGCTGCCTAATTTTGCTTACAAGTCAGGGAACAAGATAAGAGAATAAGAAGCACCTCTGCTTGTTTATGTTCTCTAGTATGTTTTCTATGGAACCCTGTTGACGGATGAGCCCCAGAGCAGCCAGCCCTCCAATACCTGATATATTCATTCCAAAGTAAAGCCAATGAAATCATCAAGCTAAAACATACGAGAGAGCAGTTAATCAGTTAACAGAGCAATGCAATAATATCACGTCTACCTCGAATGCTTTCACAATAATCACATCCAGAGAGAATGCACAGGTCAATGAATTGATCCATATCCAGATTCATCTCCTCCAAGATCTAAAGGTCATGAAAGCGAGAAAAAAATAATTAAACAAACCCAATTAATAAACTTTTCTACGTACCTTGGACATTTCAAATTCCATGACAGGAACTTTTCTTGAGCTGGGATTCATCAAATGGCGAAGAAATATAGGGGCTCCAAAAGTAAGGGAAACCATATCTTCAGAAGCAATTGCATATACCTCCAAAAACAAATATTACAGCTAAAGCACCATTCACGATAGATGAATTCTGGTTACTGACAGGAAATTGAAGTCAGAGAAAATTCCCTGGACAAGGATGACTTAGTAAAGAACGAACCATATGTAAATGACTACGCAGAAGAAATCAGACAAGTGAACAAGCATATGTGTGAGTGAAAAAGGAAATTAAATCATGGAAATAATATGGTAATTTACATAGCGTTAAACGACTGGTTATCATGGCAACCATGGACAACGATGAACAATTCTAAATTAGAAGACCATCAAACGGGAAGATACTCGCCTTTCCAGCTTTGCAAAGTGCAGCACATTGTGCCTATGCTTCTAAGGGAGCCTAACATACAAAAACTGTACACAAGGGCTAATTGGGAAACTGAGTGGCTGGCAACCACAGGCAGTGACTGGTGGCCCTTGGCCTGGTTGGGTGAGAGCCGGCGACTCTCGCCGCCGGTCAGCCAAGGTCGCCAGCCATTGGCTAAGGCTTGGCAATCTCGGCTGACCCTCGCCCCACCATCGCCAGCCCTTCCCAACGATAGTAGGGTGGTTGTGACGGTGGGGCAACTGGGCGGCGAGGGCTGCACAACCCTCACCCAATCCCTCACCCCCTTCCTTCCTTTTTTTTTATATGGCATTTTTTTTGCCATGCGGACAATTTTCTTTTTAAAAAATTGCCACGTAAATATTTATTTTGAAAAAAAATTACCACATCAGTAATAAAGTCGCTGAAAAATAACGTGTGCGTTTTGGCCAAATTTTTCACCATTGGCACTTAACTGATCAATTTTGCTTCAATTTTGGCACTTCAGGTGCATTTGTTTCAATGAAAGTAGTTTCTTGGAAAGTGTTTTTCGGACTTTCCGTTGTTTGTTTTTTCAAAAACAATTTGGTCAATGGAAAATACTTTCCAGTCAACATAAATATCATGTATTGTTTTAGAAAAATGAATTCTTGTACATGTGAAGGGGAAAACACTTTCCCTCTTTGTCAGGTCTTTTAAGTCATTTCCTTTTTATTAGGTCATCTTTATCCTTTTTTTTTACTCTCCAAAATCTCTTTTTTTTTTTACACTAGTGTAAATTAAATTGTTAGTTTAAATGTTATTCAATCATTTTCCAAGTGCAATCCAAACGCCTAAAAACATTTTCAAACACAAGAAAACTAATCATTTTCCATGAAAATGATTTCCTGAAAAACTTTTTCTAAAAATGGTATGATTTCCATGAAACAAACGCACCATAAGTGTGCATTTTGTAACTTTTGATATTTAAGTGTTCTTTCATATCAAGTTTTGTCATTTCAGGGTTCACACCTCGTCTTAATAGTCTTTTTTCAGTCTTCATTGTGCTGTTATGTCACCTGCAGGGGTATCAAAGCCATGTACCACAGACGCACCCAATCTGGTTAGCTACATAGATACGTCTTTCTGGAAAACAGAGACAAAATCAAATTTCACATTGATTAGGACAAAATTTTGCACTGTAAGGAAACCAAAATGAGACCAACTTCACTGTTCCTTTACAGAATTTTTTTACGTACTGCAATGGCTACTGCCAACTCCCCTGAGGCATCTGCCCTCTTTGAAAAACTGCTTAGAGACTCATTTAAGATAACTAAACGTATTCATAGATAATTCCAAAAAATAAAGTAAAAAGAAAAAGAAAAAGAAAAGAAAAAGGGTACATAATAATAAAGTACCATTTTGCAAGCTCTTGCTTCTTCAAATCAGGAGGTTTACCATAAAAAACGTCGCTATCGTAACAACAGTAAAGCATAATTCAGAGAGGCACAAGCTTCAGTCTTCTAGCATTCTATCACAATGAAAACAGAGGATGTAAAGAAAAACATTTACACCGGCTTTATCCCTGCTTTCCAACGGCCTAATCGTCCGGTAAAACATGCCTTGTAGACGACTGCATGGGAAAGCAAATCAAAAAGCAGCTCAAACTCAAACCCTTTCAAAGCACAAAGGTCACATCGCAAGTACTATATAATGCGACACGCATCAATCTCATATACATAAACCCGAGTCCAAGCAATAACATCTGAAGCATCAAAACAGAAGGATAGTCCATAATTCAATCATAAATGATACGAAACTTGAGGAAAGTGGATTTTCATTTCCATGGAGTATTACACTGCCAGCCTCATTGGTGAGCATCTGAGTCCCCTTCCTCCCAATTACAACCTAATCGACCAATCAAAAGAACCAAGAAAACACCCAACACTCAAAATCCAAATACCTACTTCCATCGAAACGCGCAATCACAGACATCAATTCATAAAAGGCAACTTAATGAGGAACTGATAGATGCAGGCATCGTCCACCAGTAGCTTCGTGGGTCGCTATCGAAATCAACGGATGAGACTTGATGAACAACATATGGAAATGATCGGATTGAAGAAGACTGAGGTCGAACTGAGCTACCTTGCTCCTTGGGTTGGGATGAATTGAATTCGTCGTGTTTCGAGCTCTTCCGCTTCCCGCCTAATTTGGAGACCAGCGCGTTTTTTTTTGTTGGGGGGGGTTGTTGTGAAGCGGGTTAGTCACGCGCAGGTATCGCGAGTGGGACGCTGTTAAATTTAGTACAAGCGATAAACGTTTGGAAACAGAACTTAACAATATGAGTGAGAGAAGAAATCGTTTATTTCATGAAAAATAAGTTATTTAAAAATATTTTTCCAAAAGCATCGATTGCATTGCTTAATGTTCGAATTATCGATAAATAATAATTTAAGAGGCCACTTACTTTTGAAATTCACAAAATAAGAAAAGAGTGAGAAGCGGCTTTTTTAATATTAAATGAATTTTTAAAATTGATACAAAAGGATGAATTTTTAGTGCCTAAGAACGCCAACTAACTTAAGCGAGCTAAACTCCCAAGCATGCCACATCATCATTTTACTATTCACCACCCAATCATTTTAGTACATATAAATTCAAGCAAGCACAAGGAAATTTACTTTCCACATTTTATATGAAAACAATTATAGTTGTTTTTGAGATTTATCTTTTATTGAAATCATTGGTTCACGTCATAAATATTGAACAATCGATTCAATTAAATGCCTAAATTTGTCTATTGTACGTTGTGATTCCTCATCATTTAATTGATTATGTTCTTAAACTATTTTAAAATGTTCGATAGCATTTTCATTTTAGCTATTACAAGGATGGAATCTATTTATTGTCATTTTCTTGATGTCGCAATGTACCATCGCTAGGGAGGGAATTAGGTTTAGAGGTATTGCCAAATTCAGGCCAATGCCTTCAATTTACTTGAATTTCATTCACTTAATCATATGTGAATTTTTACATAAGAAGTCACTACTAACCAAGTGAGACATAGGAAAATATCTCACTTTTTTGTGCAACCAGAAATAATAGAAATGGGGACTTGATTATAATAGTCCTAAGATTTTTATGCCCTTTAACTACCTAAATTTGATTACATGCTAACTAAATGCCAAGGCAACCTATCAAATATTTTTTGATTTCATCCTAGCTAATCTAAAAATGAAAATAGCACTCAAGATACATAATATTGTCTTTAAAAAAAAAAAAAAAAAAAAGCATCCAAATCCTTATTGTAACCCTAAAGGCTTATTTAATCTCAAATTTGAATTTTTTAAAAAGATTTTTCACTTTTTAAGAGAAGAACTATTTGAAAAGCTAATTTCCTAAGCCTTTTCGAAAGCTCTATGATTTTTCTGAGATTTTTTTACTAATTTTTTAAAGTTTTCTAAAATTTTATTTGAATGTTTTTGAATTTTTTTCTATTTCTGAATTTTTAAAATTTTTATTAACTTTGGAAATTTCTTGAATTTTTAGAGAATTTTCGGAATTTTTATAATTTTTTATTTTTGATTTTTCAGATTTTTTAATGGTTTTTATGATTTTTAATTGTTTTAAATATTTTCATTATTATATTCGGGAAAGGAATTCAGACTGGTTTACCCGATCCGACCCGCTTCGGTTTAAAACCGAATTCTTAAAATATTTTTATTTATTTATTTATTTTTCCTTTTTCTTTTATTTTTCTATTTTTTCTTCCTCTACACAGGTTTCTTCCCACAAGCTCCTCTTCCGAGCGTCTTCTTCCCCTGCAAATTCACTCGAAGCTCCAACATATTCTGACGAGCTTCAGCCGACGCTCCGGCCACCGCCAAGCCATCACCCTGCTCTGGCCATCCACTCCGAGCACTACTCCGGCTGTCGCCGGACTATCTTTGGAGCGACAAACTCCAGGCACCAAGAAACAAACTCATCCATGGTCGGCCATCGATTTCCGACCAAAACATCAATGTAATCTCTAATTTCTCCAGTGATATGATAAACATTTATACACACAGCACCGAGAGAGAAATAGGGAGCCAATGGCGATAGCCTTTCACCGTGGGCATTGTCAATGAGGAAGTGGTATTCCGGCATGGGTGCTTGTGCATGACCAACTCGGGATGTACATGCCATAAAACCACAAGAAAGAAGCAGATTCATTTGTGCCTCGACTATGTCAGCACGAATCAAGCATAGAAACGAGTTTCCACATGCTGAATTCCTAGATCAAATTCGGGTTTTCTTTCGGGCTTTTTATCGAACAGTTGACATGCCGTATGGGATGTAGGGTCCGCACTAGATTTTAATGTGATTCTTGGCCTAGACGGAGTACAGGAGACTCTGACGCAGCATCACTCACTGCAAATCAACCTCAGGATTTCATGACTGAATGTCGTGACTTAGATTCGGCTAAAACAGGGCAAGTGCAGAGCACTTGGAGTGAGGAACTTACCTGATTCGGGAATGGAGTTACAGTAACCGTACAATCGCCGCCAAGACTGTAGAAGATTCCCGGTATCCTTCATTTTCGTCTGAGGAACGAGCTTAAGGGGCACAAGCTTTAGTTCGGCCACGGACAGAAATGGTGGCCGACGATCGCAAGAACTGTACCTCGGCCAATTGAGGGTGATCTGAAAGGAAGGAACTCCACCAGCTAAGCACCTTTAAGAAGGTTTCTCCTGGATCTGCTTTCGTCACCGGCTCGTTTCTCACAGACGCGCTCACTCGAATTCTCTCTTTCGGTCACCCTTGTCGCGTCACGGTCCTGAACATGGACAGCACAGGAGACCAGCGCGTGCCAAGGGAGAAGAAGACAGCTGGGGCCGGGCTCTGCTTTCTTTTCACTTTTGGGCTCAAGTCATGGGCCGAAGAAAGGAAAGAAAACTGGGCCTAAAAAGACGAAGACCACGTTTCGGAAACCGCTTGCCATTGTCTATTCAACTCTTCTTTGTTTCCGCACTCATCCATCAAATCCATATACCTAGCAACACCGCAAGAGACGAAGACCGCGTTCTCTCATTTTCACACGTACGACAACAGAAGATATTTACAATCAATTTTCTTGCTACAGACCAGATTAAAACACCATCTTTGAATTTCCCTATCCTAGTTTTAAAAAATTGAGATGTTTGACTAAATCGAGACCTGGTTTTTATACTCTTAAAACCTTGAAATAAGAAAAAGCATCAAGTTAAAGTAAAAAGATATAAAATTCCGTGCCGAAAACCTTTCTTCGAATTAACGCCTATTGTCTGTTTTATATCCTTTGGACAATGACCTTTTGATTGCAATTTTAAAATGTCTATAAAAATTGCTCGTGGTTGGATCATAATTAATAAAATAGTTTGTATTGAGAGTTTTGCAAATCAATTCATTTTTATAAATGAGAAACATATTGGTGTTCCTCTCACTCTACATTCACTTAATGGCTAATTTTGGTCATCTAGGTTAATTTCCAAAATAATTTTTTTTTCACTGCAATCATCTTATTTTGAGGGGGTTGAGAGATCATTTGATTTGATTTTGTGTAATCATCACTAATATGATCTCCAATATATTGAACCTCCCAAATATTTAGAATATTTTGGCATCTTTTATAGAGTTGTCTTTATGTTTAATGTGTGCTATCATATATCTTTCAATATATGTACTATGAATGATCATTTGAAAAGGTCGGGCGTAGTCAAGCATTGAAAATTTTGTCACATTATTTTGTAGCTGAGTAATAATGTGAATAACTCTTTTCAATCTCTTATATTATTTTAACTGCTTTTGGTGGTAACACCAGCCACATAATACTTCATATAGGGAGGTTAAGATTATGATTCATATGTATTAATTTTAGTTTAAGTAAAAAAATTGATTCCAAGTAAGGTTAATATTCTGATGCATATATAATAGTTTTGATTTAGTAATTACATTAATTCCAATGACAGATAAGTGTCTTCACTTAAAAGCTATCCATGTTTTTTTCTTAATAGTAACAGTGTCTTTAAATAGAATTCGCATCTTAATATTTTAATCTGCGAAATTCGGTGGCCAAACTGATGCAAAATAGACAAGATATACTTGAACCCGAAACAAATCAATGAAAAAATGAAGGTGCACCGAGGAGGGAACAAAGGTATTGACTATATTGAATGCAATAATATTGGAACGCGATGCTCTTTCCACTTTTATTTTGACTAAAACACTCCTCAACAGTGTTTTGTGCATATTATCTTTTGTGGATCTAATTTTCTAGCATCCTTCCCTTACTATTCGCGAAAGTGTTCTTTTAGTGCGCCCCTCCTTTTGTTTGGTTTCTTCTTTTCCTTTTATATGGTCAACACAGTGTTTTGACCATACAATAGATATGTATTATAAGTGCAATAAGTGCAATTGTTTTGCGTTGGTGTAATTCATCAATCTGATCATGTCGTCTGCTTGAAGTCAAGGGAAGGAATGGACTAATAAAAATGTGTAAAGAACATTTTATCCCAACATTTCTTTCACAAGAAATCATTTGATGACATATTTTTATGAATTTATTGATAAAGAAGATAGATCGATGGATATTGTCTCAATTGAATCATGGATCTCAACCTTAAGATCAAAGAATCTCGCATCACAATGAAAATAGCAATGAGGCAATCAATTTAACATAATTTAGAATTGAGATTTGAGATTTGAGATTTGAGATTTGATAAACTAGTTAACTCGATTTACTTAATCGAAAGCTAAAAGGCCCCATTATCTTTTTTTTTATATATAGGTGACATGTCACATCTCAAGAAAGTAAATGGAATCGATGTATCTTTACTAAAAATCTATTCATATAGTGTCTAGCATGCTTTTATCCCAATAATGTAATAAGTTTAATTATGCATGGTAATGTTCCAAAGAGAGGCTTATTTATGAAGTTTTCGATAAACATGATACATCATCAAGTCAATTTCAAATAGTGTACCGATGTAATTTCACTAATTACTTTATTTAAAAATGTATTACCATATTGTCATGTGAAGTAATCTCCCGGTTCTCAATTTGTCTTAACTAATTACTTAGTCATGGGGATAATCATACAAATGAGACCTAAACTGAACTTCAATCCAATGTGTAATGTCGTCTTCAAACTTTAAATTTATTTAATGTAGTCTCTAAACTTTTAATAAATATTCAATTGAGTCCTCGAATTATATGAAAATATTTAATATTATATTTTCATTAATTCAAATTTGAGTTCATATACATATCAATTAAAAAATCATAAGTTATAAAAATAAAAAATGTCGAACAACAAATATCTCGCCACTCATTTTAGAAATTTGCATATTCAAGAGACCAAAAAAAGATATCAACATAGAATAATATTAAAATAAACACTAGCAACTTGATATTTGGTGCATATACATAATTTTTTAGGACCATTAGATTAGCCCTTGAATTTAAGAGAAAAGTTGTCAATTATAGAAAGGAAGAACATGAATAACCGGTGCAACCAGATGTCAGTTGTTCTTAATAGAATGAATGGTACTGTCACATTCAGTAGGGATAAATAGGGTCTTTAAATAGTCTCGGACATCCTGTTGATATCAAAAAAGTTGATGATTAATTTTAATTTCATGGAAATATTACACATTATGTGGCAAGATTACCAAAAAAATCTTAAATATATTGTATGGATACTGATTTATTACCTAAACTTTTTAATTTGGTCAATTTAGTCTTAAACATTTTGACAATTTATCAATTTAGTCATTTCAATTAATTTTGATCTTAAATCATTGATATAGATCTTGGCTGACTTATACAAAATGACAAATGTTGAAGTAGATAATTTTTGCAATTTCTTTTTAAAAAATTATTCTTTTTTATTTTATTTTTGGTATTGTGGCCACCAACACTGGGTGAGGGCTAACCCTCGCCCATATCACAGTTGCGGGTGAGGGTCTCACCCAAATCTAATGAGTGCCTTTGTGCCCTCTCCTGCAACCACCAAGAGCTCGGGCGAGGGCTGTGACTATGACCAGCTGCTAGCAAGGGCTTGCCACGACCCTCTGGGGCACATTGAAAAATAAAATGAAAGTGAGGAAAGATGCAGACAAGCATCATTGCACCTAGGAGCGAGACGCCTCGAATTACGAGCTGTTTCCGTCGGGGACAAGGAATGTAACGTTGATTGGCAAGATTTTTTTGGAAAAGAGGAAGGGGGGTGTTGTATGGAGAGAGAGAAATTGTGTGGTAGGACGAAAGGCGTTTCTTGTGACAGTTGTATCACATGGTGTAAAAACCAATGTGAAGTGAGTATTTGTAACATTTCAGCACCCATTGAATGAATTGCATTGGTAGCATGAATTGACTGATTACACCATGCCAATTATGTGATTAGTGCGTAATATGAATTTCCTTAGTAGAGGGATAGTTTAATCTTATGATTAAGTATTTTTGTTTGAGATGAATATTGTCGCAAATGTCAAGAATTTGGATTCATATATGATATGGATACAAAGTGTAATTTGATTTTTTAAATTTTCTCTAATGTGGTTAGAATAAAGAAAAGCTTAAATATCATTTTCATTTTGTAATCCCAATTTCACTTTATATTCTCTATTCTTAAAGCAATGAATGTCTTTTTAATATTTATTATAAAATGAATAGGACATAGAAACTCTTGGTACAAGAATCCATTGTTATTAGGAATGGGATGTGGAAATTCCTAGTACGAAAACCAATTGATTGACCCATGAAACTTCTAGGAAATTTCCGGTATACTGTGTTTTGCTTTTTGGCATGTCCTTTTAATGCACATGCAGACCCTAGAATATCAAAACTTTGCACAAAATATAAATGTGACATAAAAACTCCCGGTACAAGAATCCATTGTCATTAAATGAATGGGACGTGGAAACTTCTAGTACAATAACCTATTGATTGATCGATGAAACTTCTAGGAAATTTTAAAATATGTTTTACTTTTTGGCATGTCCTTTTAATAGATGTGTGGACTTTGAAGTGTCAAAACTTAAGACAAATTGACACTTAAGTGTCAAAATTTGGAAATATACACTTAACTATCAAGATTGGAGAAAAATGATCAATTAAGTGCTAACTATGAGAAAATTTGACAAAAATGCTAACATGACACTTTTTCGGCAAGTTGAGATCAAAATGACGTCATTTTGGGCACCATCATGGCCAAATAAGCCAAAAATGATGTTGTTTTAAACGTTAACGTGGCTAAGTTAATCCAAAACGATACCGTTTTGACTTTAATTAGATTTTTATATAAATATTAATTAAATAATATTAAAAATGAATTTTTTCAAAAAGGAGAGAGGATAGGCCAAAGGGGCTCCCCACCTACGGTTGCTACCCTCATTGCTGGTGGGGTGATGGCACCTACTGCGAGGGTCGCTGCCGTCTGGGCAAGGTAGGCGACCATCGTCGACCCATGCCCAAGCGTTGGTAAGCCTTGCCATCCATTACCGTCACCTCACCGACGATGGGGCGGCGGCCAATAGGCGGGGGAAGTTCCCTTGCTTGTGCTACTACTCTTTTTTTTTTTTTTTCATTTGTAATATTATTTAATTAATTTTTATATTTAAAATCAAATTTTGATCAAAATGATGTCGTTTTTTGTGAATGCGAACTAATGTGAAATTTCGGTGAGCCACATAGATGTTAGAATTATTAAAATAAGTCACGTTAGACTTCCTGGTGATTTTTATCGAGTTAACACTTAATTAATTCAATTTTTTAAAAAAGTAACATTTAAATATACATTTCATAATTTTCAATATTTAAGTATTTTTTCATGTTAAATTTTGACATTTAAGCTATCATTTTTCCCTTTTAATTTGACTAATGGACAAATTTATTGAATAATTTTGTAAACCGCGTCTGAGGAAGACTCTTCAATAAGGGTCCCTCGTCTGGCGATGCAAGATGGAGGAAGACTTGGACTTGCTTTTTCCCTCGTCCGTCTTTTCTTTTGAGCAGGTTTTGTCGGCTTTTTTTGTCTTGTCGCTTTCTCTGCAGCTAAGCAAGTGAGGAGATGGGGACGGCTTTTGACTTCTTTGATCGGAAGAAAAGAAGAGGAAAATGCAAGGAAGAGAGCAAATCAATCACTCATTTGCTAAATCCGATTATCTAGGCTGTTTCCCAGCTTAATTTCCAAAATGAAGTTGTTTTCACTGCAATCATCCTATCTTGAGAGGGATGGTAGATTGTTTGCTTTAATTTTGTGTAATCATCATTGATATGATCTGTGATTTATCGAATCTTATAAATATTTGAAATATTATTAGCATCTTCTATAAAGTCGTCTTTTATGATTAATGTGAGGTAGCATATATCTTTCTATATTTGTTTGGGATCTAGATCAACATACTATGAATAATCATTTGAAAAGGTTAGGCACATTCAGGCATCAAAAATTTGTCACATTATTTTGTAACTAAGTAATAATATGAATCTCTTATATTATTTTAACTGCTTTTATTGGTAAAACTAGCCACGTAATACTTCATATAGTGAGATTTAAGATTATGAAACATATATAATAATTTAAGTAAAGTAAATAAATTAATTTCAACTGAGGTTAAGATTCTAATACATATATAATAATTTTGTTTTACTAATTATATTAATTTGAATGACGGATAAGTGTCCTCACTTATTAAAAGCTATCCTCTTAATAGTAATGGTGTTTTTAAATAGGACTCGCATCTTACTATTTTAATTTGGGTAATTCGGTGGCCAAACCGATGCAAAAATAGACAAGATATACATTAACCGGAAACAAATTAATGAAAAGATGAACGTGCACCAAGGAAGGGGAAAAAAGGTGCTGACCATATTGAATGAAGTAATATTGGAACGCTAAGCTCTTTCCACTCTTGTTTTGACTAAAATACTCCTCAACACAATATTTTATGCATATTACCTTTTGTGGGTCCAATTTTCTAGCATCCTTCCCTTATTATTCGTCAAGGTGTTCTTTTAGGGCACCCCCTTTTGTTTGGTTTCTTCTTTTCTTTATCATATCCCAATAATGTTATAAATTTTCTTATGCATGGTAATGTTCCAAATAGATTGGCTCATTTATATAGTTTTTGATAAACAAGATGCATTGTCAAGTCAATTTCAAATGGAGTATCCATGTAATATTACTAATTACTTTATGTAGAAATGTATCACGATATTGTCATGGAAGTATCTCAAGGTTCTCACTTCGTCTTAACTTATTATTTAGTCATAGGACAATTACACAAAATGGTCATTGAACTGAACTTTAGTTCAATATATAATGCCGTCTCCAAACTTTTAATTTGTTCGATATAGTTTTTAAACTTTTCGTAAATGTTCAATCTAACCTGAACTATATGAAAATATCTAACATTATCTTTTCATTAATTCAAATTCGACGATAACATTGAATATTTTTATATAATCCATAAACTAAATTGAACATGTACAAAAATTTTAAGAACTACATTGAATAAATTAAAAGTTCGGAGACAACATTGCACATTGGGCTAAGATTCAGTAATAGTTAATCATGTGATTGGTGCATAATATAAATTTACTTAATAGAGGGATAGTTTAATCTTCTAATGGTTGGCATATTTTAAATTATAGTGGATCCTCTAAATGATATGTAATATTACTTGTTGATTGTTACTATGATGTTGTCCTTTGAGATCAAGTCGTGAGTAGATCGCATATTTTAGAACTAGAGCTTTCATTTACTGAGCTTAGACTCACCCAAAATACTTTATAGGTTGGTCGAGTTCGGTGGTCAAGGGCATTTCAATTAGCACTTCCAAAGATCTCTTTTAAAAACTTGATTAGAATACACAACAAGAGTAGGGAATATACTTTGTCTTGAGAGTTTTGAATATGTATACTTGTGTAAATCACTTTGGAGATTAAACTATTTATTAAGTTGAGGTTAAAATTATATGTGAAATTCATATCATGATACTAACCGCCGCCTGCCTCTCATACCTCTAAACAAATTATCTTAACCTGACAAATAATGAAAAGTCGCTACATTTTAGGAATATGTAAATTTTTAGTTCTTATATATCAATTAAAAATCCATGAGGTATAAAAATAAAAAATCTCTAACAACCAATATCTGCCATTCATTTCAGAAATTTGCATATTCAAAAAAAATAAAAATGTCAACATAGGTGAATATTAAAATAAACACTAGCAACTTGATATTTGGTATCTCTCTTTCTCCCACACGCAATGCATGCATACAATTTTCCGTTACCATTAGATTAGCCCAGGAATTTAAGCGCAAAGTTGTCAATTATAGAAGGGAAGAACATAAATACCGGTACGACTAGATGTCAATTGTTTTTAATAGAATGAACAATACTATCGCATTCAATAGGGATTAATCGGGTCTTTAAAAAGTCTTGGACACCCGGTTGATATTGAAAAAGTCAATGACTAATGTTAATTTCATGGAAATTTTACACATATGTGGGAAAATTATGAAAAAAATCTTAATTTTATTATACGAATGCCAATTCATAATCTAAACTTTTTTAATTTGATCAATTTAATTTTAAATCTTTTTATAATTTATTAATTTAATCATTTTGGTTAATTTTAATTAGATTGTTGATTTAAAGCTCGGCCGCCTTATATGGCATAATATATGCTCAAGTAGATAATTTCGACAAATTTTCAATTGTTTATATTTTATATTATATATAATTGTTCTTTTCTTGTTATGTTTCATCACATCGTGGCCAGCTACGCTGGGCAAGGGCCTGCGACAATCGCTGGCCACAATGAAAAAGCAAATAAAGTGACGAAAGATGCGGACAAGCATCATTGCACCTTTCAGCGAGACACCTCGAATTTCGAGTTTGGCCATCGCAAAGAAGAGAAATAGAGAGAGGGAGAGAGATGCGGACAGAGGAGGGGCTAAGTTTTGGAGGGAGTAGTTGGTTTTGATAGGGGAGAAAGAGAGAGAAATGGTAAAGGTGTTTCATGTAATAATTATATTACGTGATGTAATAAATCAGTGCATTTTAAACAATTCAGCACCCATTAGAATGATGACTGATTTCAGACAAAAAAAAGAAAAGAAAAGAATGAAGACTGATTACACCACATTAATCATATGAATAGTGCATAATATAAATTTCCTTCGTGGCGGGATAATTTAAGCTTCTAATTAAGGATTTTTGTTTGCTAATGAATGTTGTCGCAAATATCAATAACTCATAGTCATATATATATATATATATATATATATAAAGTAAGTTTGATTGGATTTTTAAAATTTTCTCTAATGTGGTTAAAATAAAGAAAAGCCAAAAAATCACCTTCACTTTGTATCCTGATTTCAGTTTATATACTCTATTTTTAAAGCTATAAATTTCGATTTAAAATTTGTCATTAAATGAATGAGATGTGGAAACTCTTGGTACGATAACCCATAGATTGATCAATGAAACTTCTAGAAAATTTCTGGGATGACTTGTAAATCACGTTCTACTTTTTGGCATGCCCTTTAAATGTGACTAATGGACAAGAATTTATTGAACAATTTTGTAATCCGCGTCTGATGAAGACTCTTCAATAAGGTCCCTCACCAGTCTTTTCTTTGAAGAAGGTTTCGTCAGCTTTTGCCTCAACACTTTCTTTGCAACTAAGTGAGATGGTAGAAGACTTTTGACATCTTTGGTCGGATGAAAAGAGGAGGAAAATGCAACGGAGCGAGCAAAGACACTAGAAGACTTTGGCTTGCTTTCCTGTGTCACATGTTGTGAAGTAGATCATCCAACAAAGATGATGATTTGGGACTCGTGTGCTTTCTAGACAATCTAACCAGTTAGGATTAATTTAAATTTGATAATTCATCGCTCCCTCTCAATATCTTCTTTGAAAGTTTAAATTGAAAATTTAAAATTTAAAATAAGCGAGCCGCAACTTCTAAAATTTGGAATAAAATATATCAAGCTGCTCATAGTTAGATCATAATCTATAAAATAGTTTGAATTATGAATTTTGCAAATCAATCCATTTTATAATAAAAAAAAAACATATTGTCCGGGGCACTCTACATTCATTCCATTGCTAAATTTGATTATCTAGGCTATTTTACAGCTTCATTTCCTAAATCAAATTGATTCCACTGCAATCATCTTATTTTTAGTGGGATACCAGATATATTTGAGTTTGATTTTAAGTAATCTTCATTGATACAGTTTGTCATTTATCGAATCTCACAGATATTCTAAATATTATTTTATTTTTAATCTGTAGTATCATATATCTTTCCATATTAGTTTGGGATCTAAATCTATTTATAGTCAAGCAATCAAAATGTCATTTTATTTTGTAATTAAGTAATAATGTAAATAACTCTTTTCAAGCTCTTGTATTATTGTAATTGCTTTTATTGGTTACACTGGCCATGTAATACTTCATAAAAAGGTCGTTAAGATCATGATACATATATCATAATTTTAATTTAGGTAAATAAATTAATTTCAAGTAAGATTAAGATTCCGACATATATATATAAAATAATTTCGATTTAGTAAGTACATTAATTCCAACAACAAATAAGTCTCTTCAGTTAAAAGCTATTCATGTGTTTTTCTTAATATAAATGGTGTTTTAATATAATTCGCATCTTGACTATTGCAGCTTTACTATTGGATCCAATGACATTTTTAAAATTTGAATTCTGTGTGAGTATGTTAATTCAAATTAAATGCAAGTAAGTATTAGCAAACAAAAATACAAGTCAATACTTATGGCTAAAGTACATGATAAGATAATTAAATACAAGTAAGTATTAGGGAACTATCAGCTTGCACATGAAACTGAAGAATCGGGCAAGAGTATCAAGGTCTACTATATGGATCCCCGGCTCCCCAACATGAGCATGGGCATTGGTCTGGAGGACCCAATGCCTATTGGCGCTTAAGTCTAAGTCCATCGAGGTTGGACTTGGAACCCAAACCCCAACGCTTGAGCCTGGTTCCATTGAGACCGCCGGTGCTGGTGCGTTAGACCTCGGTGCCAGTGCCTACACTCAACTCTCAGACACAACATAGGCCCAAGTCCCCCGCATATAGGCTGCTGTCCACCGAGTGTAGCTCAACTCTCCAATGATCAAGGTCAAGCATGGACCTTGGGGTCTATGGGCTTGGGCATTAGGGACCTAAGTGCGGGTGCCGAGGTTCGAGGCCTGGCCTCGATGTAAAATGATTTTTTATTTTCTCCGAATTGTGAAAGCAAAAAAAAAGAAAAGAAAAGAAGAAGAAGCACCATCATGCATCTTAAGGAGAGACGGTAATCGAAGGCCCCCGAACGAGATAATAAAGGAGGATCATCGGCTAAAATTGACTAAGCGGGTTCACGCGTGCGCCAGTGCAATCGCAGGTACGGAAGCATTTTTCCCCTCTATGTCCTCCATTTTTTCCTCCTCAGAATTTTCCTTTCACTTCTCCTTTTATCACACTCTCTCTCTCTCTCTCTCTCTCTCTCTCTCGTTCTCCAAAGTTCACCTCAAGCATCAATCAGTAGCCCCACCACCACCACCTAGCCGCACTGGCGATATCCCAAAAAAAAAGAAAAAGAAAAACTTGTGGAGGGGGAAGAAGAAGAAGCAGGAGGAGGAGCAAGGCTTTCATTCCATACGGCGACTCTCCAGCCACCTTCTTCCGTCTCTGTTCGAGCGCCACGGACTTCACCAATCGCTCAGAGGTGCTCCAATCTCCTCCTCCTTTTTCTTCTTCTTCTGCTTCTTCTGCTGTTGCTTTGATCACCTGATAAGAAAAAAGAGAAGAAGCTCGGCTCTCTAATTGTCGCTCCATTGCTCCCTGGAAATCGGGACTCCGGATTCGGTCCCTTAGTCCCTCAGGTCTCCGTCTTGGCTTTTCTCTGTTCCGGAAGCTACGCCAGAGACCGCGAGGTTCTTATATAGAGAGCCCACGCTTAAATCCAAGCACCCCCCTGAAAAGCAAACTTTCTTGAGAGAAAGAGAGGATTTGGTACCTGTGATGTTTAAAGGTCCTGCAATGGAGATTGGGACGAGTTCATTGGCATCATCCGGATCTTCGTATGAGGTTTTTCTAAGCTTTCAAGGAGCCGACACCCGTCATGGATTCACCGATTGCCTGTACCATGCCATGGTTGGGGCCGGGATCCTTGTCTTTAGGGACGAGGAATCCCTTCACGTTGGTGAAAAAATTGGTGGTGAACTTCTACAAGCAATTGAGAATTCCAAGATCTACATTCCCATATTCTCCAAGAATTATGCTTCGAGTCACTGGTGCCTCCGAGAGCTCACACACATGGTCAAGTGTACCTCGAAATCGAATACAAACAAAGTGATTCTACCCATTTTCTTGGACGTGGAACCTGAGGACGTCAAGCTCAAAACAGATTTATATAGCCAAGCTCTTTCAAAGCACCAGGAAAAGTTTAGTGCAGAAGTGGAGTCATGGAAAAGAGCTCTCAATGAGGTGGACGAGATAAAGGGATGGAACTTGAAGAAAGATCAAGGGTAAATGTCTTTTACTTGTCAACTGTCATCTGCAAATTTCATTTCCCTCCCTGTTTAGTTTAATTGTGTTATTGTTGGTGAAAATATAGTTTACACATCTAGTCGATTCTATATAGTTTAAATAGTGGTCATCGCAATGGCCACTGCTGCTATCGGCCACTATAGCAGCGAGAGCGGAATTCTCACTGGTGGCCCTTATCGGCGGTATCGCTGCAATAGCTCCAGTCATTGGCACTATTGCGGTGGTAGCGCACCCTACTTGTCCTGATTCTCCCTCTCCTCATACTCTTAGTCTCTTACACAGTAGCCGCGAACAGTAATATATCTCTGAAGAGCTCCACCAAGCTGTCGGCCAGCCACCACAGCAGCTCGCCCGTCAGTCGCCGCCACTTCTTCGTCATCAGCCCGACACCAAGCAGCCAGAAGCCGGATCTGATTCACTCGGCCTGACACTTTCTCTCTCTCAGTCACAGTGGCGAGTTGGATCCGGGATCTGGACGCCCATATCTGACGTCGCTGCCTTGGCCCAAGGCTGATGACGCCATCCCCGGCAGTTGCAAGGCCATAACCCACGTGACGTGGAGAATTGAGGCATGGCCGAGATGGCCAGTCAACGGGCGACGGCACCGAAATGCGTTGGTGACGGTGCAGGCATGGCAATGGTGGGGGCTGACGGTGATGGTGACTGAAGTTGGGAAGCTAAGAGAGATTGGAAAAAATCATAATCATATTAATGTCTAGATTCTTTTGCCAAATTTGTACATAACGTGTTAGCAATTTAGTCACTTTGGCAGTTTTATATATAAAGTTACCCCTAACATGGTTGTTATCTTGCAGCCAAGGAGATCTTATATGTTCGGTAATACGAACGGTTTCACTGAAGCTGAAGGTTGCATATGAAAATGTGACTGACCATCTAGTCGGAGTTGATGATCGTGTAGAAGATATAATTAAAAAGTTGGATTTGGAATCTGATGGTGTACGATTTCTTGGAATCCATGGAATGGGCGGTGTTGGCAAAACAACTCTCGCTAAGGTCGTCTTCAACAAGCTATATTCTAATTCTAGCTTTGACGGACATTGTTTCCTTGCAGACGTTCGGGAATCATCAAAAGGCAATAATGGTATGGTAAATTTGCAAAAACAACTATTATCCAAGCTCCTTGGTTCTCATTTTGTCGACAAAATTTATAACGTGAATGATGGGATCAACACGATTAAGGGAGGAGTACTTAAAAAAAAAAAGTTCTCATTGTTCTTGACGATGTAGATGAGAAAGAACAAATTGAAAGTCTAGCGAAAAAAGGTGATTGGTTCGGTTATGGTAGTAGGATTATCATAACTACTAGGGACCAAAGAGTTCTAATGATCGAGGGAGAAGCAAGGGGGGAAGGCCCTATAGACAAGTCAACAAATGTTTTGACTTACGAGGCATGTGAAATGGAATTTCATCATGCTCTTAAGCTTTTTAGCAGGCATGCCTTTAGAAGAGACTCCCCATCAGATGATTATGTCTCCCTTTCAAAAAAAGTTGTCTCCACTTTGGGAAATCTTCCTTTAGCTCTTGAAATTATAGGTTCATCCCTAAACGGTAAACCCATAGGATTATGGGTAGACACATTGGAGAAGCTAACAGAAGCTCCTCCCATGGGAGTCCAAAGAAAATTGCAGATAACTTATGAAAGTTTAGATCATGCACAAAAGCAAGTATTCTTGGATATAGCTTGTTTCTTTGTTAATGAGGACCAAACATACCCTCTCTACATGTGGAATGATTGTCGATACCACCCGGTTGAAGCCCTTGAAGTCCTCTGTCTCATGTCCTTGATAAAACTCAAAGACAACAATACTTTTTGGATGCATGATCAAGTGCGGGACCTCGGAAGAGAAATCGTCCGTCAAGAGAATTTCACTGATCCCTGTGAGCGTAGTAGAGTGTGGAACTACCATGATGCCTGGAGCATTTTGAAGCAAAAAGAGGTAAAAAGGAAATAACAATTTATTTTCCTATGAATTGTTATAGAATATTCTTGCAAAAGGATAAATTAGTCATTATTAGCGCTTGCAATTGTTTGGTTTTGACATTCACATGTGGACTTTTGTGTGTTTCCATTGTCAGGGAAGTAGGAAAATAAAAGCAATGTCACTACGAAGATATCAGGAATTTGATGAAGACATTTTGACATGTGATGACTTTGCTCAGTTACGAAACCTGAGGTTCTTTCAAGGGAATGGCGTGTGCTTTGTTGGAGACTTCAATAGTCTTCTCCCCAGTTTAAGATGGCTTTCTTTGAAACATTACTCTGGCAAGTTTGAGGCAACAAACTTTCACATGACTAACTTACTCGTTCTTGACCTTTCATGGAGCCATATTTCGGAGGAATGGATTGGCTGGGAACATATCAAGGTATGATATGAGCCCCACTCCGCATGCGCATATCATTTATTTTGTCATTTTTTTCCTACAGGTAGTTTCTTAATATATATTTTATCACATTGTTTTGTAGGTAGCAAGAAAACTAAAAGTACTAGATCTTAGCAATTGCCATTGCTTAAGAAGAACACCTGATTTATCCACATGGGTGTTCTTGGAGAGATTGATTCTTAAAGGCTGTCGCATGTTAATTGAAATCTACCCATCCATTGGTAAATTAAAGCTCCTAACTACTTTGAACTTGTTTGGATGTTATTCTCTTCGAGAGATGCCTGAAGAAATTGGATGTCTACAAGCTTCAACAGAGATTGTCATGCCTTGCCCGCTATCTCTAAAGACATTAGGTAATATCCAGTCAGCGTTGACTCTTGATGTATCAAATTGGCAAAGCTGCAATTTGCCATTATTGATTCAATTGCTGGTGAATATTAGGCAGTTGAATTTATATAGGTGTACAGACATAAAGGTACTTCCAAACTCAATTGAAAAATTACAATCATTAATCGAGTTAAATTTGTCACGGACAAGTATTAGTCACCTACCTGATTCAATTGGCAATCTAAAGCAACTGAAAGTACTAAGGATGAGTTGGATAAGAGAAATAACAACATTACCAAGTGCAATTGGGCTGATGGAGAAGCTTGAAGAGTTGGATTTGTCATGGACAAGTATTTGTCACCTACCTGATTCAATTGGCAATCTAAAGCAACTAAAAGTACTAAGGATGAGTGGCATAAGCGAAATAACAACATTACCAAGTGTGATTGGGCTGATGGAGAAGCTTGAAGAGTTAGATGCTGAAGGATGTTACAACTTGAGCGAAATCTCTGAAGAAATTGGGAGACTATCCTGTTTGAGAATACTAAACTTGTCAAACACACAAATATCCAGATTACCCACCTCGGTGAGTCACCACTCTAAACTCCAAATGCTTATGCTAGACAAATGTCCCCAGCTTAAACAATTGCCGGAGCTTCCCCCAAGTTTGACCTATCTGAGATGGGGCCCTAAAAGTTGCTGGCGTTCCTTTGAAGAGTCAAGGATACATGAATATAAGGAATATTGCGAGGGGCTATGGGAGTTGAGGAGACGCTTGTCACTGGAAACACTTGTCTCCACTCCTCCCACGAGCATCGGTACCCTATCTCAGCTTAAAACACTAAAATTGTCCTGCAAAAATGTGCAATTCCCCCCCCAGCTCCCATTGAGTTTAAGAGAGTTACAACTTCAAGATCTGGTCACCATGCGATCATCGGATTTTTCTTATTTGAAAAACTTGTCAATCTTGACATTCTATAAATGTTCGCTAGAACTCTCAAATCTATATGGTGTGGAGTCTGAGGAACTCCATATGGAGTTCTGTGAGCTTAGACCACTGGACGTGCCGTTGCAACTGGAAATGAAAAGATTGAGATCATTAGAGATGGCTGGATGTGAGTTCCATCCAAAAGTACTTGATCTGTCACACATGAAGAATCTACACATGGTAAATCTGCAAGGGTGCCTTTCATTAGTGGAGATTTGTGGCTTTGAAGAATTGGAATTCCTTTGCTCCCTATCAGTCGTCGAATGCTTTTCCCTAGAGAGGATGTCAGATCTATCGAAATTGAAAAATCTATCGAAGCTTGAAGTAAGATATTGTTTTAAGCTCGAAAGTCAGCAACGTCTCGACACCTGGGAATCCTTAATTAAACAGAAAATCTATGGTATTATAGAGCCTTATGATGAGGGCATGTTGAACCTCTACTTCCCCTTCCGTGAAGAATTTGAGGAACCCTATTGGTGGCCGTGATTAGTCTTCTGAGTCCGGCGAGCTCAGATCCGCTACATTGTTGGGTGTGTTGCCACTGCCTTCGCCTCTACCATTGCCTCAAGAAGCCCCATTGGCAGCCGGGATATGGTGGCAACAAGTTTCTCACCAGAACTTGCCCTGGTAATTTTAAATTGCACGTCATATGTTTGCGCAATTTCCTCTTTCCCTGTTCAGATCTGGATATGGTGTTTTGTTAACGGGGTTTGATGGGGGAAGTTTCTAGTGTTGGGCTGATGGGGAAAACCGTGCGAATGTACATCTTAGTTTTGATTTGCTTGGTGTGCAGATGGTGGTAAGAACCCCACGATTCAAGAGAAGTTTCTGTTCACATTTGTTGAAGGGCTTAGGGAGTTGAATCTTGCGGTATGTGATAGTAATATCCTCACTTTCGACGACTTCATTGGCAGTGGAAAGTAATTACTTCCTACCTTGAATCCATTTTGCTAATAAAACTGTCGGTTGAGTTGTGTTGGATTTTAGTCCTTGAGTGGCCAGTGTTCTCATCTTAGTTGTATTTTCCATGGTCTCAAGGGTTTGGCTCTGTACGGTTCTTTCTCAAAGCTTCGGTAATACGGCTTGGCCTCTTCAGACTAAAAAACGTCCAGGTGCAATCTGTTGAATCTATTCCTCTTTTCTTGAGCACGTAGAACAATGTATCGGGTTCAAAAGAAAAATAACTTAAAAAAAAAAGGCCGAAGATGGAGTACATAAGATGACCTTTCTGTAAGAGTACTGGTGTGATTTCTCTAATTCACTCATTTACAATCATAATTCATACTGAGTCCTAACTTTGCTTTTGAAATTTCATGCCAACTGTCGAATTGTTGGTGTTGTCATCATCATTATTGTTAAATAGGTTTGATTGCTCGAACAACTTGCTAGAAACTTGGGTGCTTCATAGTACTGGCTGCATTTTCCATTTCCATTTTAGTCAGTCATTTGTGTGTTAGGGCTTAGTATGTCATATTTGCGAACTTATATTTTTTTTTTTTACCTTCTATGGATATCATATATCTTGTTTATTGGTGAAATAAGAGTTATCCGTTGCTATTGAGTGTGTTCATTCCTTCCAGGAAGTAAAAGTCTTGCACAGTTTAGTTCTTCCAATAGTGATCATTGCTGACAATACACTAGTTCTTCTAGCTAGATTATGATATTGTTAATTTTGCAATGGAATAAGTAGAATACTTGTCTTGGTAGTGAGAACAAGGCCTTGGCCTTGATATGATAGCTTTTGAGATTAAAACATAGTGAGATGTTGTTAGGCACTTGCTAACATTTGATATGACATTTTCAGATTAGAACATAGTGATATGTCGAACCAATTCTGTAAGAATGATATGGACTACTTCCTGCTGCTAAAGTAATGAAGTTTTTATATACTCCCAAGGGTGTGAGACGGGTGTTGTTCAGAACCCTTGATATTGCCAGGTCAACTGCAGTTCCTAAAGTCCTTTTCTAAGTCATGTTCAGCTGAGCTGATGTGGGATTTCCAAATTGTTGGAGCATTCATATGAGTATCTTACCATATTGTGGTATTAGTGAGTGTTATGATTAGAAGGACAAATTTGATTTGTACTCTGTTTCATTTTCAGATGACGTATGTACAAAAAAGAGTTCATTACGAGCTATGTGGGATTCGTGAGAGATGGAGCAAAATGATTGTCAGAGAACATAGACAGTAAACTGTTGGTAGGATTCGTCCCACTTTACTATTCTGATGCAATCTTACTAAGGAACTTTTTTTTTGTGTGTGCTGTGGTTTGCTTCACTGTCATCTTATCTTCACCTTCTACCCAGACTCACTGATTTGGAGTGTACTTAATGACGTTTCTCAATTGTTACCCAGAACCATGCTAGGATATATTTTTCTGTTAGGTAGCTACCTCTTCTATTACCACCAATTTTTTCTTGTAGATTTACGACAAGCAAATGTTATTTTTCTTAGGCATAGTAAGAAATGCATACTTTCATCTTGTTTGATTTTCTTTATGATGACACAAGAGTCAAGAATTGCAACGTAGTGTTGTTATAACCGTCAACATGAACGCATGATATTCTGTTGATCTCTAAAGACTTGCGTGCATAAGACAATGCTCAGGCATATGTTGCTATTAGGCTTTTGAGCACTATGCAAGTTCATTTTTTTTCTTAAACCTACCCTTGAGAAATACTGCCACTTGATCAACTAATTTATTTCTCGTTCTGCAACCTGTAGATTGAGATGCAATCTTGCATGATGCGGTCTGTGCTATTCAATGCATAAATTGGTTACCTTTCTGTTGCTGCATATGACGATTTGATTCCATCCCATCTTATCTTCCTTGAAAGCTAGTTAAGAAATTCATTTGACGTATGACAAATTTTCTAGAATGAACATATTTCATTGCTGATTTACCATCTCAGACTTAAATAATGCTGGTGACTTTGCTAGGATTTCACACCGTTGCATTCTCATATGAAGTCTAGTCTCGAGAAACTAACACTACGGGGAAATTATTCTTGTCAAGGCCTAGAAACTCGAAGATGTGCCTGCAGGAGCATATACAAGCCACATCCGCCTTAAAGATTGCTTAGTGCAGAAGGATAACCTGTAAGATGCATGCTTATCATATAACTTCTCTAAGTGAGTTTTGTTCCTTTTTGGGCGAAGTAATTTGAAAATGATTGTTTTATCTACAATCATTATCGTGTGATTGACTTGTCCCTGATTGGTTACCATAGAGATGTCAAATGAAGATTCGTTTGTCGTTTTCGTGACTTTGCATGTGATAATGCCAGGTGCTAACAATATTTCTTTTTGGTTCCAGGGGAGCAGAAGTTATCAAAAGGGCCAAATGAGAAAGGCATTGCATGCACGTTCTCTTTAGGATTCAAATTTACTTTGAAGGGACACGTTTTGCGGAGAATTGGGAACTTTAGCAATAATTTAAATATGTAATATTACTATAGGCAAAGCAGAGGCTATGGTTATGTCTAGATATTATTACACTTTCAAAATTGGTTATAGTGACTCATGAATAGAAAGCCTATCGTGCAAATTCTCTCTTCCGTGATGTTGTAACTATCTTGGCAATTACTCTAGCTTCTGATTCAAATTGTAAGATATGACATACAACATGATTTGACAGATCAATTCCAGCAGAAACCAAGGCGATCAATGCAAATGAACTGCAAAATTGATTTTGATTTATATATGACTTAAACATATAGCAATGTGACTTGATCATTTGCAAAATATGCATAATGTAACTGCACTCTTACACCTTCTGCTTACAATAGCCATTTGCAAGTAAAATTGGTTTTCCCTCTTTAACTGGCAAGATAGTTAGATTGTATGCAGTCTTTGTTCGTTACAAGAAAATGGAATCAGCATAGGATGCAACGGTTTACGGTGAAGGTAATTTGCTATTTGAACACTTTTGACAAGTAACAATAAAATTAGAAAACAAAGAAAAGTTTCCAGGTCAAAGGAAGAGAACTTCCAGTGCTCAACAACATTATTTCATGGCCATACAACATCAGCTTCCCGCGGAACATTTGACATTTCTTCTAGTAGAAGCTCTCTCTCAGCAAGGTCATGGAGGATAATGCCCCAAATAAGGACCTGAGAAATGAACAACTACTAATGACACTCGGTAATGACCAACATAGAATCAACCTAACAGTGAGGTAATTCATGCATGACTGTTGAAACTTGGCACATACCAGGAGGGCTGGGAGGTGGTGGAGATGGACGCAGAGGATAAGCCGAAGGGGGAGGAGGATAGGCTGTTGGAGGATGGGGAAAATGCGGTGGAGGTGGGTACGTCACTGAATATGGTTGATACAATGGGTATGCAGGAGCTGTCGCAAGGTATGGTGTGGCGAGTGCAGCAAAAGGAGGAGCCGATGCAGGAGGAGGTGCAGAGTATGAAAGCAACTAACTGAAGAAGCTACATATGGTGGTGCAGATGGCGCACAGCTTGCTCCTGGTTTCTACAATGGAACAAGCACGATACTTTTAAGAATCCACTAGAGAATGATCATGGTAATTGGTGATGATGATATTCAATACCAAATGAAATGGGTACTTACCATTGCATTTGCATAGTGTAATACCAAGTGTGCTTCTCTGGCATATCTGGAATCAGAGAAAAAATAAGCACTTTGATTTAGACAATCAAAACCTTTCCTTCTAGAGGATAGTAATGCATATGACAAGTGATAGTTGTCCTACTTCATAATTTGAGGCCACGGACATAGACTGGGGCTATGTGTTGGGTGGATATGTTATACATGTACAAAGAAATAGCAGAGGTGAGGAGAATTTGCTAGAAAATCCATAATCTGCATCACAACTTGTGTGGAAGACAGAATGAGACAGAAGAACCCGGTAAGTTGTCATTGGACTATGTTTGATTTTTTAGAGGGTAGTAACCCATCATTTGCATGATGTAATATCAAGCATGCTTCTCTGGCATATCTGGAATCAGAGAATAAACAGGCACTTTGATATAGGCAATCAAAACCTTTCTTTCTAGAGAGTAGTAATGCAAATGCTAAGTAACGGTTGTCCTACTTTAAAATTTGATGCCACGGAGATAGATTGCGGGTATCTGTTGGGTAGATATGTTATACACGTATAAAGGAATAGCGGAGGAGAGGAAAATCTGCTAGAAAATCCATCATATGGATCACAACTCATATGGAAAAAAGAATGAAGAACCCAATAAGTTGTCATTGGACCATCTTCATCTTTTCCCTCCCATGTTTTACATTTATCCAAAGGTATATATATACCGAGTCATACCGTACTGCACGTCTTCAGCCTAAGCAGGAGAATATGTAATTGGTTGCCTATACTGTTCAATGAAACAAAACATGTGAACAGTATTACCAGGAACTCACATTATACTGTTGTGAAACAAGTGAATTAGAGAAATCACGCCACTATTCTTTCAGAGGTCATCTTATGTACCCCGTCTTCTGGCATATTTTTCTTGTATGTTGCTTTTGAACCCGAGAGATAATTCTACATGCATAAGAAAAGAGGAATAGATTCTACAGATCGTACCTACCCATTTTTCAGTCTGAAGAGTCCAGGCTGTATTATCGAAGCTCTGAGAAAGAACCTTATGGAGCCAAACCCTGAGACCATGGAAAACACAACTAGGATAAGAACTCTAGCCACTCAAGGACCAAAATCTGAAACAACTCAAAAACAGTTTTGTTAGCAAAATGGAAATACTATAAGGAGGAGCTGATGTGGGAGTAGGTATGAAGTACAAAGGCACCAAAGGAGTCGAAGAAGCTACATATGGCAGTGCAGATAGTGCACAGCTTGCTTCCGGTTTCTACAACAGCACAAGCACAATATTGCTCAGAATCCACTAAAGAATGATCATGGTAAATGGTCATGACGATGTTCTATACCGGAGGCAGCAGCAACATGCCAGAGAATGCAGCAGATCTGACCTTGCTGGACACAAACGACAAATTGGAGCCACTGACAGGACTCCTGGAGGGGACAGCAGAGTCGACACACCAGAGAATGCAGCAGATTGGGAGCGAAGACAAGAGAGAGTGAATTTTGTAAAGAAGATGGGAGAGAGAGATAGAAAGAGCGTCTTCTTCATGGGACCACTCGTTGACGTGGCTCCATGCGTCACTCACTGGGTGGAGAGGGACTATGCTCACGTGGTGGAGCAGGACCACCTAATAACTTCTCTATGAAGAGAAGGAATATGGAGAGTAGTACGTTGCAAAGCTTGGCATATGACCTCAACCAAAAATTATTTGTCTTCTGCTGCAGGATTAGGCTTCCAAAGACCAAAAATAGATGAAGCTGAAGGCAACGCTCAAATCATGCCAAAACTTCAACCTAGGCTGACGAGGAGGGAGAGATCTGATGAATTAGGCTACACACTGATAGAGTCACCACAAATAAGAAAGAATAAAAAGGGCAACTAGACAATCAGCCCCACCAATAAAGAATGAATCAGGCGTGGAAACTTGCAATGTCAGTCTCATACAGACACAACTTGTATTCATTCCTTCCTTGCATGAACTGTCTCAGTGCATGAAAACATGGCAATAAACGGTAGCAAATATCTTCTAATGTCATCGTGAAATACAATTGCTGTCTTGTGTTGTTATCTCACGAAGAGTTTCTTCAGAGACGACAATAAAAAAAATCTGCACAGCATCATGCAAACAACTCAGTCGCACCAAAACCACCTCAGCATCATTCAAACAAGTCAACCCCTCAAACACCAACTCAGCAACATCAAAGTAAACTAATATGCACTCTGCCCAACAAGAAGTACCCCTCTCGTTCTAGCATAGAGGGCAAACTTCATCCTCCCAATAAAAATTTATATGACACTCTTCCAAAATTGCAGTACCATAATACGTGACCCATTTTTAAGGAAAGGAAAGCATCAACTTGCTTCCAACTACAGGCAAAAACAGCATCTACAAGTCAGGACTTGCCCAATGAATAGGGTTCTTACATTCACCATCATTTAGATCCATGTCAGCAGGCAGACAACTCTCCACGGCTGTTTGAAGTTCCTCAAGCCCAGGACCATGGTTGTCATTTTAAAGCTGCCAAGGAACCTAGGCTGGGAATTTACAGAGACTTGTGTAGAGAATGTCTTAGGCTTGAATGCCAGATTGGGGGATTAAAGTGTGCATTTGCCTCCCTGTCATCCAGTGCAATCACGGTAGTTAATCGGGCCAAAACTCTTTAACGGATCCGTATAAGCACGCTGGTGCTTTTGTTTATCTAATTGATTTCATGAATAGGGTGATGCAACACCATTAGCACATCAGTAAAGTTATAAGAGAGTAATCAGGCACAAGCAGCAGGGGTGTGGCAACAACCTACGGTTGATTTACAACACTCTCACCAAAAGTTTAAAATTGATCACAAAGATCTGAAAATTTGTGCACCACTAGGGCAATCAATGGCTTACAAAGTGAGTTAAAGGGATTACTATTCATCCATCAAAAGTAGCATTTAGAGACATCTCTTTGCCAGAGCAATGTGTGACATTACACCTTCGCATACATTAAAAGAAGGAAAATTCCAGGTGCTCTGTCCTCAAAAATATCAAGCTGACATATCTTCCTCTTAGCAGGTACAGATAGATTCTTAGCTGGCTTAAAGAAGGATTCTAATCTGTAGAAAATATATGAAAGGAATCATTGGATAAAAGAAGGTGCATTTTGGAAGTCACTTTCTTTTGTTCAAGCTTTAGTTATCAGCCTTGTGATGACTCGTACTTAGCTGCCTTAATCTTCTCTATCGCCTGATAGACATGATAATACTACATTGAAAACATGTAAGCTCTCTCCTTCAAAGGAAAAGAAGCAACTTCCTCATGTAGGCAACTGACCAACGCATTACTGAAGATAGAAGCCATACCTTCATCACTCTGTCTATTGTTGAACCTATTCTCATTCATGAGAAAGGAAATTAAGCCTTGAAAGCGAAATGACAATCAGTTAGGAAACGAGTCAAAAATTCAAAAAGTGATATGTTGCAAGTAAATCCCAATATGAAAATGGCCCACCTCCTCGTTTGGAGCAGTCCATTTTATCTCAGGTTGTTCTTCTTTAGAAACTATTGGTTCCTGGAAAACAGAGACAAAATCAAACTTCACATCAAATGGGACAAAAATATCGCACCTAAGGAAACCAAACTGAGACCAACCTCCACAATTTTTTTACTGAATTTCTCTGTCTTCCTTGTTCTGAGACTGCAGGCAATAAAAAAGAGCTCACAAAGCCTTTTTGCACTGTGTTTCTGCATGCTTATGTGTGTGCATGGGAGTGAAAGAGAGAGAGATGCATATAATGCAATGGCTACTGCCAACTCCTTTGAGGCATCTGTCCTCTTTGAAAAACCACTCAGACTCATCCAAGGTAACTAAACGTATTGATAGGTAATTCCGATAACGAGAAAAGAGAAGGCTACATACTAATAAAATACCGTTTTGCAAGCTCTTGCTTCTTCAAATCAGGAGGTTCACCATCAAACACGTAGCTATTGTAACAACAGGAAAACATAATTCAGAGAAGCATGAGCTTCATTCTCCCAGTATTCTATCCCAACGAAAACAAAGGTGGTAAAAAAAAAAATTTACTCTGGCTTTATCCACGCCTCCAACAGCCTAATGGTCCGGTAAAACATGCCTTGCAAATGACTACACGGGAAAGCAAATCTAAAGGCAGCTCAAAGTCAACACTTTCCAAGCGCAAAGACCACATCGCAAGTACTGAACAATGTGATATGCGTCGATCTCATATACATAAAATTGAGTCCAAGAGATAACATCCGAAGCATCAAAACATAAGGCTAGTGTACTTGGTGACTTCACCAGCCTCATTGGTGAGCATCCGAGTCCCCTTCCTCCCCACCACAACCTAATCCACCAATCAAAAGAACCAAAAAAACTCCCAAAACTCGAAATCGAAATCCCAACGGACAACCGAAACGCGCAATCGCAAGCATCAAATTCACAAAAGCAACTTAACGAGGAACCCATAGATGCTCATGCTGGCATCGACGGCAATACTCCGGCCGAAGTAGCTCGCGAGCTTCTGCTGCTTCATCGCGTTCGGGGCATATTGTCCACCGGTAGCTTCGTCAGTCCCTATCGAAATCGACGGACCAGGCTCAATGAACAACATATGGAGATGATCGGATTGAAGAAGACGGAGGTCGAACTGAGCTACCTTGATTGCCATATCGGGGAGAGAGAGATCGGTTGCAGTGGAAATCAAGGACTTCGAGCTCTTCCGGTTCCCGCCTAATTTGGAGACTAACGCGTTTTGGGGGGTGAAGCGTGCGAGTCACGCGCAGGTGTCGCGAGTGGGACACTGTTAATTTAGTACTAGCGATAAACGCTTGGACACGAAACTGAAAAATAATAAGTGAGACCATATTCATAGGCTCCAGGTTGAATGAACTCGGGCCTTGAATATTATTTCGAAACGACCCGCTTATAATTTATATTTTTAACAACTAGATTTATTTCATAAGCGTGATGTGATTATTAGGAATTCGCAACAAAATAAAATTTTTGCGAATATGAAGTTGACCGGAAAAATTATCTAATCAGTTCTAAACTAATTATTCGAATGTTTTAGTTCAGTCCTTAATATTTTTTAATCTTGCAAATTCAATTTTAAAATTTTTTAATTACGTTAATTTAGTCTTAACTTTTGTACGAAATTTCAATAAAATCATTTTGATCAATGTCTACCGAGATGTGATGGCGTATCACGTATAGTAGTTAGTGATGATTGGACTGCTACATCAATGATTATAGTTCATACAAGAATTCGATGAAATAAATAAATTGGAATTTTACGGAAAAGTGAACTAAAAAAATTAAAAAATTTAAGACTCAGTTGGTGCATCTATAAAAAGCGTATGACTTTTGCCCGCATAACTGTTGTCATGTCCTTTGTGGTCGAACTCCAACTTAACTCCGCAATCCAATGTTGTCAGTACATGGTCCCTCATTTTCCAAACGAACGAGGCATGGCATTACCTGGACGTGGTTAGTGAAGGGTCTCCATTCGTCATCTGGTGAAAGCTCAAATATACTTCATCTTTTTAGGGATCGATAATATCGTGCGAATCCAAATAGTCGGCTCTAGATCTGGTGCCGCAACTTTCTTGCTTTTTCGTGCTAAAATATACACATCCCGGATTCTTTTAGGAAATTAATTATTTACCATTAGACTTCGATTGTTTTGTGAAAGTCTAATGATTTGAAAAACCTTTTAACAAAAGAAAAATATTGCGCTTGCATCACTTAAAATAGTTAATCAATGAAAAATGCTTTCTGTTAAAAAAAAATTCGTTGAAGATTGAAAAATGTTATCATTGACTTCTTTTTGTAAATAATATAAGTTATCATTTTTTTAGGAAATCTTTTTTAAAGGAGATATTTGTTTGTAATGGTTTTGATCGTGGGAGAATAACCGAGAGTTCCCAGATATAGTTAAGAGTCCACAAATCTTTGCTATGAGATGACGAACCTTTATGACATGTCGTGAAAGTACCACATGATATGTACGTATTGGAAGTATTACTCGTGTGATATGCACATTCACACTCCTATGTTTTCTTGAGATTTCCAAAATATCAAAATTAAATCCACAACTGATGATAATAATAACTTCTCGATTGTAGTAATTGAGTAGATGGAAATGTTGAATTCATGTAGAGGTCTAAATCAATGAATTGATTGATAGGGATCGGAGTATTTGAAAGGGTTTTATCTAGTTCATAATTTAGCCATGGTACTATTCTACCCATGTCCGTAGGGAAGATAAAATGGACAATAGTAATTCTTCATGTTTTAGATGAGATATTCGATGGATCAACCATGTTGAATTTGACATATTCAACCGAAACAACCGATATTGAGTTCTCAACAGCCGAGAGGATGGTGGTGGCGATGAATTTATTGGTGTGGTGAACCTTCTCAAAGGAAAATACTAAGGGAAGGCTGATAGATTGTTAAGCGGGGACAAACGATTACTCATAAAAGAGATGTACCATCACTCAACGCAAAGTCTCTTAAGCACGTATCAATCGCAACTTTGGAGTTATATTTAAATCATCTACATATACAAATCAATTTATTTAGAAGTCAACACTAATATATGATGGGTGATCATGTGGTTATGCAAACAAGAATTTACACACTCAATAATTAGACTAGTAAATTAATTACTCTACGGAAAGAAAGAATGTTGATGTTCTAAACAAAATAAAAAACTAAGCTCCGTTATGTCCAAAGCACCAAAGGTTCTGCAAAATGTTGACTAGAAAGCAAACGATAATGGATGTGCAAACCCTAGAGTGCCAAAAGTTACGAAAAGTACACTTAAGTACCAAAATTGGAGCAAAATGCATCAGTTAAGTGCTAACAGTGAGAAAATCGATCAAAATGCACATGTGGCATTTTCTAGCAACTTTGTTTGTTGAAGTGGAAATTTTAAAAAGATAAATTATCCACATGGCAAAAAAAATGCTATATTAACTAAAAAAACCCCAAAAATTGATTTTGTTTTAAAAGAAAAAGGTGAGGGTCAAGTAAGGGCTATGCAACCCTCGTCGCCGCTGCCATCGCCTCGTGACCATTGCCGAGAAGGGCCAACGACAGTGGGGCGGGGGTCCGGCTGGGGTCGTTAGGCCCTAGCTAGTGGTCGGTGACCCTAGCCGACTCACGACCCTGGCCGACTCATGACCCTAGCTGACCCCCTCCCCACCATCACCGGCCCTTCTTGGTGATGGTAGGGTAGTGATGGTGATGGTGGCTACAAGGGCTGCACAGCCGTCACCTAACCCTCCCCTTTCTTTTTAAAAATTTGTTTTTATGTTATTTAATTAATATTTATATTAAATGTTATGTCAGAGCCAAAACGAAGTCGTTTTGGTTGAGTTTTTGCTGACTCAGTTTTCGGGCAAGCCATCTAGGCGAGTGATATTATTAGAATAAGTCATGTCGAATTTCTGACAATCTTCGCTGGAAGACCACCGGAGGTAGCACTTAAGTAATCTAATTAAAAAAAAAAAAAAGACACTTAAGTGTACATTTCGTAACTTTTGGCACTTAAGTGTCTCCCTATGCCAAGTTTTAAGACTTGAGCTATTTTTTTGCTAACAATAATTTAATGTATGCATGATCTAGACATGATTCTAAACGCAATACTAATGAATTCTTTTTGGGTTTTCTTATTTGAAATGAACATGATTTAATTTAAATGTTATGATTATATGAGTTCTAACTTAACATGCATTAATGGACTATACACAATTTTAAATGATGTGCAAGCTATACTAATGACTCACTTGCAACCTATATACGATTCTTTTGACATTAAGAATTTTTATCTGAAAATGAACATTTACACAAATGTCAAAAACTCAGGGCCACATTGATATAGATACAACGTTTGATTGGATTTTTTTAAATTTTCTCTAATATTGTCAAAAAAAAAAAGAAAAAAGAAGCTCAAGTTCACCTTCACGTTGTATTCTTACTTCACTTTGTATAATCTATTTTTAAAGCTGCGAAAAACTAATTGAAAATTTGTTATTAATGAATGGGACATGGAAACTCCTAGGATGGCAACCCATCGGTTGATCAAATGGAAACTTCTAGGAAACATTTATTAACACTTTACGTAATTTTTAATGTAAACTACAATAAATATTAGCATTTTATATTTGCAATAAGCTCTCGGGAAGGATCCCTTCAGAACAAACACAACTCACTTCCTTAGCATTCTTCAATGTGTCAGACAACCATCTCTTGAGAGTTAATATTAGAATTTTACGTAATTTTTAATCACCGTTGAAACAATAATAAACTGAAATTATTACTGCGTAAACATCTCTAATATATTATATCAGTGCAACTATCTAAATATATTCACTGGAAAACTGAGGCTTGAGGATGCAAATCGTTAGCTACATAATTGGTATTATGAATTCTTATAAATTAACTATTCCGAAAAATGTGGGAGAAAAACCTTAAAGGAATTGGTCTCTCTAATATCTTCGTAGACATCATCACGTAGCAACGCTTGAGGAATCAATGAATGAATTTTGGGGGGTTTCTTTTCTGTTGTATGTTAAATTTTTTTAAAATTTTTTACCTTGTACTTTTTTTCTAACATGGCTCTGCATCATCGTCTTATTCAATAAAAAATTGCGAAAAAAGAAACGTGTAGAATTCCCGACATGCAACACCAGCAAAATTGGGCAGATCGTCATTGAAAGGACTCAATTATATTAAATCAAAACGTGCAAGATTTTAATTATATCATTTCATTGAAATGGTAATGGTAATGGTGCCCAACTTAAACTCTGAATCAAACTTAGCTACTCCACTCATACGATGACATAAATTTGAAAAACTACCTTATTCTTCCTGCAAATATTTTCAAGAAAGGTTTTAACTTTTACTTCAAATCTCTATCAACTTACCATTAGTTATTAGAGTTGGTTGATTTATTTTTGCGTGTTGCTTGATGTGATTCCCAAATTGAGTTTTAACAGCGGCCAAAATATTTGGCATGCAAAACGTCCGAATGATAATGAGCAAGTCCAAGATGCGCTGTTCTTTGCAGTTCTCAAAAACCTAACATCGGACCTATCGAGTTGTTTCGGGGACTCCTAGTTCCCCCCCTCATCGCACCTCATGGAAACTAAACTAAGTCGACTGCTCCTTTGGAAACTGCAAGAGCCCGTCAACTTTTCTTGAATCACGGGCTTTATAAAACCCTCTATAAATACTCCTCTGCATCCTCCAAAACCACGCACACCCTCAGTGAAATCGGAAACACATCTGCAGTTCAAATCTTGCATTAGAAAGATTATAAGACAAAAGGGGAGATGGAGAGGAGAAGCTGCTGCCCCAGAAGCTATGCAAGCCCGCCGTGCAGCTCGACGTGGAAGAACAAACCGACCACGACTCCAAAGAAGGAAGAGGCTGTGAAGACTGAAGCAACTGTGGTGCAGATGCAAATGCGATGAAGCTTGCTGAGATCGAAGAGAAGGTCACTGTTAAGGAAGAATTCAAGGCCAAAGTTGGATGTGATGCTTCTTCCTTCAGCAAGTGACAAGTTAAATGGGATGGCACGTAGCAGGATTAGGGGCAAAATTATATGTTCTTGTTGGGCTTATTGGATTGGAGTTGGACTGATTTTGTTGGGCCTTATGTGATTTCATGGTAATTGTGATTTGATTATTCCCCCTAAATAAATAAAGTACGTGCTTATTTATTGCTCTCAATTTTTTTTTAGGTGATTTATGTGTTTTACGACATAATCTTTGAAGAGTGGGATTTCTTTGCCTTGATTAATCCAGAAATTTCTTTACTTAATATTTTTTGTGCGGTCATGAAATTAGAAATCGTTTCATTTACGCCCTCTTCTCAACATATAAATTTAATAAATGGAAGTTTATATGTTCTTATCTTACAAAGTAGAAAGTTGTTTAAATTATTACCAATGTGTCACACAGTAATTTGAACAAAATCATTGGTCTTGAAATAAGCCGGACCTCATCTCATCGCTAGGGGTGAAGAAAAAACCCAGGAGCCCATCAACCCAGATCGAACCGATATGACTTTCGGGCCCAAGCAGGCTCAAGCCAAGATTTCGGTCCTAATTTCAAAATATAAGTATATTAATGATATATAATAAATAAGTATAAAGAATAGAAAAACGCATTATATTTTCCAAACACTTTAAAAAACTCATAAATAAGTTTAAAATATATTATCAAAATCAAATGAGCGAAAAATGATCCATCCACAATGGTTGGACTAGAAAAAGTGGCAACAAAGATAGAAAAAAAGTAAACTTTTTCGACCTACTAAAAAGGATATGACATTTTATAATTGGGAAATTTAATGCCAGAACCTGATTATATGTTAATTACAAAAATTGCCTTTATTTCATTTTCAATCCCAATGTTATCTATTAAATATACACAGTTATATCAATCTTATTTGACGGAAAATTAGCTCGAAACTTGAGCTCTGATAAATCATTTGCGAAGTTACCTATGCTATATTAAGATCTTAAGGTTATATAATTTTTAAAGTCCAAGAGAAATTTAATTATAACCGAACACTTTCAGCAACAAACAATATTTCAAGCACAAATTCTCATTTTATACGATTGCTGGATTTTAAATTTGTATTACAATTGATCTTAAAAATATTTAAATCTAATGTTGCAGTTATGTACATTTTCTAGTTGAAGATTTGCAATACACAAGTTTTGGATCAATTCTGAAGAAGTAGAGAAAACCACTGAAAATGAAGGTGCAGATTTGCTATGGTGAAACTTAAAGTTCGAAAATCCGTCTCGATGAAGCATCCCAAATATTTTTAGCATGGATAGGTCGGGATAGATTTTCGAGCTTTATTGTGTATATTTCAGGGGGACCAAGCTTTTAGCCTTCGCACTATGTAGCCTGAAAATGGCTCAGCTTCATTGTTCTTTTATTATATATATTTGTAGAATTTCATTAGAGATTTTTTAATAGTATACGAAAAGAATGAAATTTTACAAGTGACAAATTAATTTCAATTTTATAAGAAATTCACAACATTTTGGGCCTAGCCCGACCCGAACCCCAAAAGCCCGACATAAATGTTGATGGGCTAGATAGTCCATTTTGGGTCCAGGCTTTTTTTTGGGGTCGAAAATTCCAGGCCTAAAAGTTCAGGCCATGCCAAAAATTGGCTACAAGCCTGACCTGGCCCACCATTCTCTAGGGCCCACAACTCTTGATTTTCCCACTTGCATGGAGAAAACTAAGGGACTTGACACTTGGGCTCCATTCGTTTCACAAAAAATATAGCGTTTTTGGAAAATATGATATTTGCCGCACCACCCTTTTTTATGTGATATTTCCATTTTTTATTCATTTTTCTTCTAACGGATAATAACGTCTTTTTACTTATTCACACTTTCTTCACCTTCATTTTCCCATTCTTTTCTTATTTTCTTCAATTTCATTTTCCAAACATTTCCAAAAAAATTTATTTTCTTTGCCCTATATTTTTCTTCACCTCCCAAATTTTTTTTTACCAAACATCGTGTAGTTAGATTTGATTTAGGGTCCATTAGTAGACATTCACTTTATTTTCTTTGCCTCAAATTTTCATTCTATAGAAAAGTTAAGCAAAGTGAATTTCAAGCGCCTATAATAAATAATTATAATAATAGATAACTCACATTATAAATAAACATATGTCTGATTTTTTATTTTTTTTGTAATTATTGAGAATTACTGTAAACTGAAGTGATAGGATTTGTTAATACCAAAAAAAGTAATAGGATTCATTTTTCTTAACTAACAATATAATTAGTTTGCAATTGAGACATCTATAATTTTCAATTTCATCTGGTTAAAAAATTGAATTATTAAAATAGATTATAAACTATGACCTTGCAAATGGACTAAGATATAATTTTATCCTATTGTATTCTCTTCAAAAATTAAGTGAGATATATTTAAGTTATATCACAAGCTATACATAAATAATATATTGTAGTAACATATGATCAACACTCATGTTAGGTGTTTTGACCTGGTAGTACCGGTTAGTAAGTTGTGGTGTCAAACAAAAGGATTTCTATTATTGATTTTTTGCACATCCTCTACATTAAAGTGAATTTCTTTCTTTAAGTGAATTTTATTAACTAATGGAATAACCTATCTTCATACTATGAATAATTTCTTTTTGGGTGATGATAATGTATTTTAACTTTTGCTGTAACTAATTCCATTGCAATAGGAGACGCTAGCGAAAATATTCATTTAATGAATAAGCTATCCTTCTTGTTATGAATGATTATGAATAAGAGACATTATATCTTTTTTCTACATTCTAGTTTTCTTCAATTCACATTTAATATATTTCGTAGATTTTACTTAAATATTTAAAAATTGAGATTGTGGTCCCTAGAGCTTTGAAATATGTGGTTTGGACTCTTGATCATTGGATTTGTCAAACATTGGCCACGGTTTTTGCATATAAGGAAGTCACGCAGTAGATAGTTTTGTACCCTTATGTAAAAGAGTTCAAAAGTGATCCAATGACATTTTTAAAATTTGAATCCCGTGTGAGTACGTTAACTCAAATTAAATGCAAGTATTAGGAAACAAAAATACAAGTCAGTACTTATGGCTAAAGTACATGATAAAATAATTACATTAATTTGAAGTGACAAAAATAAAATATCTTTGAATCTTAGGCTAGGTGGACGAATGATTATCCTACTTTAGTGCAAGCTAGAGACTACAATTACGCGAAAAAATAATTTTAGAGACAATGAGATCAAAGTCATAAGTTCTCAAATAATTCATAGATATTCTTGAAAGAGAGAGGGCCCAATCCAAGATGATATGGCGCACATAATGAACTGGTGACCCCTTCAAGTGGTTGGTGACCCCGCTTGCCATGTGAAGTAACCCCCAAAAAATGAGAGAAAAAGAAGAATATAACTATAATAAAAAATTAAAAGAATATTTACATTAGTGACAACTACGCCACTTAGGGCAGCAAGCACTAACCGGATTGTTACATCAGCAATTCCAATTAAAATTAGTCAAAAGGATTAAATTAGTAATTTATTAAAATATTTAGGACTAAATTTGCAAATCTTTAAAAGGTTCATGACTAACTTAACACAATTAAAGATTTAGAATTGAAATTGCACAATGCCAAAAGGTTTATGACTAAATTAGTATAATTAAAAGTTATTTTTGATAAAGAAAAAGAGTTTATGACTGTAGTTACAAAATTGTAACCATTACAACGTGTGTATCGGATCAATAAGACTTAGAGCCAATAGACAAATTGAAAAGTTTGATGTACATCAAATGTATGTAATATTGTTGGACATTTAGATTTCTAAATCACCTAAAAGACATTGTGAGAACCATGTATCAAGTCTCGTTGGAAAACACAAGTTTTCATATTTTTATCGGAAAATCCCAAACCGTAATATTTTGCCCGTCATATCACTTATAAATTAAGCCTATACCACATCTAATGATACCGCCGGTCTCTCATCTCACCTTAATCATGATCCCATGCTTGTAAGCACAATCACCTGTAGAGATAGGTATACCATCACGCGTGTTGACCTTGCGAGTAGGCGGTCACCTTTCTTTCATGCACCTTCGAGGAAAACTAGGGGAAGAGCTAGCGGCATTTCAAGGTTGAACATCGACCAGAGTCTTTTTTCTTTTTTTTTAAATTTACTTGTCTTTTTTTAAATTTCGAGGAAAATTAGGGGAAGAACTATAAGCACTCCAAAGTTGAACGTCGACCATAGTCTATTTTTAAATTTCGACGAAAATCAGGGAAAGAGCTAGAGGTACTCCAAGGTTACACGTTGACTAGAGTCTTTGACGGTGGTGGAGGCGATGACAACCTGATGAGTCCAGCGAGCAATTGATTGCATTGTGGGGGCGGGTTTGTTATTAATATTCATGTTTAGTTTGTGCCGTGAATAATATAACATTTTAAAAAGTATTTTATAAAAAAAATTGTCTATATCATCACTTAACTAAAACATGAAAATAAACTAAAAAATATTTTTCGTAGTTTGATAAATAATAATTTATTATACGGGAGCTATCGACTTGCGCATGAAACTAAAGAACCGAGCAAGAGTATCAAGGTCCAGGACATGGATTTTTGTCTTCCCGACATGAGCATTGATCTAGAGGACCCGATGCCTATGCCCTGGACTAAGTCCATCAAGGTTGGGCTTGGAACCCAAACCCCAATGCTTGAGCCTGGTTTCATTGAGACCCCTGGTGCTAGTGTGTCAGACCTTGGTGCTAGCGCCTACACTTGTCTCTAGGACACAATAGAGGCCCAAGTCCCCCGCATGCAGACCGATGTCCATTGAGTGTAGCTCAACTCTCCAATAACCAAGGTCGAGCATGGACGTGAGGATTCCAAACTTGGCCTCGGGCATTAGGGACCTAAGTGCGGGTGCCAAGGTCCAAGGCCTGGCCTTGATGTAAAATGATTTTCTATTTTCTCCAAATCGCAAAAAGAAGAAGAAGCACCATCATGCATCTTAAGGAGGATCAGCGGCTAAAATCAGCAGCCCTACCACCAACACCTAGCCGCACCGGCGATATCCCCCCAAAAAAAAAGAAAAAAGAAAAACTTGTGGAGGGGGAAGAAGAAGAAGCAGGAGGAGGAGCAAGGCTTTCATTCCATACGGTGACTCTCCGGCCACCTTCTTCTGTCTCTATTCGAGCGCTGCGGACTTCGCCAATCGCTCACAGGTGCTCCAATCTCCTCCTCCTCCTTCTTTTTCTTCTTCTTCTACTTCTTCTGCTGTTGCTTTGATCACCTGATAAGAAAAAAGAGAAGAAGCTCGGATCTCTAATTGTTGCTCCATTGCTCCCTGGAAATCGGGACTCCGGATTCGGTCCCTCAGGTCTCTGTCTTGGCTTTTTCTCTGTTCCCGAGGCTACGCCCGAGACCGCGAGGTTCTTATATAGAGAGGTAGAGGATTTGATACCTGTGGTGTTCAAAGGTCCTGCAATGGAGATTGGGACGAGTTCATCGGCATCATCCGGATCTTCATATGAGATTTTTCTAAGCTTTCGAGGAGTCGACACCCGTCATGGATTCACCGATTGCCTGTACCATGCCATGGATGGGGCTGGGATCGGTGTCTTTATTGATGATGAATCCCTTCGTGTTGGTGAAAAAATTGGTTATGAACTTCTACAAGCAATTGAGAACTCCAAAATCTACATCCCCATATTCTCCAAGAATTATGCTACGAGTCACTGGTGCCTCTGAGAGCTCACACACATGGCCGAGTGCACCTCGAAATCGAATAAAAATAAAGAGATTCTACCCATTTTCTTGGACGTGGAACCTGAAGACGTCCAGCTCAAAACAGAATTATACAGCCAGGCTCTTGCAAAGCTCCAGGAAAAGTTTAGTACAGAAGTGGAGTCATGGAAAGAGGCTCTCAATGAGGTGGGCAAGATAAAGGGATGGAACTTGAAGAAAGATCAAGGGTAAATGTCTTTAACTTGTCAACTGTCATCTGTAAATTTTGTATTCCTCCCAGTTCAGTTTGATTGTGGTATTGTTGGTGAAATTATAGTTTACTCGTTTAGTTGATTTTATATAGTTTAAATAGCAATCACCACAATGGCTGCTGCTGCTATCAGCCACTATAGCAGCGAGAACGGAATTCTCACTAGTGGCCCTTATCGGCGCTATCGTTGCAATAGCTCCAGTCATTGGCACTATTGCGGTGGTAGCGCACCCTACTTGTCCTGATTCTCCCTCTCCTTGTACTCTTAGTCTCTGACACGGTAGCCAGGAACAGTAATATATCTTCGAAGAGCTCCACCAAGCTGTCGGCCAGCCACCACAGCAACTCGCCCGTCAGTCGCCGCCACTGCTTCATCAGCCCGACACTAAGCAGCCAGAAGCCGGATCTGATCCACTCAGCCCCACACTTTCTCTCTCTCAGTCACGGTGGCGAGTTGGATCTGGGATCTGGATGCCCATATCTGATGTCGCTGACCTTGGCCCAAGGCTGATGAGGCCATCCCCGGCAATTGCAAGGCCATAACCCACGTGACGTGGAGAATTGAGGCATAGCCGAGATGGCCACGGTGTAGGCATGGCAATGGTGGGGGCTGACGGTGATGGTGACTGAAGTTGGGAAGCTAAGAGAGACCGGCAAAAATCATAATCATATTAATGTCTAGATTCTTTTGCCAAATTTGCACATAACGTGTGAGCAATTTAGTCACTTTGGGAGTTTTATGTAGAAGTTATCCCTAACATGGTTGTTATCTTGCAGCCAAGGAGATCTTATATGTTCAGTAATTCGAACGGTTTCACTGAAGCTGAAGGTTGCATATGAAAATGTGACTGACCATCTAGTCGGAGTTGATGATCGTGTAGAAGATATAATTAAAAAGTTGGATGTGGAATCTGATAGTGTATGATTTCTTGGAATCCACGGAATGGGCGGTGTTGGCAAAACAACTCTTGCTAAGGTCGTCTTTAACACACTATCTTCTAGCTTTGACGGACATTGTTTCCTTGCATATGTTCGGGAATCATCAAAAGGCAATAATGGTATGGTAAATTTGCAAAAACAACTATTATCCAGGCTCCTTGATTCTCATTTTGTCGACAAAATTTATAACGTGAATGATGGGATCAACATGATTAAGAGAGGAGTACTTAAAAATAAAAAAGTTCTCATTGTTCTTGACGATGTGGATGAGAAAGAACAAATTGAAAGTCTAGCGAAAAAAGGTGATTGGTTTGGTTTTGGTAGTAGGATTATCATAACTACTAGGGACCAAAGAGTTCTAATGATTGAGGGAGAAGCAAGGGGGGAACGCCCTATAGAAAAATCAACAAATGTTTCGACTTATGAGGCATGTGAAATGGAATTTCATCATGCTCTTAAGCTTTTTAGCAGGCATGCCTTTAGAAGAGACTCCCCATCATATGATTATGTCTCCCTTTCAAAAAAAGTTGTCTCCACTTTGGGAAATCTTCCTTTAGCTCTTGAAATTATAGGTTCATCCCTAAATGGTAAACCCATAGCATTTTGGGTAGACACATTGGAGAAGCTAACAGAAGCTCCTCCCATGGGAGTCCAAAGAAAATTGCGGATAACTTATGAAAGTTTAGATCATGCACAAAAGCAAGTATTCCTAGATATAGCTTGTTTCTTTGTTAATAAGGACCAAACATACCCTCTCTACATGTGGAAGGATTGTCGATACTACCCACTCGAAGACCTTGAAGTCCTCCATCTTATGTCCTTGATAAAAATCAAGGGTGACAATACTTTCTGGATGCACGACCAAGTGCGAGACCTGGGAAGGGAAATCATCCGTCAAGAGAATTTCAATGATCCTTGCATGCGTAGTAGACTGTGGGATCTTGAGGAAGTCTTGAGCATTCTAGAGCACAAGGAGGTAAAAAAGGAACAAGAATTTATTTTCCTATGAATTGTTGTAGACTATTCTTGAAAAAGGAAAAATTAATGTCTATTAGCACTTGAAATTGTTCGCTTTTGACCTTCATAGTGGAACTTCTTGGTGTTTCTATTGTCAGGGAAGTAGGAATATAGAAGCACTGTCTATAGGATATCGTGGAAATGATGAAGATGGAGATGAAGATGTTATTCTAAAGCATGATGAATTTGCCAATCTACGGAAGCTACGGTTCTTTGAAGGGGATAGAGTGTTCTTTGTTGGAGACTTCAATAATCTTTTCCCCAATTTAAAATGGCTTTCTTTGCCAACTTGCCCTCCCAATTTTGAAGCAACAAACTTTCATCCGATCAATTTAGTCATTCTTGACCTTTCAGGGAGCCATTTTTCAGAGGAATGGACTGGCTGGAACTAATTCAAAGTACAATTTGAATCCAACTCCTTGCATATGCATATCGTTTCTTTTATAATTTTTTTTTATAAGTCATTTCTCAGTATGAATTTTATCAAATTATTTTGCAGGTGGCAAGTAACCTAAAAGTACTAGATCTCGGCTATTGCTCATTTTCAAGAACACCTGATTTATCTCCATGGGTGTCCTTGGAGAGATTGATTCTTCAAGGCTGTATCAACTTAATTGAAATTGACCCATCCATTGGTAAATTAAAGTTCCTAATCTCTTTGAACTTGAAGGGATGTTGCCGTCTTCGACAGTTGCCCGAACAAATAGGATGTCTTCAAGCTTTGGAAGAGATTGTCATGCCTAATATGCTACATGAGCTTCCCGAGATATTTGGTAATTTGCAGTCTTTGTTGACCTTCAATGTACCAAGTAGGCAAATTAGCAAACTGCCAGACTCGATTGGAGGGCTGGTAAAAATTAGGCAGTTGGATTTATCTTCGTGTATGTACATAAAGAAACTTCCATACTCAATTGGGAAATTAGAATCATTAGTTGAGTTGGATTTGTCATTTACGAGAATTAGTCACCTACCTAATTCAATAGGCAATCTAAAGCGACTAGAAGTACTAAAGATGAGGGGCATAAAAGGGATAGAAAAATTACCAAGTGTGATTGGGCTGGTAGAGAAGCTTGAAGAGTTAGATGCTTGAGGATGTTACAACTTGACCGGCGAAATCCCTGAAGAAATTGGGAAACTGTCCCATTTGAGGATTCTAGACTTGTCAAGCACGTGTATATCCAAATTACCCACCATGGTGAGTCACCTTTCTAATCTCCAAACACTTACGCTAGAAAAATGTCTTGAGCTTAAACAATTGCCGAAACTTCCCCCGAATTTGACTCGTCTGAAATTGTGCCATAAATTTGGCTGGTTTTCCATTGTGGAGGAGGAGGAGGGGGAGGACGACGAGGAATATCTGTCGGAGGAGTCATATGTGCCGAAGAGAGATAAGCTTGATGTTCATGATGCTGTTAAGCAGTATGGTGTATCCCTGCTTCAACGAGAAACACCCGTCACCACTCTTCTCACGAGCATCGGTACCCTATCTCAGCTTAAAACACTAAATTTGTGCTGCGAAAATGTGCAATTCCTCCCCCAACTCCCGTCTAGTTTAAGAGAGTTAGTACTTCGAGATCTAGCGACCACACAATCACTAGATTTTTCCAATTTGAAAAACTTGTCAATCTTGAGATTCTATGAATGTTGGCTAGCGGCCACACAATCATCAGATTTCTCCAATTTAAAAGACTTGACATTCTATGAATGTTCGCTGGAATTCCCTAGTGTATTTGATGTAGAGACGGACAAACTCCGTGTGATGCGCTGTGAGCTTAGGAAACCGGACGCATCATTGCCGCTGGAAATAAAAGGATTGAGATCATTAGGGATGTATGACTGTGAGCCTTTCCCAGAAGTACTTGATCTGTCGTGCATGAAGAATCTACAGAAGGTAAACCTGCGATGTTGCGAATCATTAGTCGAGATTCGTGGCCTTGAAGAATTGGGATCCCTTTGCTCCCTATCGGTCGTCAATTGCATTTCCCTAGAGAGGATGCCAGACCTGTCGAAATTGAAAAATCTATGGGAGCTTGAAATAATAAAGTGTTGGAGTCTAAAAAGCGTGTCAGGTGTCAACCACTTGGAATCTTTAAAGGTGCGGAGAATCTATGATAATGGAGGGTTTTGGGGTGTCACCTCAAACGCTGCCTCCATCTCCGTCGGAGTATCCATGAGTCCCGTCGGCGGCTCCAATTCGTCGTTTCCATCCGGCGAGCTCAGATCCGCTACATTCTTCGACGTGTCCCCGTTGCCTCCGCCTCTGCCGTCGCCTTGAAGAGCCCCATCAGCAGCTGGAGTAGAGCAGCACCAAGTTTCGCCAAAGCTAAAAAGCGTGCAAGGTCTCAACCACTCAGAATCTTCAAAGAAGCAGAGAATTTATGGTAATGGAGAGTTTGGGGGTGACACCTCAAACGCTGCCCACACCTCTGCCGTCATATCCAGGAGTCCTATCTACGGCTCCGATTCGTCGTCCACGTTCGGCGAGCTCAGATCCATTACATCGTTCGGCGTGTTGCCTCCGCCTCCGCCTCCACCTCCGCCATCGTCTCTATGAGCCCTATCAGCAGATGGAAAATGACAGCACCAAGTTTTGCACCAAAACTTGCATTGGTAATTCTGAATTGCACGCCATGTGTTTGCGCAATTGCCTCTTTCCCTGTTCAGATCTGGATATGGAGTTTGTTACAAGGGTTTGATAAGTGAAGTTTCTGGTGTTGGGCTTGTTATATATATGGTTAATGGATCAACGAATGCAAACAAATCAAGATACGTATTTTCTGTTCACGTATCTATATTTATTGAATTCATAAATCTCTTGGATTCACGTATCTTCGGAATTCATGAATCTCTCGTATACACGTATCTCTTGAATTCATGAATCTCTCGAATACACGTATCTCTTGAATTCATGAATCTCTTGGATTCACGTATCTCCTGAATTCATGAATTTCTTCTTGGATACATGTATTCATTTAATTCATGTATCGCTTCGTACATGAACTTGAAAGCTCTATAAATAGATAAGAGCATAGAGCTTCAAAAGGTTTTTAGGGGTTCTTCGAAAAGACAAAATTCTATTCTACTCTTCCGATTCTTCCGAGTGTGCTGGTTCAATTGAACGGTTCGGCGAATCTGTTTGCATAGTGCTAATCCAAACAGGTTCGAGGTGTTGTATCTTGGGAGGCATAGTTCGCGAATCTGCGGAGCACCATTGGCAGGAACTAATCACCTTAAGGAGATTCGGACATCCGTACCTCACCTCAATCATGTGTGATTTTTAAGTGACATCCTATTTTTATCTTCTCAAAGAATTGTAAGTTTATTCAGTTGTCATCGTCTTTTTGCATTGATATTCTGATTACAACAAACAGTTTGATGTCTCTGGATTAATTTCCCAACAATCTTAAGGCGATTAGCTCACTCACTGTTTGTTGTTCTAGTCAAATTATTGAGATGGATGAAAACAATCAAGTTCCCTTCAATGTCCAGAATGTTTCTGGAGACGTTCCTATGGTCGATTCGATTTGCTATGGGAGATGTTCAGCCCTCGGGGCTTGAATTTGTAGTAGCTAATGCTACGGGCCCTTTGGCCAACACCAATTTTGGTGGTGCGGGTACAAGTTTTACGACTAGTATACCAGGGACTGTTTTTCGAACGGTACAAGCCAAATGGCTTTTGGCTCCGTTTACGGAGGAATGGTTCAACGAACCTTGCCTACTTGTGATGGCAACACCTCCGATTCTCGCTAATGAGAAACCGGAGAAATTCACCGGAGTCGGTTTTAAACAGTGGCAGCAGAAGATGTTCTTCTATCTGACCATGCTAAATTTGACGAAGTACTTATCGGAGGTATGCCCGATAATTAGTCCAGATGAGCATGATGTCATGACGCTCGGTGCACTGGAGGCTTGGAAGCAAGGAGACTTCTTATGCCGAAATTATATTCTTAACTTTTAGTGAATTCACTATATAATGTTTATTGTAATATTGAATCGCTAAAAACGATTATGGGAGTCCTTAGAGAGGAAATACAAAACGAGGACGCCGGCACCAAGAAATTTGTGGTTGCCAAATTCTTGGACTACAAGATGATGGATTCTAAATCTGTCATGAGTCGGGTTCAAGAATTGCAATTAATTCGAGTGACATCTCTCGCTAAGGGAATGATACTTAGCGAATCATTCCAAGTGGCGGCTATGATTGAGAAACTACCTCCGGGCTGGTCAGACTTCAAAAACTATTTGAAGCACAAACGGAAAGAGATGAGCCTTGAAAATCTCATTTTGCGCCTTAGAATCGAGGAGGACAAAAGAAGGAGTGCAAAAACTTCTTCTGAGCCAAAGGCCAACATTGTGGAATCTTCCAAATACAAGCAAGATAGAAAAAGGAAGATGTCCTTTCAAGGAAAATCCAAGCAAAAGGAACAGTTCCAGAAATTCCAAGAGACATGTTTTATATGCAACAAGCCTGGCCATCGAGCTAAGGATTGCAAGAAGCGCCCGAAAAAAGGCAAGAATGATGGTGCAGCCCAAAGAATCGAATTTGACGAGAACATGACAATATTGAGAGATTGTCTCGCGTGGTAATGTTCGAAGCATCCCCGGTGTTGAACACTAATGGCTGGTGGCTAGACACAAAGCCACAAATCACATATGTGTGGATAAACACATGTTCTCATCTTATGAGAAGGCTGAAGAAGATGAGAAGCTTTATATGGCTAATTCCGCATTAGCAAAGATTGCTGGAAGAGGAAAGGTGATCCCGAAGTTTACATCGGCAAGGAGGTCGCCCGCCGAATGTGCTTTGCATGTACCAGAGATTCGGAAAAATCTAATTTCTGGCTCCATACTTGTCAAGAAAGGTTTCAAAGTAGTATTTGAATCTGACAAGTTTGTACTTTCGAAAGGAGGGATGTATGTGGGGAAAGGGTACCTGTGTAATAACTTGTTTAAAGCCAATGTGGCTGTCATTGATGTAAACTCGAATTATGTGTACCCAAAGACTATTAATAAAGAAAAGTCTTCAGTTTACACTGTTGTGTCTCCTTATCTATGGCATGGTAGATTAAGACATGTAAACTATGGTACAATGAAAAGAATAGCAAACTTGGGATTAATTCCAAGATTTGAGTTGGATGCCTATTACAAATGTGAAACTTGTGTTGAGGCCAAATTTGCCAAGAAACCTTTCAAATCTGTTGAAAGAACAAGTGAACCTCTACAATTAATCCATAGTGATCTATGTGATTTAAAGTTTGTAGAAAGTAGAGGTGGAAAGAAATACTTCATCACATTTGTGGATGACTGTACTAGATTTTGCTATGTTTATTTACTAACTAGCAAAGACGAGACTATGAGCATGTTTGTCAAGTACAAAAATGAAGTTGAAAACCAACTTGACAAACGAATCAAAGTGCTTAGGTCCGATAGAGGAGGAGAATATGGTTCAATCAATTTTAAAGAATTTTGTGCTCGTTTTGGAATAATTCACCAAACGACGCACCTTATACTCCACAACAAAATGGAGTTGCTGAATGATTGAACATGACACTAAAAGAGATAGTTAACGCCATGCTTTTGAGTTCGGGTTTACCTTAGAACTTGTGGGGGGAGGCAGTTTTAACTGCAAATTATATTATTAATAAAATACCCCACAAAAGGATAGGTAAAACTCCATATGAATTATGGAATGGAAAGTTGCCATCCTACAATTTTCTAAAAGTGTGGGGGTGCTTGGCCAATGTGGCAATTCCTTCTCCTAAACAAACCTATGCCTGCAATTTGCATACACTGTGATAATCAAGCAGCAATTGCAAGGGCACATAATGTGATTTATAACGGTAAGTCTAGACACATTCGTCGTAGACACAATACCGTAAGGCAGTTGCTCTCAAATGGAATCATTTCTTTAGACTTTGTAAAGTCAAAGGAAAATATTGCGGATCCGCTGACAAAAGGTTTGTCAAGAGAGAAGATAAACTAAGCATCAAGGGGAATGGGTTTAAGAGCCTTAACCCAATAAAGAGATTCTGGGTGGAAACCTAACCTATGCGATTGGAGATCCCATGGACTAGGTTCAATAGGACAACGCAAATTCTGGAAACTCTAGTGTGAGCACTGTCTCCCATTCCTATGATGCAACAGTGCTTTCCTACAGCGTTATTAAGGGTACGCTATGCGTTTAATGATTCCTATAACTTGGAATGTAACATTCAAGTAAGATATGGTAGGATATCTTTAATAGGAATGCACCTATATGCGTGGAGCTGGCCGACTCTATGAAAATCTTTTAAGGCTAGATTTTCTAAAGCATGCATGAATCCCGAGAGGTTCAGGGCCGAAAGAACGAACACAACCAAGAACTAATCTTGAATTGGAAATACTCCGTGTGAGGTTTATTGTCTAGGCTTACACAAACAACTGGCGATTCAAGGCTTAGTCCATCGACTAGTTAAGTAAGTCCGATAGGCTTTCACTAAAGAAGGTTCAAAGCGAAAGCTACCTATCTTGATGCGGTGTATTTCAACAGGTATACTCAGATTCCTTCGAGTCAAAAATGTTTTGTTGATCCATTAATGTGGGGGATTGTTATATATATGGTTAATGGATCAACGAATGCAAACAAATCAAGATACGTATTTTCTGTTCACGTATCTATATTTATTGAATTCATGAATCTCTCGTATACACGTATCTCTTGAATTCATGAATCTCTCGGATACACGTATCTCCTGAATTCATGAATTTCTTCTTGGATACATGTATTCATTTAATTCATGTATCGCTTCGTACATGAACTTGAAAGCTCTATAAATAGATAAGAGCATAGAGCTTCAAAAGGTTTTTAGGGGTTCTTCGAAAAGACAAAATTCTATTCTACTCTTCCGATTCTTCGAGTGTCTTTGGTTCAATTGAACGGTTCGGCGAGTCCTGTTTGCATAGTGCTAATCCAAACGGGTTCGAGGTGTTGTATCTTGGGAGGCATAGTTCGCGAATCTGCGGAGCACCATTGGCAGGAACTAATCGCCTTAAGGAGATTCGGACATCCGTACCTCACCTCAATCATGTGTGATTTTTAAGTGACATCCTATTTTTATCTTCTCAAAGAATTGTAAGTTTATTCAGTTGTCATCGTCTTTTTGCATTGATATTCTAATTACAACAAACAGTTTGCTGTCTCTGGATTAATTTCCCAACAGGGCTAATTGGGAAATCTGTGCTAATGGATATCTTAGTTTTACATTTGATTTGGTGTGCAGACGGTGGTAAAAACCCCACATTTCAAGAGAAGTCCGTGTTCACACTCGTTAAAGGGCTTAGGGAGTTGAATCTTGTGGTGTGGAACAGCAATATTCTCACTTTCGATGCTTCATCGGCAGGGGAAAGTAATTACTTCCTACATTGAATCCATTTTGCTAGCAAAACTGTTATTGAGTTGTTTTGGATTTTGGACCTTGAGTGGCTAGTGTTCTCATCTTAGTCGTGTTTTCCATGGTCCCAAGGGTTCGGCTCTATAAGGTTCTTTCTGAGAGGGCTCGTATCAGTGGTGAATTTACCAATTTTGATCTAGCAGGACTTACTCTCTTTCGGTCACCCTTGTTGCGTCACGCTCATGAACGTGGACAGCACAGGAGACCAGCGCGTGCTAAAGGGAGAAGAAGACAGCTGGGGCCGGGCTCTGCTTTCTTTTCACTTTTGGGCTCAAGTCGTGGGCTAAAGAAAGGAAAGAAAACTGGGCCTAAAAAGAAGTGAAATGATGGGGTGGAAAATAAGGAACGCTGGGCCAGACGCAAGGGTTTAGCCCGCCCAAACTCGCTTAAAAATGGGCTAGCTAAAACTAGGCATCGACCGATGCATATTTTTGTGTGTGTCTATTTTCCTGTTTTTTTATGTTTTTAATTTTTTTGCAAAATAGATGGACGCTTAAACGGTTGACAAAAATTCGAGTTTCAGCATCGACTTTTGATCATTAAGAACAACTAGTTGTTCTCTCCAAGCTTGAGCCACTAACATTTGATTCTGGACACCTAAATTTTCATTCGAAGACTTCTCATTCATTTAATAAGAAATTTAAGATCGAATTCGATAGAGTTTAATCCTAAACAAGAACATCAATCTTGCATAGTCTTGTATTTGCAATTGTTGTTGTATTTCTTCACATTTAGATATTAGAGACATTTAAATTTTGGGTATAAAGCATTTGTATCGAATAAAACATGGATACGGTTATGAGTGTTTTTGGGATTGGCTCAATAGTTTGCCCAATATGCAAAAATGAGTCTTAAACTCACTTGAGATTTCACAACCGAGCCCGTGCAAGCCCGGCCCTAAGTTAATCAAACTCGGCCTAATGAAGGGGAAGGAAGCGCGGCCATTCAAATTTCAATCGGCTGACAACCTTTTTCGAAGCCAATTCCAGTCTGAACACTTGAGATGGTAAGAAGTTTCTTGCTTAGCTGCACGCATAGAAAGTGGAAGAAAACGAAAAGGAGAATCAACGAAGGAAAGGGGCGTGCAGTCTCCATCTTGACAAAGGGGAGCAATCTCGGCATTGAGGGACCGGGATTCCCGGCCGAAAGAAAACAAGAAAATCTGGACGCCAAAAAAGCAAGAGGATTGTCGGTCAATTGGGGCGGTGATTTTCCCATCATATAATCATTGACAAAAGAGAGCTGGAAAAAGTAACGGTGCAAGCTTTTCTCCGGGGCCAAGAAAGAGAAATACAGAGAGGGGGCTATGGTCGCCAAAGGAGAGAACTGTCAACGAAAAGAAGAGAAAAACAGCGAAGTGCACGGCAAGAGAAAAGATGCAATTTCACCGTTTGATTTAATTTCGTAGCATGTACATTCCTTTGAAGTTCACTTTTTTTCTTTGCACTTTAATTTTCAAGAATTTTACTCCTCACAGTTAAATTTCTCCATCATTTCATTTCAAAGCTAAAAACGAAATTAAATTTATCAATGTTTTGAAGTTAAACAACTTTTATTCAACTTAGAACCAAGAGAGACAACCCATTTTATCTTTAAAAAAAAGGCATGTAGAGGTGACCAACGCCGAGTACTTTACAAAAGTCACGACCAACTCACCGACTGCCCTCTTTAGAGAAAACCCGCTTTCCATCAGCTCTTAAGAATACAAGTTTCAAATTCCAAAAATTAAGAAAATTATTTCAATGGGTAGGTTTCGGATATGTTCCAAATTCTACGTTGGTGGACCTAGAACCTAGAACTTAAAACAAGTTTTTATATTTTTTTCGGCATTATATCTTTGCACGATCCTACAGTATTCCATAACATTCAATTATGAGTGTATAATCTAGAATCACTACTTTAAACTTTCATTTTATGATTGAGACTTTTACTTTATTAATATATCATATTTCTCATGTGTTTAAATATAAGTTATGGTCAGTGAATTATAGAGTAAATGATGATCATTAAAGTTGACAATTCATTGTAATCGTTCAATCAATGTACATGTCAAAGCTAGATAGACCTTGAAACTCACCCTAGAACTTGTGACATGGTAGGTTTCGAGGTATGCAAGATAAGTTTCAGGTTCCAAAAAATGAGAAACTTCTTCCGATGGATAGATCCCAAGTTCTACTTGAAACTTGCATGGAACATGATGGAATCCAGAACCACTCACCCGTACTCGCACTTGATAGACAAGGATCACTTGGCATCTCACTAACATGTCCAGAATCAGCATCTACTCATAGACTACCTTATGCTTTTTGGTGTATCTTTCAAATGTGATAAATAGGCAAGCATTTCCTAAACATTTCGGTCACTGCTTGCCATTGTTTATTCAACTCTTCTTTGTTTACACATTCAACCATCAAATCCCAATACCGCAAGAGACGAAGATCCATTCTCTTATTTTCACATGCACAACAACAGAAGATATTTAACCACCCCATGTGGTGGCGTAGCTGGCTTGGGCTTTCTCCCCCTCACGAAGGGGAGGAGTTCAAATCCCAGATGCGTCATTAGTGGACTTACCCTGGTGGCACATGCTTGGTGGTCGCACGTGTCGCCCCCAGGATTTACTCTCCGGCCGTCGGCCGTGCGGGGGTTCCCTGGGTCACCAAAAAAAAAAAAAAACAACAGAAGATATTTACAATCAATTTTTCTTGCTACAAACCAAATTAAAACACCATCTTTGAATTTCCCTATCCTAGTTTTAAAAATTTGAGATGTTTGACTAAATCAAGTCTTGATTTCAAACTCTAAAACGTTGAAAATGAGAAAAAGCGTAAAGTTAAAGTAAAAAGATGTCTGTATATATTGATAAAATTACAAACTGAAAACCTCCCTTCGAATTAACGCCTATTATCTATTTTATATCCTTTGGACAATGACTTTTTGCCGGTAATATAGGATTAGAAAAATTAATTTATGAAACAATGTTACAACTTGTTAGATATATTTGTAATGTACATTTACCAAGTCTATCACACATGGAGAATATTGCGTGTATGTTGTATATGGTCAATTTATTTCTAGAATCTTGATATCGTGTACAGAAAAGCCTTTAGTTTATTTGTCTCTCCCAAACATAACCCTCAAATCGAATCTCACTACCCCCACTTAGACAGTCTTCGCCATGATTCACCACGAAAGACTTCGAATCCTAGAAACACGTCGTCGAATCAATGCCAACTGGGATTCAGCTCCACCATGGACGAAAACCTCACATGCCGCGACGACACAACTCATCCAAATCTTTGCCTTCATAACCCGCTGTCCTTCGGTGCTTGTTACTCAACAAACCACCCATCAGACAGGTAATAATCCTCCGAGTTGAACAGTGGAAACAGAGACTCGGATCGCTGCCACATGCGGCAACACGGTCAAGACCACAAACCTAACCTAGTTCATGTGTTATTAGTCTTTTTCTGATCCGTGCCCGCTTCGTGCCTATGTTTGGGCTTTGCTCCATCCTCAGAAAGATGATGTCAGCATCAAGTAACCACCATCTCATTTGAGCCACTCACCGCTCCACATCATCATAACATCATTGTTATTAGAGCTGGCAATTTGTGGTCACGTACCATGGTCGGGTTTTGTAATCTTGTCAAGCATTCCAAAAGTGGACTTATCGAAAACTGGTTCGGGTTTCGGTTTGTGAGTCAACCGGTTGAACCACCCATCGGGCCTCCGGATCGACAACAAAGAATTTATTGATATATATATATTAGAGTATGGCAATTAGTACCAAAAAGAGCGCTCATGTGTTTAGGTGCATCTTGAGCATAAATGCTATGCGGGGAAGTTTCGTGAAAAAACTTGACTATCTCTTGTTTAATTAATACCTAAAAAGAAACCAAGGGCAATCTTGCAAGAAAAAAGGGAGGGGAGGGGGGCTTGTTGACCTCATAAAAGCTTTTTACCAAGGTTCGACTAGATCTTGATCGAAAGTTAACCTTGTTAAGATTATGATCAAAGGGCACAACTGGATTGCGCATTGTAAGAGTTTTCCAATGATGCCTACTTTGTCCAAATGGGACAATCGGGGTGTTTTCCAATTGCAAGGGATGCCTGATTCTTTGGATGTTCACTTGTTCGATTCCCCCAATATCGTCCTTAAAGGAAATGAGCTGCAACCACCTTTTGAAGTATGCTTGAAGATAAGAAAATATAGTGATCTGATCTTGAAGGCAACAGAGCCTTCAATTGTTTTGTTTGACATACATGATGAGTGGCTAAATAGTATACTAGAATACACTTCTCTCCGTCATTTCATTATATTTCTCAGTGCTCTTCATGTGAACAATGAAAACTGAAATGTTACTACTCCCTCTCTTTTCTTTTGCCGTGCACTTCCCTGTTTTTCTGTATTTCTTTTTCTTGGCCATGAAGAAAAGCTGTGCAAAAAAGCATATAATAATCATTCCATTCTCGGTCAATGGAAACTACTGGGAGGACTTGTAAACCATGTTATGCTTTTTGGCATGTCCTTTTAATGTGAGTAATGGACAAATTTATTGAACAATTTTGTGAACTGCATCGGAGGAAGACTCTTCAACGAGGGTCCTCCCTCTGGCAACGCAAGATGGAGGAAGACTTGGACTTGCTTTTTCCCTTGTCAGTCTTTTCTTTTGAGCAGGTTTGGTCGGCTTTTGCCTTATCGCTTTCTCTACAACTAAGTAAGTGAGATGAGGGACGACTTTTGATATCTTTGGTTGGAAGAAAAGAACAGGAAAATGCAAGGAAGCGAGCGAAGATGTTAGAAGACTTTGACTAGCTTCCCCTTGAAGCACGGCGTGAAGTAGATCAGCTAACAACAATGTTGATTTAGGACTTGTGTGCTTTCCAGACAAATTAACCTATTAAGATTAATTTAAATTTGATAATTCATCGCCCCCACTAATTACCTTCTTTTAAAATTAAAAATTAAAATTTAGGATAAGCAAGTGGGCAACTTTAAAATTTGGAATAAAATATATCAAGCTGCTGATGAATGAATATTAATCTATAAAATAGTTTATATCGTGAATTTTGCAAATCAATCCAATTTATAAATAAACAAACATATTTTTCATGGCACTCTACAATCACTTCATTGCTAAATCTATTTATCTGGGCTATTTTACAGCTTAATTTCCAAAATCACGCTGATTTCATTGCAATCATTTTATTTTTAGTGGGACCCTAGATATATTTGAGTTTGATTTTGTGTAATCTTCGTTGATATGATCATTGATTTATCAAATCTCACAAATATTCAGAATATTGTTAGCATCATTTATATAGCTGTCTTTATGTTTAATGTGCGGTATCACCTATTTTTCCATTATTGTTTGAAAAGGTCCTGCATGGTTAAGCATTCAAAATTTGTCCCATTATTTTGTGACTAAGTAATAATGCGAATAACTCTTTTCAATCTCTTATATTATTTTAATGACTTTTATTGTCAGCCATTTAATATTTCATAAAGTGAGGTTAAGAATATGATGCATATATAATAATTTTAATTTAAGTAAATAAATAAAATTCCAAGTAAGGTTAAGAATCCGATAAATATATAATAATTTTTATTTAGTAAATACATTAATTCTAACGACAGACAAGTCTCTTCAGCTAAAAGCTATTCAATAGTTTTTCTTAATTAAAAGGTGTTCTTCTAGATAGAATTCTCATCTTAATATATAATTTGGGAAATTCAATGTCCAAACCGATGCAAAATAGAAAAGATATCCATGAACATCAAACGAAGTAATGAAAAGAGATGAAGGTGCAGCAAGGAAGATTAAAACAATCGGAAGGAGTTGACATTTGTTGTGTTTAAAAAATTTGATTTTCGTGTGTTCATATTCATGTATTGTGATCTATATCAGCTTATTGTTTTTCATTTCAAAAGAAAAAAAGAAAGAAAGAATAGTTAAAGAGTGGTAACAAGTTGCAGCTTTACTATTGGATCAATAAGAGTTATTTAGAGCCGACATACAAATCAAGGAGTTCAATGTATATTAAGTGTACGTTGCATTGTTGGGCATTTATACTTTTTTTAACCCTTAAGAAAAATTATGAAAACCCCCTCTAACCCAAATCACAAAAAAAAAAAAAACCACGCACATACACACACAAAAAGTTCCATACCATTATAGTTGTTACGTCGTGAGTGATTTTACCTATCACATCATCTTTAAATTAAATCTATATAATATTTCCCGATAAATGCGGGTGTCTTGTCTCCTAATAGAATCAAGAAAAGCAAGACGGTGGAAGACTCTTGACTTGCTTTATCTCGTCGTTGTGGGGTCTCAATGATGGCGACACGCTCATTTCATTATGCCTGTTCTTCCCGTTTTCCTTTTCTAGGCCCCGCTGATCGTGTGTCGAGTTTTGACTTGGAAGCGGGTATTCGGACCCGACAGCTGAGGATGATTCCATCTGGAGCGGGAGCAGTCAGAGTCGGCCATCGGGGGATTAAGGCCAGCATCGACACATGCTTAGATTCTAACTTGTGTCATAATTATCGGGATGATGTACTTTAGATTCTTCCGTTCGAATGACGTGCACGTTACAATGGCCAATGTGAATTGACCGACTATACCATGCCAATTATGTGATGAGTTAAACATATTTCAATGATGAAAGGGTAATTTAGTATTCAATTAAAGATTTTTGTCTATAGATGAAAAATGCCGCAAATGTCAAGAACTCGGAGTGGTATTTGATGTAGACACACGGTTCGATTGGATTTTTTGAATTTTTTTCCAATATAATTAAAATAAAGAAAAGCTCAAAAATCATCTTCATATTGTATCCCAATTTCATTTTGTATCCTCTATTTTTAAGGCTATCAATCTCTGTTTTTAAATTTGTTATCAAACATGTAAGGAGCATGGAAACTTCGAGGATGACAACCCATTGATTGATCAATGGAAACTTCTACAAGGCTTTTAGGACAACTCCTAAACACATTTTATTTTTTCAGACACGTCTTTTAAATGAAATTTATGGTCAAGAATTTGCTTAACAAAGTTGTACACTACACGCCATTTCTTTATTCAATCCTTCATTTTCACTTGTGCAAAAACCAAAAAAAGTGACAACTAATTCTTCTTGCTATAAACCAAAATTTTCTTTCTATATAACAAATGGCACCACTATGATATCATGACTTTTTAAAATCAAGCAGAGTCGTATACTATATATTTCTTGATAATCTATAATTAAGATCTCCGATCAGTCTTATCAGCTAATTAAGTTAATCTTGTATAGTATCATTTTGATTAATTTTGATCATAAATCATTGATATAGACCTTGGTCGGCTTACATCAAATGACATACGTTGAAGTAGATAATTTTTGCAATTTAAAAAAAAATTGTTCTTTCTTTTTTTTCATATTGTTGCCCATATCACAGCTGCAGGTGAGGGCCTCACCCGAATCTAACGAGTGCCTCTGCGCCCACTCTTGCAACCACCAAGAGCTTGGGCGAGGACTGTGATTATGACCAGCTGCTAGCAAGGGCTTGTTGCGACACTCTCCGGCCACATTGACAAATAAAATGAAAGTGAGGAAAGATGCAGACAAGCACCATTGCACCTAGGAGCAATACGCCTCAAATTACGAGCCGTTTCCGTCAAGGACAAGGATTGTAATGTTGATTGGCAGGATTTTTTTGGAAAAAGAGGAAGGGGGGTGTTTGGAGAGAGAGAGAGAGAGAGAGATTGTGTGGTAGGACAGAAGGCATTTCGTGTGACAATTGTATCACATGGTGTAATAAACTAATGTGAAGTGAGTATTTTTAACATTTCAGCACCCATTGAATGACTTGCACATTGCATTGGTAGCATGAATTGACTGATTACACCACGCCAATTATGTGATTAGTGCATAATATGAATTTCCTTAATAGAGGGATAGTTTAATCTTATGATTAAGTATTTTTGTCTGAAGATGAACATATTGTTGCAAATGTCAAGAACTTAGAGTCATATATGATATGGATACAAAGTGTGATTGGATTTTTTAAATTTTCTCTAATGTGGTTAGAATAAAGAAAAGCTTAAATATCATTTTCATTTTGTATCCCGATTTCACTTTATATTCTCTAGGAAATTTCCGGGATGACTGTAAATCACATTCTACTTTTTGGCATGCCCTTTAAATGTGAGTAATGGACAAGAATTTATTGAACAATTTTGTAATCCGCGTCTGATGAAGACTCTTCAATAAGGGTCCTCGCCAGTCTTTCTTTGAAGAAGGTTTCATCGGCTTTTGCCTCAACACTTTCTTTGCAACTAAGTGAGATGGTAGAAGACTTTTGACATCTTTGGTCAGATGAAAAGAGGAGGAAAATGCAATGGAGTGAGCAAAGACATTAGAAGACTTTGGCTTGCTTTCCCGTGTCACATGTTGTGAGGTCGATCATAAAGATGATGATTTGGGACTCCTGTGCTTTCTAGACAATCTAACCGATCAGGATTGATTTAAATTTGATAATTCATTACTCCCTCTCAATATCTTCTTTTAAAGTTTAATTTAAAATTTAAAATAAGCGAGTTGCAACTTCTAAAATTTGGAATAAAATATATCAAGCCACTCATTGTTAGATCATAATCTATAAAATAGTTTGAATTATGAATTTTGCAAATCAATCCATTTTATAATAAAAATACATATTGTCCGGGGCACTCTACATTCATTCCATTACTAAATCTAATTACCTAGGCTATTTTATAGCTTCATTTCCAAAATCAAGTTGATTCCATTGCAATCATCTTATTTTTAGTGGGATACTAGATATATTTGAGTTTAATTTTGAGTAATCTTCATTGATACAATTTTCCATTTATTGAATCTCAAAGATATTGTAAATATTGTTTTACTTTTAATATGTGGTATCATATATCTTTCCATATTAGTTTGGGATCTAAATCTATTTATAAATGAACATTTGAAAAGGTAGGGCGTAGTCAAGCAATCAAAATTTGTCAGATTATTTTGTAATTAAGTAATAATGTAAATAACTCTTTTCAAGCTCTTGTATTATGAAAAGGTGGTTAAGATCATGATACATATATCATAAATGTAATTTAGGTAAATAAATTAATTTCAAGTAAGATTAAGATTCTAATAAATATATATATCAAATAATTTCGATTTAGTAAGTACATTAATTCCAATGACGAATAAGTCTCTTTAGTTAAAAGCTATTCATGTGTTTTTCTTAATAGAAATGGTGTTTTTTTTTTTTTAATATAATTCGTATCTTGACTATTGCAACTTTACTATTGGATCAATAAGAGTTATTTAGAGCCAACAGACAAATTGAAGAGTTTGACCTATATTGAGTTTATGTTGCCTTGTTGGGTATCTAGTAGAACACCTAAGGAAAAATTATGAAAACCGCATACCGTGTGTCACAAAAAAAAAAAAAAACAAAGTTCCACATTATCATTATGTTAACTAACAATATAATTAGTTTACGATTGAGACATCTATAATTTTTCAATTTCATTTGGTTAAAAAATTGAATTATTAAAATAGATTATAAACTATGACCTTGCAAATGGACTAAGATATAATTTTATACTATTGTATTCTCTTAAAAATTAAGTGAATGTCTTTATTAAGTGAGATTTATTTAAGTTATATCACAAGCTATACATAAATAATATCTTGTAGTGTAATATATGATCAACACTCATGTTAGGTCCTTTTGACCTGGTAGTACCGGTTGGTAAGTTGTGTGGTCAAACAAAAGTATTTCTATTATTGATTTTTGCGCATCCTTTACATTAAAGTGAATTTCTTTCTTTAAGTGAATTCTATTAACTAATGGAATAACCTATCTTCATACTATGAATAATTTTTTTTTTTGGGTGATGATAATGTATTTTAACTTTTGCTGTAACTAATTCCATTGTAATAGGAGACAGTGAAAAATATTCATTTAATGAATAAGCTATACTTATTGTTATGAATAATTATGAATAAGAGACATTATATCTTTTTTCTACATTCTAGTTTTCTTCAATTCACATTTAATTTATTTCGTAGATTTTACTTAAATCTTTAAAAATTGAGATTGTGGTCCCTAAAGCCTTTGATTTATGTGGTATGGACTCTTGATCATCGAATTTGTCAAACATTGGCCACGGTTTTTGCATATAAGGAACTCACGCTGTAGATAGTTTTGTACCCTTATGTGAAAGAGTTCAAAAGTGATCCAATGACATTTTTAAAATTTGAATCCCATGTGAGTATGTTAATTCAAATTAAATGCAAGTATTATAAAACAAAAATACAAGTTAGTACTCATGGCAAAAGTACTGATAAGATAATTAAATGCAAGTAAGTATTAGGGAGCTATTGGCTTGCGCATGAAACTGAAGAACCGGGCAAGAGTATCAAGGTCCAGGACATGGATCCCTGGCTCCCCAACATGAGCATAGGCATCAATCCAGAGGACCTGATGCCTGTACTCTGGATGTTGGCGCTCGAGTCCAAGTCCATCGAGGTTGGGCTTGGAACCCAAACCCCAACACTTGAGCCTGGTTCCATCGAGACCCCTGGTGCTGGTGCGTTAGACCTCGGTGCTGGTGCCCACACTCAACTCTCAGACACAACCCAGGCCCAAGTTCCCCACACGTAGACCAATGTCCACTAAGTATAGCTTGACTCTCCAACAACCAAGGTTGAGCATGGACATGAGGATCCCAAACTTGACTTCTATGGACCTGGACTTGGGCATTAGGGACCTAAGTGTGGGCACCGAGGTCCGAGGCCCGGCCTTGATATAAAATGGTTTTTTATTTTCTCCAAATCACGAAAGAAAAAAAAAGAAAAGAGAAGAAGAAGAAGCACCATCATGCATCTTAAGGAGAGACGGTAATCGAAGGCCCCCGAACGAGATAATAAAGGAGGATCAGCGGCTAAAATTGACTAAGCGGGTTCACGCGTGTGCTAGTGCAATCGCAGGTACGGAAGCATTTTTCCCCTTTATGTCCTCCATTTGTTCCTCCTCACAATTTTCCTTTCGCTTCTCCTTTTATATCTCTCTCGCTCTCCAACGTTCACCTCAAGCATCAATCAGTAGCCCTACGACCACCACCTAGCCGCACCGGCGATATACCCCCAAAAAAAAAAGAAGAAAAAAAAACTTGTGGAGGGGGAAGAAGAAGAAGCAGGAGGAGGAAGAGCAAGGCTTTCATTCCATACGGTGACTCTCCGGCCACCTTCTTCCGTCTCTGTTCGAGAGCCGCGGACTTCGCCAATCGCTCAGAGGTGCTCCAATCTCCTCCTCCTCCTCCTCCTCCTTTTTCTTCTTCTTCTTTTGCTTCTTCTGCTGTTGCTTTGATCACCTGATAAGAAAAAAGAGAAGAAGCTCGGATCTCTAATTGTCGCTCCATTGCTCCCTGGAAATCAGGACTCCGGATTCGGTCCTTCAGGTCTCCGTCTTGGCTTTTCTCTGTTCCCGAAGCTACGCCAGAGACCGCGAGGTTCTTATGTAGAGAGCCCACGCTTAGATCCAAGCACCCCCGAAAAACAAACTTTCTTGAGGGAGGTAGAGGATTTGATACCTGTGGTGTTTAAAGATCCTGCAATGGAGATTGGGATGAGTTCACGGGCAGCATCCGGGCCTTCCCACGCGGTTTTTCTAAGTTTTCGTGGAGCCGACACTCGTTATAATTTCACCGATTGCCTTTATCATGACATGGATAGGGCTGGGATCCGTGTCTTTAGGGACGATGAATCCCTTCGCATCGGTGAAAAAATTGGTGATGAACTTCTACAAGCAATTGAGAACTCCAAGATCTACATCCCCATATTCTCCAAGAATTATGCTACAAGTCACTGGTGCCTCCGAGAGCTCACACACATGGTCAAGTGCACCTCGAAATCGAATAAAGAGAAAGAGATTCTACCCATTTTCTTGGACGTGGAACCTGAAGACGTCAAGCTCAAAACAGACTTATATAGTCAAGCTCTTTCAAAGCTCCAGAAAAAGTTTAGTACAGAAGTGGAGTCATGGAAAGAGGCTCTCAATGAGGTGGGCAAGATAAAGGGATGGAACTTGAAGAAAAATCAAGGGTAAATGTCTTTAATTTGTTGACTGCTATCTGTAAATTTCGTTTTCCTCCCTGCTCAGTTTAATTGTGGTATTGTTGACGAAATTATAGTTTACTCATCTAGTCGATTTTGTATAGTTTAAAAAGCGTTCACCGCAATGGCCGCTGCTGCCATCGGCCAGTATAGCAGCGAGAACGGAATTCTCACTGGTGGCCCCTATAGGCGGTATCGCTGCAATAGCTCCAGTCATTGGCACTATTGCGGTTGTGGCGCACCCTACTTGTCCTGATTCTCTCTCCTCATACTTTAATAGTCTTTGACACAGTAGCCACGAACAGTAATATATCTCCGAAGAGCTCTACCAAGCTGTCGGCCAGCCACCACAGCAGCTCACTCGTCAGTCAGTCGCCGCCACTTCTTCGTCGTCAGCCCGACACCAAGCAGCCAGAAGCCGGCTCTGATCCAATCGGCCCCACACCTTCTCTCTCTCACTCACGGTGGCGAGTTGGATCCAAGATCTGGATGCCCATATCTGACGTCGCTGACCTTGGCCCAAGGCTGATGATGCCATCCCCGACAGTTGCAAGGCCACAACCCACGTGAGGTGGAGAATTGAGGCATGGCCGAGGTGGCCAGTTAACGGGCGCAATGGGCGACGGCACCGAAATGCGATGGTGACGGTGCAGGCATGGCAGTGGTGGGGGCTGACGGTGATGGTGACTGAAGTTGGGGAACGGAGAGAGATTGGCAAAAATCACAATCATATTAATGCCTAGATTCTTTTGTCAAATTTACACATAACGCGAGAGCAATTTAGTCACTTGGGAGTAGTTTTATATATAGTCATCCCTAACATGGTTGTTACCTTGCAGCCAAGGAGAACTCATATATTCAGTAATTCAAAGGCTTTCACTGAGGCTGAAGGTTGCATATGAAAATGTGCCTAACCATCTAGTCGGAGTTGATGACCGCGTAAAAGATATAATCAAAAAGTTGGATGTGGAATCTGATAGTGTACGATTTCTTGGAATCCACGGAATGGGTGGTGTTGGCAAAACAACTCTTGCTAAGGTCGTCTTCAACACCCTATCTTATAAGTTTGACCAATGTTGTTTCCTTGCAGACGTTCGGGAATCATCGAAAGGCTATATTGGTCTGGTAACTTTGCAAAAACAACTATTTTCCAAGCTCCTTGGTTCTCATTCTATCAACCAACTTTATCAAGTGAATGATGGGATCAACATGTTTGAGAAGGAAGGAGTACTTAAAAATAAAAAAGTTCTCATTGTTCTTGACGATGTCGATGAGAAAGAACAAATTAAAAGTCTAGCAAGAAAAGGTGATTGGTTTGGTTTTGGTAGTAGGATTATCATAACTACTAGGGATCAAAGTGTCCTAATGATTGAGGAAGAAGCAACAAGAGAAAACGTTTCGACTTATGATGTACGAGAAATGGAATTCAATCATGCTCTTAAACTTTTTAGTAGGCATGCCTTTAGAAGAGACTCTCCACCAGATGATCGTGTCTTCCTTTCTGAAAAAATTGTCCATACTTTGGGAAAGCTTCCTTTAGCTCTTGAGATTACAGGTTCATCCCTTAATGGTAAATCCAAAGAATTATGGGTTGACACATGGAAGAAGCTACAAGAAGCTCCTCCTAAACAAGTCCAGAAAATATTGATGGTAACTTATGACAAGTTAGATCGTGGACAAAAGGAAGTTTTCCTGGATTTAGCTTGTTTTTTTGTTAATAAGGAGAAAACAAACCCTTTCTACATGTGGAATGCTTGTGGATACCACCCACATGATGCCATTGAAGTCCTCTTTCTCATGTCCTTGATAAAACTCCGCGACAACAATACTTTTTGAATGCATGACCAAGTGCGGGACCTTGGAAGAGATATCGTCCGTAAAGAGAAAACTGATCCTTTTAAGCGTAGCAGAGTGTGGGACTACCAAGAAGCCTTGAGCATTTTGACACAAAAAGAGGTAAAAAAGGAAATGACAATATAATATACTATGAATTGTTGTAGACTATTCTTGCAAAAGGATAAATTAATCACTATTAGCGCTTGTAATTGTTTGGTTTTGACCTTCACATGTGGACTTCTGGGTGTTTCCATTGTCAGGGAAGTAGGAAAATACAAGCAATGTCACTATCAAAATATGATGGATCTCGTGAAAACATTATGACATGTGATGGCTTTGCTCAATTACGAAACCTGAGGTTCTTTCAAGGGAATGGTGTGTGCTTTGTTGGAGACTTCAATAATCTTCTCCCTAGTTTAAGATGGCTTTCTTTGAAACATTACTCTGGCAAGTTTGAGGCAACAAAATTTCATCTGACTAACTTACTCGTTCTTGACCTTTCATGGAGCTGTATTTCGGAGGAATGGATTGGTTGGGAACAAATCAAAGTATGATACGAGCCCCACTCTGCATGCGCATATTGTTTCTTTTGTCATTTTTTTTCCTACAAGTAGTTTCTTAATATATATTTTATCAAACTGTTTTGTAGGCAGCGAGAAAACTAAAAGTTCTAGATCTTAGCAATAGCAAAAACTTAAGGAGGATGCCTGATTTGTCGACATGGGTGTTCTTGGAGAGATTGATTCTTAAAGGCTGTAACCAGTTAATTGAAATCGACCCATCCATTGGTAAATTAAAGCTCCTAACTACTTTGAACTTGTTTGGATGTTATTCTCTTCGAGAGGTGCCTAAAGAAATTGGATGTCTACAAGCTTCAACAAAGATTGTCATGCCTTGCCCGCTATTGCTAAAGACATTAGGTGATATGCAGTCAGTGTTGACTCTTGATGTATCAAATTCGAATAGCTACAATTTTCCATTATTGATTCAATTGCTAGTGAATATTAGGCAGTTGAATTTATCTAATTGTACAAACATAAAGGTACTTCCAAACTCGATTGAAAATTTACAATCATTAATCGAGTTTGATTTGTCATGGACAAGTATTAGTCACCTACCTGATTCAATCGGCAATTTGAAGCAATTGAAAGTACTAAGGATGAGCGTCATAAGAAAAATAACGACATTACCAAGTGCGATTGGGCTGATGGAGAAGCTTGAAGAGTTGGATTTGTCATATACAAGTATTCGTCACCTACCTGATTCAATCGGCAATTTGAAGCAACTGAAAGTACTAAGGATGAGCGGCATGAGTAAAATAACAACATTGCCAAGTGCGATTGGGCTGGTGGAGAAGCTTGAAGAGTTAGATGCTCGAGGATGTTACAACTTGACCGACGAAATCTCTGAAGAAATTGGGAGACTATCCTGTTTGAGAATCCTAAACTTGTCAAACACACAAATATCCAGATTACCCACCTCGGTGAGTCACCTCTCTAAACTCCAAACGCTTATGCTAGAAAAATGTCCCAAGCTTAAACAATTGCCGGAGCTTCCCCCAAGTTTGACTGATCTGAGATGGGGCCCTAAAAGCTGCTGGTGTTCCTCTAAAGAGTTGATAATGTATCAATATTGGGAACATTATCAGGAGCTACATTGGCCGAGGAGACGCTTGTCACCGGAAACACTTGTCTCCGCTCTTCCCACGAGCATCGGTACCCTATCTCAGCTTAAAACACTAAAATTGTGCTGCAAAAATGTGCAATTCCTCCCCCAGCTCCCATCGAGTTTAAGAGAGTTACAACTTCGAGATCTGGTCACCACGCGACAGTCGGATTTTTCTAATTTGAAAAACTTGTCAATCTTGACATTCTATGGATGTTCGCTAGAACCCTCTGGTCTGTATGGTGTGGAGTCAGCCGAACTCCGTATGGAGTTCTGTGAGCTTAGACCACTGGACGCGCCGTTGCAACTGGAAATGAAAAGATTGAGATCATTAGAGATGGCTTATTGTGAGTTCCATCCAAAAGTACTTGATCTGTCGCGCATGAAGAATCTACACAAGGTAAATCTGAAAGGGTGCCTTTCATTAGTCGAGATTTGTGGCTTTGAAGAATTGAAATCCCTTTGCTCCCTATTAGTCGTCGTATGCTTTTCCCTAGAGAGGATGTCAGATCTATCAAAATTGAAAAATCTATCAAAGCTCGAAGTAAGAAGTTGTCATAAGCTTGAAAGACTGCAAGGTCTCGACCACTTGGAATCCTTAAAGAAGCGGGAAATCTCCAGTATTGGTGACTTCATGTTGGAACGCCACTTCTCCTTCCACGAAATGTTTCAGAAATTCTTTCGGTGGCTCTGATTCATCTTCTACATCCGGCGAGCTCGGATCCACTGCATTATTGGGCGTGTTGCCACTGCCGTCGCCTCAAGAAGCCCCATCGGCAGTTGGGATATGGCGTTACCAAGTTTCGTATCAGAACTTGCCTTGGTAATTCTAAATTGCACATCATATGTTTGCGCAATTTCCTCTTTCCCTGTTCAGATCTGGATATGGCATTTTGTCAACGGGGTTTGATGGGTGAAGTTTCTAGTGTTGGGCTAATTGGAAAAATTGTGCGAATGGATATGTTAGTTTTGATTTAATTTGGTTTGCAGACGGTGGTAAAAACCCTACATTTCAAGAGAAGTTTCTATTCACACTTGTTGAAGGGCTTGGGGAGTTGAATCTTGCGGTGTGGAACAATAATATGCTCACTCTCAATGACTTCATCAGCAGTGGCATGTAATAACCTTGTACCTTGAACAAATTTTGCAAACAAAACTGTCATTCAGTTGTGCTGGCTTTTGGTCCTTGAGTGGCTAGTGTTTCATTTTATTTGTGTTTTCCATGGTCTCAAGGGTTCGGCTCTATAAGGTTCTTTCTCAGAGCTTCGATAACACGACTTGGCCTCTTCAAACTAAAAAACGTCCAGGTACAATCCGTTGAATCTATTCCTCTTTTCTTAAGCATGTAGAATTATGTATCAAGTCCAAAAGAAAAAAAAGTCAAAAGATGGAGTACACAAGATGAACTTTTTGTAAGAATAGTGGCATGATTTCTCTGATTCACTCATTTACAATCATAACTCGTACTAAGTCCTAACTTTGCTTTTGAAATTACATGCTCACTACTGAATTGTTGGTGTTGTCATCATCATCATCATTGTTTTTAAGTAGGTTTGATTGCTTGAACAACTTGTTGGAAACTTTGGTGCTTCATAGTGCTGGTCGCATTTTCGATATCCATTTTAGTCAGTCATTTGTGTGTTAGGGCTTAGTATGTCATATTTGCAAACTTGTATTGTTTTTAACTTCTATGGATATCATAAATCTCGTTTACCAGTGAAATAGGAGCTATCTGCTACCATTGAGTGTATTTATTCCTTCCAAGAAGTAAAAGTCTTGCACAATTTTATATCTCCTGGTAGTGACCATTGCTGGCAATACACTAGTTCTTCTAGCTAGATTTTGATATTGTTAATTTTTGCAATGGAATAAGTAGAATACTCATCTTGGTAGGGAGAACAAGGCCTTGGCCTTGATATGACAGCTTTCAAGATTAAAACATAGTGATATGTCATTAGGTACTCACTAACATTTGATATGACCTTTTGAGATTAAAACATAGTGATATGTCGAATTAATTTTGTAAGAATGATATGGACTATTTTCTGCTGCTGAAGTTATGAAGTTTTTATATACTCCCAAGGGTGTGAGACGGGTGTTGTTCGGAAATCTTGATACCGCCAAGTCAACTGCGGTTCCTAAAATCTTTTTGTAAGTCATGGTTTGCTGAACTAATGTGGGATTTCCAAGTTGTTGGAGCACTCATATGAGAATCTTAATATATTGTGGTATTAGTGAATTTTATGATTAGAAGGACAAATTTGGTTTGTACTCTGTTTTGTTTTCAGACGACATATGTACAAAAAAGAGTCCAACATGAGCTATGTGAGATTCGTGAGAGATGGAGCAAAATGGTTGTTAGAGAACATAGACATTAAACTTGTTGGTAGGATTCATCCCTCTTTACTATTATGATGCAATCTTAGTAAGAATCTTTTTTTTTATGAGTATGGTGGTTTGCTTCACCGGCATCTTATCTTCACTTTCTATCCAGACTCACTGATTTGTAGTGTACATCATGATGTTTCTCAATTGTTACCCAGAAACCATGCTAGGATATATTTTTCTGTTAGGTAGCTACCTCTTCTATTACCACCAATTTTTGCTTGCAACTTCACTACAAGCAAATGTTATTTTTCTTAGGCATGGCAAGAAATGCATACTTTCATCTTGTTTGATTTTCTTTATGATGACGCAAGAGTCAAGAGTAGCAGTATAATGTTGTTATAAATGTCAACATGAGCACATGATATTTTGTTGATCCCTAAAGACACGCGTGCGTAAGACAGTGCTGAAGCATATGTTGCTATCGGGCTTTTGAGCACTATGCAGGTTCATTTTTTTAATTTTTAGAACTACCCTTGAGAAATAGTGTAACTTGATCAACTAATTTATTTCTCCTTTTGCAACTTGTAGATTGAGATGCAATCTTGCATGGTGCAGTCTGTGCTATTCAATGCATAAATTGATTACTTTCTGTGCTGCATATGACAGATTTGATTCCGTCCCATCTTATCTTCCTTGAAAGCCAGGTAAGAAATTCATTTGACGTATGACAAATTGCCTCATCAAAATTAAGAATGAAGAAGTTTCATTGTTGAATTACCATCTCATACTTGAATAGTGCTGGTGATTTTGCATTTCACATCATTGCATTCTCATATGAAGTCTAGGCTCAAGAAACTGACACTACAGGGAAATTATTCTTGTCGAGGGCTTGAAACTCCAAGATGTACCTAGGGGAGCATATACAATCCACATCTGCCTTAAAGATTGCTTGGTGCAAAAGGATCACCTATAAGATGCATGCTCATCAAATAACTTCTCCAAGTGAGTTTTATTCTTTTTGGGAGGAAATAATTTGACAATGATTGTTTTATCTACAATTATCATCGTGATTGACTTGTCCCTTATTGGTTACCATAGAGATGTCAAATGAAGATTCATTTGTCATTTTCGTGACTTTGCATGTGATAATGCCAGGTGCTAACAATATTTCTTTTTTTGTTCCAGGGGAGTAGAAGTTAATCAAAAGGGCCAAGTGAGAAAGGCATTGCATGCACATTCTCCTTTTAATTCAAATTTGCTTTGACGGGACACGTTTTGCAGAGAATTGGGAACTTTAGCAATCATTTGAATATGTAATATTACTATAGGCAAAGCAGAGGCTATGGTTATGTTTACATAGATATTATTACGCTTTCAAAATTGGTTATTGTGACTCATGGATAGAAAGCCGATCATGCAAATTCTCTCTTCCGTGGTGTTGTAACTATCTTGGTAGTTACCTCTAGCTTCTGCTTAAAAATGTCATATATGACATGCAACATGATTTGAGAGATCAATTCTAGCAGAAACTGGGGCGATCAATGCAAATGATCTGCAAAATTGATTTCGATTTATATTTGAATTAAAGATATAGCAGTTCGACTTGATCATTTGCAAAATATGCATAATGTAACTGCACTCTAACCCCTTCGGCTTATGATAGCCATTTGCAAAAAAAAAAAAAAATTGTTTTCCCTCTTTAACTAGCAAGATATTTAGATTGTACGCAGTCTTTGTTCGTTATAAAAAAATGGAACCAGCATAGCATGCGACAGTTTACAGTGAAGGTAGTTTGTTATACGAACACTTTTGACAAGTAACAATAAAATTAGAAAACAAAGAAAAGTTCCCAGGTCAAAGGAAGAGAACTTCCAGAGTTCAACAACATTATTACATGACTACACAACAGAAACTTCCTGCGGAATCTTTGACATTTCTTCCAGTAGAAGCTCTCTCTCAGCAAGGCGTGGAGGAGAATGCACCGAATAAGTACCTGAGAAATGAACAACTACTAATGACACCAAGCAATGAACAACATAGAATCAACCTAATAATGAGGTAATTCATGCATGACTGTTGAAACTCAGCGCATGCCAGGAGGGCTGGAAGGTGGTGGAGATGGACGCAGAGGATAAGCCGAAGGGGGAGGAGGGTATGCTGGAGGAGGATAGGCTGTTGGAGAATGGGGCAAATGTGGTGGAGGTAGGCACGTCACTGGATATGGTGGATCCGATGGATATGCTGGAGCTGTCGCAAGGTATGCTGTGGCGAGTGCATCATAAGGAGGAGCTGATGTGGAAGGAGGTGCAAAGTACGAAGGCAGCTAAGAAACCGAAGAAGCTACATATGGCGGTGCAGATGGTGCACAGCTTGCTCCTGGTTTTTGTAATGGAGCAAGCACAATCTTGTTAAGAATCCACTACAGAATGATCATGGTAAATGGTGATGATGATATTCTATACCAAATGAAATTGGTACTTACCATTGCATTTGTGTAATGTAATACCAAGCGTGCTTCTCTAGCATATCTAGAATCAGAGAAAAAATAGGCACTTTGATTTAGACAATCAAAACCTTTCTTTCTAGAGTATAGTAATGCAAATGATAAGTGACAGTTCTACTTCATAATTTGATGCCACGGAGATAGACTGGGGCTATGTGTCGGGTAGATTTGTTACGCATGTATAAAGGAATAGCAAAGGAGAGGAGAATCTACTAGAAAATCCATAATCTACATCCAACTTGTATGGAAGAAAGAATGAGACAAAAGAACCCGGTAAGTTGTCATTCAACTATCTTCGACTTTTCTAGAGGGTAGTAATGTGAATGCTAAGTAACAGCTGTCCTACATTACAATTTGATGCCACGGAGATAAATTGCTGGTATCTGTTGGGTAGATACGTCATACAGTATAAAGGAATAGCGGAGGAGAGGAGAATTTGCTAGAAAACCCATCATATGGATCACAACTCATACTGAAGGAAGAATGAGATTGAAGAATCCCGTAAGTTGTCATTGGACCATCTTCATCTTTTCCCTCCGATGTTTGACATTCATCCAGGGAAGGATGTTAATCAGATTTTTATTTTCTATTGTTTATTTACAGAGTCATACCATACTGCACGTCTTCTGCCTAAACGGGAGGCCATGGGATCGGTTGCCTATATTGTTCTATGAAACAAAACGTATGAACAATATTACCAAGAACTCACATTATACTGTTGGGAAACGAGTGAATTAGAGAAATCACACCGCTATTCTTTCACAAAGGTCATCTTATGTACTCCATCTTTTGACATTTTTTTCTTGTATGTTGCTTTTGAACCCAATACATAATTCTACATGCATAAGAAAAAAGGAATAGATTCTAGAGATCGGCCTACCCATTTTTTAGTCTGAAGAGTCCAGGCCGTATTATCGATGCTCTGAGAAAGAACCTTATGGAGCCACCCCGAGACCATTGAAAACACACCTGAGATAAAAGCACTAGCCACTCAAGGACCGAAATCCGAAACAACTCAAAAACAGTTTTGTTAGCAAAATAGAGTACTATAAGGAGGAGCTGATGCGGGGGTAGGTGCAAAGTACGAAGGCACCTGAAGAGTCGAAGAAGCTACATATGACAATGCAGACAGCGCACAGCTTGCTTCCCATTTCTACAACAGCACAAGCACTATATCATCCGAATCCACTACAGAATGATCATGGTAAATGGTCATGATGATGTTCTCTACCGGAGGCAGCAGCAACCTTGCTGGACACAAACGACAAATCGGAGCCACTGACGGGACTCCTAGATGGGACGGCAGAGGCGACGCTCCGGAGAATGCAGCGGATTGGGATTGAAGGCAAGAGAGAGTGAATTTTGCAAAGAAGATGGGAGAGAGATAGAGAGTGTCTTCTTCGTGGGACCACCAGTTGAAGATGCTCCACGCGACTCACTAGGTGGAGAGGGACTACGTGGTGGAGTGGGACCGCCTTATGATTTCTCTACGAAGATAAGGTATATAGAGAGTAGTACGTTGCAAAGCTTGGCATATGACCTCAAACCAAAAATTATTGGTCTTCTGCTGCAGGATTAGGCTTACAAAGACCCAAAAAAATTAAGCTGAAGGCAACGCTCAAATAATGCCAAAACTTCAACTTAGGCTGACAAGGAGGGAGAGATCTCATGAATTAGGCTACACACACTGACAGAGTCACCACAATAAGAAAGAATAAAAGGGGGAACTAGACAATCAGCCCCACCAATAACTTGGGGAAGATCAGCCTGTTATCCCTAGAGTAACTTTTATCTCCCGAAGTTATGGGGCTATTTTGCCGAGTTCCTTCAGGTGTGGAAGCTTGCAATGTCAGTTTCATACAGACATAACTTGTATTCATTCCTTCCTTGCATGAACTGTCTGCGTGCATGAAAACATGGTGAGAAACCGGCGGCGAATATCTTCTAATGTCATTGTGAAATATGATTGTTGTCTTGAGTTGTTATCTCAAGAAGAGTTTCTTCAGATATGACAATAAAAAAATCTACACAGCATCATGCAGACAACTCAGCCGGGCCAAAACCAACTCAGCATCATTCAAACAATTCAACCCCTCAAACACCAACTCAGCAACATCAAAGTAAACTAATATGCACTCTGCCCAACAAGAAGTACCCCTCTCGTTCTAGCATAGAGGGCAAACTTCATTCTCCCAATAAAAATTTATACAACACTCTTCCAAAATTGCAGTACCATAAGACATGGCCCATTTTTAAGGAAAGGAAAGCATCAACTTGCTTCCAACTACAGGCAAAAACAGCATCTGAAGTCAGGACTTGCTCAATGAATAGGGTTCTTACATTGACCATTAGGGGTGTGCATGGTCCGGGTGGGCGGTTCTCACCCTAGAACCGGGAACTGCCCACTAAGGACTGGTTCCAAAAATTTGGATCCGGGAACCACCCGTTGGTTCCATGGATCCACCCGAGAACCGGACCGGGGAACCACCTGTTGGTTCCATGGATCCACCCGAGAACCGGACTGCCGGTCCGGTCCAGTTCCCGGTTGGATCCATGGAACCGGTCTCATAAGCGATTACGCCTACTCAATATGCATTAATAAACCAGTTTCTTGACTTTTGTTGTGCTCTTCAAGACTTCGACAATAAGAATTGCAAGGGCTATTCGGCAAATAGGAAATTAGGGCTCCAAATAGAACAATAATAATTCTAAACATGGGGCTTCAAAATTTTAAATTTTTTTCAATCAATTTTTATAATAAAAATTAATATATATTATTATTATAATACCGGTGCAGTCCGGGTGGGCAGGTGGACAAATCCACCCATGGAACCGGGAACTGGACCGGTACCCACCGGTTCCAATTTATTGGAACCGGGAATCGGACCGGTCCCTTTAGGAACCACCGGTTCTGGACCGGTCCGGTCCGGGTCCGGGCAATCTGGGCGGATCCCGATTCTTTTGCACACCCCTATTCACCATCATTTGGATCCATGTCGGCAGGCAGACAACTCTCAATGGCTGTTTGAAGTTCCTCAAACCCAGGACCATGGTTGGCATTTTAAAGCTGCCAAGGAATCTGGGCTGGGAATTTACAGAGATTTGTGAAGAGAATGTCTCAGGCTTGAAATGCCAGATTGGGGGATTAAAGTGTGCATTTACTTCCCTGTCATCCAGTGCAATTACAGTAGCTAATCAGGCCAAAACTCTTTAACAGATCCGTATAAGCACGCTGGTGCTTTTGTTTATCTAATTGATTTCATGAATGGGGTGATGCAACACCATTAGCACATCAGTAAAGTTATAAGAGAGTAATCAGGCACAAGCAGCGGGGGAATGGCAACAACCTAAAGTTGATTTACAACACTCTCACCAAAAGTTTAAAATTGATCACAAAGATCTGAAAATTTGTGCACCACTAGGGCAATCAATGGCTTACAAAGTGAGTTAAAGGGATTACTATTCATCCATCAAAAGTAGCATCTAGAGACTTCTCTTTGCCAGAGCAATGTGTGACATTACACCTTCACATACATTAAAAGAAGGAAAATTCCCAGTGTTCCGTCCTCAAATATATCAAGCTGACATACCTTCCTCTTAGCAGGTACAGATAGATTCTTAGCTGGCTTAAAGAAGGATTCTAATCTGTAGAAAATAAATGAAAGGAATCATCGGATAGAAGGTGCATTTTGGAAGTCACTTTCATTTGTTCAAGCTTTAGTTACCAGCCTTGTGATGACAAGTCCAAAGCTGCCTTAATCTTCTCTATCGCCTGATAGACATGGTAATACTCCATTGAAAACAAGTACGCTCTCTCCTTCAGAGGAAAAGAAGCACCTTCCTCAAGTAGGCAACCGACCAACGCATTATTGAAGATAGAAGCCATACCTTTGTCACTCTGTCAATGTTGAACCCATTCTCATTCATGAGAGAGGAAATTAAGCCCTTGAAAGAGGAAATAACAACCACTTAGGAAACGAGTCAAAAATCCAAAAAGTGAAATGTTGCAAGTAAATCCCAACATGAAAATGGCCCACCTTCTCGTTTGGAGCAGTCCATTTTATCTCAGGTTGTTCTTCCGTACAAACTATTGGTTCCTTGGAAAGCCGTTGAGCTTTGCTATAGGGCCAATTATCTGGTATCTGATAGCTATTCAAAAACAAGCATACATAACCTTAAGAAGGATAACTGAACTGAATGAAGACTTCCAAGTAATGCAAAGAACCTCTAGGTCTTAAGGATAGAGAAATGATACGATTTTGCTCAAGGGAGATGAAAGAACAGACAAAGCAGATGTCAGAATAGATACAAGTATTATACTAAATTAAAACGTGAAGTAGCATGGCTGGTGCACTGATCACCAGCCCAAATCTATTGGTGGCAAATGATCTTTCAGTTTCAAATTGTTGACCAAATATTTCCATGCCAGCTGAGTTTGAGATGTAATTCTTTTAAGTCAAGGAATTCAGCAACCAAGACTATTACAGTGAGAAAATTTGCTGCCTAATTTTGCTTACAAGCCAGGGGATAAGAAAAGAGAATAAGAAACGGATAAGCTTAAGAGCAGTCAGCCCTCCAATATCTGATAAATTCATTCCAAAGTAAAGTCACTGAAATTATCAAGCTAAAACATATGAAAGGGCAGAATGATATATACAATAGCACAAAACAGGTAACAGAGCACTGCAATAATATCACATCTACCTTGAATGCTTACACAATAATCACATCCAGAGAGAATGCACAGGTCAATGAATTGATCCATAACCAGATTCATCTCCTCCAAGGTCTAAAAGTCATGATAGTAAAGAAAAAAAATTTAAGCAATCACAATGAATGAACTTTTCTAGGTACCTTGGAAATTTCAAATTCCATGACTGGAACTTCTCTTGAGCTGGGATCCATCAAATGGCGAAGAAATCTAGGATCTCCAAAAGTGAGGGAATCCATATCTTCAGAAGCAACTGCATAAACCTGAAAAAAAAAAAAATTACAGCTAAAGCACCATTCATGGTAGATGAATTCTGGCTACCACACAAAAATTAAGCAATGATAGGAATTCAAAGTCAGTGAAAATTCCTTGGACAAAGATGGCTTAGCAAAGAACACACCAAATGTAAATGACTATGCAGAAGAAGACATTAGACAAGTGAACAAGCATATGTGTGAGTGAAAAAGGAAATTAAATCATGTTAAACGATTGGCGATCATGGGAAAACAATGAACAATTCTAAACCAGAAGACAATCAAATGGGGAGATACTTGCCTTTCCAGCTTTGCAAAGTGCAGCACATTGTGCCTCTGCTTCTGAAGGAGCTTCAAGTACAAAAACTGAATTTGGTATCTAAACTTTTTGTTAGAAATAAAAAAGAAAAACCTTTTCAGACAGAACAGTAATCTCAACTACTCAGACACCCATGAGCCTTAATAGTCTTTTGCAGTCTTCATTGTGCAGTTGTGTCACCTGCAAGGGTATCAAAGCCATGTACAACAAGTGCACACACATCCAGTTAGCTACATAAATAGGTTTATTCTGGAAAACAGAGATAAAATCAAACTTCACATTGAATAGGACAAAATTATCGCACCATAAGTAAACCAAAAATAGACCAACCTTCACAGTTCTTTACTGAATTTCTCTGTCTTCCTTGTCCTGAGACTGCAGGCAATAAATAAAGAGCTCACTAAGCCTTTTTGCACTCTGTGTTTTTGCAAGCTTGTGTGTGTGTGTGTGTGAGAGAGAGAGAGAGAGAGAGAGAGAGATGCATATACTGCAATGGCTACTGCCAACTCCTCAGAGGCATCTGCCCTCTTCAAAAAACTACTCAGAGACTCATCTAAGGTAACTAAACGTATTCATATATAATTCCAAAAACGAGAAAAGAGAAGGCTACATAATAATAAAGTACCGTTTGGCAAGCTCTTGCTTCTTCAAATCAGGGGGTTACATAGCTATCCTAACAACAGTAAAGCATAATTCAGAGAAGCATGAGCATCATTCTTCTAGCATTCCATCCCAATGAAAACAAAGGAGGTAAATAAAAAAATTTACACTGGCATTATCCCCACTTCAAACGGCCTAATCATTTGGCAAAACATGCCTTGCAGATGACTACATGCGAAGACCAATAAAAAAGCAGCTCAAATTCAAACACTTTTCAAGCACAAAGATCACATCACAAGTAAAAGATAATGCGACCGGTGCTGATCTCATATACATAAACCCGAGCTCAAGCAATAGCATCTGAAGCATCAAAACAGAAGGATAATCCATAATTCAGTCAGATACTATACGAAACTCGAGCAAAGTGGATTTTCTTTTGCATGGAGTATTACTTTCTGCGAAATCAATGGACGAGACTGATCGATGCACATGATGGCATCGACGGTGATACTCCGGCCGAAGTAGCTCTCGAGCTTCTGCTGCTTCATCGCCTTCGGGGCATTGTCCCCCAGTAGCTTTGTCAGTACCGTCCGAAATCAATGGACGAGACTTGATGAACGCATGGAAAATAATCGGATTGAGGAAGACCGAGGTCGAGCTACCTTGATGCCCATCACGGAGAGAGATTGCAGCGAAATTGATGATGAGATCGAAGCTGCTTGGGATGAATTCTAGGGTTCGAGCTCTACTGCTTCCCGCCTAATTTGGAGACTAGCGCATTTGAATGGAGCGTGTCAGTCACGCGCAGGTGTTGCGAGTGGCACATTGTTAATGCAGCACAAGCGATGGACGTTTGGAAACAAAACATAAAAATATCAATATGAAAACTCCATTTATTTCACAAATATAGATTATTTGAAAAATATAATTTTAAAATAATTTGTAAATAAATAAGAATTTTTTACTATGAAAATGATTATTAGTTATTCATATTTATAAGCGATATAAATAATTATTTTTAAAAATATAATTTCCTTATTATTTATTTTATGTGAAATAAACTATTAGCCTAAATTCACAAGCTCAATGATGACTAAACTTAGGTCTTGACTCTTATTTCTTATGAATATTTCTATGCCACAACTTTCGTGCTTTATGGTGCTACGATTTTATGTGACGAAGTATTTTATGTATTGCTTACTTTATCAGCGTGATGTAATTTTTCTTTTTGTCAAAAGAAATTTCTATTCATGACCAAAATAATACATTATAGGATTCATAGGAAACCTCAAAAGCCACCATAATAACGCAAACTCATAGAGCTTCAAACAAACCAAAAAAACCAGAAATTAAGGTATATTATCAAAGCATGGTTGGCAAAGTTTATTGTATGCTCGTCTTTTATGAACAGATCTGTGACTGCATCCAAGCAAAAAGATTGGTGGCCGATCACCAAATTACACCTCATTATTAGTGATGAGCACATATTGAGATTTTCAATTGTAGTTACAGTTTTGCCTTTCAGCAGTGTGTGTCTAAATTTGGCATCACCAACACCATCACTATACAAAGATAACATAGACACAAATACGTCGAATAGGCTAGGATCCGTAACCTTTGTGAGAGCAAGTTCTTTAGCAAATGTGAGTTGCCAAAGCTTTTAATAAAAACACGTTGAACGCCACACACCAAAGCTACTGCAAACAAAATTGAAAACTAGAGGTGGATCATTTATTCATAAAAATTCCTAAATCTAGAATTGAATATGAGAAAAAAGCTCCCAAATATAAAATGAGGAGAGCAAAAATCCCAAATCTAAACTAAATCAGAAGAGTAAGGAAAGAAAATAAGAGGAGATGAAAGAAAAGCAAATAGGGGAGGGAGAGATTTAGGTCAAATACCTCCCCTCAAGAAGTTGAACAGACAAAAAGGTTTGAAACTTAGGGAGAGAGAGGGAGGAGGGGAGGAGGGGAGAGGTGAAATGCCTTAGCAGGATCTAGTTAATCAATAGCCATATTAATTGGAACTTTATCAATTTTAGCGATATTGATAACATGAATCCCACTTTGTTAGTGTGATTAATGTCTCAAAATTTGATAGATAACAATTAAAATTTGATAAATAACAATTGAAGAGGCAAATTGGAATTAGCTCTTTTTATAGGTACTTTTAGCCTAATTGAATTAGCAACCGTTATGACATGTAGAGTGAAAGCACTGCATGGTATGTACATATCGGAAGTATTACTCATGTGACATGTATATTCATACTCCTATGATTTCTTGAGATTTCTAAAAATTGAAATTAAATGTGCAACTGATACTAATAACTTGTCATTCCTAGTGATTGAGATAGTGGAAATGTTAAATTCACGTAGAGGTCGAAATCAATGAATTGACTGATAGGGATTGGAGTATTTGAAAGGCCTTTATCTACTTTATAATAATTCAGCCAAGTTACTACTCTACACCTATGTTTGTAGGGAAGAGAAGATGGACAATAGTAATTCTTCATATTTTAGATGAGATATTTGAAGGATCAACCCATGTAGAATTCGAGATATTTAATCGTAACAACCAATCTTGAATTCTCAATGGTCGAGAGGACAATGATGGCGACGAATTCATCGATGTTGCAACCCTTCTTGAGGGGAATTACCAAGGAAAAGCTAATGGCTAAGCAGGGACAAACAATTACTCATAAAAGATATGTGTCACCACTTAGTGTGAAATCTTCCAACCTTATAATGATTACAACTTTGGGATTTTATTAACTTATCTAAATAAGCAAATCAAGTCATTTAGAAGTTTCCATTTATTTATTATGGGTTGTTTAGAAACCCAAGCAAAATGTGGTAGAATATTTTATTTCTACTAATCAGAAATTAATGGAGATGAGGGCTTAATTATTTTGGTTAAATTTAATGTTCTTTTAATACATTTCCTCTTTATTTCAAAACTGTTGTGCTAGCAGTTTTGTCAATTTTAACCATAAGCCATTAATATGTGATGAATGATCATGCGAGTATATAAATAAGAATTTAACACTCAATAATTAAAACAATAAATAAGTTACTCAAAGGAAAGAAAGAACCTTGATGTTTCAAACAAAAATTAAAAACTAAGCTCCATTATGTCCAAAGTACCAAAGGTTCTGCAAAATGTTGATGAAAGCAAACAATAATGTATCGTATGCATGACCTAGACGTGATTTCTAAATGCAATGCTAATTAATTTTTTTAAGGTTTTCTTATATGAAATGCTCATGATTTAAATTAAATGTTATAATTATATGAGTTCTAATTAACACGCATCAATGGACTGTACAAAATTTTTAATGACATGCAAGCAATATTAATGACTTAAATGCAACCTACGTACAATTTTAATGACATTAAGGATTTTTGTTTGAAGATGGACAGTTCTGCAAATGTCAAGAACTTAGAGTCTTATTTGATATAGATATAAAGTTTGATTGGATTTTTTTAAATTTTATTTAATATGTTTAAAATAAAAAAAAAAAAAGCTATCACCTTCATATTGGATCCTGATTTCACTTTATATTCTCCATTTTCAAATGAATGGGATATGGAAACTCCCAGAATGACAACTCATTGTTTTTTCTTTTTAATTTCGACAACCCATTGATTGATCAATGGAAATTTTTACGAAGTTCTAGAGTGACTCGTAAACCGCATTCTACCTTTTGACAAGTCTTTTAAATGTGACAATGGACATGAATTTTGGGAACAATTTTGTAAACCACGAATGCTATCAAATCAATACTAATTATTTTATGATGTTTCAAGCAATAAGCTCTTGGGAATGTTCCCTTCGGACCAAACACAACTCCCTTCCCTGGCTTTTTTAAATATGTCAGACAACCATCTCTTGAGAGTTAAAATAAACATTTTTACGTAATTTATAATCACCTTTAAAACTATAATAAACTGAGAATATTATTATTGCATAAATATCTCTAAATATCTAACTATATTCAATCCAAAACTGAGGCTTGAGGATGCAAATCGTTAGTTACGTAATTGGTATTATGAATTCACATAAATTAGCTATCCCGAAAAACTTGGGAGAATCTTGAAAGGGAATTGGTCTTGCATATCTTCGTAGACGTCATTAGCAGTACCTGAGAAATCAATGAATGAATTTTACGATATGTGCATGCATTAATTGTTCACACTACAAATCAGGAAATGGTTGTCCGGTATTATCATCCAATGAGACGAATGTTAGAACTTAAGCAAAATGAACATTTCATCAATAATAATAATAATAATAATAATAATCATTGAAAAAATTTGGTCTTGCATATCAAATTGTAGTCCTTTTCCAATGAATGAATTATGGCGGGGAGAATTGACTTTTTCACAATGAACTTCAAGGTTAAATATTTAAATTTGATTTTGAAATTCACACACAAAGAAAAGAGTGAGTAGTGGCTTTTTAATGTTGAACAAATATCTAAATCTATACAAAATGGTGAGTTTTTAGTGCCTAACAACGCCAACTAACTTCATCGAACTAAATTCCCAAGCATGCCACATCGTCATTTTACTATTCACCATCCAATTATTTTAGTACATATAGATTCAAGCAAGTATAAGGAAATTTACTTCCAACTTTTATATGAAAGCAAGTAAACTTGTCCTCAAGATTTATCCTTTAATGAAACCACTAGTCCATGAACTTTTGTGTAAATGTGTCCATATCATGTCTAACCAAACAATTTTACTCAATTGACTCCCCAAATTTGTCTAATGTATGTTGTGATTTTTTATCATTTAATTGATCATGTTCTTATACTATTTTAAAATGTTCAATATCAGCTTCATTTTAGTTATTACAAGGATGGAATTCCTGTAATGTCACTTTCTCATCTTTTACTCATTAAGAAGAACTGGTTGTTCTTTACTTTCTCCAATCTTTAGCTATTGATGTTGATTGGATTCCTGACACCTAAATTTTCATTTGAAGACTTCTCTTTCATTTAATAAGAAAACTACGATTGAATCCAATAGAGTTTGATCCTAAACAAAACGTTTGCAGCTTATGTTACTGTATTCATTCGAATTTAGATATTAGGGACATTTAAATTTTGGGCATAAAGCATTCGCATCGAGCAAAGCTGGATCCAGCTATGAGTTTTCTTGGGATTAGCCTGATAGATGGCCCAATGTGGAAAATGAATCCTGAACTCACTTGAGGTTCCAAAACTGAGTCCGAGCGAGCCTGGCCCTAAGCTAATCAAACTCGGCCGAATGAAGGGAAAGGAAGGGCAGCCATTCAACGGCGGGTTGTCCTGGCGCAGTGGGGCTATTTGTGGTTGGGTCGACCATAACACAGCAAAACGGAAAGGCAATAATGGGGAACCTCTTCACCGGGAAAATCTGCAACGTCTATTCATTACTTGTAACTCGCGGCTTGGGTCAAACCCACATTGGACCTCGTTGATCAACCTGTAGTCGACTCAGAAGCTCGCTGGAATGTGGCCTGAGGCGTTGAGGTACTACAGGATGCGAACAGCGGCTGTTCCTCATTGTTTGTACGCTTGCTGGACTGGCGTTACAAAAACGCGAGGTGCTGGCTTCACTTATATTGGCTCGCTGGACAAACTGGTTTGGACCGTCGCTGATATAAAAATCACTAGGATGACGACGGTGGTTCACGGTGCAAGGACAGCCACGAGTTGGCTGAGGTGCAGGCGTCATGGGCAAGGACTCTCGATGAATGGAAAGAGCAGCGGCGTCATCAAGGATCGTGCCTTGATCGGAGGTGTGACGGCTGAGTATGTACAGGACTCGTCGTGGGCGCGGCACGGAGAAGGCCTCGCTCAATAATGAAAGAACGTCTCCTTCTGGATATTACGTTGCCCCTCCTCTCTCCTTTTGGTCCTTTTCTTTTCGTCTCTGGAAAATCTTCTGGACGTATGGCAGTAGTGGACGCGTGTCCTTGTGAGCTGCAAGAAAAGATAAAGAAACTCTTCTTTTTCTCTCAATGCGGCTGAACTCCCTTTGTGGGTCGTCAACGTCCCAGACTCAGGGGAGAGGCTCCTTTATGGCCTTTTCTCTATCGCCTCATCCGTGAAAAAGAGGAGACTCGTACGGGGATCTAAATCAATTCTACATGATTTGTAAATGGACATTTCCATTCCACCTATTTTTATGGAATAAATCCGAATCCGAGATTAATTTTGTGAAATTCACTTGGAAACCTTTTAATTTGAGGAATTTAGCTTACTAAAACTAAAGAAAACCAAGCTAACGAACCTCGATTAGTGAATTCTAGTTGACCCATTTGAGACTAAAGTTTAATTTCAAAAATTGAGGTCCAATTTCATCATCAAACCTTAATTCAATTTTGCATAGAAGTCACGTCATCAATTCAATGTCAATTTGAGTGCAATAAGTCACCTTAGGTATGGACAATTAGTTCGATATGTGCCTTGTAGTTTTAATTGAATTCAATTTTAATTAATTTTTATTTTTTGGCAAGGAATAGCATGAAATTATCCACATTTGCCTAGGAAGTCTAATTATATGTGTCCAATAGACTTCATGTTACTTAGGTAACTAGGCCAATATTAAATCACCAAATTGCATTTAAGTGGTTGATTGGCCTAATTTCATTAAAATTGGATCCTTTTTTTTTTTTACAAATTAAACTATTTTCCCTCAAATTAGGCAAGATTTCCTTCATAGAACTTAAAAGGGGGAATACTGAACCAACCAAAAGATGGCCGGCTTGATCGCATTGGTTTATGCGATTCGACTGGTCACTAGTGGAGAAGGCCAGTTCGGACCTCTTCCTACCTATTCTTGGCAATTGGCGACCACCACGTGGTGGCTTGTCCCATGGCCGACTCCCCCATGCCATTCAATTTTTTTTGACTTTTACAAGAATGCCCCTAGGTTTCATGAAATAACGAAAATTCCCCTATTTAGGCCTAAATCGCAAAGATCGATCGGACCATTGATTTCAGCATACCATGGTCATTCAAATTAGCACATGCCTAAATTCCTAATCTTGCTTAAGGGTTAAGCAATTTAGTTAGGCTATAAGATTAATTTCTAGCCATCGGATCAAATTGACAGCTAGGATTTGATCTTTGAGGGGTATGCAACCCATTTTCCCTGCAAAATTAAGGGAGCCTCATTTGTAAAAAAAATTGTAGAACTCTTTTCTCTCTCTCTCTCTACGCCAACCACACCTCACCATCGCCCTATCGCTATTTGCCACCTCCTTCCGGTAGTCCATCGGTGCATCGATCACCCCCTTGGCTTCTTCTCTTCGGTCACAAGCCCTAGCATCTCCCTCCCTCACCTGAAAGCTACCGATCAATTGCCTTTTCTTTCCAGTTCAAAGATTAGCATGCAAGCCGGTCCTTCCTCCTGGCGGATTCGATTGTTGAACCGATGATGGGCGGCGGTCTTCTCCCATTCGTAGGCTGGTGACACCCCAAGTCAAAGTCCTCCTAAGATCATGGTGGCTGGCAGTCATCTAAAGTTTCATTGATCGATATTTCCTTCTATAAACCTCACTTGATTGTTAGGTGAATTGCAAGTGCACAATATCAACAAGTAATAAAGTGATGAGTGAGTATCGTTCCCACAAGGACTGTTTTTTTTTTTTATCCAATTACTTACTGAAAGTGATCAATTCAAAAATTTAGCTAACAAAATCGAAAAGACGAGTAAAAAGTAAACTAAACCAATTAAAATACTAAAATATAGAAAAAGTTAAAACTTAAAGAATTAAAAGCTAATTAAAATTGTAAAGTAAAAATAATCTAAAGCAAACTGAAAATTAATAATTATCAAGATCACAAAGTGTTAGAGCATCCAACTTCACTTAATCATTCATAATTAATTTTCTTAACTTTTCATGCAACAAATTAATTTCCAATTGTGTTGGCGAAATTTCCCTAAGATGAAGTAAAAGCCGACCTCGATCTAATAATCCCTAATTAGGTATGTTAACCCACACTAACCTTAGGTGAATTTAAACTACCTAAAAGCATTAAGTTCGTGTGGAAATTCCCGATTCAATCTAAGTAGTCCCAACCTAGATCTACTACTGCAGCCACATAATAACCTAGTGTACCTTGACCTAAATTTAATTTATGGTTCAATATCACTATTGCACATGCACACAATCTCCACCTGGTATCATGCATACATCAAAAATCATTCAAAAGTTGGCCAGACTTCTAAAAGCATTAAGATCATGATAAAAAATGACACAATCAAAATAATTCTATTGCATGAAAGTCTTTGAAAATTAATCAATCATGATTAAGATCCATTGTAGCTCTAACAAAAGAAATTTAGAACCTAGTAAAAATTTAACTGACAAGAATTAAAGAAAACATAATACTAAATAAAAACAAATTCACCGAATTGAGAAACAAGGAGTTTCGGGTTTGTCTCCTCCTTCTCTCCTTGACACGCATCAACTCCACTAAAATAGAAGAACAAAATCTAAAACCTAAAATCTTCTTCAAAGATGGTGGCTCCAAGGATTTTTTTTTTCTTTTGCGGCACAAAAGCAGTTTATATAGCCTTAAAAAATCTGCCCTAGGTCGACTCCTACTAGGATTTGGAAAAGATTCCTCATTGATTTTCTTTGAACTTTATGGTCAAATTCTCTAAATATCTGATTTGGGCTGCCTTTTTCTTCAAGATGAAATATTTTGAAAGATATTGTAATATTTTGGAAGATCTGAAAATATTTCATACAAAATAAAATTACGTGAGTAGCAATTAAATTCACCCAAAAATTCCTCAAAATTTAGCAAATATCAAGTCTAAATAAGCAAGAATACTCTATTAAAAATAGAGTTATCATTGATTTCCATTATTTGATCATCTTCGCGAAATCAAACTTCTTCTAACTTGAGTGTTCATCATTTCGATTTAGATTTCCAATGAGCTAATCTTGAAGCGATATTCAAGGTGTGGTGGCTGGAATAGCTCGATCGAGCCTTGAGATCAAATTTAACAAGGTACAACCTCTAAAAAAATTGAATATGATGAAGCAAGGTCGAAATCAACATGTTAGTTGCTTACATTTCTCGATTTGAATTATTGTAGGGACTGGTTCCGATATTAGCCGAGTTGATACCCTATGCTGAACATACAATGTGTGTGAGGCATATATATGCAAATTGGGCAAAGAACTACAAAGGGGATAAGTTGCGGTTCCAATTTTGGCGCTTAGTTAAAAGCACGAACATGATTGATTTTAGGTTGGCCAAAGAAGGATTGCTTAAGTTGACAAAGGAAGGTTTTTTTTTTTTTTTTTTTTTTTTGGTAAGGTAAACGTGTATAAATTCCAACCATCAACTATACAAATTAAAGGATATCGACACCCATTTACACTCATCATCGAGATTGACTAATGAGTGGAATAGTACCGATATCCAATGTAATCTAAGGCAACATATACACGGCAAGCGCCAAGCGAGCAACAACAAAAATAAAGGCAACAACCTAAATAGCAAAAATGGAAGAATCAAGACCCCATGATCTTTGTAATCTCCTATTAATAGGTGAATCTTGAACAAGCTGGATAGCCACCACCTTGTCCTTGACAGCCTTGGCGATATGATGCTTCAATGATGGAATGAAAACCGCTTTGCCCCAAAAGAGTGCATCGTTATAGGCCTTCCATATAACATAACAAAGGGCGCCAAATGAAAACCTTGCAATCTCCTTCTGAAAGCCTTTGCCCTACAAATTTTTATTGACCCAATCAAGGGTATTCCTCCAAGATCCTCTCGGCCAAGCCAGATTGCACTTGCCCGCCTAAAAAACCAGCTAGAGCTCGGTGACATGACAGCCAAAAAATAGGTGATCAATGGAGTCCGGGCTAGAACTACAAAAAGCACAAACCGCCCTCGAGATCCTGCCATATGAAAGAAGAAACATTTGGGCAGGAAGGCGATTTCTAGCAATCAACCATAGTAGGAATTGATGCCGGCACAATGGTTTTGTCCCAAACAAAAGAGGGCCAATGAACAATCGAGGCCCGACTCCTAATAGATTCCCAAGCCGAGCAAGTGGAGAACTTACCCGAAGAAAGAGGCATCCAAGTAAATTCATCTAGAAGATTATTGAGATGCGGAAGTGGGTGTGGCCAGCTCTGGATTTGTTGAAGAACACAATATCCCGCCGACGAGAATAGGTTTGACACCTTTGCTTCCCTAGTAAGGCCAGACCGGTAAATGAAAGAGTTAGAGAAAAAGATCTTCAACAAACCTAGCGGATGCCAAGGATCGAACTAAAGCGATATAGTATGTCCATTGCCTACCTGCCATCTTACAAAGCCAAGGATTACAAGTCTTAGGGCAAGTAATTTCCTCTAAGCCCAAGAACAAATTGTAGGCGTAGTGGTAGCCCAAAATTCTTGTTCTTTAAGTAAGTAGCATGGATCCACTTACGCCAAAGAGATTCCTTATTTGTAAACAAAAGCCAGATATGTTTCATAATTACAGCTCTATTACTCTCACAAAGCTTCTGCAATCCTAAACCACCTTCGGCCTTCAGAAGGCAGACCTCTTCCCTGGCCACTTTAGCACCCCCAGAGTCGAGTTCGGGACCCTTCCGCAAGAATTGTTGGCAAATTTGTTCAATCATTTTCAAAACCGAGCTAGGCAAAATAAAGATGCTAGCCCAATATATTTGAATAGCATGAAAGATCGATTTAATAAGCTGTAGTTAGCCAGCAAATGAGAGAAAGCGGTGCGTCCAAGAATGGACCCAAGTAGTAAGAAGACTAACAAGAGCATTGCAATCCGCTTTAGCCATCCTTTTTGTGATAATATAGATGCCAAGATATTTGACTAGAAGAGATCCTAGCCGAAACCCCACATCTCACGAGATATGATCCCGAGTATTAGTAGAGCCACCAGCTATAAATATCTCACTTTTGCTCAAGTTTGGCTTAAGTCCAATCCAAGAAGAGAAAACATCCAGTCCTCCTTAAGGCATAAACACAACACCATGGATGCTTCACGAAAAGGAAAACATCATCTCGCAAAGAAAATGTGAGACAAACTAATAGATTTGCATCTCCAGAAGAACTTAAACCCCGATAAATGAACCTGACAAGAGATGGAAAATATTTAAACAAAACCCAAGCTTTGGTGCAAAGCCTTCTTTAGTGAGAAATTTAAGTGCGATATCATCAACAAAAATGGGGATAAGTACACTAGGAGTGCCAATACTTTTGTACGACACTCACTTTGGTATAAAAACTTTTTTTGCTCACTTAAGTGCCAAATCGGAGTGAAATCGTTCACTTGAGTGCCACTTTGCCGGAAAAGTTGACATGACCGTCGAATGCCGACGTGGCCGCCTTAAAGCAATATTTTAATATTTTAATATTTTAAGTAATTTTTTTGATTTTGATTTTTTTGATTTTGATTTTTGCTTAGGGCCGGCGAGGGTCACCGTTGACCCTCGCCGTCGGCTGTGGAGGCCTTGGGTGAGGCCGTCGCGGCCTCCCCGCGGCTGTCGAGGGCCATTGTGGCCTTACCCAAGGCCAGATCTAGGCAAAAGCTGCCTAGCCTTCACCATCGCTACCACGAGTGAGGCCGTCGATGGCCTCGCCAGCCTCACCTAGGGCCTTCAACGACTTCACTGGCTTCACCTAGGGCCTTTGCGGCTGATGGCGAGGGGGCCCTCGCCGGCCACTAAAAATAAAACAAAAAAATCAAAAAAATCAATAAAAATTTAAAAAAATCAAAAAATTAATAAAAATATTGAAATATTACTTTCCAAAGGCCACGTCGGCATTCCTACAGTCACATTAGCTTTTCCGGTGAAGTGGCACTTAAATGAACGATTTTACTCCTATTTGGCACTTAAGTGAGCGAAAAAAGAAGTTTTTGCATCAAAGTGAGCGCCGTACGAAAGTATTGGCACTCCTAGTGTCCAAATCCTACAAAAATGTCTATGAAGCATTCAATGGAAAAATTATAGATGCTAGATGGAAATCAATCATCATGATACTTGAAGACATACAAGTTATGGTCATGACTCGGTTGCACAAATAAAGAGATGAGGTTGCAAAGAATACTAGGCAATGGGGTCCTACAATTACCAAGAAATTGGATGAGAACTTGGTTATGAGTAAGTATTGTAATCCCATTTGGAATGGGGATAAATAATATGAGATAACAAAGGGTGTTGATAAGTATGTTATCCATCTAGGTACGAGAAAGTGTTCACGTTGAGCATCGTAACTAAGTGGAATTCCTTGTGCACATGCCATATGTGCCATCCAATTGAAGGGCCAAAATGCGAAGGATTACCTTGATAATTGATACAAGATAGCAAAATATCTTATTTTGTACAAATTCATGATGCATCTAATAAGAAGTAGAATATTAGGAGCTAACTAATTATGAAACATCTCAACCTTTGCCACTAAAGAAGGAAATGGGAAGGCCAAAATGAATATGATGAATGGTTAAGATGACGTGCTTTTATTACCATATAGCAGGGTATAATATTAAAAGTTGTCAATTGAGGAAGCAGCAACAACAGTCAAGTGAGAGGTAGTTGAAGGTCAACTGGAGGGCCAATTGAAGGCCAACTAGAAGGGCTAAGTTAGTCAATGACAAGCAACTCAGTAAGTTATGAAATTCGTGTTTATGTTGTTTTTTGCATTTATTACATATTTATACATAACCTCAATTACTTTGTTTTTACTGTTAGGAGACAAAAATGCCAACTTAGTCGATTGTTCTTCAATCTAGAATAAAATACCCAATAAGTTCAATAATTTATGTTTACGTTATTATATTGGTTGATGTTAACTTTTTAAAATTTTAATCTATTTTTCTTAAGTGAGAATAATGCTAACTGGAGCTCAAGAGCCAATAGAAGGGCAATATGGAGGGCCAACTTAAGGGCCACCACAACAGCCAGCTGAAGGTGTCACTAAAGTTGAAGGGCCCACTAGAAGAAGGCGAATTAGAAGAAAGACGAAGCCCTTGCTGTAGCTAAAGCTAAAGGGCCAACTAAAAGAAAGCAATCTAGAAGAAGGCTAACTAAAGGATTGGCTAAAGCCCTTGTTGTAGCTAAGGTTCAGCAGGTTGGCTGAAGAGTTTATTGTCGAGCAAGATGTAGCTAAAGCTGAATGGCCAATAGAAGGGCAATGCGAAAAGCCAATTGAAAAGCCCAAAAAATGACAAGTGAGAAGAAGGCCGAAGAAACTACAAGTTACTCAAAGGGACGTTCCAATATGAACAAGGACTCTTCAGAAGAGGCTAAGGTAATATGGTTATTGCGTTTATATAGACGAGCATACTGGAACAGTCATTTTGAATGTAAGTTTCATTTAATATATTTAATTTATGGTACGAAATTTTGCTCATAATTTCATTGTTTTCTGTAACATGGGAGAAATTCTGAGGTTCTTATCTCTCAAGGTCTAACTCAAGAGTCAACAACTCTGCAAAAAAGAAGAACACATCGGGTGCAAATCCAAAGCTATAGCTAGCAAAAAAGAACCTAGCACAAGCTCCTTTTGAATTAGTGCATTTGAATTTAGTTGAAGAAGAAGTTGCACTTTTAGTCAGAAAGAGTATGCTGATTATGAATCAAGTAAAACCATTAAAAGGAGCACCAACTAGGGGGTTGTGCATATTGACTGATGAGATAAGATGGGATGGGATGGAATGGGGTTTGTGTCACCAGTTTTATTGGTTTTAATGTTTTTGTATTGATAGGAAAAACATAAATTTCTTATTTCGTTTATGAGACTTAATTTCAATGTCAATGGAATGATCTTTGATTAGTCAAGTTTTTTTAATTTTCTTGTACTTGATGCTTGTATTAGTGGCTATTAGTGGTTGATAGGTGGGGGTCGTGGTGGTTGGTGCAACTTCTGGCGGCAGCGACAGTTGTTGTAGGTGGGGGCGGCTGATAGTTGGAGCTGGCCGGTGTGTGTGCGGGTTTTGATGATAGCTAGTGCAAGTTTGGTGGTTAGTACAAGTTTTGGTGGTGGTGATGGTTGGTGTGTGTGCAAGTTATGGTCAGGGTAGCTAATACAATTTTCAATGGTGGTGGCTCATGCAAGTTTTAGTGCAAGTGTATAATGTGCACATTTCGCACCATATCATGTAGCAATACACCACCATCATAATCGTGATTGGTGGCAATGGCTAGTGATCATGGTAATTGGCTGATTGCCATGTTGATGGTTGGTGGTAGCTTGTAGTGGCTAATGATTATGGTGGCTAGCTAGTTGTCATGGTGGTGGCTAGTAATGGTGGTGGTGGTGGTTGATGGTGGTCGATGGCTAATGCAGGTTTTGGTGTGCCAGGTGGTGCTAGTGCAACAACACTTTACAACAACACACCACTACCATAGTAATGATTGGCTACTAGTGTAGGTTCTAGTACAAGCATGTATCATGCACATCTTGCATTAGGTGTTGCCGGTGTTGATGCAAGCACCAACATCTTATTGCGTTAGCACACTACAATCATAGTTGTGGCTAGTACGTGATCATTTTTAATAACAACTTAACATTATAGTGATCATTTTTCATCATTATTGGTACTTAAGTGATCACTAAATACAATTTATGCCACTTAAGTAATCACTCGTGTCTATCCTATGTAAATACTAATTTGTAGCAAATTAAAGAAGCAACTCATTCCAATCAATATTTGCTTATTTATATTCAGTTCAAGTATAGTCACCACAACACATTGACCCAATACACATCCTTGCTGATTTATATTAAACAACATGTAAAAACATATGACATGTAGTATCTCATTCACTCACTCCACAAACTTGACCTCTCCAAAAGCATAAGAAGTAAGCCATAATACATATGATAGTACAAACAAAAACAAAGCCATAACCATCTTTTGAATAATACAAACACAAATAAAATAGCCTACATTTGATACAAAATAATCAACTCATTTTTAACTATGGCAGCAGGAGAAACTTCTTCTCATCTTCAAGTATTTTACATTTTATTATAAGTAGGTTAGCCAACAAAATAACACCACAATGAACGCTTGATAACACTTCTATTCAATTTTCGTCATTGAAACTTCATTCCTCAAATGGTTAGCCGTAGATGCTTCAACTTGCATTGAGTCAACATCGTCTAAGTTGTCCATGAACGTAAATGGAGGTTGATGTCGTCCATCAAGTAGGTCTAATGTGACTTTTGTGGTTTGATGAGAGAATTTCACATCGATCAATTTGAAGTATTTGCACTTTGACTCTTTTCTACATCTGATACATCCATAGAATCTTCTCCTAGGATTCATTTGAGTCCATAATGTTCTTCTTGGACTTGGTAACCCACAATAATAAAAACATTCGCTTTCTCCTTTGTTTCGGCGAGAGGAATTTGAGCTATTGCTGAATCTTACTCTCCATTCCAATATTCAGCAGTCGAATTTGCGACAATCAAAATTAGGGTTTGTCTTTAAGATGTGGGTGCTTCAATTAGGATTTTGGCTCATTTAGGATTTTAAGTTTAGGGCGATTAGGAAGATGATGTCATTTTTGGCCAATTTAGGGCTTTTAGTTTAGGCAAGTATGGAAACAATATCATTTTAGATGAGTCTAAGTCGACTTAGTTCTCTAGTGAGCTACATAGGATTTTTGAGATTTTTCGTCGGAATTGGCACTGAAATGTCCCTCTTTAAAAAAAATGGTACTTAAGTTTACCTTTTGAAAGTTTTGGCACCAAAATGTCCACTCATATCAAGTTTTGACACTTCCGTTATACTTTAACCTACTTTTGACTAAAACACTCATCAACATACTGATTTAATCATATGATCTTTCATAGTTCCCGCTTTTTTAGCATCTTTCCCCAACTATTCGAGAAAGTGTTCTTCTAGTGCACCCCTCCTTTTATTTGGTTTCTTCTTTTTCCCAACATATAATAGATGTATTATAAATACAACTATTTTGTGTTTGCATTGCTAACCTGATCGTGTCATCTACTTGAGGGAGGGGACGGACTAATAAAAATGTAAAACATGTGTATCCCAACATCTTTCTCACAAGAAATCATTTGACGAGATAAAGATGACAAATCGATGGCTAGTTGCCTCGATTGAATCATGAATCTCAACCTTAAAATTAGAGAATGTCATATCACAATGAAAATAACAACAAAGTAATAAATTATAATAGAATTTAGAATTGAAATTTGCTCAACCGATTGACTTGATTTTCTTATTCAAAAGTCACAACACCCCCATTTTCTTTTTATATATAGGTAATATGTCACCTCTTAAGAAGGTAAATGGAATCAATTTATCTTTACAAATTATCTATTCATATAATGTCTTGTGGGTTATATCCCAATAATGTAATGAGTTTTTTTATGCATGGTAATGTTCATAAGAGAGGCTCATTTATGAAGTTTTTGATAAACAAGATGCATCATCAAGTCAATTTCAAATGGAGCCTTATGTAATGTCACTAATTACTTAATTTAGAAATGTATTACTATATCATCATGTGAAGTAATCTTGGGTTTCTAGCTTTGTCTTAACTTATTACTTAGTCATGAGATAATTACACAAATGATTTTCGAATGAACTTTAGTCTAAGGTGCAATGTCATTTTTGAACTTTTAATTTGTTCAATATAATGTTGAAATAGTTTGTTATCATAAAAGATATGTTTCTTGGTTAAGAGAAAACGTGACTCTTGATTAAGAAAAAATGTGACTCTTGGTCCTAAAAAGAGGTTATCGATAGTTATGAAATGAAATTATTCTTGACATTAAGAGTGATGATGGTTGGGGATAAAGTACTTATTTCCAAAAGATATATCATTTGGTTGTCTATTAATATAAATCAATTCGTATATTATTTATAATAATCACAACTATTCATAAATACTTCTTCTTCATAACTCTCTCATTCTCTTTTCACATGTGCAAAATCAACACATTATGGGTGAAATTCCAAAAGAGAAATCAAGTAATTGCTAACTCATTTCTCTATGGCTTTGGTTCTAAATCCAACAGCAACAATATTTGGGGCAAATAATATCTTGAGGACATTAATTGTCATCGCACATCAAAGCATCAATGATCTATTATTACTTCTCCAATCAAATTTCCCCAATATGTAGTTTCTAAACTTTTGATAAATGTTCATCCGATCCCCAAACTATATGAAAATATCTAATATTATCTTTTCATTAATTCAAATTTGAGAACAATATTGAATATTTTTATATAATCCATAGACTAAATTGAATATGTACCAAAAGTTCAAGGACTATATTGAACAAATTAAATGTTTAGGGAGCAACATTGCACATTAGACTAAAATTAGAGATCGTCAATCATGTAATTAGTGCATTATATAAATTTCCTTAATAGAGTTATATTTTAATCTTCTAATGATTGGCATATTCTAAATTATAGTGGATCCTCTAAATGGTGTGTAATCTTACTTGTTGATTGTTACTATGATATTGTATCATGTACTTTAAAACTAGAGCTTTCATTTACTGAGCTTAGACTCACCAGCATATCTTATAAATTGGTCAAGTTTGAAGCTTGAGGGCATTTCAATTAACACTTCCAGAGATCTCTTTTAAGGACTTGATTAGAGTACACAACAATAGTGGGGGAATACTCTTTGTCTTGAGAGTTGTGATTGTGTATAGTTGTGTACATCACTTAGAGATTAAATTATTTATTCATTCGAGGTTAAAATTGTATGTGAAATTCATATCATGACACTAACTATCAAGTTGCCTATGATGTCATGAAATCCGAGCCCTTTTAGAGATGTATGAACATGAATTTCGTCAATATATTGTTGGTTAATCTCACTCGGAATTAATTACTCCCGAAATACTAACATTGAGGGGAAAAGCTAATGAGAACATAACTCGTGTGACTAAACAACTTGACCTAGGAAAACAACTTGACCATGAGACTCGCGTAAAGACGATATTGTGGTAATGCAAGTCGATTTCAAAGATGACTAGAATGATATTCACGGGCAGGGTATAATGGGACGACGAGTGAATTTGTTTACTATTATCAAGACCGCGAATGACTCTATGACAATTTTTGGTAATCGTGTACTTTGAAATAAGAATCTATCATTCGCAATTTCATGTTAGTCAAGGACGTCTATATGCCAAGAAAAATTGAACATGGTTTGATACTAAGTCAAGTACGAGTCGGTTACGTGTAAATCCTCAGAGCCGCATGTTAGTTCGAGATGTACCAACATGACATTCGAACGAAATTGACAATACATGAAAATCCAATATTGGACGACGGATTTTCGGGAATGTCCGGGACAAACTTTTTGTCACGCCCCGACTCTCGAGCTCGCGGCAACCCCTTCTCTTGGTCGATTGAAAGCGACGTCCTAGGACTCGTCCACGACCATTCATTTTATCTTTGATTATGCGCAAGCGGAAGACGAACCATCCCCAGACAAACATACAATCAAATAGGGATAGAGGGATGAACAGCCAGAATAACAGCAACTACTCATTTATTCAAATTACTGGATTAACCAACGGATGATCGTTTTCGAATTACAAGCCCGACAAAAAAAGGGCCGATCCATCCTCTAAGCGAAACCAAAAAGAACTAGGCTAATCCAACCGTATACAAAGAACCCTCGGGTTCAACACCACGGTCACTCGGACTCATCGGACTCGAGCTCCGTCAAGTCGATCACTGGAGAAGCGGGGGCAAGATTCTCCACTGTGAGTACGCCATTCTAAGGACCTGAAAATGTTTACCACGACGGGTTGAGATAAAATCTCATCGAGTTCTTCCCCCTAAGCCCCGGTTAGTACGCCAACTCAACCCAGGGTATCTCTCCAGAACCACCTCTCACTCAACCCAACAACCCACAACCAAGAAAAACAAGCCGGACAACGAACGGGGGCAACCAACATAGCAATATTCGATTCGCATGCAACCTTACCCGGTATGCCATACCCTACACGTTCAATCTCATACAATGCAAGCAAGGCACATGGCCATTAGATGACATGATTCATCAATCACATGCGAGTCGCGCCACAAGCGATCTCACCTGGCCATTGCCACACCCTGCACGACTATCAACTCATGCGTGTGTACCACAAATCATCACGACATTAAGAGCATGCGAATAATCAGAGCATCTCACACAACTTTCTCATGTCTCACACTCACACATGCTCCGATTATTAACGCCCACTCCTAGGCCAACGGCACAACCTTATAGTTGGCGGTTTCTGGCTAAACCAGCTTCGTCCTCTTTACCCCGAGGCACGGCGACGTCAGGGGTCATCCCTTTCCTCTGACGGCATTCCCGAAGGAGCACAGGACCCGTCCACTACCGCAGTCCCGCAACTGACAGGAACATAGGACCCGCCCACTATTGCAGTCCCGTCACATGTCCCCCGTCAGGCATCCGACCGAAGTCAGGTGACCAAACGGCCACGGCACAACCCCATAAGGATTGGCGGTCTTCCGGCAACGCCAGGTTCCCTCTCTTAATGTGATCATGCAACACATCATCAAACAATCCATTTATATCTTTGCTCTGTCGTGAATACAACATCACCCATGCTCATGCGATATGCCATTTCAGATAACCCACGTAATATGTCATGTGATCTCACTAGACAATTCCAAAATCCAAAATCCAAAATCCAACCAACACTCGATCATGCATTTCATCATCAATCATGAGTATAATTAACAATCGGTACTTCAATTAATCATAACAATCAATAGCACATCAAATTCAGACAAAAATTAGCCTCTGGATGAACAGTGCGTGAACAGTAATTGTGAACAGTGCTCGTGAACAGTAATTATGAATAGTGATTTTTTCGAAATTCAATTAATTAAAACGTTTAATCCAGAAATTAAACAAAACATTAATTAAAATAATTAATCAACCAATTTAAGCAAATCATGCTTAATTAAACACATAAACACAATTAATCCCAAATTAAGCACAATTAAGCTTAATAAGCAAAATTAAGCTAAACTAATCTTAACCATCTATCTAACCACCTATCTTAGGGCTAATATAACTTAATTAAACCCCTTAAATCAAGATTAACACTAACTAACCAACCCTAAGCAAGTTTAGGCACTAAATAGGGATTAGGAGCTAAACTCACCCGTTAAGCGGGCCGGCGACACGGACGCGGCGGCGGCAACGAACCCGACACCCGGAGACCTCTACCACGACGATCCAAGGCGGTCTCGGGGCTGAGAACAGCAGCAACAAACTCGGAATACCCACTGCAACACTGAAAACTGCACTGCACAGGAGGAAAGTGGCTGACCGGAGTTCAATGGGCTGCCCGGAGCTCCGGCGAGCGGCGGGCCAGCGACTGGCGGCACCTGGGGGTCGAGGGGGAACCACTTGTGGCTGGTATGGGTGGTGGTTTGGCCGGAAATGGAGAGAAACGGAAGAAAAGGCGGAACAAAGTTGCTGCAGGCGGAATAGTGACGGTCCGGCGACAGTCGGCTTTCGGCCGGAATACGGGTTGACCGGAAGCTCCTTCCGGCGATCGGCCGATGCTATTTGAACGGAATTTCTCTTCTGAACACAAAGGCGTGTGGCACGAGACGAGATTCCAACGGGAAGGCAATGAACAACTCAGATTTCGGTGAAAGGTCAAACTGAAAAACAGAAGAAAGGAAGGAAAACCATGGGAGAGAGGTGCTGCGATTTTGGAGAAGATGAAGAGGAGAGAGAGAGTGAAGTGAAGGCTGAAGGATAAGGTTTATCAAAGCCTTCAATGCTTGCCCCAATTGTCAAGAAAATGACCTCATCTTCTCTTTCTTCTTTTTGACTTTTCTTCAAAATATCCAAGGGCATTTTGGTCATTTCCACCTTGCACATTTCCTAATTTGTCCTTGGGCTGAAAATGGAGGGGCGGGCCTAGGAAATGGGCTTGAAAATGAATAGGAACGGGCTTGGGAATTTATTGGGCTTGAATTGGCTCGGTTTTAGACAATGGGCTCGGAAGGGTAAATGGTCGGTTTGGCCCAACGGGCTCACTTGTTTGTCTCAGGCCTTCCATGGTGGTTGTCCCACCTTGGGCGTGAGGCCCACACTGTTCTTGCCCGGCCCAAGTCCTCGTAGACTCGTTTCTACGGTCCGAAAGTCCCTTTTTCAAATACTCGGCTTAACCTAAGACAAGCCGATCGTCTAAGAAGCATCGTCCAAAAGTCCTTCTCGAACATTCCTGAAAATTCGAAGTCCAATATTGGATTCTCATGCCATGTCAATTTCGCTCGAATGCCATTTTGGTATTACTCAGACTAACAGGCGGCTTTAAGGATTCACGCGTAACCGATTCGTGCCAATTCACGTTCAATACTTCTCGACACATGGACGTTCTTGACTACATGAAATTGCGAAGAATCGATTCTTATTTCAAAGTACACGATTATCAAGGATCGACATAGAGCTGTTCACGGATTCGATAATAGTAGACGGAATCACCCGTCGTCCCATTATTTCTGTCCGCGAATCGACTTCTATTCGTCCCTGAAATCGTCCTGCATGACTATAGGATCATCCTTACGCAAATCTCACGGCCGAGTCGTTTTCCCAAGTCAAGTTCTTTAGTCGCACGAGTTCTGTCCTCATTAGCCTTTCCCCTCAAGGTCAGTATCTCAAGAGTGATCAGTTCTGAGTGAGATCAACCAACAATGCATTGATGAAATTAACGCTCGTTCCTCCCTAAAAGGACTCGAATTTCAGGATGTTACACTTTTGGACAATGCTTCTTTAACCTTTGATTTTGCCAATGAGCCCGAATTGTTGGAAAATGAATTAACGGACCGAGGAATTGAGTCCACGGGGAAGTGGACCTAGCAAGACCCAAGTGGACCTCATGCCCAAAGAGGGAAGGTTACCATGGTGGGCCCAAGTTAGCCTTTGAGCTCATTGGACCCAACTAGCCCACTTGACTCTTCTTAGTCCATTGTCTAGCCTTGAGCCATTTTGAGGCCAACCAATTTCTGAGCCCATTTTTATTCATTTCCTAGCCTGTTTCTTAGGCCCGCTCATCATCTCAGCCCAATGACAAATTAGTAATTGTGCAAAGGTGGAAATGACCATTTTGCCCCTTTAGATATTATTGGGGAAGAGACAAAAGAAGAGAGAGAAGATGATGTCCTTGCATGGGGAAGGGGCAAGCATTGATGGGCCTTAATGAGAGTAGACCACCCTCATTTCCATCTCTCTCCTCTCCATTTCAACCGCCCAACCCCCCTTCTTCTTTTTCTTCCTTTTTCCTTTTCTTCTTCTTTTCCTTCCTTCCCTGTGTTTTTCATTAATGGTTCGGCTTTGTCACCACCAGAGCCACCTGCAACCGTGACTAGGAGCTTCATTCCATGCTCCCTGTCACTGCCGTTCACCGGTTCAGGTCGTTAGTCAGCCCATCGGTTGACCAAAAGCCACCGCTCCCCTGTCCGTCTGTTTCAATTTTTGCATTGCCTAGAAAAACTCCTTTGCACTTGTTTCGACCCTGCCACTATCCAAACCAACCACCAGCTTGTCCTAGACCCTTGAAGCCATCGATCGTCGGCCAACAGGTCATCGAAGGACCGGTCGATCCGGCCAGTAGCTTTCCTCCTGGACAATTGGTTTCAGCTTGCCGAGAGAGAGGCAGACTTGGTTGTTGTTGGTTTTTTCTGCAGACCGCCTTGGATCATCGTAGTAAGGTTCTTATGCATAGTCTTCACTGTCGCTGCCATGTCTATGTTTCCGACCCACTTAATAAGTGAGTTTTCGTCCTAATCCATCGATTAGCGCATAAACCTTCTTAGGGTTGGTTTAGTTAGAGTTAATCTTAGTTTAGGAGATTAATTAAGGTGTATTAGAGCTAAGATAGGTGGTTAGTTAGATGATTAAGATAAGTTTAAATTGACCTTGCTTAATGCTTATTAAATGAGGTTTGTTGGCTTAATCTTAGTTTAAGGGGTTAATTGTTTAGTCTTAATTGATTGATTGATTTAATTTAATTATTATTTTATTGAATTTTGAATTTAATTTATTAGTTATTAAATTCTAGAATTTCACTATTTGCGCGATACTTGTTCATGCACACTATTTATGTGACATTGTTTATACATAAGCGGAATTTGGTATAAATGCAAATGCTTTGATCATATGATATGCATTAATAGTATAAATACATGGACATTTGCATAAATTGTGTGGGGTTATAAAAAAGGAAATATGCTTTGTTTGAGAGACATGGGAATTGACTGATTTTCGGAGATGAAATTGAGATTGCATATGTTTAATGGACTGTTTTTGCAAGCATATATTATGTATGCATTGGCTAATATTCAAGATAAAAATGAGTTGTGGTGGTATGATTGCGTGATCACTAAGTTGAACTCGTCACTCCGACAGGAGTTCGGGGGATGATAGTCGACTCGTTGGAATCTCGGTGGGAGTCCGGATGCGGAGTCGCGGTAGAGGCCGGGCCTATGCTCCTTCGAGAATACAGTCTTGGGAGAGAGCTCTCTATGTAGCCGCGCCTCATGGGAGAGGGTGATGCTTGGCTATGCTAGTAGACATCGACAGGAGTTTGGTTGTGGCCCTGAGAGGCATTAATAATCGGAATATGTGTGGGTGCAAAAACGCATGAGAAACATGGTATCATTGGTTTCGATTATTCATTTGCTGGTTGCACTACTTGTGGAATGCTTGACTTGATAACATGCAGGGTGTGACAATAGCCAAGTGAGATCGCCTGCGATGTGACTCGTATGTGATTGATCGAATGCATTACGTGATGGTAGTATGCATTGATTGTATTATGTTCGCGTATATCGTGCAGGGTTTGGCATAATTAGGTAAGGTTGCATGCGAACCAACTATTTGCTTGTTTGTTGGCCTTGGATATGTGGGTTAGTCATGTCTTGGTTGTAGTATATGTACCATTGCTATTAGTTTGCTTGAGGGGTGGTTTTGGAGAGATACCTCGAGTTGAGTCGGTGTTCTAATCAAGGCATAGGGTGAGGACTTGTTGAGATTTTATTTCACTAGTTATTGTATAACCATTTTTAGGTCTTTAGAATGGCGTACCCTCTAGTGCAACTTAAGGTTCCTAAGGATTGGAAGACCATTATGATGCACCACCATTTCCAAGGTTGAGTACATTTATATGAAATGTATGTTTCCACCATCTGGGTGGATGAGGGACCGGAGCAATGGATTCCCCATCAGTTCCTAACATGGTATATCAGGGAGGACGATCTCTTGATCGGTTCTCTACGTGGTTTTGACGGGCTACTTGGTAGGGGCCTTGAAGACGCCGATTGGGATTTTATGGAGCTGGACACTCCTGATGGCGCAGTGGTGAATCCTGCTCCTCTCCTGCTCCACTTGTGGTTGACCCGAACGCCTTCGACTACGACTAGACGGAGCCTGAGTCCGATGAGTCTATGAACTTTGGTAGTCTTTGATGGACGTACCAAACCCGAGGGTTCTTTTTGGAAAGAGTGGATTAACCTAGTCTTAGTCTCTTTTTGTCCAGCTTAGAGAAAGGAACTGACCCACTGGTGGGCTTATAAATCGGAAACGTTCCTTTGTTGGTTAATCCAGTAAATAAATAAATGAGTAATTTGTTGTTGTTTTGCTATTCATCCCTCTATCCCTTCATGATTGTTTGATTGTTTGATTGATTGGGGGATAGTTTGTTTTCCACCTGTGCATAATGAAAGAATAAAATGAGTGGTTGGTGACGCATCCCTTGATGTCACATTCAATTGACCAAGGGAAGGGGTTGTTGCGCACTCGGGATTTGGGGCGTGACATTGCCCCTGTTATCTCTAAACACATCATCTTAACTTCACAAACAATGAAAAGTCGCCACATTTTAGGAATAGAGATAAGTACATTAGAAGTTCTAAACTTATTACAAAAGTGTAATTAAATCTTAAAACTTGTTATGAAAGTATAATCGAGTATTAAAACTTTCAAAAAGTATAATCAAGTCCTAAAACTAGTCAAATTGGTTAAATCGATCAAATCAAATCCTTTTATTAGCATCACTTTTTGAAAATTTTAGAACTTAATTATACTTTCATGATAAGTTTTTGGATTTGATTGCACTTTTTGAAAGTTTTAGGACTCGATTACACTTTTGTGACAAGTTTTATGACTAAATTGCACTTTTTGAAATTTTTACTCAATTGTGCTTTTGTAACAAGTTTTAGGAATGCTAATGCACTTATCTCTTAAAAATATGTAAAAATTTAGTTCATATATATATCAATTAAAAAGTCATAAGGTATGCAAATAAAAAATCTCTTATAACCAATATCTGCCATTTGTTTCAGAAATTTGCCTATTCAAGAGAACAAAAAAAATGTAGAATATTAAAATAAACACTAGCAACTTGATATTTGATATTTAACGTTTTTTCCCACATGTAGTGCATGTACTCAATTTTCTGTGACCATTAGATTAGCCCATGAATTTAAGAATGAAGTTGTCAATTATAGAAGGGAAGAACATGAATAACCGATACGATCATATGTCAATTGTTCTTAGTTGAATGAACGGTACTATCACATTTGATAGGGATTAATGGGGTCTTAAGAGTCTTATACATTTGATTGATATTGACAAAGTTGATGACTAATGTTAATTTCATGGAAATATTACATATTATCAGGAAAATTTGCAAAAAGAAAAAAAATCTTAAATTTATCGTATTGATGTTGATGCATAGTCTAAAATTTTCAATTTAGCCAATTTATTTATAAACCTTTTGACAATTTACTCATTTAGTCATTTCAATTATTTTTGACTAGAAATTACTGATGTAGACCTTGGTTGTCTTACATGACACGTCATATGTTAAAGTGGATAATTTTTGAAATTTTTTTTAAAATTGAATTTTATTAATTGTTCATTTCATATTGTAGTTGCGGATGATGGCCTCACACATATCTAGTGTGGGCTTTCATGCTCTTGCCTACGACTAGCAAGGGCCTATGCAAGGCCTGCAACCATCGCTGGCTGCAAGCAAGGGCTTGCTAGGGATCTCTTTGGCCACAATTGAAAAGAAAATAATAGTGAAAGAAGATGCACACAAGCATCATTGCACCTTTGAGCAAGACGCCTCGAATTTCAAGATGGGCCATGGAGAGAGAGAGAGAGAGAGAGAGAGAGAGAGAGAGAGAGCTGACAAAGGTGGGGCCAAGTTGTGGAGGGTGGTGTTGGTTTTGATCGGCGAGTGGCGGTGTCTGTTGGGGACAAGGATGGTAACGTTGATTGGCAACATGATGGGGGAAGAGACAAAAGAGAGAAATGGTGTGGTAGAACAAAAGGTGCTTCATGTAACATTTATATCAGGTGTTGTGATAGACCAATGCAAAGGGAGTATTTTTAACATTTCAGCACCCATTTGAATGACTTGCACATTTACATGGAAAACATAAATTGACTTATATCCCCTATATGAGAAAATAGTCAGTGATTTCTTCTTACCACATCATCATCACATGTGGAGTGCATTTATTTTATTTTATTTTAGTTGATCACCACTTGACGTATGTATTCTGATGTGGACGAGGCTTTGTCTTAGATCTGGAAGTTGGCCGTCGGAAAGACGAAGACAAATAGAGGGAGTTGCGAGCAGATTGTGAATTTTTGAGGCAAAAGCATTCAAGTTTGGGCTTCGGTTTTCTTTCTTTTCTGGCGATGAGCTGCAATTGAAAAAAAACAAAGTAAAAAGAGAGACCTTTGGCATTTAAGTTTCTGGGTTTCCTTTATTTTTTTTCCCCCAGCTTCCACAAATTTCTCATAACTGGAGTTGTTTGCGGCCATGTCTTCTATGTTTGGCCAAAAGGACGAGCAAAGAGACCCACTGATTTTTGACCCGCTTGCTTTGTAAACTCCTCTAACGTGAGATCTTTTGGCTGAAAAGACAAGTCAACTGCCCCTTCCTTGTCTCAAAGTTTTTTCCCCAATTTTTTTTTTTCAAGAAACTTTTATTTTTTCCAGATCTTTGGCCATTTTCTCATGGCCAAAAAGGGGTAAAGATGACCGCAAAGACCACAGAGATGGAAGACTCCTTCCGTCAAAGACGAAGCTAATAATGAGGACCAAGGAGTAGGGGTGAGCATTGGCTAGGGATACTGGATTGACCCTAGATTGGCCCAACCCTGCCGGTCTTGGTCTGGTTTCTAGAGAGACTGAGTCGGTCCTTGGTCTTGAAATTTTGGGACCAACACTATGTGGGTTGGTTCTCGGTCGTAAGAGTTTAGGGTTGATCCAACTTGGACCAATCTTGATTATTAAATATATATTTATCTATAATATATTTTAGATATATTATATATTATATGTCTAATATATTATTTATAATATTTTTTTTATTCTAAAGAGTAAACCCTAACTCAAATGATATCCCCTTTCTCCAGTACTATTGTTCTCTACCTTCTTTTTTTTCCTCTTATTCTTCAATTTGCTAAGTAAAATCAAAAGAAACAATTCTGCTCGTGAGCAACCTCGCCCCGCTCGCCTTTGGCTGCTTATCGCTTGATGCTCAATGCTCACCCCGCTCACTACTTGACGCTCGCCTTGCTCTCCTCTAGCCGCTTATCACTCACCATTCAATGTTCACCCCGTTTGCCTCTAGCTACTTATCACTCTTTGCTTGACGCTCACCTTGCTTGCCTCTAGCCCCTTATCGCTCGGCGCTCGATGCTCACCTTGCTCACTACTCAACGTTTGTGCCACTTACCTCTCTTCATTGACCTTGCTTATCGCCAAGTAAATCAAAAGGAAACAAAGCCCTAATTAGAAACCTATTTGCTCATGAGCAATGCTCGCCTTGTGGCTCTATAAGTAGTTTTAATTGTGTTTATGGTTTCTTGCTTTTAGTAAGTATAAACTTTTTATTATTGCCCTATCCTAAATTTGTTAAATATATGCTGATATTTATAGTTCGGTTGCTCAATATTGTATTATTGATAGATATATAATTTGAAATAGTAAGTTTGCCTTTTCAGTGAATACAAAAAATGAAACAAAAAAAATTATCGATTGATCTCGGGTTAACCCTGGAGCTGGACTGAACCCATTTGGTCGGTCCGATCCTCAGTCCCAAACTCAGTCGATCATTGGTCCCAAAAATTGAGGACCAACATTGTGTGGGTTAGTCCTAGGATTAGGGGGTAGACCGGCCCAACTTGGACTATGCTCACCCCTACCAAGGAGGGGTGTTCTGGTTTGGATAGGCAGCAGTGTTGGCTTGGACGGGTGTCGGCAATGGACGTAGGGAGGTCAAGCTTGGAGGTGACACTGGTCAGAGGAGAATGAAGAGAGAGAAAGACTTGATAAGCAGATTTTCAATTTTTGTGATTCCACGTCAAAATATTAGTGTTAGGTGGTTATTGTGACCTATTCCTGGGGAGGAGAGAATAAATAGATAATTAGGTTTAGCATGACATTAGGGTATTCATGAAAATCTTCTAATGAGGATTCGTCACCAACCTATTGAGTCCACCAGAAAAAAAGTGAAGTATGAAAGTGTACTTCACTTCTTACATAATTAGAGAATCTCTAGTTGGAGACTTAGTTACATTAATTAATCAATTAGCGTCATTTTGATACCTAATCTTGTTTATTCAAAAAGATTTTTGTTGAGCAATTTGGAGTGATTTTAGACATATCCAAAAACATGTAATATGATTATGTAGGTGCACAAGCATTAAAATAACAATCATCAAGTAGAGAAGCATCAAATAAAGTGTTGGAAAAACAAGCATCTAATGCTAAGAAATAAATGCCAATCCTAACTAAGTTAAAGGGAAACCATAATAATCGTAATGAAAGCACGCAATCAAGAGCATTCATCCCCAATAACGATTATGGTGAAACCGTAAGTGCTTGTTCAATTTTGAGTGCAATTTTAAATCAAGCAGTTCTCACTTTATATAAGAGAAGAATGAAAATGAACTCCAATTGCAACACCTGGCCATGAGCTCAAATCACGAGCAAGTGAACGCGAAAATGGACGAAACTAAAACGTGTAAAACAGCTACCAAATATGTCCAAGGACTGTGAACGCCCAGAATGGACAAGAGTTCAAGGACAGTCATGTGGCTTCACTTAAGCATTTATACAAGGCAGAGAGAGTGAGCTACAGGGACGAGCGATTTCCGACCCAAAGCGGGACTCGGTCCTACGCCGGCGACCTCAACGCATGACATAAATGAACCAGAGAGACCAATGCAGGGGCGAAGTGGGCCAGCTCGTGTGAGCTGGATGGCCGTGAGCTCCGGCCTGACGTGCCCAAAAGGGGCATCCACGGAGATAATGGGGGACTTTTCAATAAGGGTCCCTCATCTCACAATCCACGATGGAGGGAGACTTTGAGTCGCTTCGCCTTGCCAGTCGTCTTTCATCTCGCAATAAGGGTCCCTTTATCTCGCAGTTTTGTAAACTGCGTCTTAGGAAGACTCTTCGATAAGGCTCCCTCGTCACGCAATGCACAATGGAAGAAGACTTTGACTTGCTTCCCCTTGCCAGTCCTTTCTTTCATCTCTCAATAAGGGTCCCTCATCTCATAGTTTTGTAAACAGCGTCTGAGGAAGACTCTTCGACAAGGGTCCCTCATCTCGCAATCACGATGGAGGAAGACTTTGACTTGCCGCCTCTTGCCATTCCTTTCTTTCATCTCGCAATAAGGTCCCTCGTCTTGCAGTTTTGTAAACCGCGTCCGAGGAAGACTCTTCAATGAGGGTCCCTAATGTTGCAATGCACGGTGGAGGAAGACTTTGACTTGCTTCCCCTCGCTGGTCCTTTCTTTCATCTCGTAACGAGGGTGCGTGAGGAAGACTCTTTAATAAGGGTCCTTCATCTTGCAATTCACGATGGAGGAAGACTTTTGACTTGCTTGCCCTTGCCAATCCTTCCTTTCATCTCGCAATAAGGGTCCCTCGTCCAGCAATTTTGTAGACCGTGTTGGAGGAAGACTCTTTAATAAGGGTCCCTCATCTTGGAATGCACGATGGAAGAATAGTTCGTAGTTAGAATTTTCCAAATCAATCTATAAAATAGATTGAGGGGTCCTCAATGATGGTGACACGCTCATTCCGTAGATGCCTTTTCTTCTCGTTTCCTTTTATGGGCACCGCGAATGTTGTGACGAGGTTTGACTTGGAAGCAGGTATTGGGATCGGACGGTTGAGGATGATTCCATCAGGAGCGGGCGCAGTCAGAGTGGACCATCGGGGAATTTAGGCCCGGATCTAGTTAGTTGGGAAGTCTCAGTCAAAATGGCATGGACATTCAACGGGTAATGTGAATTGACCGATTACATCACGCCGGTAATAAGATTACTGCATAAAACACGTTTCGATGATAGAAGGGTAATGATTTTTAAAAAAATTTCTAATATGATTAAAATAAAGAAAAAGCTCAAAAATCATCTTCATTTCGTATCCCAATTTTGCTTTATATCCTCTATTTTTAAGGCTATAATTTGTTATCAAACATGTAAGGGACATTGAAACTCCTAGGACGACAACCCATTGATAGACTAGTGAAAACTTCTGTCAAGCTTCTAGGATGATTTGTAAAACGCATTCTATTTTTTGACATATCTTTTAAATGAGAATTATGTACAAGAATTTCCTGAACAATATTGTACGCTGCATGCCATTTCTTTATTGAAACCTTCTTTTTCACTCGTACAAAAACCAAAGATATTGACAATTAATTCTTCTTGCTATTAACCAATTTTTTTCTTGCTATATAACAAATGACACCACTTTGATATCATGGCATTTTAGAACCAAGCAAAGTCATATATTAAATATTTCTGGATCATCCAATGTCAAGATCTTCGATCCATCTTATTGGCTAATTAAGTTAATTTTGTATAGTATTATGACAAAACTTACTTCTATCTTGTTTGTCTATGTATTAAGAAAACCAAAAAGGAGCATTGCTAGGATTCTAAGATTGAACTATCGACTCGTGCAAGAACCAATCAATACTTAGTAGGCCTTTCATAGGGAGAAGAACACCAGACGCTCCACAACTTGTGTATGGCACCCTTTAGTGCCAAAATTTTTTGCCGGCTCACTTAAATACCTAAATCGGAGAAAAACAATAACTTAAGTGCTTTTTGCTAGAGAAATTATATGACTTTTATAATTAAAATTTTTATTTGATGTGGCATTTTTTTGGCATTGAAGTGCTCATTTTTTTTTATTAAGATTGATGTTGAAGTAATCACTTTTTACCACTTGTTAACACTAAAGTGATCATTTTTTTTTACAATGATTGGCATTGAAGTTATCACTTTTTAACCTACTACACGATGTCGTTTTAGGGTTTTTATGTTTATTTAGACCTCCGTCAAACCACGTCAATTTAAGATATTAATAAAAAAAAATGCTATGTCAGATTTCCAGCCAAACAAATCGGAGTTGGCACGAAAAAGATAGATTTTCAAAAAAATTAGCATTTAAGTGATTCGACGAAATGTTTTGGCACTAAAGTGAATGGCATACATAAGTTGTAACACTTCTAATATTCTTCTCCTGCCTTTCACGTTATTAGGTTCTAGGTTTTATCCAATACATATGATGCTAGTTGCTTTCTTTATTGTTGAATGGATGGGGTTGAATCTAATGGATTCCTTAATTGATACTAGAATGAGTACTGGCTTGATTAGAATAAGAAAGGCAAAATATTATTTCTCTCTCCGAAAAAATTTCGATGGTCTTAAACTTTACAATTGCGTGATCCATCACTAAGTGAAAAATGAGGCAAAATATGTTTCATAAAGAATTATGATTGTTTTTTTTTTTTTTAATGACACAGGGAACCTCACACCCCGCCAACAGTTAGGGGAGTAAACTCTAGGGCCACATGTGGTAGCCACCACACACATGCAACCAGGTAAGCACATACGCAACCAGGTAAGTCACCCTATGACGAAGCTAGAATTCGAACTCTTGACCTTTTGCGAGAGGAAGAGAGCACAAACCAGCAACGCCACTCAGGTGGGTGGTAAAAATTATGATTGTTTTGCTTCAGTTATCCTAAGAAAATTGTGGTTCATTGAAATCTATTAAAATGCTTTTAGGGAAGGATTATATTCTCCATTGCCTTTTATCATCTCAAAGATGGATCTGTTTTCTGCCTATTTTTATTTCTAAAATCTTCCCACTCCCATAGATTCCTTAGCTTTGACACAGTCCACTTATTAATCGACCAATTCAAACTTTCTAATGATATATATATTTTTCATCCTAAAAACGATATAATAAAATGTGAATCTGACTTTCTTCTTGTCTCCTTTCTTTATTACAGTCAATCAACGGTCAAACAAGCGGACTCCTCCCTATTCACCGGCACACCCGTCTTGAAATGTCAAAAATCCCCTCAACACCAACGATCGATTTGTCATCATCATCCATACGACAGAAACAGAAGTCACTCGTCCAACACAATGGCACTTTCGTAATAAAATTGCTAGACAAGACTCTTATCAATGACATCGAAGCTCCTTCACTCTCTCTCTCTTTCCTTTTCCTTTCCCTTTTCCTTTGTATCCATTATAAGGTCCTGTATTGCGCTCTCTCTCTCTCTCTCTCTCTCCCTCTCTGCGCAGAGCTCTCATTCTTCAATTCTCACGCATTCATGTACTCCCTCAGCCTTTTCAACTCTCTCGCTCTTCGCTCTGCTGGAAAAATGGTGGTTTCTGGCGAACACCGACCTCCCGATAGCTCTCTCCCTCATGAGCTCACCTCCAAGACTCCCTTCTCCAGTCTCAACCTCTATGTCCTCATCGGAATGCTCAGCTTCTTTGCGCTCTCCATTGCTCTCGTCATTTACCTCTGTGGCCGTCTCAGATGGACCTCAGAGAAACGTGAAACGATAGCAAAAGAGACAAACTCACGGGCATCATCCGGGCCTTCTTACGAGGTTTTCCTGAGCTTTCGAGGAGCAGACACCCGTCATGGATTCACCGATTTTCTTTACCGTGGCATGATTGAGGCCGGGATCCTCATCTTTAAAGACAATGAATCCCTCCATGTCGGTAAAAGAATTGGCCATGAACTTCTACAGGCAATCGAGAACTCCAAGATCTACATTCCCATATTCTCCAAGAATTATGTTTCAAGTCATTGGTGCCTCCAGAACTCACATACATGGTTGAGTGTGCCTCCAAATCGAATGAGAAAAAGGAGATCTTGCCCATTTTCTTGGATGTGGAGCCTGAAGATGTCATGCTCAAAACAAACTTATACCGCAAAGCTCTATCAAAGTACCAGAAAAAGTTTAGCGCTGAAGTTGAATCCTGGAAAAAGGCTCTTATCGAGGTGGACGAGATAAAGGGGTGGAACTTGAAGAAAGATGAAAGGTAAAATGTCTTCAACTTTTCAATTGTCATCTATAGATTTCCTTGTTCCTCCCTACTTATTTTAATTGTGGTATAATTGCTTAAGATATTTATCTCGCTGATCTTACATAGTGTGAATTGTGGCTGTGGCCATTGCCGCTATTGCCATCGACCACAATGGCCGATCGGCTCTATTGCAGCGATAGCTTTGATCCATGGTGCTACTGAGCTGGTAGCACGCCTACTCATCCTAATTCTGTTTCTCTACTAAAACTATCTTTGACACGGTAGCCATTAGGGGTGTCAAAAACCGAACCGAAATATAAAACCGAACCGAACCGAACCGAACCGAACCGAAATTTCGTATGTTTTCGGTTCGGTTTGGTTTTGGTTCGGTTAACCGAAAAATAACCATTAATCTTTTCGGTTCGGTTCGGTTTTCGATTTGGTTCGGTTAACCAAACCAAATTGGAATTCTTAATAAAAATCGAATAATCTCTCTTTTTTATCATCTCTTATTTACTTAAATTTCAATAAACAAAGTAAAAATAGGAAAACCGAAAAACCGTCCCAAACTGAACCGAACCGAACTGCATTTTTGGTTCGGTTTGTATTCGGTTTGGGACGGTTTTAGTTCGGTTCGGAATCATCTCTTATCAGTTCGGTTCGGTTCGGTTTTTCCAAAAAACTGACCCGAACCGAACTGTTTACACCCCTAGTAGCCATGAACACTAACATATCTCCCAATAGTTCCACCAAGCCACTGCCAACTACCGCATTAGCTCGACTATCAGACGCTTCCACTTCTCCGTCGGCAGTTGGCCCCAAGTTACGGCTTGGGGAGGTGAGTGATGTCAATGGCGGCGTGGCAGTGGCAGGGACTAATGGTGTGGTGATTGATATTGGGGGAGCAGAGATAGATTGGGAAAAATCTGTTTTGGCGTCTGAATTATTTTGCATAATTTCTACAAATTGTATGGGCAATCGAGTCACTTAGGAAGTAGTTTTGCAATATAAAGTTTATCCCTAACGTGGTTGTTATGTTGTGGCAGCATAGTAGATTTGATACAATCTATAATTCAAATTGTTTTGGCTAAGCTGAACATTGGACTTAAAAAAAATGTGATGGAGCATCTAATTGGAGTTGAAGATCGTGTGAAAGCTATAATTGAAGTGCTGCATGTGGAAACTGATAGCGTACAAATCCTCGGAATCCATGGAATGGGTGGAATTGGCAAAACAACACTTGCCAAGGTCATCTTCAACCAATTGTCTTCTCACTTCCAAGGCTGCAATTTCCTTTCGGATGTCGGAGAGTCATCACGACGCCATGGTCTGGTACATTTGCAAAAACAATTACTATCCAAGTTCCTCAATTCTCGTTCTATCCTTGACCAAATTAATGACGTAGATGAGGGGGTCAACATGATAAAGAGAGTACTTTCCAATAAAAAAGTTCTCATTGTTTTTGATGACATTGATGAGAAAGAGCAACTCAGAAGTCTAGCGGAAAAAGGTAATTGGTTTGGTTCCGGTAGTAGGATTATCATAACTACTAGGGACCAAAGTGTCCTAATGATTGATGGAGAAGCAACCGGTGAAGGCCCTAAAAAAAAGTCTACAAATATTTCGGCTTATGAAGTATGTGCAATGGAATTTGATCATGCTCTTAAGCTTTTTAGCAGGCATGCATTTAGAAGAGAATCTCCACCAGATCATTATATTTCCCTTTCAAAAAAAGTTGTCTCTACTCTAGGAAAGCTTCCTTTAGCTCTTGAGATTATAGGTTCATCCCTTAATGGTAAATCCAAAACAATATGGGAAGACACATTGAAGAAGCTAAAAGAAGGTCCTTGCATGGGAGTCCAAAGAAAATTGATGATATCTTATGAAAGGTTAGATCATACACAAAAACAAGTATTTCTGGATATAGCTTGTTTTTTTGTTGATCAGGACAAAACATACCCTTTGTACATGTGGGATGACTGTGGATACCACCCACACAATGCCCTTGAAGTCCTTCTTCTCATGTCCTTGATAAAAGTCAAAGACAACAATACTTTTTGGATGCATGACCAAGTGCGGGACTTCGGAAGGGAAATCGTCCGTCAAGAGAATTTCAAACATCCTAGCGAGCGTAGCAGAGTGTGGAACCGTGAAGAAGCGCTGAACATTCTAAAGTTGAGAGAGGTAAACAAGGGAACGGCAATTTACTTTCCCGCGAATTGTGGTAGACTATTATTGCAAAAGGAAAAATTAATCATTTAGTGCTTGAAATTGTTAGCTTTTTACCTTCACATGTGGACTTTTTGGTGTTTTTATTGTCAGGAAAGTAGGAAAATAGAAGCGTTGTCTATGGGACCACAATATCCTTTCTTTCGTCAAGACATTTTGACGCATGACGGATTTGTTGATTTACGATACCTAAGGTTCTTTCGAGGGGAACAAGTGTCCCTTGTTGGAGACTTCAATAATCTTCTCCCCAGTTTAAGATGGCTTTCCTTACATCACGGTAATTGCAAGTTTGAGACAACAAACTTTCATCCGACTAATTTAATTGTTCTTAACCTTTCACTCAGCTGTATTTCGGAGGAATGGATTGGCTGGGACCAAATCAAAGTATGATACGGGTCCCATAAGCATATCATTTCTTTTGTCTATTTTTCCCTACAGGCTATTTCTTAATATATATTTTATGAAATTATTTTGCAGGAGGCTAGAAAACTAAAAGTACTAGATCTCAGCTATTGTGCATACTTAAAGAGAACACCTAATTTATCTACGTGGTTGTACCTAGAGAGATTGATTCTTAAAGGCTGTAGCAACTTAGTTGAAATTGACCATTCCATTGTTAAATTAAAGCTCCTAACTATTTTGAACTTGGATGGATGTGAATCTCTTCGAGAGTTGCCCGAAGAAATAGGATGTCTAGAAGCTTTGACAGATTTTGTCATGTCTCCCCTAGAAGAAAATTTTAAAAGGTCAATGATCAGCAAACATCCGTCCTTAAAATTGCCATACTCAATTGGTGGGCTGGTGAAACTTACCCGGTTTAATTTATCGAGGTGTATATACATAGAGGAACTTCCAGATTCGGTTGGAAAATTAAAATCATTAGTTGAGTTGGATTTGTCATCAACGAGTGTTGGTCACCTACCCGATTCAATTGGCAATCTCGAGAAACTGAAAGTGCTAAGGATGAGCAACATAAGAGGGAAACAAAATTACCAAGTGCGATTGGACTGGTGGAGAAGCTTGAAGAGTTAGATGCTCGAGGATGTTGCAACTTGACCAGCGAAATCCCTGAAGAAATTGGGAGATTATCCCGTTTGAGAATCCTAGACTTGTCAAACACACGTATATCTAGATTACCCACCACGGTGAGTCACCTCTCTAATCTCCAAACACTTAAGCTAGAAAAATGTCCTGAGCTTAAACAATTGCCGGAGCTTCCCCCATATTTGACTTGTCTGAGTTGGGGCCCTAAAAATTGCTGGTGTTCCTCCGCAGAGGAGCATAGACATGAGCCGGAGGAATGTTGGCAGGAGCAAAACCGTGCTCGTGAGGAATATGAGCAGGAAATAGACCGTCGTGCTCTTAAGGAATACGGGATAGCTCTGCCTCTTCCCACTAGAATAGGTGCCCCATCTCAACAGGAAACAACTGTCACCACTCTTCCCACTAGCATCGGTACCCTGTCTCAGCTTAAAACACTAAAATTGTGCTGCAAAAATTTGCGATTCCTCCCCCAGCTCCCATCTAGTTTAAGAGAGTTACAACTTCGAGATTTGGCGACCACACGATCACCAGATTTTTCCAATTTGAAAAGCTTGTCAATCTTGACATTCTATGGGTGTTCACTAGAATTCTCTAGTATATTTGATGCGGAGTCGGAGGAACTCCGTATGGAGCTCTGTGAGCTTAGAAAACTGGATGCACCATTGCAGCTGGAAATGAAAAGATTGAGATTATTAGAGATGGCTTATTGTGAGTTCCTCCCAGAAGTACTTGACCTATCACGTATGAAGAATCTACACACGGTAAGTCTGGGATTTTGCCTTTCATTAGTCGAGATTCGTGGCCTTGAAGAATTGGGATCCCTTTGCTCCTTATCAGTCGACTATTGCCCTTCCATGGAGAGGATGTCAAACCTATCGAAATTGAAAACGCTACGGGAGCTCGAAGTAAAATATTGTCGTAAGCTAAAAAGCTTGGAAGGTCTCAACCACTTGGAATCTTTAAAGAAACAGGAAATCTTTGGTAATGGAGAGTTTGGAGGTGACACCTCAAGCGCTGCCTGTGCTCCGCCGTAGTATCCAGGAGTCTTGTTGGTGGCTCCAATTCGTCGTCTGTGTCCAACAAGCTCTGACCTGCTGCATGAGCCACACAGCAGCTGGAATATGGCAGCACCAAGTTTTGCAATAGAACTTGCACTGGTAATTCTAAATCGCACGCTGTTTCTTTGCGCAACTACCTCTTTCCCTATTCAGATCTGGATATGGAGTTTTGTAAGAGGGGTTTGATGGGTGAAGTTTCTGGCATTGAGCTAATTGGGGAACTATGCGAATGGACATATTGCGTTCACACTCGTTAAAGGCCTCAAGGAGTTAAAACTTGCAGTGTGGAAAAAGCAATATCCTCACTTTCGACGACTTCAGCAGCAATGGAAAGTAATTACTTCCTACCTTGAATCCATTTTGCTAACAAAACTATTGTTGAGTTGTTTTGGATTTTGGTCCTTGGGTGGCTTGTGTGCTTATCTTGTCTTTTATGGTCTCAAGGGTTCGGTTCTACAAGGTTCTTTCTCAGAGCTTCAATAATAAGGGTCGAGCCTCTTCAGACTAAAAAATGGGCAGGTACAACCCGTTGAATCTATTTAACTTTTCTTATGCATGTAAAATTATGTATCAAGTTCAAAAGCGAAATACAAAAAAAGAAGAAGGAAATTTCAGAAGATGGAGTACATAAGATGACCTTTGTGTAAGAACAGTGGTGTGATTTCTCTAATTCTCTCATTTAAAATAACAACTCTTACTTGGTTCTAATTTTGCTTTCGAAATTACATGCCCACTGCCGAATTGTTGGTGTTGGTGTTGTCATCATCTTCATTATTGCCGTTAAGTAGGTCTTATTGCTTGAACAATTTGCTGGAAACTTGGGTGCTTCATGGTGGTGGCTGCAATTTCCATTTCCATTTTAGTTATTCATTTGTGTTAGGGATTGGCGTGTCATATTTGCCAACTTATATTGTTTTATTGTCTATGAATATCATACATTTGTTTAATGGTTAAATATGAGCTGTTTGCTACTATTGGGAATATGTATTTCTTCCAGAAGTAAAAATCTTGCGCAATTTTGTTGTCCCAGTAGTGACCATTGCTGGCAATACTCCAGTTCTTCTGGCTAGATTGTAATATTGATAATTTTGCAATGGACAAAGTAGAGTACTCATCTTGGCAGTGAGAACAGGGCCTTGGCTTTTTACTTTTTATTTTCAAGAGTTTGGTTAGGCACTTACTAACATTTGATATGACAGCTTTTGAGATTAAAACATAGTGATATGCCCAACCAATTCTATAAGCATGACAGAAACTACTTCTTGTAGCTGAAGTCATAGAATCTTTACATATTCCCATGGGTGAGAGACGGTGTTGTGCAGAACCCTAAATATTGCCAGATAAACTTTCGTTCATAAGCATCCTTTTGTGGGTCATGTTCAGCTGAACTAGTGTGTGATATCCAAATGGTTGGAAATTAAGTCGCCTATGCATGTGCTATTGGAGCACTCATCTAGGTATCTTAATAAACTATGGTATTAGTGAGTGCTATGAACAGAAGGATAAATTTGATTTGTGCTCTGTTTTGTTCTCAGACAGCTTATGTACCAAAAAGAGTTCGATATGAGCTATGTGGGATTCATGAGAGATGGAGCAATATGGTTGGTAGAGAACACAGACATTAAAATTGTTGGTAGGATTTGTCCCTCTTTACTCTTTTGATGCAATCTTAATGGGAAAGTTTATTTTTGTGTATGGTGGTCTGCTTAATTGTATTATTCATCTTCACCTTTTACCCAGACTCGCTGATTTATCATGTACTTCATAATGTTTCCTACTCATTACCGAGAAACCATGTTAGGGTATATTTCTCTGTCAGGTAGCTACCTTTTCTATTACCACCAATTTTTACTTGCAGCTTCACTAAAGGCACATGTTATTTTTATTAGGCACGGCAAGAAATGCATACTTTCATCTTATTTGATTTTCTTCCTGATGACACAAGTCGTAGTATAGTGCTGTAGTAGCTGTCAACACAAACACATGATATTCGTTGATCTTTAAAGACGTGGGTTGCTCAAGCATATGTTGCTATCAGGCTTTTGAGCATACACAGGTTCATTTTTTTCTAAAACCTACCTCTTGAGAAATAGTGCAACTTGATCATCTATTTTCTTTCTTGCTCTGCAACTTGTAGATTATTAGATGTCTGAGATTGAGATGCAATATGGCATGACGCAGTCTGTGCTGTTCAATGCATGAATTGGTTACTTGTATGTTGCTGCATATGATGATTTGATTCCATCCCATCTTATCTTCCTTGACAGCCAGGTAGAGATTGATTAAACGATGACAAATTTCCCCATTGAAGTTAAGAATGAACATGTTTCATTGCCAAATTGCCATCTCAGACCTAAACTAGTGTTGGTGATTTTGCCCGAATTTCACATTGGTGCATCCTCATGTGATGTCTAGTCTCAAGAAACTGACACTACAGGTAAAGCTGTAGGAAATTATTCTTGTCGGGGACTTGAAACTTGAAGGTGTACCCACAAGAGTTATATAGTCCATGTCTGCCTCTGAGATTGCTTGGTGCGAAAGGATGGCCTATAAGATGCATCCTTATTAAATAACTTCTCCAAGTGAGTTATGTTCTTTTTTAAGGGAATTTATTTGACAACAATTTTTTTTATCTGCGATCATCATTATCATCTTCACACGAGATCAACTCGTCCTTGATTGGTTACCATAGAGGTGTTTCGTTTGTTGTTTTCATGACTTTGCTTGTAATAATGCCAGGTGCTAAACATTTCTTTTCTGTTACAGGGGAGTAGAAGTTATCAAAAGTGCCTAGTGAGAAAGGCATTGCAAGCACATTCTCCCAGAATTCAGATTTACTTTGATAGGACAAGTTTTGTGAGAATGTCAATAATTTGAATATGTAATATTTACTTTAGGCAAAGCAGAGGCCATAGTTATGTTTACAGGAATAATGTTACGCTTTCAAACTAGGACTCGTCTAGATTGTTTCTCATGTTTCTTTCTTTTAAGTTACTAAAGGGCTACTGGGGATTGAGTTCATTTGAACATATACTTGATGAGAACCCACCAAAATTGTTTATAGTGACTCATGAATAGAAGCCTGTCCATACAAACTCTGTTTCTGGTAGTTACCCTTAGCTTCTACTTAAAAATGTAAGATATGACATACAATGTAATTTGAGTGATCAATTAGATCAATAAAGGCAAAACCAAGGTGGTCAATGCAAATGAACTGCAACATAGATTTTGATTTACATATGACCTAAGGATTTAGCAGTTAGGACCTGGTCATTTGCAAAATAGGCACAATGTAACTGGGCTCTTGCACCTACCGTGTAAGTTAAACGTTTGCAAACAAAATTGGTTTTTCCTCTTTTACTAGCAAGATATTTAGATTGATGCAAACTTCATTTGTTACAGAAAAAAAATGGAACTGGTATTAAATGTGATAGTTTATAATGAAGGTAATTTGCTATACGAGCACTTCTTGACGAGCAATAATAAAATTTGACAAACAAAGAAAAGTTTCCCGGTCAAAGGTAGAAGACATACTGGGTTTGACGACATAAACACGATGATATACAACAGCAGCTTCCTGCGGAACCTTTGACGTTTCTTCTAGTCGAAGCTCTCTCTCAATAAGGTGGTGGAGGATAGTGCCCGGATAAAGACCTAAGAAATGAACAACTACTGATGACACTTGGCGATGAACAACATAGAATCAACCCAAAAATGAACTGTTGAATTCAGTCCTTCCTTGCATGAACTGTCTGCGTGCATGAAAACATGGCAAGCAACCGGTGGCAGGGAGCTTCTAATGTCGTCGTGAAATCCGAATGTTCTCGTGCTGTTATCCCGAGAAAAGCTTCTTCAGAGACGACAATAAAAATCGGCACAGCATCATGCCGACAACTTAGCCACGCCAAAACCACCTCGGCACCCCTCAAACTCCAATGGAGCAACATCAAAGTAAACTGCGTCAAATGTGGAGTTGGTGTTTGATGTTACTGCCTTTGCTAAGTCTTGCTTTGAACTGATCACTTATAAGACACTAATCGAAGGGGAAAGGCTATTAAGGATTTCGGTGCGCACGATCAGAGAACTTAACTAGGGATTGACGATTCAATCATGAGAATTGACAAGGGATGATCTTGTGCTGATATAGACCGATCAAGGAGCGATTATAGGTTGATTCGCAGAAAAAATATAATCACGGGTGATTCCATATTGCCATTATATGGATTACGAACAACCCTAAATCAATTCCTAACGATCGTGTACTTTAGAAAAGTAATTGATCCCTCACAATTACATGACAACAAGAGTCATCCCTAACTCGAGTTCACGCAAACATGGATTCATATTCGTATAAATAAATAAAGAATGAATCGTAAGGTGGAAGCTTGCAATGTCAGAGTCTCAAACAGGCATAACTTGTATTCATTCTAGGGGTGTCCAAAAACCTTACTCGACCCGACTCAGACAGGACATGAACACGACCTGAACACAACTCGAACACAAAACAAATATGATATATATTTCGAATCTTAATAATGTTCAGGTCACAATTATAAAATAAATAAACAGCTATCTTTTAGGTTGAGTTAGGCTCAGAACATTGTTCGGCTCATGAACAAATAAACAAACTCTCACCCATACCCTTATCTCGAACAGAAAGATTTGTGATCTTGGAGTACAAACGACAGTGGAGGAACGGCGCCGGGGAGAGAGAGAGGGGAAGAGAGAGAATGACAGGGGAAAGAGGGAGTGAGGAAAGGCGGGGGCACGGGATTTGTCTTTGTGGAATTACCCTCTTGTTTGCGACTCATTTACCGTTAAATGCCATTGAATATGAATTACGCACAGTGAAGAGAATGTCCTCTTATTACTACTTCGAGAATTGCTTCGGATGACATGCAAGTGCAAATTTTTTAGAGGTTAATATTATCAATAATCCCGAATTAGTACATCTTTGATAAATTTATTTAAACTAATTTTTGGTTAATGAAAAATCTCCAATCGGCATATCTATAATAAATTTACTTCAAATTACTTTTTTGATCAATAGAAATCTCAAACGGTATATTAATGACAAGTTTACCATCCGTTAATTTCTGTTAAATTGAAATAGTACCATGAAAAATCACAAATCAATATAGCTAATACGTTGTATTAATACTAATGACCAAACTATATTTTCAACGAATAGATGAACCAATCTTCTACTATATTTTCAACTCTCTACTACACTATTTACTCGGTGGATGGATATTTTTTCCTTTGAAACATGAAAAGAAAGCTGTAATAAAAATGACAAGGAGGCAATTAAATAACGTGCTTTGTCCACTTGGTTGTTTATGCTTATTATGTCCATTGGACTTTCATATTTTATTGTGCTTTAGATATTAGATGATGGAGAATGCTATGAGTTTTTGATTTGATGGCATGTGTATAATTGGATTTGATTTGTTGACCTGAAACCCGACCCGTCCCGTTTTCCTTCTTTGTGTTTCATGCCTTTCGGGTAGGGTCGGGTCGGGTCGGATCGGATCGGATCGGGTCACGCCAGAGCACGCGAGCCTTGTTGTTTGGATCAGGTCAGGTAACATCAAGACCCGACCCGACCCAACCCATTGACACCCCTAATTCATTCCTTCCTTGCATGAACTGTCCGCATGCCGGTGGCGAAGATCTTCTAATGCTTTCGCGAAATCCGAATGTTGTCTTGCTTTGTAATCCCGCAAAGAGTTTTGCGAGAGACAATAGCAAAAGATCTACATGGCATCATGCAAACAACTAAGTCACGCCAAGACCACCTCAACATCATTCAAATAACTCAACCCCTCAAACACTAACTCAGCAACATCAAGCTAAATTGAGGAAAGATGTCGAAGGAACGAGGTTTTTGCATGAAGTCCTGTCATGTCCGAATCCAATCGGTAGCATTCAGCCTCCAACTTATCGTTCCAGATTAAATTTCTCCAAAAGAAGAACGAGGCTGGGAAGGGGTCTTAATTAGCACCTATGATTCATCTCGAAAGCTGACTTTGTGCAGCTTGTTTTGCTCAATCACAGTCCGGTTCGGCACACTCCGTGCTCAAGCAATGGATCTATGCCATGGTTCCACACTTCCGTATCACGAGAACTTGTTGGGCCAGAGCGATCCGCGGTTGAGAGGATGGAGAAAAATCTGCAGTTGTTGCTCGATTCGGCACCATGCACCAGTGCGTGAGTCAAAGGATCCGAATTGGATGTGGCCAAAATCACTCTAATCCTATGAGCTGACGATAAACAAATTGCTGGTCTGCAATTCAAAGGTACATTGAAATAAAAGCTACGTACAAGAAAGAAATTCGAAGTACATCGCGAAACAAACCGCACTAAGTGAAATTAGAATTTTACAAATAATATGTAAAAGCGCCAAGGATCCATCTCTTTATTTAATCACCACTAACCTCATAATAATCTCAACCCGGAGAGCCTTCTTTTTCTATAAAAAAATGGTTTCTAAACTTCAGTAACTTTTTTTATTTAATTTTTTTGGACAAATATTTGACATATTTAATTTTTTTTTTAATTCATGAGTGGAGGCCAACTTAAACAAAATTAGGTCAATATTATTCTTACCAAAATGATCACCGTCGGTGGAATTTGAGTGCTGGAAATGACGTGCTTGAATCAAGGAAGATTGTCCAAAAAGTCCTAAATTTATTACACTTTTGTCAATTTAATTTTAAACTTTTCAATTTTGCCAATTAAATTATAAACATTTTTGTATGCCATCAATTAAATCCATCTGACCAATTTTGACCGAAAATTACTGATATAGATACCAGCAATATCAAGTATGATAGCTAATGCTTATATAGACAATTTTGAATAATGTTTCAAGAAGAGGATCTTTCGGAACTTAAATGTTGCGGATTTAGGAATAACATTCCACAACCATATGAGTAATCAAATACGTTATTCAAAAAGGACATTTTACAATTTAATGTTGCATTATATAAATCCAGAGATGTTCACCATTGTTCTGTAAAATTATCGAACATCAGTTTTTGGTCGTAACAATTATAGAAGAAAGGTAGATAGAACAGCCTTTCACAGCGACGCCATGTGTCAAGACCCTATCAATTACCATTCTACATGCGAAGGGAAATGATCAATTGATGTACATAGGAAAAAAGCTCATAATTAAGGTAATAACCTCAATTATATCACGTACCGTATCGTTCATGTACCTCGAATGATTCTCCAACATTGTTTTATGTAATTTGTTACCATGGATATGACTTGATAGAAGGGACAATGAACAAGCTGAATTTGGCATTGGAATTTTCATTTGAGTTATCAGTAACATAAGTACAATAAGCCACCGCAAGATTTTAGGCAACGAAAGCATCAACTTGCATCCAACGACAGGCAAAAACAGCATAAACAAGTCAGGATTGCTTAGTAACTGGAGTTGTTAGACTTGCCATCTTTTAGCTCCATGTGGGGAGGCAGACCCCTCTCAACGGTCGTTTGAGGTTCTTTAAACCCAGGACCATGGTTGGCATTTTAACGCTGCCAAGGAAACAGGGATGGAAATGTGCAGAGACTTGTGGAGAGACTGACATAGGCTTGAACGCCAGATTTGGGGATTGAAGTGCGCACTTGGCTCCCTGTCATCCAGTGCAATTATGGTAGCCAATCAGATTGAAACCCTTACCAGAACTGTACAAGCATACTGGTTCACAAATAGGGTGATGCAACACCATTAGCACATCAGTGAAGTAATCTCAGAAGCAGGGGCATGGCCACAAACTATCACAAATTCACAAAACCATTACCAGAAGTCGAAAATGATCACAAAGATCTAAAAAAGTTGTTCATCGCTAGGGCGGTCAATGGCTTATGAAGTGAGTAAAAAGGAATACTATTCATCCGTTAAAAGTAGCATTTGAAGATATTCCTTCACTAGAGCAATGTGTGATGTTACAGCTTTGCATACACTTAAGAAAGAAAATATTCCAGATGCTCAGTTCTCAAAGATATCAAGGTGACATACCTTCCTCTTAGCAGGTACAGATAGGTGCTTAGCTGGCTTAAGGGAGGACTCTAATCTGTAGAAAATAAATGAACCAAATCATAGGATGGAAAAAATTGCATTTTTTGAAGTTACTTTCATTTATTCAAGTTATAGTTACCGGCCTTGTGATGACTTATCCTTAGCTGCTTTAATCTTTTCTATTGCCTGATATACATGGTGAAACAGCAATGAATGTTTGCAACTGAAACAAATTACTGAAGAGAGAAGCAAACTTCCTTGAAACATATTACTGAAGATAGAAGCCATACCTTTGTCACTCTGTCAATGTTGAATTCATTCTCATTCACAAGAAAGGAAATTAAGCCCTTGCAAGGGGAAGACACGATCAGTTGGAAAACAATTCAAGAATTCGAAAACTGAAATGTTGCTTGAAAATCACAACATGGAGATCACCCACCTCCTCATTTGGAACAGTCCATTTTATCTCAGGTAATTCTTCAGTAGAAACTATCGGTTCCTTGAAAAGTAGTCGAACCTCTCTATAGGGCCAATTATCTGGTATCTGATATCTATTCAAAAAACAAGCAAAAATTTCCTCAAGAAGGATAACGAAAATATTTAAAGTCTTTGAAGTAATGCAAAGAATCTCTGTGTCTTAAGGATAGAAATACAACAAGATTTTGTTCAAGTGAGAGTAAAGGAACAGACAAAGCAGACAATAGAATAGATGAAAATTACATAGTAAATCAACACATGAAGGTGCATGGTCGCTACAGTGATTGCCAGCCCAAATCTACTGGCAGCAAATGATCTTTCAGTTTCAAATTGTTGACCAAATATTTCTGCGCCAGTTGAGTTTGAGACATAATTCTTATAAGTAGAGAAATCTAGCAGCCAAGACTATTGCAGAGAGAAACTTTGCTGCCTTATTTTGCTTATAAGTCAGGGGACAAGATAAGAGAATAAGAAGCACCTTTGCTTGTTTATGTTTCCCAGTATGTTTTCTATGGAACCATGTCGACGGATAAGCTTAAGAGCGGTCAGCCCTCCAATACCTGATAAATTCATTACAAAGACAAGCCACTGAAATCATCAAGCTAAAACATATAAGAGGGCAAAATGACATTATAGCATAATACAGGTACCAAGGAAACCGCAATACTATCACATCTACCTCGAACGCTTTCACAATAATCACATCCGGAGAGAATGCACAAGTCAATGAATTGATCCATATCCAGATTCATCTCCTCCAAGATCTAAAAATCATGAAAGTGAGGGAAAATTTTAAGCAATCTGAATGAATAAACTTTTGCAAGTACCTTGTAAATTTCAAATTCCATGACTGGAACTTTTCTTGCGCTGGGATCCATCAAATGGCGAAGAAATCTGGGAGCTCCAAAAGTAAGGGAATCCATATCTTCAGAAGCAACTGCATAAACCTGAAAAATAGAAATTACAACTAAAGCACCATTCACGATAGATGAATTCTGGTTACCACTCAACAATTAAGCAATGGTAGAAGTTCAAAATCAGCGAAAATTCCTTGGACAAAGATGGCTTAGTAAAGAACATACCAAATGTAAATGACTACGCAGAAGAAGACATTAGACAAGTGAACAAGCATATGTGTGAGTGGAAAAGGAAATTAAATCATGTTTACATAGAGTTAAACGATTGGTTATCATGGGAAAACAATGAACAATTCTAAATCAGAAGACAATCAAATGGGAAGATACTTGCCTTTCCAGCTTTGCAAAGTGCAGCACATTGTGCCTCTGCTTCTGAAGGAGCCTAAAGTACAAAAACTGAATTTGGTATCTAAACTTTTTGTTCGAAATAAGAACAAACTTTTCAGACAGAATAGTAACCTCAACTACTGGGACACCCATAAGCCTTAATAGTCTTTTGCAGTCTTCATTATGCTGTTGTGTCACCTGTAAGCATATCAAAGCCATGTAGCACAAGTGCACACACATCCAGTTAGCTACATAGATAGGTTTTTTCTGGAAAACAGAGATAAAATCAAACTTCACATTGAGTAGGACAAAAATATCGCACAATAAGGAAACCAAAACGAGACAAACCTTCACAGTTCTTTTACTGAATTTCTCTATGTCTTCCTTGTTCTGAGACTGCAGGCAATAAATAAAGAGCTCACTAAGCCTTTTCGTACTCTGTGTTTCTGTGTGCTTGTGTGTGTGTGTGTGTGTGTGAGAGAGAGAGAGAGAGAGAGATGCTTATACCGCAATGGCTACTGCCAACTCCTCTAAGGCACCTGCCCTCTTTGAAAAACTGCTCAGAGACTTATCTAAGGTAACTAAACGTATTCATAGGTAATTCCAAAAACAAGAAAAGAGAAGGCTACATAATAATAAAGTACCGTTTTGCAAGCTCTTGCTTCTTCAAATCAGGAGGTTTACCATCAAATACATAGCTATCATAACAACAGTAAAGCACAATTCAGATAAGCATGAGCATCATTCTTCTAGCATTCCATCCCAATGAAAACAAAGGAGGTAAAGAAAAAAGTTTACACTGGCTTTATCCCCGCTTCCAACATCCTAATCGTCCGATAAAACATGCCTTGCAGATGACTACACGGAAAGACAAATAAAAAAGCAGTTGAATCCCAAACACTTTCCAAGCTCAAAGGTCATATCACAAGGACAGAATAATGTGACATGCATTGATCTCATATACATAAACCTGAGTCCAAGAGATAACATTCGAAGCATCGAAACGGAAGGATAGTCAACAATTCAGTCATAAACTATACGAAACTTGAGCACAGTGGATTTTCATTTCCACGGAGTATTACAATGCTAGTGTACCTGGTGACTTCACCAGCCTCATTGGTGAGCATCTGAGTTCCCTTCCTCCCAACCACAACCTAATCCACCAATCAAAAGAACAGGAAAAAGAAAAACCACTCAAAACCCATATCTTACCGACACCCAAACGCTCAATCACAGCTATCGATTCACAAAAAGCAACTTAACGAGGAACTGATAGATGCTCATGCTGGCATCGACGGCGATCCTCCGGCCGAAGTAGCTATCCAAAGTCTGCTCCCTTATCGCCAATGGGGCATTGTCCGCCAGTAGCTTCGTCAGTCCCTATCGAAAATCAATGGACGAGACTCCATGAAGACACATGGAAATGATCGGATTGAAGAAGACGGAGGTCGAACTGAACTACCTTGATGCCCATATCGAAGAGAGAGAGACTGTTGCAGTGAAATTGAGGGATGAAATCGAAGCTTCTTGGGATGAATTGAATTCTAGGGTTTGGAGCTCTTCCGCTTCCCGCCTAATTGGAGCCCATGCGCTTTTTTTGGAGGGGGGAGGAGGGGTTGAAGCGTGGGCGTCACGCGCAGGTGTCGCGAGTGGAACGTTGTTAAAAGCTTTGAACTATCCATGAATTATTTTTTTATATTTTTTAAGGGATATATTCATCAGGAATGCTAAAACATTTCACGGAAGTATAGTTTGATGAACTATTGATGGCCAAAAAAACATGCCACCTGCCAGTGGTGGAGTGTTTGGTTTGACTTTGAGAAAATATCTTTGAAAAAATACAAATATTTTTGTGCCAAAAAGATTTTTCGAATTATAAATAGCGTTTGATAAATTATAATTTTAAAGTATTTTGGAAAATAACTTTGGCTTAAATAACGTTTGATAAAAACTATATTTTGTAAAAGATTCTTGCTAAATATTTAACAAAATGTTTTTAAATATTTTTTTTGTGGAGCTTAACCACCGGCCACTAGACAACCTTGCCTAAGTTGTGCGACCTAAGCATTGTCGGAGGTCCTATGACCTCAAGTAGCATTGCCTAGGTTGCCACGATCTCAAGTAGTGTTGCTTAGGTCACAAGAACCCAGGTGATTGTTGTGCAAACCTAAGCGACAGGTGTTTGAGGTTACGAGACCCAAGCGAAAGCGGCCTAATGTCCCGTGACCTCAAGTGAGCAATGCTTGGTTTGCGCAAACTAAATAACCATTGCTTAGGTCGCAAGAACCCAAGCAACCTCAGGCTATGCCTGGGTGCTTGAGGTCACGCAACCCTAAGCGATGATTGCAACCCCTAGGCAACAATTGTCGAGGTTGGGCAATCCCTCAAGCAACATTTGTGGCATGTGCAACCCCTTGGCTGATGGTCATCAGCCTCCATTTGCTTCTTTGTGCAAATCATGGAGAAAATGAATAGTAAGGGCCAAGACTTACATTCCGAGAATGCTACTTTCCAAAGGACCTTCGGATTTACTTTGGATTAAAGGTCCTTAGAGCCTTTTAGAGATGCAATTACATCTGCCAAAAGTCCTTCAAAAAATAAACCAAATGTCATTGTCTTTGGCCAAACCTTTTTAGAGCCCCAAAGTCCATTCTAAATGATGAACCGAACAAGTATCTAATTAAAATAATAATTGAATAAAAATATTTCAAATGTCACATAGGAAATAGAAATTAATTTAAAATTGTCAAGTTAGTATTTTTTATGTTAGTCAAATTAACAGTGTTAAAAGAAAGATTTGATTGCACTTTTTACAAATTTTAAAACTCAATTACATTTTCATCAAAAGTTTTAAAACTTCTGACGAACATATTCCATTTTTTAATAGATCGAAATTCATTTAGAGCTTCTATGTTGTATCTATTTTCCCCAAAAGCTTAGATTATCAGGACAACTAGAGCAAGAAACCTAGTCCGGTAGGATGGGGCAGAAGACAAAATGATCAACGAAATTGGCTAACTATAAAAGGACATTACATTCACTAATCCTCTTTCAAATATATAAAATAATTTTCCCTGTACCTAGCACGACTCAATTATCTACCCGTGAGTAATTCTATAGGGTTGTGATACTTATTACTTTATTTTAATTTGAAAATTTTGAGTAGTGGTCAACCTTCTTTCTTCACCCTAAATGCTCAACAACATCTGAATATCGCTTTACTAAATTAGTTTAGTTATTAAAGACTTTACTGTTTTTAAAGCCACTAAATCTAGTGCATATGATACAATCTTGCTAGTTTTATTGTTTTATTGGCTTTAGGTTGGAAGTATCCCCTCAGATAAAAAGCTAAGAAAAAGGTGGGTCAAGGCAGCTAGTCACGGGGCCCAGCAATGTGGCATGCTAGGGTCACCGGCACGGTCCATTGCAAGCCGAGCTAGCCAGACTCGTTTGCCATCCCTACATTGAATTAGGAAAAATTTCTACATTCAAATATTTGTTTAGAAAAGTTGAAAATTTAAATGTTTGATAGGAAAAGATATATCATGTTAAAAGACAAAAAGTATAATTTATAATCTATTTCCAACCCCAAAGCATTTGGTACTGGTAGCCAATTGTAGGTTTGGATCGGCTTCACAGAAGTTCAACTAGGAAAGGCATTCCGAAGTAAAGTGCTTCTGAATATATTCTTTCGGTTCTAGGGATTTCAATGTAGGTATAGGAAACTTTCATAAAGAGATGCCATTCTTATTCTCGGTAATTAGGACAAAGACTTTCGTCTAATCCATCCGCGATGTTGTCCTCTCTTCTGGGCAAGAAAGTCAAGCTTCCAGAAGAACGTCACGACATCGAAAGGTAATCGTTCATCTCTTGGCTTTCTTTTATAAGAACTTGTTCTTCGCTAACTCACTATGATGTCTGGGCTCTCTCTCTCTCTCTTGACACCTAAATTTTTCTTCAAAGACTTCTTATTCATTTCATAAAAAACTAGAGTTTGAACTTATCGGTATCAAAAGACTTTGACCTCTTAACAATAACATCAATGTTGCACAGTGTTACATTCACATTCTTCACTGCATTCCTCGCATTTAGAAGATAGAGATGATTTTATTTAGAGTTGGGTGTCCGCTTTGAATATAAGCCTGGGTCATTTTGTGAAATTTCTTTGAAATTGGGCTCTTAATTCCTTGAATTCTTAAAGTTCGCCCATCTGAGCCCGGCCCCAATATGTAGTTTGGCCACATTCCCTTTTCTTCGGCCTGGTCGAAATTTCCTTATGGCATGCATGTGCCATAAATGGGTGGTGCATTGCCGTGCACGTGCCATGCATGTTTCATACCATTTTCCAAAAGGACTTATGGCTAAGGATTAAGGAGATTTTTTCATCTAAAATTTTTATTTACTCATGGTCATAGAGCGCATTGATTTGCCACTGTCGGTTGAAAAGTTAGAGAGCTCATTGGTTTATGCATGGCATCGTCAAATTAGGGCGTAGAAAGCCAAATCTCCAAGGTGATTTCAAATTTGGGCATAAAAACTCCTTGCAACCATCTCAACTGCCTTCATAAAGACAATGTTCATTCTCGTCGCCATCTTCCTCCTTGACTGAGTCGGGTGGCAATTGATATTGCTTAACAGCGTTTGTGGGATGATGTTCTCGCTTGCCTCACTCAAAATATGCCTCACCATCATGGACCACAACCACACAAATCTCATGGGAGTGGTGACCATGTATATTGCCTTGGTGTTGTCTTACATGGCCTTCTTCTTCATTGGGATGGGGCACTCACGTGGGTGTATAGCACAAAGATCTTCCCACTGAGGCTGCATGCGTAGAGATGCACAATCGACGTTGCCATGAACCAGGTGATGAGTGGAGTGTTATAGTTGAAGTTCTTTTTGCTGTACAAGGTGATCACCACTGGCGGGGCCTTCTTCTTGTTCGCGGCCATCGCAAGCATAGCGTGAGCGTTCTTCTACAAGATGATGCTGTAGACGCAGCGGCGGATACAAGAGGAGATCATTCAGTTTTTGGGCAAATAACCAAGTGGAGGTCCACGACAATGGAGATGGAGATGCAAAGGAACAATGAAATGAACGATGACGCGACGAAGGCAGCGGCAAGGGGCAATTAGGGAAATGACTATAAGAAAGGCGGTATCTCGTAAAAATGGATGCATTTGTTAGGGAATTTAGAGTAATTATACATTATATAAATTGAGTGATGTTTGCTGATGTGAACAAAATAAATAAATAAAAAAGAATTACCATGATGACTTTTAAAAGAAAATCCGTCAAAAAATTCTCAGGACGTTGGAAATAAGAAGGCTTTACCAAAGTGGTTGGGACCTTTTGTTTTACCTACACAGAAGTAAAGTGATCTAAATACATTAATTCAAGTCCACCATCAAATCCTAGGGCTCAACCCTAGATAGGCAGTGAAAACTACCAAGCTTAATATAAGTACAGGAAATTTTCCTCGTGAATTCTTCTCAGCAATTTGGGCAAGGACTTTTGTCTAATTCGTTGGCGATATTGTCGTATCTTCTCAGCGAGAGAGTCAAGCTTCACAACGAACTCCGCAACATCAAAAAGCAGGTGGTTCATCTCTTGGCTTGGCTTTCTTTTGCAAGAATTTCTTCTTCACTAATTCATTAGGGTGTTTGAATACTCTCTCTCTCTCTCTCTGTGTATATGTATATCTCTCTCTGTATATGAATATAATATGTGGATACCTAAATTTTCCCAAAAGACTGTTGATTCATCTCATATATAGATTAGAGATTGAACTCATCGATATCAAAAGAGTTGGACCCCTAAACGATGACAGTGATGTTGCATAGTGCTGCATTCTCCTTCTTCATTGCATTCTTCTATATTTAGAAATTAGAGATAATTTTGTTTAGGAATTGCGTGTCCGCGTTGAATATAAACCTAGACGATTTTGTGAATTTCTTTCAAATTAGGCATTTAACTCATTGAATTCTTAAAGTTCACCCACTTTTTCCCAACCCCACTATGTAGTTTGGCCACTCTCTTTACCCTAGTCTCGCCAAAATTTGCTTATGTCATGCATGTGCCATGCACGCGTTGTGCATGTTCTATATATATTTTATAGGACTTTTGCTAAGGATTATGGAGAGCAATCCATCTAATATTTTAGGGATAAGTGCAATGAAAGTCCTAAAATTTGTCATAAAAGTGCAATTGAGTCCTAAAGTTTTCAAAAAGTGCAATCAAGTCCCAAAATTTGTTAAAAGAGCAATTAAGTATTAAAGCTTATAAAAAGTGCAATCAAATTCTAAAATTTATCACAAAATGTAATAAAGTCTTAAAACTTTCAAAAATACAATCAACAAAAGGATTTGATTGGACTAAATTGGCAAGTCTTAAGACTTAATTACACTTTTGAAAGTTTTATAACTCAATTATGCTTACGTGATTAGTTTTAGGACTTCATTATATTTTTTGAAAGTTTTAAGACATAATTGTACTTTCATGACAAGTTTAAGGATTTATAATGCACTTATCCCAAAATTTTGATTTACTCATGGTTAGAGAGTGCGTTAGTTTGACACTTTATGATAAAAAAGTGGAAAATGTTAAGAAATTGCATGTCAATTCCGCATGAAAACAATCCATCCAAGTAGAATATAATAATAAAGAATGGAATCAGAAGAACACACTAGAAAAATTTGTAACTTGGGCTACATCTCCGCGTAGAGGCACTTTGTGAATTTATTAGATTTCGAAGAAAGTTGGAATACAATGATGATCTTCTCTCAAGATCAAGACACAGAGATTGAGAACCCTCACAAAGAAAAATTCACTTTTTCTTACCTCTCTATTTTCTTTTTTAGTCCCTTGATGGGTAGCGTCTAACTATTGCTAATGTAAAGGGGTAGCTTTTAACCTAAAAGCAAAATTAATAGAAAAGACAAAAAAGCCCTTATAAAATATTTGGCTTTTCTCATCAACACTCTCCCAGTTGAAGACAAATATACTCGATGCACCAAGCAACTTTGCATCCATCTTCTTCAAAAGCTAGTAACTAAAATTTGTGCCCCTAAAATACTCCCCATCAATCAACATGGAGTAATACCAATGGTAGTAGTACAAAAAATATGTTTCTTTTTGTCTACTAATTTGGTAAACATGTCAGATAGATTTTTGAGCCATCAATCTTTTGTAGCTTTAATTCATTATCTTCCAATGCTGACCTAGTAAAGTGATAATGCTTCTTGATATGTCTAGTCCTTGCATGATAAGCTGCATTCTTTGCTAAATGCACTACACTTTGACTATCACTCCACAGTGTACTCACTGACTGCTTTAGATGTAGTTCCTCCATGTAATCTTGTAAATGCATGATTTCCTTGGAGGCTTTCGTGATTGTCATGTACTTTGTTTTTGTCGTCGATAGAGTCACTATTTTCTATAGTTGAGACACCCAACTCACTATTGCATCTATAACTGTAAAGACATATCTAGTCGTACTCTTACTACTATCTCGATCACTTGAGTGATCAACATCCACATATCCCTGTAACTATAGAGATGTACCACCATAATAAAGAGAATAACTTGATGTACCTGTTAGATATCTCAATATCCATTTTATAACATTTCAATGCTCTTTGCCTGGGTTTTGCAAATATTGACTTAGAATTCCCACTACTTATGCAATGTTTGGTCTCATACTCACCATGGCATACAACAAACTTCCACCGCTAATGCATATGGAACTGCCGTCATCTCATCTTTCAAAGACTAAATATTTAGACACATATCCTTGGAAAGTTTGAAGTGATTCACTAAAAGAGTTGCAACCGGTTTTGCCTTGTCCAAGTTAAATCTCTTTAACACTTTGTTCACGTAGTCTTCTTGTGACAACCATAATTTCTTATGTTTCTTGTCTTTGATGATTTTCATGCCTAAAATAGTCTTGGCCTCTCCCAAGTCTTTCATAGCAAACTACAATGCTAACATCTTCTTCACTTCTATAGTTTTCTTCATTTTGAAGCTAGCGACCAACATGTCATCCACATATAAAGAGAGATACACAATATCACCATCGCTATACTTGCGAAAATAAACACAATGATCAGCCTCACAATGTACAATGTTTTCTTCCATGAAACCATCAAACTTAAAGTACCATTGTCACGGAGCTTGTTTAAAACCCTACTAGCTTTTCTTCAAGTGATATACCATGTGCTCCTTACCTTTAATTTCAAATACTTTAGGTCGCACCATGTATAATTCTTCATCTAGGTCGCCATGTAGAAATGCCATTTTTACGTCTAACTAGTCGAGATGAAGATCTTCCACTACAAATATACTCAACAAAACTTTGATTGATGTCATTTTCACTACTGGTGAAAATATGTCGAAGTAGTCAATCCCTTATTTTTTAGAAAAGCCTTTGACCACAAGTCTCACCTTGTATCTAATAGTACCATTAACTTCATTCTTAATCCTGTACACCCACTTGTTGAAGAAAGCTTTTTTACTTGTGGGCAACTTGGTCAACTCCCAAGTTTTGTTCTATAGTAATGATCCCATCTCTTGTCTTTCATGGCAACTCCCACTGCATGTGAGATGTGTCTTTCTTTACCTCATCATAGGTCTCCGGTTCTCCCCAATTTGTATATAAGACAAGACTAGAACAATTTTGCCGATGGATTGATCATTACCTTTAGCTTTCTCACATGTGTAGACCTCCTCAAGATAGGTACCTCAAGGTCGTTAGTCTACTTCAAGTCACTTGCATCTCTCTTAAACTACCTCTTCATTGATAATAGGCTTATCTTGAACCTCTCCTTTGGGTGCACTCTGATTTGCTAGAATCATCTTCACGGGCATTGTGTCCAGCTCAACATATTCTAGTTCAACTGCCTTCTCATGCTCTATCTCATGATCCTTGTACATCTTTTCTTCATTGAATACCACATTCCAACTGTGGATGACTTTGTTACGCTCATTTTGCCAAAACTTATAGCCATACTCAGTGCCATCATATTTGATAAAGACGCATTTCTGGGACTTAGCATCAAGCTTCTTTCTATCCTTCCTGTCGATCAGAGTATATGTAACACAACCAAAAACCTTTAAATATGAATAATTAACCTTTTAACTTGACCACTACTTTTGTAGGATTCCTCCATCCAACGCACTAGAAGGACTCCTATTTATAAGATAAACATCTGCATTGACCGTAGTAGTGCATAAGTGTAGTGGGAGACCTGTGTGTAGCCTCATGCATCTCACACGTTCTAAAGTAGTCATGTTCATGCTCTCAGTTACATTGTTTTCTTGAGGAGTTATAGGAACAGTCTTCAACCCTTGTATGCCTGCCCGGCTCAAGTAATCTACAAATTCCTTACTTGTGTATTCATCACTATTATTAGACTTCAGAGCTTTAACCCGATGACCTGTTTCTTTTTTCTATCATAGTCTTCCACAGTTTGAACATCCTGAATACTTTTGATTTTTCTTTGAGAGTATATATCCAACTCTTCCTTGCTACATCATTAATGAAGGTGACAAAATATCTCTTACCACCATAATAGAGTTCTTGAGTCGGTCTCTAGACATATGTATGAACTAATGTTGACACCTAAATTTTGACCTAATGTGTGGCTATATTTCTAGACTGACTCAACATTTAAGCAAAATCGGAAATTATGTTCAACCTAGTAAGGGACCATGAACCTCGCCCATAATATGAGGAAAGGGACAGATAAATTGCACACGTGAGGGTAGAAAATTCGGAAGGAAATTAGTGGGATACTAGGGGGTTGCAATTTTCACAAAGAATCTTCGGAGGAATTCATGGGATAAGATGGATGAAATGGAGGGAAGAAAATGAAAACATTTGTGGCAAGTGTGGGCTGTGGAGACTTACAAAAGGAAGCTAATGAGCTAGAAAATAGGATGGGATCAATCTGATTGGCTATGCAAGGAAGGTGGGAATCCTGATCAGCCATTCTTGTTGTAATGGATATTCGAATTTTGGTAAATGAGGATCTAAATTTCTGATTCAGAATCAAAACCAAAATATCGGGTGAACAGGAAGGCAGGAAATTCGACAAAGGAAGGAATCAAGACGTGAAATAGGAAAGATTGAGCTGGCCACCAAATCGTGTACCAATTTGCAAACCATGAATTAAGGCAATGAGAAAAGGAAACTCAAAAATTGCTCGTAGAAAGAGATGCTCGGGGCCATTATAAAAGGAGGGGAGAAGAGCACGAGAGGATCATCGGTTTTCTCATCACCATACGAAGCTCTCTCGTGTTTTCACAATGTTGTGGTGCCTTGCATACATCACAACGCAATCCTTTTCTTGAGTCCTTAGTCTTCAAATGAGTCTCCAATAGCGGCTACAAAAGCTCTGTCCTCACTGAAGATCTCCATCGTTGATCATTGCTGCTGTTCACTGCTAGTCGCTGCTATTTGCTGCTGGTTTGCTGCTGTTCACTGCTGGTTTGCAGCTGATTTATCGACGTTCGTTGCTGCTCTGGTGCGTCGTTGTTGCTACATTGCTGCTGGTCATTACTGCTACATCCCTTTAGTTGTTTCATATAATATCATACTTCCGATTTGTGCCAATCTCTCTTAGAAACATTGTGATAATGATAATATCATTTTTAAAAAAAAATATATGTTTAGGTTCATATTTTCTCATGATCATTATCGTTGGATGTTATTGTTTGCTCAATTGCTTGGTCATATTTTACACGTTAATAGTGTAATATTACAAAATCCAACAAAGGTTGTATGCAAAACATTTTTTTTTAAATAAGGAGAAAAGGTACAAGTCCTCGAACTCATGATTTTTGGTTCGCAGAAGTAAAATGTACTCCCACATTTTATTTAGGTGTCTAATCGACCCGAAACCGATTAGTGGCGGCTCCAATAAGTAAGATAAATATCATAGTTGAATCGAGTACCAAGTTGCGATTGGTAGGACTTGGGAGAGTACGTGCTAAGCACTGCGTTTAGTAATCCATCAACCTCCTTCAGGAGGGTCGCGACAACTAACTCTAGCTTCTGATTTTTATTTTGTTGCCCATTCAATTGAAAACTAATTGCCTTTTGTTTTCCATAAATGCAACTCTCACAAAAATCGCACTCAACTTTCTACAAACCCAAATGCAACTTCCTTGAGTATAACTACTTTACACCCTTTTCACTAAGATGTCCCAAATAAAAATGCCAAAGAGTAGATAAATTATCTATAGCCACTATAGTTGCAACCATATCATTGATATTGTCTCCTTGGGGAAGATAAAGTGTACCCGTATGCTTTCCCTTTGCTACTACTCTTGCCCTTGAGGTTATCTTCCACTCTCCCCATCTAAAGGTTGTTATCAAACCTTCTTGGTCAAGTTTACTAGTTTTAGATAAGATGTTTCTTCAACTATGGAATATGTAGGTTCACGTAAAAACTAGACGCCCTCTACCTGAGATGTTAACAATCATAGTTCCTTTTCCAACAATCGGACACATGTGGCCATTTTCCACAACCACTTGCCCGAAATCTCCATTGGCATAATCGGTAAATGTCTCTTGGTGAGGTGTAATGGAAAGAAGCTTTGGAATCAATAAACCACATATCTATTGTCAAGTCAAACCCTAGATAAACACAAGTTTTCTAGCAAAGGTTCATCACTAATGACATTAGCTCCTTGATTCTCATGCTGTTGCTTCTTTTTGTAGGCTTCACATTAAAACCTCCAGTGTCTAGTTTTGTGACAAAACCAACACTCATCTTTTGCAACTTGCCTCTTTCCCCTTGATTGTGACCTACCACACCCGCTTGAATTTTCCTTTGCTTTTACTTCTCCCATGGCTCTCTATAGATAGTGTCGTTGAAGATGTAGATGCCAAAATATTGTCTCCACTTGAGACTTTCCTTGGCATCTCTTCATCCATGATGCTGCTCTAGAGTCAAATCATCCTTCATGGTGCTCAAAATTCCTTCATTGCGGTGTTGTAGCTTTCTAGAAGGGAACATAAAAATAATAAAGCTTAGAGCTTCATGTCTAGATTTATGCATGCAGATTCTAACTAACCCGTGACTTGCGTGAAATTATTAATATGCTTTGCCACAGAACCTCTATCAAGTAACTTCATATTAACCAATTTCTTCAACAAAAATACTTGATTTGATGTGGATGGCTTCTCATAAATATTCATTAGATTATCCATGGCTTCTTTTGCAATTTTTGCTTTCATGATGTGGTACCCCCTTTTTTGTCAACCCTTGATGAATTGCACCCTATGGCCTTTCAATCAAGAATTTTCCATCTGGATTCTACTATCGAATCCACTTCCACAATCTCAGGCTTTCAACCTTCAAGTGGTGCATAGAGATCTTTCTAATAAAGATAGTCCTCAATTTGGAGTTTCCACCATCCGAAATCCTGTCTATCGAACTTATCAATTCTGATTTTATCTTCTACCATATTGTTTGCCTTCAACTAAACTTCACCAAAAATCCTCGATGTTCTCAATTAGCGAACCCAGGCTTTGATCCTAGTTGTTAAGAAATCGCATGTGGATTTCGCATGCAAACAATACACCCAAGCATAATACAATAATAAAGAACATAATTAGGATAACACACCAGAAAAATTTGTTATTGAAGTTCACCGAAACTTGGGCTATGTCTCCGCGCAGAGGCACTCTCCGAATCCACTAGACTTTGAAGAAAGTTGGAATACAGTGATAATCTTCTCTCAAGATCAGGGCACAAAAAGATCGATAGCCCTCACAAACAAAAACTTGCCTTTACTTCTCTCTTTTTCTTTCCTCTCTATTTTCTTTTTCAGCCCCTTGATGGCTGGTGTCTAACTATCGCTGATATAAAGGGGCAATTTTTAACCTAAAAGCAAAATTAATTGAAAAGACAAAAAAATCCCTTATAAAATATTTGGCTTCACCCACAAACTGAAAGGACTTTTATGAAGAAGGATAGTGAAGAAGGAACAGAGGACTTCAGTTAATGATGAGTTAGAATGCTTTAGGGATTGTACAACTTAATACAGAAAGAATAATAGAAGGGAATCTTAGTACACGATGCATTACTCTCAAACTTCTGCGAAAATTGAGTTTGAATTTTAATTGCGTTGATGCAACGAGTAAAGTCAGGAAACTTCCTTTTGGTTCATGACCATTAATTTTACTGAGCACAAAACCGGATTGTTACCTATGCTTGTTCAAAAGCCGTGGTGCGCTAAAACCTTGAGAAGTGTACCTCAAAACAGTTAGAATCACGGAGCATAATAGCCTAATCGTGAAGGCACTATTTATTTGCGAAGTCACATGAATGCTCTTCATGCCGGAATGTCATTAGAGCTGCTCTGACCGACTCGCTCCTCCCAAAGTCTCGACTTCTAGAGACCTCTCTAGGATCGAGAGACTTCATTTAAGTAGTAGTCATGATTCAAACTAGATACCTTACAACGGTGAGAAACTCTCGTGCTAACATACGAGAAGGGGCTGTTACAAGTCGTTGCCTGTTATTATTCTTTTCTTGGAGAAAAGAACGAAACTTTTGGACGAAGAAGAGATTGCGCATGTGGGTAAACACAACTACATGTGGAAAAAGCGAGGAATGGAAGGAACTCAATTCCCACCCTAAAGCTGTTCTCTTTAGGGTTTGACAAAAGTTATAGACCATTCTTTTTGGAGGACGAAAAGGTTGAGGAGTGGGGGGGATTGATCTACAAAATAAAGCTCAAAAGCTGATAAGAGGAATGGAAGGTAGGGTTTCGTGCATGTTACCATGCGTGGGGAGGTCCCAACCTTACTGGATTTAATTGAAAAATGATGGGTCAAATCAAAGAACATGAAGTAGGGATGCACCATAGAATAAAGATAACAGTTGCCAACAAATTTCATTTCTGTCCAGCCAAATCCAAAAAGGAAATGGAAGACCAAAAGGAAAGTTGCTCAATTATTTTTCAGTTAAATCAATTTAGTCCTTTGAGATCAAACGCGTTATCTAAAAGTGTATCACTTTTGAGAGCCTAAATTCAATCAAATACATAAATTTGAACAGATTGAGTTACCAGGATATCCCCATATATTAACCTGGAAAATTGCTTAAGAAATGAGATATAAGAAACTCTTAACTCCATTTGGACAATGGGAGGAACGAGGGGAATGAAAATTTGGGTGGAAAATGTTGGGAGATTTTATAAGTTTTGGGCATCTTCTCTACATCGTCCTCTCCCAAGTGTCTTCGCATCATCGTTAGAACCTAATAAGAATTTGTCCTATCACTTCGAATCAATTGGTAAGTCACTTTCTTTCGAAGCAAGGGGCACTATAATAAGCTATTAAATCTAGAAGCTATCTCCTCGTAGCATGTTGGTAAAGAGGCCAAGTAGTTTTCAGCATTTACTATGTGGTGACTAAAATAGTCGAGATCGAAAGACGCCCAAATCCATCCCCTTTCAAAACTGAGAGCGACGGGCATCACGCGTTTGATGTACTTCCATTGAATATGGTGATTGACATGATTTAGGCCTAATCATCTTTCTCTATAAGGGAAAATGAAAGATTGTTTTAAGCCTAATCGATCTTCAAATCCATCCCCCGCTTAAAGGTTAGAGCGATGACGATCTTCCCATTGAACCTTTCAAGAGCTTCTTACGACACTTTCAACATCAGATCACGCCCGTTTCCCCGATCGAAGTAGGCATATAATCCATATCTTGACTGAAAAAAGTCCTTGGCTAAATCACTTCCTCTCAACCTAGCTTGAAGGGTTCACTACAGATTGGATCAGAACTTGAGATCTCACATTTCTTTAGCACAAACTTCCAAATATTGTCTTACCCAATTAAACCCTAAAGCCGAGTGATCATAGTCCATTACAGTTATTGCAGGCGTGTGCAAGTATCTCTTTTAGCACTTCCTGTTCCACATCAAACGAGATAGATCTCGACACATCGCCTCTTAACTTTTATTTCTTAAAGGACTGGACACTAGATCCAATGATCTCCCAATAATTGGTGTAGATAACAAGAATCTTGTTTATGGTAACCCTAAATGCATCCATTTGAAGCTAATCCCTTAGAATAATACAATGGAGTCTCGATGTATGTCATGTACATACGATGACGACCCTTGTTATCCACTGTTGAAAAGATTACAACAATGGCCCTCTTGTCAAGGTTTTTCAGATATAAAACATTATTGACGACATTATTGAATAGCTTAAAATTTTTAGTATAAAAGGCAAGGTACTCAACTCCTACATGCTAGAAACTTTCTCGCACTCTCCTTCATTCATCTGTGTGCTAGCCTTCTTTCAGTGCAATTCGAACATTCAAAACAATTTATTGCCTCTATACTTTACCGAAGAGGACAAGCGTCGAGGTTTTTCACACGGACAATACACATGGAGGTACATAATTAAAGGGACATGGGATTAGCGGCGGGTTTTTAAGGTATCTCATCCTAGGGAAATGTGAATGGACTGTGTTCTCGATTGGACGTTTAGCTAAAAAGGCTTGACAATTGAGTCTTATACTAAGTAGTATCAACATACAACACGACACGATATGATATGTTGACATATTATTTTTTAAAAAAAAAAAAATTATGACACGTTGACACTTCATTATTTATTAAATGTATATTTTGATATGTACATGAAAAATTATCATTTTTATTATTATTTTGCTCAAATTAATTTGATTTAAATTCAAATAAATAAATAAATAATAAAATAAATAAATGAATATATACTAAAAACATTAACCCATTATTTGTTAATATCATTCATTGTTTCAATATGACAAATTCAACTTCATTCCAATAATTCATAAAACTTGAAGAAAAAATAAACACTCAACATTCGAGACTCGCGTGTTAGAGCATATAAGAAGAAAAGAGAAAAAAAATTGGGAGCGAATTATATGTCATGAGAAGTGAGTCAGAAGAAAAGAAAAAATTATGTTTTACTTCTTTTTGCCTTTATTCTTTTTATTCTTTTTAATTTTTTTTACATATATACATTTTGACCTTTCATTTATTTGAATTTTTTTAAAATTAATCCTATATATGTTTGAATCTTGTGTTAGAATTCCAAACTTGCATGCAAGAAATTCCCAACTTGAGTGTCAAAAGAGTTAATCAAATATTGCATTTTCCGATATGTGTTGACCAAGTGTCGAAAAATGTCAAAAAGTGTCGGACACTTTGACAAGTGTCTAACACGATGCTCTCAAAGAGTGTCGGTTCGTCCTAGGTCTTATATAGAATATAGATGCATGTTGCACATCCATGTAATGTTTCTCCGACAATGATATATCATAACCTAACAACACTTTCCTCCATGGCCCCCTTCAAACTCCCTTACAAGTTACAAATCCACAACTTTTTTATCCCAACAAGTAGAGAATTGGGTAAGATCACTAAGGTACTTTATAATCATGAAACAAGACGATTACTCAACATAATCCCTTGATCTTGAAAATGCACTTTATAAATGGCAAATCATTGAGTGGGACTCATGACATCCAGCGATTAATTCAAAACCATTTGTCCCGTGCTCTCTCTCTCTCTCTCTCTCTCTCTCTCTCTCTCTCTCTCTCTCTCTCTGATATGACCATAGATGGATGATAAATTCTAGCTAATTGGCAATAAATTAAACGTAATTGGTGGAGAGAACAATGAGAAAATAATTTAAGATCCACTGAAAAGTGGTGACTATTCTATTTCTTGTCGAGTTCGAGAATCACAATAGCATCAGGATGGATCAAAGCTGTATTATTCCTTAGCGATATGCTGATAGGACCTATGAACTTTTTCGTCCCATCGCTTTGTTTAGAAGAGATTGTAACGATAGGTGTGCACTAGGGTTTCTCTCTTGGTCGTTTATATTGAATCATTTTCGTAAGAAACGCGTTACATTAAATGACTGGTGCCAATGAAAATTTAATGTTATACGAATCACTCTATAATTTTCTTCTTTCTTTCTATATCTTGGCCAATAGCCTATTTTATTGAACTGTTTTTGATCATTCAAAATGAACCAATCTGGGAATCGTTTCACTTTTCAAACTTGAATTACCACTTGTTAATCATAACGCGTTGTAATCGTTTAGAAAGCTAAGGAATCTGACTCTCGCTCTAATTGAGGAGACCTTTTGTATATCATAAAACTATCTTCATCAAATGCAAAGCATATCTCTAGCAGCTAATAAGCATGCATGCATACGGCCATCAGAATTCCATTGTCTGCCAGCCAAATCTAAGTCGTTGCATTCAATGAAATTGTCGCAATCTTGTCGACTATATTATATACGTATGATGGACTCCCCAATCTGACACGACCAATGCTCCAATTAAATTAATTGAGGGGGAGGGGGGAGGGTCTTTTGAGATTTACAAGCTAAGAGAGAGAGAGAGAGAGAGAGAGAGAGAGAGAGAGAGAGAGAGAGAAGGATGGGGACAGGTTGGCGATCAATGTCAAGCGTCGAACGTTATATATAAAGCCTTTGCTCAACTATATCTTCCCTGCCCACCAAATTGTTGATAGCATCACCCCTCTCTCTCTCTCTCTCTCTCTCTCTCTCTCTCTCTCTCTCTCTCTCTCAGAGACTCTCTAGCTAAGGTTTAAAGCCTGAAGTTACCACCATGGTTAGCTACACTTCACCTGTCAACTCTCTCTCTCTCTCTCTCTCTCTCTCTGGTATGATGATCTTTCAATGCGTTCATGCAGGAGGGAACAGCTATAACCAAGACACGCGACGACTCTTTAGGCTCATGGAAGAAAGGAAAAGGAGGATTCCGAGCTTCCGCATTCATTTTCGGTAATTAAAATCAATGCGTCAACTCCGAAAATAACATCCTCAATGATATAATCCTAGATCTTATCGGATCTCCTGTGTTATTGATACGTCTGCAATCGCATATCAACCATCTTTTTTGGTGTCGATATCAGCAGAAGAAGTAAACGTATTCAGTTTTTCCTAGTTGCGAGCCGTCATCGTGTGCTGGACCTGACGACATTGTCATGTTCATTTTTTCTCTTTTTCACTCAACAGTCCAGTCAGGGCTTGACAACATGGGGTTCATCGCGACCGCGGTGGCCTTGGTGCTATACTTCCTCAACGTGATGCACTTCTATCCGGCGACTGCTTCTAACACTCTAACCAACTACATGGGTTCAACCTTCTTGCTCACGCTTGTCGGTGGCTTCATTTCCGATACCTATTTGAGCAGATTCTCGACCTGTCTTATTTTCGGGAGCATTGAAGTTTTGGTATATTGATATTGTTCATTTGGGATGACTCCGACTTTTGATTTCAGCTATAACTCTAGTATTGACCTTGATTCATGATTTAGCCTGGCTTAATGCCTTGTGACTTGCGCTAAAATTGCATGCAGGGTTTGGCCATGTTAACCATTGAGGCCCGCTCCAAGCATTTACAGCCGGACCAATGTGGCAAATCAAGCTGCATCCACGGAGGGACAGCTACTTACTTCTATGCCACCCTCTGCCTCTTGGCCCTAGGTTATGGTGGCGTCCGGGGCGCATTCCCCGCGCTCGGGGCAGACCAATTCGACCAAATGGACCCTAACGGGGCCAGCGCTCTCGCCACCTTCTTCAACTATCTTGTCCTCAGTACCACAGCCGGCGCCACCATTGGGGTCACGGCCATTGTGTGGGTCAGCATGAACAAAGGTTGGTACTGGGGTTTCCTCATGGCGACAATCGCTAGCGTTATTGGCTTTGTCGTTTTGGCCATGGGAAAGCCATTCTATCGCCTGCAGCGGCACGGAGATAGCCCGCTCGTCCGAATTTGGCAGGTAAAGTTGTTGGGTTCCTTCTTTGATAACTAAAATCGGTGCAAAGTAAAAAATTAGTACCAGTGGAGAAATTTTGGCACCAACGACATGCATGTGCACCCATTAATCTCTAGTACTGAACCTATGTGGTGAGATCCGCATGAGATTTGATAGAACGATTTAAAGTTACCGCAACTGCATGCCTGTACAACATATTTGGAATGCACACGGGTTTATACGATGTAGCAAACTGCGATAAGCACTGTAATTACATGAGCAAGAAACTAGGTGCATCTGCCCCTTGGACACCATCGGATCAAGCAAGATCCAGTGGGACACCTCTGCTTAGTTCGGCTAAATAATTTTCATGATTAGATCTCTAAGTAGGTCGAATTCAAAGCCTACAATAAAAGTTTATTGCGTCATTCTTGTAAATCAATCTTGGTATATGTAGTCTAATGAAAAAGCAGATTAGAGAATGGATTTCAATCTTGTTGCTGTCATAATTGGACAGGTTGTGCTTCTGGCCATCAAGAACAGGAAGTTGCCTTTACCAGAGAATTCAGCTGACTTGTATGAGATCGGTGACAAGGAGAGCTGTGTCTTAGCAGTGGTCAAAATCGCTCACACCGACCAATTCAGGTGAAAACGTGTTAATAAGAATGCCCTTTATTGTTTGTCTCGTTGCTTTTATAAAAAAATATCGAGCCAAAAGGCTCGAAATGTCGATCCATAGTTTGGGTAATGCCAATGGCTGATTGATCCTATATTTGGGAGCAGGTTCCTAGACAAAGCAGCAATCCTTCCAAAAGAATCGAACCCTGAGCCATGGAAAGTGTGCACGGTGACCCAAGTTGAAGAGGTCAAAGTCCTGACGAGGATGCTTCCAATCTTGGCGAGCACCATCTTCATGAACACATGCATGGCCCAACTCCAGACCTTCTCGGTTCAACAGGGCCAGAACATGGATCCACGCCTCGGGTCCCTCAAGGTCCCGACACCGTCAATCCCGGTCATCCCCCTCATCTTCATGTCCATCCTCATCCCAATCTACGAGTTTGTATTCGTCCCCTTTGCCCGCAAGCTCACAGGCCACCCGTCAGGAATCACGCAGCTCCAGCGCGTTGGTGTCGGCCTAATCCTGTCCGTGATCTCCATGACTGTTGCTGGGATCGTTGAGGTCAAGCGACGAAATGAGTTTAACAAGACCCCTTCCCACAAGATCAGCCTCTTCTGGCTCTCCCTGCAGTATGGCATCTTCGGGATCGCTGACATGTTCACTCTCGTCGGGCTGCTGGAGTTCTTCTACAGAGAGGCGCCGGTTGGGATGAGGTCACTCTCAACGTCGTTCACTTGGCTCTCCCTGTCCTTCGGCTACTTCTTGAGCACTATCTTTGTGAACATCATCAATGCGGTCACCGAGAAGATCAGTCCTAGCAAGCAAGGATGGCTACATGGGCAGGACATCAACCAGAATAATGTCAATCTTTTCTACTGGTTCTTGGCGATCCTCAGCACGCTCAACTTTGGAGTATACCTGGTCGCTGCCTCTTGGTACAAGTACAAGACGGATGACCCTGCCGATTCGGAGACGGCATTGAGGGCATTGGATGGCAAGCCTCTGATTACAAGCAATAAGGCGACAGCCGACGGTCCGGTGATTAATCCCATTGCCTCGGCCGCTGAGCCTGTCACTAAAGATGAAAATGCCACGGAAAACTTGGAAGCTGCTGCGGAAGGAGATCATGTGAACTAGGTGCAAAGTACAATCATAACTGCAAGATTGAGATTGGCAAAATTAAGAAAGAGATTGTTCTCTACTTTGCCTTTAGTTTTGGATGTGCTGATGTTGCGGATGGCGTGCTGTGATCAGTCAATTGCGGCTTTTTGGCACATCCTTGGCTTGGGTTATGAAGTTAATTTTGACATGGATTCTAATAAAAAACCGCTTTTAATATTTCTACAGTGTTTCTTATCATTTTTCTTAAATTGCCCTTTGCAATTGGGAAAGGACATTACATGATATTTCATTCATTTTTATGTGATTTTTAAAGGGTAAATACCATAAAAAATACTAAATTGATATACTTATGACAAATTTATTTTAAACTAATTTTTTGATTACGAAAAACCCAAAACTAGTACACTTATAACAAATTTACCATATGTTAATTTTCATTAAATTTTATTATCAAACTGTTTAGTTGAAAGATATGTGACAATTAACTGATGTATTAGTTTTGGGTTTTACTCTCCGTTTGTCATAGGTGTACTAGTTTGTGGTTTTTTTGTAATATTAATCCAATTTTATGAAAACTGGAAACTAAATTTATCACAAATGTATTAGTTTGAAGTTTTTGGTAATAAAAAAATAGTTTGGGGTAAATTTGTCACAAATGAACTAATTTGGAATTTTTTCGTTTTATTAACCTAAAGTTGTCTTTCCACTTTCGTAGTCCATCTACAATTTTGTGTTTCTTTGCTTACATCCATTTCATTGAAATTTGATTCATACTATCCGAAAAGGTAAGGAGAAACTTTGAACTTTTAGGCTTGCCTTTGGCGGTTAGGATAAAATCTAAGATATGATAAAAATTTATCTTATTATGTGTTTGGTGTTTATTCAAGACATTATAAAGTTAGATATAATTGAGATATATGTCGGATAGAATTATTCCATGGGAGAGGCAAAATAAAGGTGGACGAGATTTCTGATTCCATAAAAGAAAGTTATCTTTCTCAAATAATAAACTTCTTAAAATTAAAAAATCTAAAATTATATTTCAACATAAATAATATTTTAATTCTAATATAAGAAATTCAAAATAACAAAAAATAATTTTTTTAATTTAATCTTATTTTTATTTATATATTGAAATTTAATTCATCTTATAATATAATATATAAATATATATTTATTACATATTTTAGGTATATTAGTGCAATTTTCTATTTGATAAAATTTTATTAGAGAATGATGGAAGGGGAAGAAAGAAATAAAATAAAGATTAAAATAAAATAAAAAAATAAAATAAAAAAGCAAATACAAATAAGTAGATAAAAGTATCACGAGAGATTTTTACCATCTCCATTTGTGAAATTTATAGTTTATTATATTGATACGCTGTTTATGCCAAACATTATATACAATATGATGCAAATATATCTGATTTTATTATTACGATCACCAAACAGTTGATAGGATATAATAAAAACTCCTAGATTTCATAAATATTCGAACAATCAAATGTAACCTCAAGGGATTTCAATGCCCTTTTCTTCTTCAATTGTCCTCAATTGCTTATAATGTAGCCGTTTTTGCAAATATTGTGTCCACGGATGAATGCGTAAATTCATTAATTTATTCTGTCTCTCACATATATAAGTATAGAAGATTCTGATACTTTTATCCTTCAACGACGACCTTCCTAAAAAAATTCACAATACACTCGAGTCAAAACTCTGAAACTATCTAATTGGAAAGCCAAAAGTATGCACAACACCAGTGCTGTCACGACCCGACTCTCAAGTCCGCGACAACCCCTGTTCTCTTACGGTCATTTGATTTGCGACTCTCCAGGATCCGTCGCCGACCATTATTTTTATCTTTTTATTAAACGCATGCGGAAGCGAATCACAATCTCCGGTCAATTACAAAAGCAGGGATAGCAGGAAAACCCAATAATAACACATTCCAAAGTACTGCTTTATTTATTTACTGATTAACCCTGGGAAGTTTACAAGTACAAGCCCTTACCACGGGCAGCTTCCTATTGAGCCAAAGAAACCAACAAGCCGAGGTCAATCTATTCCCTTCGAAACGGCCACGAGCCGTTACGCGTCGATCCTCCATCCTACGGACCCGACAAAGGGTTATTCAATAACCAAAGTGAGATAAATCTCAAGCAAGTCAAAATCCTAAGCCTCGGTTAGGAGACCTACTCACCTTAAGCGCGCCCTAAACGTGCAATCTTTCTATCGCCAGCAATTCAACAACAGAATAACACCCATTCGACCATTAACAAACGCACGATTAGGCCAAGGCTCATATGCAATTATTAACAGTTAACAATTACAATCACATGCATCCTTACCTCGCTTTTGCCACACACAACCTGCATGATACAGTTTATTGTATGCTCATCTCAATACAGCAATTATGTCAAATAATTAGGAGACCTTTCAAATTGTCTCATGCATTATGCACTTGCTCGTTTTCCATTTATTAACAACACTTTGGGGGAATTTCCTTCCAACACACAAGTTGGCGCCTACCGCCTAACCGGGCATCGTCCCACCGCATTGGGCACGGCAACGTCCGGCGCCCAGACGGCATTCACAAAGAGCATAGGTCCGGCCTCTACCGCGACCCGCATCCGGCGCCCGGCATTCCGATAATACGGACTTCGTCCACCACAGATCCCCACCGGGTGACGGGCTCTTACGTGACCACGCAAGCACACCAATTAATCATGCTCATTTCATTATCTTGTAATGCAGCCAATGCATACATGATTCGTGCTTGTACACATTAATTCATCGCAAACTCTACATGTAATGCGATAATATTTCACACGTGGTCACACGAATACAAATGTCTTTCACACGTAGTCACACGGATATGCTGAATATAATCAACCCTAATTCACAATCGCAGTCCATGAATTTACTCCACCGAGAACATATTAAACAAGATCATCAAAGACATCAAGCATATATGTATTCATATATAATCCACGTGAGGAAAGTACAAACAATAATCCACTAAAATTAATCGACACTAGTACAATTAATTAATAACGTACTTTCCAAAAATAATACTTTACTCCAAAATATTCCATTAATAATTATCCAACAATCAATATTCAACATCCAAGAATAATAATCATCCATAACTAATTAATTAATCATTTTCCAAAATTAATTAATTAATTAATACTCCAAAAATAATAATAAATAATTACGAATTTAATAATCAATTAATTCCGAAAATAATATTTAATTAATTACGAAATTAATAATTAATTAATTAATTCCGAAAATATTAAACAATTAATAAAATGCTAATTAAACATCATTAGCCACATAATCCAAGATTAGCATTAAACTAATAATTTCTAATGGAGTTTAGTACCCTAAGCAAGGTTTAGAAAATCGACTCACGGTTTACGCGTTCCAAGGGTACCGGGACGATCGCGGCGACGAGAACGACGAACGGCCCGCCTCGAAATCGACAACAGACAACGGAGAACAAACTATCTTTGTCAAAACAGCCCCCGGTGTGGCTGTTTGGACACCGAGCAGCAGGAAAACTAAGCCGACAACGGCTGGACAGCAGCTAGCCGTGTCCTGGACAGCAATAGGAGCGACCAGCAACGACACTCAGTGAATACAGCAACTAACGGGGACCAAAACAGCACAAAACAGCAGAAAACAGCAGCTAAACATGCAGAAACAGCAGCAGAAAAACTCAGAGACAGCAAAACCGAACCTCTACAGCAGCAAGCACACGTCGTCCCAGCTGTGGGAGCAAGCTGGAACCGCCCCAGCAACAGCAAGACCTCAAGACAGCAAAACCAGAGGAAGAAAACAAGGGAAACAGGTGCAGAAAAACAGAGGAGCCAAGAGGGAAAGAAGAAAAAGAGAGAGAGAAGAAGAAGAAGGAAACTTGTGCGGCTGGGAGAGAGAGAGGAAGTGTGCGGCTGGGAGAGAAAGAGAAGAGTGTGTGGCTGGGAGAGAGAGAGAGGGAGTGTGCGGCTGGGAGAGAAAGAGGGAGTCAAACTTGAAGAGGAAGCCAAGCTAACTTTGACCAAAATATCTACAAAAAGAAAAGGCTTCTAACTTCTAGAAGACAAGGGCAAAGTGGGAAATTCACCCATCCCATGGGCCCTTGCGGACCAACCCTTGCGGCGGAAAAATTCTAATTTAGGCCCGTTTCTCGCGGCTCACTTTTCTCGGCCCGATATCCCTTTTTCTGACTTTTCCGATTTTACCGTAAAAACTTGAGGATCAATGAGACGGCATCCAAATAATTATTTTTGAGGTCTTTACAATTTTGATACCCGAAATCAGATTGAAAATCGAGATTAAAATCAGTCGACACGACTCTAAGACGACCTAAACTACCGAACGGCTTTTAGGATTTTCACGCGAAATTGACTCGTGGTCGAATAAATTCAATCCACGTTCGGTTCCTTAAATCCCGGGTCACCCTCGGTTGTCATGTAATCTCGAGGAATAAATTTCTCATCCCACGTACAAAGTCAAAAAGGAAATCGGTTTATCATCGATTATCGTGAGTATCGAGGTCGTGTGGAATCACCCTCAATCCGGCCTCGTACTCCTCTATAATCGATTTATTTCCGTTCGCTAATTGCTTTGTAAGGGCATGGTATTGTCCCTCTTCGATCCTTATGGTCGAGAGGTAAATCCCGGTTCAATTTCCCTAGTCTTACGCGTATCAATTCCTAATTACCCTTCCGAATAGGTTAGTTGCCAATGAGTGATCAATTCAAGGCAGTCGCAGCTAACAGTGCATCACGAATTAACTCTTTTTATTAATTCCAAAATGGGTAGAAATTTCGGGATGTTACAAGTGCAGCTGAGATCAAACAGAACGCTTGGAAGGCCAAGACAAACCCTAGGCAAAAACCCCATCTCCAAGCACAACCAGACCGGCAAAAGACGGCGGGCCTCACCACAAATCCAACAAAAAGACATAATAAATCAATTAACAGGAATGATTTCGATCAAGAAAACCCAGGAAAATAAGATCAACTACGGCCAAAATGCCATGGTTACCGAGAGAGCTCTAAGGAGGATATTTTCTGTGGTAATTCAGGGTTTAGGGTTTTCGTTTGTTTTGGCTCTATTAGGTTTGTTAATATTCTGAGCATTAGCGACGTTTATAAATTGTGCATAGTTGGTGTTCAATCTCATGGTCCAGTGAGTATCACTCACTGAGTTTTTGGTTTGCCTACTCCTTTTCTTTGGCGTTTCATGTTACTTACCCCGCAACGCTGACGAGGAATGCTTGGACGTGAGGGTTTTGTTGTGACCAGCTTTTGGTGGCCTTTCCTTATGTTGGGAGAAAATAAGCAATAATTTAAGCACCTTTCATTTCACGGTAAATATAATATTTCTGGAAAATGAGCTTATTTTCCGGTATTCGTCTAAAATCTGAAAATGAAGCGAAAAATATTTTTCTCTGTTCAATAAGGAAAATATTTTCCTCTATTCATTCTTTTTGAAATAATTTTTGTATTTTTAAAATTATTTTTATATTTTTAAAAATCAATTTTTATATTATTTTTCTTTTTCTTTTTGTCTTTTCTTCTTCTTTTTCTTTTTGTCTTCTTCTTCTTCAACCGGGCACCGACCAATGCCTGTTGAAGGTGAGCTCTATCTCACCACTTACCAAATTGGCAAGCTAGAGACTTGTGCTCGCCGATTTGGTGAGGCTTGAGCTTGTCGCTCGCCTAGCTCGCTCGATCTAGTGAGCAACAAGCTTGAGGCATTGGGGGCAAGCGACTAGCCTCAAGCGATGCCTCGAACTTGCTAGATCAACAAGCTAGAGATTTGTGCTCATCGATTTGGCGAGGTCGGAACTCACCGCTCGCTTGGCTCATTGCTGATGGTGAGAGGCGAGCTCGAGGCGTTGGGCTTCACCCCTCACCATCGATGGTGAGCCAAGCAAGCAACAAGCTTTGAGGCCCTCGTAGCTCGCCAGATTGGCAACTAAGGCAATCTTTTAAATGAAAAAATAAGATGGAAAGGTTCATATAGGTGTGAAATAAGAGAAAGTGAGTGAGGAAAATGTTTTCCTCATTTTGAAAAGCGGAAAATATTTTCCCTAGTTTAGAGGATTTTTTTTCCCTTGATAAAAATGTTTTCCCCAAATAACTCATTTTCCATGAAACAAACATCGAAAAATTTGAAAATATTTTATTGAAGTTTTTTTTTGCAAAGCGAATGGAGCTTTACTGTTTAAATCTATTTGGAATCAATATCTTCCCTAAAACTCAACCAATAAATCTCATATTAACCTGGGCAACAACCAATCACAATATTCCAGTAATATAAAGCCCAAAATAATTAATATAGTGCTAAAAGAAAAGATAAGTAGAAAAAAATACCCACAAAGTTTGGGCTTGATCTCATGAACAACATATTAAAATTGCAATCGATTCTAACATAGTTTCACCGTCAAATTTGGACTACCTCTTCTCCTTTTCAAAGTTGCACGCTCTACTTCAATGAACGCTCTTCTCTCCCTTTGCCTCTATCAAAAATGTTCATTGCCTTTTCTTTATCTTTTGCGTGTGTCAAGATGATGAGCTAGGCCCCACAAGAGGTGGACCCATCCCAACAAATCTTACTTTATAAGCAAAGCTTCATTGTCGCATTATCTCTATAAGAATGGGTTTTACCAAAGGAGAGGAATTTTATTCATCATATCAGATTCTTGTTATTGGTATGGACTTTCTTAAGAAGAAAGAGTTTCTTCTTTAGTTTCTCTCGGATACAAAAATATTTCATATCAATGTATTTTGACCTTGAACGCAACACTAGGTTTTTGCTAAGGTAGATAGTGCTCATGCTATTATAATAAAAAATAAATTTCTCTTGCTTCAAATCAAACTACCGTAGAAAATTCTTCCTCCACTAGAGGTCTTTATCTCATTTCATAATAGTGATATACTCCGCTCAATCGTAGATAAAGCAACACATTTTTGCAATCTTAATCGCTGTAAAACTACTCTCCCGACAAAAGTTATCACGTAGCATGATGTGAACTTTTGAGATTCAACATCACCGATATAATTTGTATTTGAGCCATTCAACTCAGGCTTCCCATTTATATAACACAAGTATAATTTGGAAGTGCCTTTAAGATGCCTTAATATACATCTTATGGCAGACCAACTCTCTTTACTTGGATTTGAAAGAAACCTACTCATGATACCAATTGCATGAGCAATAACTAGTCTTGTGCAAACCATGGCATACATCAAACTATCTATGGCAGTTGCATAAGTAATTTTTACCAATTATCTCTTCTCTTTCTTACTCGTAGGGCACTCTTTATGCTTAACTTAAAGTGTCCAACAAGTGGAGTATTTATCGGTTTGCATTTGCTCATGTTGAATCTCTCTAACACTTTTTCAATGTACTTCTCTTAAGATAGCCAAAGTTTCCTACTCTTTTTATCAAAAGTAATTCTCATGCCATGGATTTGCTTAGCCAACCTTAAATGTTTATTGTAAAAGCTTTCTCAACTCATTTTTCAAGCGTTTAATTTTTTTAGCATCATGATCAATTATCAACATGTTATCCACATAGAATAGGAGGATGACAAAATCATCTAAGAATCTTTTCATAAAAATACAAGAATCAAAGCTAGTCTTATCATATCCATGATCTATGTACAATTCAAACTTCACGTACCATTACCTTGACACTTGTTCAAAGCCGAATAACTTTTTCCTCAACCTACACACAAATGCTCTTTGGTTTCAACATTAAAATGCTCTGATTGCTCTGCATATATTTCTTTTTCTAAGTCTCCATGAAGAAAAAAATTTCATCAAGTACTTAATTTTTAAATCCAAAGTAATTGCTAAACCAAGAACAATTCCAATAGGAGGCATTTTTATCACTTGTGAAAAAATCTCTTCAAAGTCAATTATTTTCTTTAGACAAAAGCCCTTCACGGCAAGCCTAGCCTTGAATTGAGGTCAGAAGCTATTCTCTTAAATCTTCAACTTGTTAAACCCACATGTTTTTTAGTGATATCTTGCCCTTATGCAGATTCACCAATTCAAATGTGTAGTTCCCATGCAAAGATTTGAGTTTCTCTTACATAACTTCATACCACTCTTTTTTTTATTCTCATGATATAGCCTATTAATAAGTTTTTGGCTTTCATTTATCAGTGAGAAGCACATACTCATGCAATGGATATCTTTGTTAAGGTCCACACTCTCTCATAGATCTTCTTACTTGAGGTATGGCCAATTGTTCTTGCTTAATGGTTTGTTCTCGTTCAACGGGCTTTTCTTGCTCAATCTGGTTAATTTATTTCACTAGTCTCGGTTAAAGAATTAATATTCTATATTAGACTTAACGATTACATGATTGATATGATTTTTGTGCACAACCCCCCAAAAAAAAGATTTCCATCCAATATGGCAAGAGGATTTGGGTTGAAACTTATAAGAGTGTTGAGCTGCATTTTTCCACCTCCCTCTCTTATTGATGATTTCAAAAGATTTTTATCCTCAAAGAAAACTACATCGTGGCATCTAATGATGTTTTCTTTTCAGCTAGGAACCATAACCCTTAGCCAAACTTTTCATATCTATAACCTAAGCATATACATTATTAAACTTATCATCAAGTTTAGATCTTTCATCTAATGGGACATACACAAATACACTACAACTGAACTATTATAGATGATTGTATGAAACATATTTCCCACTCCAAACTCTTTGTATAACATCCCCTTAAGAGAAACTAACGGAGAAAATGTAATCAAGTTCATTGTTGTTCTCATCGCTTTAACCCAAATGATTCAAGCAACTTTGCATAAGAGAGCACGCACCAAATTTGAACATTAATTGTCTAATCCATTCTCTTTTCCAATCTATTCTTTTGTGGTGTTTTTGTAATAGTCTTCTCAAGATCAATATCATGATCTCCATAATAACATTCGAATGAGCCTCTATATTCACCACTCTTGTCGGCTTGAACACATTTCAACTTCTTCATAATTTCTCCTCCTACGTTGACATGAAATTGTTTAAAGGCTCTAATCATCCATTCTTTATATTCAAAGCATTGGCCAAAACTTTTCTTAAACAATCATCAATGAATGTCACAAAATATAATATATCACCAACTATTCTAGTATCCATGCAACAACCATCAATGTGAACTTAATCAACAATTTTTTATTCATGTGTAGAGAGGAACTTTAAGATGCAAATTTATATTGCTTACCCGTTAGGCCGTAAGTCCATTCTTTCATATTTCTTACTTTCAACGGTAAATTTTTTTTCAAGCGAGAAACTCATATAACTATGAAAAGTATTTCACAATACTTTTGTTTATATCACTAAATTAAAGTCAATGAGAGATTAACTTTGAGGAGTAACAAATCCATAAGATAGAACCTAGGTGTTGATAGGGTGTAAGCTATTTTTATTTGTTCATTATTGAGGATAGAATAACTCTAAAATAATAAAGATTGTGCAAAATATCGAAAATCAATTTAGCATTTTTGACACAGAGAAAGAGAGCGGGGTAAAAATAACTAAGGATGAAGAGGTTGATGACCAAACAAATTTTAGGAACGAGTTAGCTGTGCGAAGTCTAATTGGAAAATTGTTTTGGGAAAATCTATTTTGGTAATAACTTTTCTACGCAAATCTATTTTGGAAAAAATACATCTTTGCCTTATTCCATAACCCAAATGAATTATAATAAATTTATATACATTTATTTATGCATAACACTACCAAGAAAATGAATTACAAAAAATTTTGGTCCCAAAAAAGAGGAATAGATAGATACATAAAAAAGGCCAACTGAGGAGTCCTGTATTGTGTTTTCTTCCCCCTTATCAACTTAATTTGCATGGTGTAGATAGTGAAAGCCTTTTTTCCCTTGCAACCACCATTGAATCTTTGGTCAATTTCCATTCATAATCATCATTATCTAAGGCATCTGTGAATATCATATGAAGAAGATCGTTCAAAACATGTCTCACATTTTTTTAGAAACAAATTACACCCAACATCGATTACTAGATAAACATCTCCCATCCCAAAAATCTTTAAAACATCACTATTGCCTGTCCTAAAAAAATTGAAATAACTGTTGCAATAGTGTCTTGGCCATCTCAACGGTTTTCTCGAGACTCTTGAAATGGTTTAGAGGTTATGCTCAAAGGGCTATCCAAATGGTTGCTCAATGTGATGGTTTAAATGGGCCATCACACGTCACCACAAATATCTATTAAGGCACTAGTCTTGATGAAGAAGAGGTCAAAAAGCAAAAAAAGTAGCATTGCCTATAACAATAGAAAGAAAAGTACGGGTTCTCCCGAGCATATACCTCACATAATGTGTGGATTTTATTTTTTAAACTCTTAACAACCTAAGTATTTTTAGTAGTCGCAACTAGCCATTATTGGGGGTCGACTGGAACCCAATTGAGACATGGAAGTGTTGTCTCAATTCCTATGCAATCAAAGATTCCAAGCATGGAGACTTGTTTACACACTATTGTATCTATTAGCGCCTTTTCAATACCTAATTAATTAGTTGTTTTTCCAAAGTGGTCATGCAGTCTCGGATTACATGTTATGAATCTTAAAGGTCTCAAAGCCATATAGGTTGACATGCAAATTTTTTTGAGAGTTTATTATAATTGAAGTCTAAACTAGTCCTAGCCTAATCTAGACAAGAAATTATACACGCAATTCATTGAAAGGTAGTGCAAAAAATAAACAATGAAACTACTGAGAGCGTTTATCTAGGTGCAAAAATGGCAAAACTTGTGACTCATCAGGCAACTAATATTACATGGCTTCGTTGTTGAGTCTTGAGACATGATCCCTTGGAAGCTTGGGATTAGAGACTAAACCTATCAAGGATGAGCCTAAATTTACCAAAATTATGGCGGTAAAGCTAAGATAAGCTATTATATTTATTTATTACAAGATGATGCTAATTCTAATTTGATTTAATTTAACTAGAACCTAGACTCAACTACTTATCAAGGTCTGAACTAACCTAAGTTCACAACCTAAATTAGCTTAAGTTAGTCTAAGCTAAGTCTAATCACATTTGGACCTCCATGGACCACCTTGATTCTTCCAACTCTCGGTCACCACATTAGATCTCCGACCATCGCCTTGGCATCAATTTCATTCAACATTCAACGCATTCATACCATGCCGTCAATCAAAGGAAACAGTAGCAAAGTTTATCAAACACTAATCAAGAAACGCGGCTCGAGCATTTGATTTTGCCTATGAAATTCGATTAACCCAACCATCTCCTAATCAAACTAGGGGTTCATTAACTAAAGTTAATGATTATCAACCCCACTTATGTTTACAAAGCAGTGGGCTAACATCATTAATCCTTAATTAAATTCTAGCCTCCCATCTAAACTAACCACCGAAGGACATGCATTGCTCCACGAAATTATATGTAATCAACAAAACATTCACAAGCAAGGACAATCAAGCATGCGATTCGGCACCCAAGTTAATAATCGATCAATCGAGTAATGGCATGAATTTGACCAAGAGAACAAGAAGTGGCTTCTCCCTAATCGATTTTCTGATTTCTTTTACTTTCAATTTTTCAAATTGTTTTATTATTAATTTTAATATTTTTATTCTTTTATTTAAAAAGTACCGACCGGGTTGGGCTTTTAAGCCTGGTCCAGGAAAGGGCCGAACCAGGACGTGGCCCCAGGCAGAGCCATGGTCACGGCCGGGCTTCTAGGTTGAGCCCATTCTGACCTGGCCTAATGTGTCCTAAAACCCTAAGCTAAATCTAGGCCCAAATTCTTAATTTATTCCGTCCGGCCTAGCCCACTAATATTATATCCCTTTGCCCAGTTCTTACCTAAACCCATAACAAGTCCTAAATTAAACCCACAGCCCAACTCCTAATTCGGCCCAAGTCAAAATCAAGGCCTCCAAGACCAGACCCTGAGCTCGGCTTTCAGTCTCAACTCCTTTGCCTCTAGGCCACGGCTTTCTAATGCCACCCACGAATGAGCGACGTCGCCTAAGCCTTTGCTAGGCTCCATCTCCGACAACACTAATCTAGTTTATTACAAGCAACCGATGTTGCTAATGTTGGAAATTTGGGCTTACATTAATTAATTGATTTTCTATTTTAAATAATAAGATTAATGGATATTCCAATTCATGTAAAACCTTTAAATGATATTATTGAAATTGGTTTCGGTATCTATTAATAACGGATATAGTTGAACACCAAATATAGATAATTATGTTTAATTAAAACTCTTAATAGGAGGGGCCCAATTTACATACTATTGATTAAGGTTTGCTAAGTCCCATCTCTAATCAAAAAATGGTGAATTATACATATCAGTTACTTAATCCCATTAAAAGCTGTTATATTGAAATAGGTTATAAAAAAAAGATCTAGCATTCCAATAGATCACTAGTTATCATTAGTCCGATTTATTTTTCTTCAAGTGAAGTTATGACTCAAACAAGTACGTTTTAATTCTGTTGTACGTGTATTTTATAGTCATATATGGATTTGATTTGTTCTTGATTAATTAGTTGTTTATGTAGAAAATTTCTATATGTGATATCAGAGCAAGTCATATATGATTGTAAAATTTAATTTTTTTTTAACAAATCCGGTTATGATGTTTATCGTATTTGTTCCTTTTGGTTTTGAGCTTCTGTCAGTTTGTAATTTAAAATTTCTTATGGAATTTCAGTCAATCAAAGTACCTTTTTTTTTGGGTCGAATCAAATCAAAGTACTTATTAAATTAGTAAAAACAATGCATTAGAATGGAAGAGATAAGCTATGATGATGATATGTTTGGTTTCTTGGATAATCATTGTTATGCAATTTTCGGATCTATGATGGACCTCTTTGTGCATATGTCTAGAAACGAGCTAGTAAAAAAGCCTTTTAGTGTTTGATGTCTTCATGACATTCGAAGTTGACTTGAAGAGCTTTCCAACGAGTCATAGAAAGCCCCAATCCAGTGTCAATTACTATCCAAAATCATTGTCCAAACTCAGTTTAGTAATTTGTAATAATGTTCTGTCTAGTTCCGATATGTATGTCGTCCGCCTGTTGCACTTATCGATTTTTTTCCAATTTCTATATTGAGATCTTGAGGCTGACTCCATGAAAAATGTTCATATAGGTCTTAACTTTGACATATAAGTTTTTTTGGATTTTTTGGAGCATGATTAGTGGATGGAAACCTTATGCAAAGATCAATCGATTTTGAAACTTTAGAGCTTTTGTTCTACATGTTTTCACCATAAATGATTTGTCTTAAAAGTGTTGTATTCCACCTTCGGCCTAGGAACCTTCTGCTAGAGAAAAAACCCCTGCGAATAGGCCTGTATTCCACCTTCGGCCTGGGAACCGGTTGTTGGACGTCAATTTCGAATATCACCAAAACCAAAACAACTCAAGGTAAACGACCAACACACAAGTGCGGGAGTAGAACACAAGGAACAACCATGGCGATCTTAGTTAATGAGTAAAACTTCACAAAAACACGCTCTATGCCTTATGAGTGAGACGATGGTAAGCAAAGCTTCAAACAAGGCAAAAACAATGGCTGTTTTTATAAACTTGTCTCCAGGGCATTTTAACAAACATTTTGTTAGAATCTGTCGGGAATAATGTTAGGAGAACAATAACAACCCTAATAATATCATATTAGTGCGGCAGAACAAAACAATCTCCCATCTTATGAAATGTAATAGAAAACGATATAGTAGAGTAATATAAATATCAAGTGATCATAGACAAGGCAATTTTTTATGTATAAAATCTCCTTGGGTGAACAAAGTTCTTTAGTAATACCATATGTTGGGAGTGTACGGCAAAAACACAACACTTTCACCTAAGGAGATCACTAAGAAGGAGCCTAAGTCTAAGCTCATCAACATATCTAATTGGACCAACTTCACTTAAAAGCTTAAGCTAATGGGTTATAGGCCAATTGTGACATATTAACTACTCAACACTACACCAATTCTTCGATATCTCGACTTGAATCTCCACATCAAAGCAATGGATCCGCAACTATGCATAACAACCATCATCAACTACTCACTTAAGATTGCATCACCCATGATACCAATTGTCTATGGTCTCTTCTCACTAGACTGACCATGATAGCACCTGAAACAAGCGTCGACCATGAGATTTCTTTCTTGAGATATTCACCAAACACCCAAATAAATTAGGGGCCCACCAATTTACCATTGATTCTAATACCGATGTTGGATGGTCTTAGCTTTGATTCCCATTTGTTTCCATAACAATATGATGAAAAATACTATTATCAATTCATTGTCAAATAAAGTCAACTGATTTCCAATTAATTTGTTCCTAATTTTTTATATTCATTGTCTCCTTTTGGCCTCATCACTAGATCATATAAATCTTTACAATATAAGGTATCTTCTATTTGAGATTTCCAAATAGAGTAACTTGTGACATTTAACTTAACATATGGTCACTAGTTTCTTTCATTAGGATAGCTCTCATACCACTTAATTAGAAAAGGAGAGTAACAATTTACTACTCATCATGACCAATATTTTTCCTAGGACTCAATCAAATAATATCAAATTGCTAGCAGCAAGTAGTCATAATATTCTAGCAATGTCAGCCCCAAATCAGTAAATATAGCACTGAGAAAAAGGACTAAATAGAAAAACAACACCCAAAAATTTTACATGGAAAATTCAATGTGAGAAAGGCCTGCCCAAGAAAACTTTCACTAATTACTAGAAATAGTATGATACATAATAGTTTATCTTTAGTCACATAGCTAGAAGCTCTTCACATGAGTAAAACATCAATATATCATCACCATAAAGGTAAATTAACACAAAAAAGCAAAAAAAATCTAGTAATGCTGGAGAGAATTTGAAGAAGAATTTCAACAAACAAAATTGATACCGTTCTTGATCTCATGAACTACATATTTAAATTTAAGCCAATTTCGATAAAATTTCACTGTCAAATCTCGACTTTCTCCTCCTCTTCGAAGTTACGCTAGCTGCCTCTTTATTCTGCTTCAGGAAGGCTCTTCTCTCTTTCTCTCTCTCTTCAGCACCTTTTCTTTTTTCTTTGTATTTTTTTAAGATGCTGAGCTGGCCCCACAAGTGGTAGACCCAACCCAGCCCAACACTTTAAGTACATTTACGCCATATCTTAACGGACGGATACATCAAACCATCCAACTCTTACAACATCATTCTAACTTAATTGAGCTGTCTTTTGTATAAGAAGTGAGAACCAGTTAATTTGGAGTGATTTCCATGGGGATTGATCTGCTTTCCAGTTCTAATTTATTGGTGATTCCAGATGTGGAACCGCCCACTCCGACCAAATTGGTATATAAATTTTTAAATTTTTATGTTAAAAATTTCAAAAAACTGAATTAGGAATCTTGTTTAGATACTGCAACACTCTCTCTATCGTGAAATCGAATCCTCTAAGCTCTCTTCCTCTTGGCTGCTTCTCACCTTTGGCCCTCTATTGGTCGGTCGGTCGCTCTCGGTCACCCTCAGTTGCGCTGTATTGACTTAGTACTACTGAGTTGAGTGCTGCTGAAGGCTTCAGCTTGAAGAGACCATCAAGCCATGATGAAGGTGTCCATTTCCAGATTTTTGGAACTCCAAAGCTTATATCTGAGGGTCTTAATTCATTACCAATTTTCAATGTTTATATGAGACGAGCTTGAATTTGAATAATGCGGAACTTGGGCGAGAACATCTGCATGAAATTGGATCCATCCTCATGAGCGTTAATGCTCATATGCTTTGAATTTGGGCGAGAAATATTTGCAGTCGATATGTTCATTATGAGATTTGATGAGATTTTGTGTTTGAATGTAAAAATGGTTTTGTGGTGAGGAAAATTAGACTAAAATTTATGAACGAAATTCATTAATTCATTGGTTGACTCCCTAGTTGATGAATATATCTATATCCTTAAAAATGTGCAAACGGATGTGCACAGTGTATAGTGAAATATGCGGTGATTGATTATGCCTTCATGAATGTTTTCATGGACCCATTTGAGAACTAAACTAAATCGGTGGTCTGGCTTTCAAGTGAGTCTAGGAATTAATGGATAATTTTTAGTTCCCACTCTCGAACTAATGATCCCAAGGGTGGAAGTCGATTTGAGATATGGATAACGAATCAAAAGATGGCGGAAGCAACGCAACCTTAGTCCCAAAGGAAAAGGAACTTGGGTAATCAAGATCTTTGGAGACGACATTCTAAATCTCAATAAAGTTAGGAGCCGAAACTTCGTGTGCTCTCTCCCATTAATTCGTCGCGGCGCTCCCACTCTTGCTTCGAACCGAAGACTTGTGACGGGGATTAGGACGTTTCTCATTTTATAAGCAAAAGAATTGGGCTAGATACTCGGCTGCTTGATGCCCATTATAAAATAATTTCCCAAATTTTTTAAGATTAGATTCGCCGCAATTAGATCGCCTTTAAATAAATTTACTTTATAAAAGCGAATTAAATGCTGCAAATCTAATCTAATCTATTCTAATCCATAGGTTAATCTTGGTCAAGTCTTCACAGAAGGAGAGATGCCTTCTCTTATTTATTGTTTTTAAATCTTAGGACTCGGGTGCATTGACTTTCATTTGACGTGAAACATTTAAAATTATCTCATATATATAAATATCAAAGTGCTAATATCCATATAACACTTTTCATACCTTTGCAAAATCAAAACAGTCTTTTTTATTTATTAATTTTGTTATAAAAAAAAGGGTTCTCTTAAATAATCAACAATAAAGACAGCTAGGCCCAAAGCTTCAGGACATGACGAGAAGTTATTATATGACCTATGTATGTCTAAGTTCATGGGACGTTTTACATGCCAAAATTGGCATGTCTTATTGTATATTTGATTCGAGGCCCACTTGATTTAGGGCGAACGCACAAAATCGATATGACAAATAGAGGGTTCGGATCTCGCTGCGACTGTCTTTAGAAGTCCTATTACATCATCCTCGGCGTTTTTTAGTCTGATTGCTATTGCCGTCTGGATGTGGATCCTCCGCTCTGCGTGGTGAATACTTCCATCGGCGTGTCAACAAATCTCTACCCCCGATATACGATGGCCGAGATTTATGACGGCATCGAGAGCAGCGTCGCATAGTGCTGACATGGAAATTGCATGAGGCATATTATAAAGTTGTAGGAAAATTCGATAAAGTGTTAAAAGAAGTCATAAATCCATTGTATTGATACTAAACTTAAACATTTGGACTTAAAATCAATTTAGTTATTTTGGCTAATTTTAGTTGGATATTACTAAGGTGGATGTCGGATGTCCTATGTGATACTGGCTAGCACTAACATAGCTATTTTTTTAATAATATTTTAATATTTTTCAAATGTTTTTCTTTCTTATTTCTTGTTGGCCTCGCCTGAATGAGGTTGGCCCTCACTACTACATGTGAGGGTTGGCCTTGTTAGGGTAAGAGTGAATATTGGCAAGGCCCCCTCGCATAGGCGATGCCTAGCCTCACTAGATCTTGCGATGGCAACCTCACTAGCCATACCATGAAGGTTGTCGGAAGAAAGAAGATAATTTTTTTAAAAAAATTATTAAAAATATTCATGTCAATGACAATCGTTAGGGGTAAGCACATTGGACCACCCGAACCAAGAATCACTTGAATCGGATCGGACTGACCGAGTTGGTATGGTTCTCGAGAGCATCAATTTGGTTCTTGGTTCTACAAAAATGGAACCGGTGATTTTTGGTCCAATTCTCGATTCCAAGGGGGAACTGGACCGGATCGACAAAACCAGATTCTATTTAAAATATATTTTTTAATTTTTTTAAAAATGCAATAAATCCTAAAATAATAGATATTTTTATTATTTTTGGCTAAGTGGTTCGTCCTATTGGACCGGTCCACGGTCCCAAAAAAAATGAGAACCAATCCTCCCAATCTCGGTTCCTGATTTCACCTTGGAACCGGACCGAACCGTGAACCGATCACCCCTACCAATCATGTTACGTAAAACGGTTGGCGTCCACGTCAATGATATCTAATTAAAATTAATCAAATACTAAAGTGATTTTAAATCAAAAGATTCATGATTTAATTGGTATTATTAAAAATTTGTTATTAAATTAGTATCGATATAATAAATTTGGAACTTATCCTACGCTCTACCTCAGGATGATTACAAGCGAGGAAATTTCGTGCGGTGGGGAGGGAGACTGGGGGAAGGAAGGAAGGATGGGGGCCCGGGAATTGCGTGAATCGAAAGCCTTTGACGGAGTAAATGAATAAAGGGGATGTGGAGATCGATGTCGAGGGCGCCTCCAGATCTACGCCCCCCTCAAAGCACGGGTCACCCCTCACGACAAACGTTTACAATGGTGCAACATTGGACCGCACAATATTCAATGACCACGAAAGAGTCGTCCACTAAAGTCCAGCGTATATGGACCCTCCCATAAAAAAAAAGTCCAGCATATTAAATTATTAATAAAGTATATTAGGAGAAATCAGATGTGATCTTTCGAGAAACGCCCATGTTTTGAAAAGTCATTTTTCTAAAAACAATCATTCGTATCATTTTAAAAAATATTTAAACTTAAATTTCCATTGATAATGAATAGAAATCGTTTTGGCTGATTATTTGAAGCCAAATAGTAAATTATTTAAAAAAAAGATGTATGTTGAATGATTCATTAATAACAAAAAAGCGAACACCAACTCAAACGGAATCTCTCCTTTTCCTCTTTTTGCCCCCACGCTTTGAGAGTATATTTTCACCTCAGCTGAGGTGATTTACGTGAGATCGTGCAAGGGATGGAGTACATTGTAATTTCTGCATTATAACACAACAATATGACCAGAACGCGACCGATGTATGTGTCCCCTTGATTTTGTAAGTGTAGATTCGACCGATGTGGTTACTAAGGTTTTAATTTGGTTTTTCCGTCTGTCTGCTTTGACCACAATGCGATTGATTTTCATGCGAAAACATTGATGCATCAGCTGCATTACTAACCGAAGATAAAGTCCACTGCCTAATCAGCGACTGCTAATTGAAATCGATCGGAAGTTCAGCGACTGCCGGGTCGAATTCACCCTTTCATGCGTGACATGTATGCCTTCGCGACCGGGTTCTTACACGTGCCTGTTATCACGATAAAAAAAAAAGATTCATGCATTATCCAATCGCGATTGTGTAATATGACGAAAAAAAACTTGGGATTGTGTAAAAGAAAAGAATTTCATCAAGACTACCCGGATGACAGAAGCACTGCTGAAAATGCTGATTGCTTATCAGTTGGGTCTTCCAGATTTAGCTAAGTGGTAGGTTGCATGATGATGAGGCGGAGACCAGGGAGACTCTCGCGCTGGCGAGATTCGAAACGTACCGCTTTAAAAAGCCCGGCAACACAACACTCTCCTTGCAAGTATACCCTCTCTCTCTCTCTCTCTCTCTCTCTCTCTCTCTACAGTGCTCTTTCAGGGGCACCTTGGCATTCAAACCTGGACTAGCTCCAGTGCATTAGTCGGGAAATTTCTTGCCCTCTTTGCTCTTCGTGTTGTGCCAGAATGAAGATATTGTGGGTTGGGATTGTTGTGGGACTACTCTGTCTCAGGGAGGTGGTGAATGGGTATGAGCTGGTTGGTTTCAATGCAACAGAGCTGTCCCATTTTGAAGCTCATGGAGCTTCCCTTGCTGTTGCTAACGACCCTCTCATGGTTGGCCTCACTCTCATCCAAAGTGCTGCTGCAAAAGGAGCTGGTAACACTCTCTAAACACTCATCCTCATTGCTCCAGAGATCATGTGATTTTCAGTGCACAGGACTGTTATTTTTTCTGGGGGCTCATGCTTAATGTGATTTATTCATAAAATGCTTGAGTATTGACAGATATTGTTAGAGCTAGAGCTTCTGACTTCTGAGTTTGAGTTCTTTAGGCCCCTTTAATGTCCAGAAATTGAACTTATTTCATGTTTAGTCTTGATTAGATGCGTCGGTCTGCGCACGAGCAGGACTTGAGTTTTAACAAAATTCATTCAGAATCTTACACCTTACTCCTTCTCATATGTCTAATTCTTCTCTTCTGTGAGTTTGAGCTATTAAAGTTGTAGATTTGCATGTTTTGTCCTATTCTGTCTTAATCTGCGTTTCTTGTGCTTTCAGTCTGCTTGGATGGAACGTTACCTGGGTATCACTTGCATCGCGGATCTGGTTCAGGAGCTAACAGTTGGCTCATTCAGTTGGAGGTTAGTTAAAGGAACTTACGGCTCTAATTTGTTGCTCTATGCATCCCATCACATGCCATTGTTACTTGTGCTATTTATTGTGAATGCACAAACTTCATACTTCAAAATGTCATCGCGATTTCATAGTATAACCATCCCTTATTAGCCCACTTACCAGAACCATGTGGACACTTGTCTTAATCTTCCTTCTGTATAATTGAACTTTACAAGACATATCGAGTCTCATTTCATATCGTTACCATGTGAGATGACCAATCATGCATTAGTACCAGGACTATAGCCTCTCTCTTGGGAGTGTCTGATGAGTGCTTTTCTCTGCATTCCTTAGACAAAACAAAAATGGCAGCAAATTCAAAATATGCAGTCTCATTCATTAGAGATCCTCTTGTGATCTATCTCAAAGAAAACATTGTCAGTCTTGTCTTGACATATTACTTGCAAAAAGCATGGCACTTGATTTTGCTTTTCCCTGGAGTCGGAAAGATAGTTGAAATTCTACTTTCTGAGGTACCTTATGGCAGGGTGGAGGATGGTGCAACAATGTGAGATCTTGTGTTTATCGGAAAAAGACTCGACGTGGATCCTCTACGTACATGGAAAAAGAGATACCTTTCACTGGAATACTGAGCAGCAACCCTGAAGACAATCCTGGTTCTTGTCATGCTTTGCCTAAAATTTATTCCCAAATTTGGTTCCAGTCTTTGCACTTTCCTTTTGCTTCTGAAGGCTTAACTTTAAAGGATTTCTAATGTGCAGATTTTTTCAACTGGAACAGAGTGAAGCTTCGCTACTGTGATGGTGCCTCTTTTCTTGGGGACACTCAAGATAAGGTTCATTTTTCATCGAACTTCTCAGTCTCGTGGTTCTCAGTCTCGTGGTTCTCAGTTAGTTATAGAGATCCTTTAACAGAGACATAACATCATCCAGTTGTATGTTGTTGTTGTTTTTTTTTTCTGGACAGAGAAAGTTTTTCCTTTTGCAGTAGAGCATGTTCAATTGGTTGACCATTTTATGTTTCTTTGTTGGTGTATGTCTGCTGAATGTCAATTGTCCAACCGCATGACTAATGTTCAAATAGATTGCCGAAGCATTATTTGAATTGGCTTATTAAGTGAATTAGAAGAAGACTTTCATCTAATGTTAGCTTAGATTTTATTGAGCATGTTGATTCTAAAGTACAAACTACTTTAACTGAAGGATGCGGAACTAGAGTTCAGAGGACAGCGCATATGGTCAGCTGCAATGGAAGATCTGATGTCAAAGGGAATGTCATCGGCTGAACAGGTTGAACACAAAACTCTTACTCTACTGCTGTGTAATCATTTTGACCATTGAACCTCTGAAAGTTGCTGTCTCTATAGTTATCTTTAACTCTGTTTGAACGAAATTTTTGGGCTTCTAGGCCCTTCTATCTGGGTGCTCTGCTGGTGGCCTGGCATCAATTCTTCACTGCGACGAGTTTCGTGATCTATTCCCCAAAACAACAAAAGTGAAGTGCTTGAGTGATGGTGGATTATTTCTTGATGTGTATGTATTGAAATGCCTTGATTTTGTCCTTACTTCTCACGCTTTACTCCATGAAGCATCTCATAAAATGTCTCTGGTGGCTTTGTTTCCCTGGATTCTAGGATTGATGTATCTGGTGGGCGTACCCTCAGAAACTTCTACAACGGTGTAGTGGATTTGCAGGTATGAGCACATTTTATATCTCCTACACCTTCCATTTCAAGCTCTGGTCAGCCAACTTTTTCAGTTAAATTTATGCCATAAATCTAGGTTGCTTGAAGAATAGGGTCACATACTGTATCTCAAATCTGTACAGAATTGTTAAGCCAGTTGAGATTAGTACATCGGCATATGATGATATGCGATGTGTAGAAACAGCATGCAACAGTATATGTTTTAATGTTCTCTTGTGATTTCAGGGGGTAAAGCAGAATCTTCCACGTATGTGCACCGATCACCTTGACCCTACACTGGTATTCCTTTGCCATCAACTTGAGTCCTTGAGTTTCCATACACACATCTTGCGCTCACAAGTTTGATCATGGACACAGAAAATGTAGTTATTCCCAAATTGATTTTCTTCTCTCCTAATGTTTATTCTTCCCAGTGTTTTTTCCCACAAAACTTGATTGCCAGCGTCAAGACCCCGCTATTTCTGCTCAATGCGGCATACGATTCATGGCAGGTAACAACTCTTCTACAGAAAGCTACATCAAGCGATGTACAGGGCAATGAATTGAGCTACCTGTGAAGATTTTAACATCATTTATCTTTTCATAAATCAGATTCAGGCCAGCCTAGCTCCACCAACGGCTGATCCTCAGGGATATTGGCATGAATGCACATTAAACCATGGCAAATGCACTTTGTCACAGATTCAGTTTCTGCAAGGTGAGTTCTGCTTTGGCCATATGTCGGGAAGTAATAAAATATGCATCCACAGTGGACCTACTAATCATGCTTGTTTTTATGATCTCAAACAGGGTTCAGGATTCAAATGCTGAATGTGATAAAAGATTTCTCTAAGTCTAACCAAAATGGATTGTTTATCAATTCGTGTTTCTCCCACTGCCAGTCTGAGAGGCAGGACACTTGGTTTGCTGATGATTCCCCACTTATCGGAAGCCAGGTACAATCGTTGTATCTGATTCTAGCATCATCCTAACTTAATGAATATATTAAACGCTCGTGCATGACCTGAGTTAAACAGAGAACAAACACATTATTCATGTTATTCATTCGCAACGTTGATGTGCAGCCGATTGCAATTGCTGTTGGAAACTGGTACTTTGGTCGAGCAGCAGTGAAGGCCATCGATTGTGCGTACCCTTGCGACAAAACCTGCCACAACCTTATCTTTAAATGACGGGACGTTTCATCGGAGTTAACCGATTCACAGGGTCGCTCGGGAAGTGATATACGTGTACTTGGTCGGCAGAGGAATTTGCAGACAATAAAGACTGAAGGCTGCTGAGAAGTGCAAAAATTAAAGTCAGCTAGTCTTGTTCTTCATTCCTGTGGGGGTTGCCTGTTATAGTAGTACAAATGAAGTTACAATTTTGCTAACTTGTTAAAATGTTGTTCTCCAATGTATCTCCTCGTGTCTGCGCTAGCCAATCCAATATTTTTTGTCAGGTACATCTAAAGCGCCATGTTTGTTGGGAATTGGTACTTTGATCAAGCAATGGCGAAGGCCATCGTTTTCGCGTACCCTTGCGACAACACCTGCCACAACATCATCTTTAAATGACAGGACACGGAATTAACCCATTCATGGTGTCAATTTATGATCTATTATTTAGTGTTAGCAAGTTAGGGTTATTTATAAAATTGTACATAACCCTAACCCTATAAGGCCCTGCTTGGTAACGTGCCAAGCAAGTAGTGCCTGATTCTTATTTTTTTTTCCAAACAAAAAAAAAAAAGAAATCCATTTAGTAATTTTTATTGTCAAAATTTGATTTGGAATATAATCAAAAAGAAAAAAAAAAATTGCATCTTTGTTCCTAGAAACAACTCTAGAATCAAGCCAAATAATTTTCTTTTTTTTTTTCTCTTGTCATTTCTTATTTCTTTTTCTTTCATTTTCTCCTCTTCTTCCTCCTAGCTAGTTGCCAGGCACAATGAGGCTCTAGCAAGCTTACCCAACCAATCGACGGCTAGGAAGAAGAAGAGGAGAAGGAAAAAGGAAAAAGAAAAAAGAGATAAAAAGAAAAATATAATAAAAGTATTAAAATATTAAAAGAAATTCTAAATCACAAAAAGAAATTAAGGGTCATACCAAACGCATTTCTATTATGGGAATAGAAATTTTAACAGTTTTTAAACGCATTCAAATGCTCAGAAACTTATCTAGAGAACAAAATTAAAAAGATTACTTCTAGCATAAATTAATACTTGAAACATAATGATTACCAAACGCACCATAAATACTTCTTTTGCTCTAAATAAAATAATAAATAAATAAAATTCTCTCTTTTACCAACAACATGGTGTCAGAGCATCACATTCCTACATAAAAGAAGACAACAAGCTTTGATTCTTTTGATCAACTATTTGAAGACGTTGCTTTTTTGCTACTTGCTGTCCAAGGCGTCATTTTTTCTACTAATTTAGCAATGCCTTTAGTCAAGCAGTTGCACTACAATGATCAGCCCCTAAAACGCTTTTGCCCTGTACTATTCCATTGACATCAATGCCTCCACTTCAGCTAGATGGTGTGTTTTGATTGGTGTTAAGTTCTTGGTAATGTGATGATTAGATCACAAAGTTGTGATAGTTTTGGTGAGATTCATGTAAGTTCATGATGTTGTCATTATGGTTCCTAACTAGTCAACTAGGTTTCAGATAGTTGACTAACAGTAAATTTGAAAAGGGTAAAAGTACAATGTAAGTGCTTGGCATAACACTTGTATACTAAAACTTCCAAAATGTACACTTTTTTTTTTAGTCAAAAGGTATACTTGAGTATCATTTTTTTAAAAATTGCAACACTTAAGTGTCAAGTCCAATGATAACAACCAGAAATCTAATGTGGTTTATTTTTAATAATATGTGATCTATGTGGTATGCTGAAAAGGTTATTCAACAATGAAAGTGCAAATATGGCATCGTCACTATTGTACCCCAAATTAAAGCCTCAAATCAACAAAAATCCCCAATTGAAGGCACTCGAACCCTAATTTCACTTTGCCCATAAATTGCACCACTAAATTTTGGAAATGGAGAGTAGGACCTTGAGCAGCAGCTCAAATTGCTCTCAACGAAGTGAAGGAGAAGACAAGCGTTTTTGTTATTATGGGTTACCGAATCCAAGAAAAATATCATGGACTCAATTAAATCTCAAGAGAAGATTCTATGGATGCATCAAATATAGCGAAGGTTCAAAGTGCAAATATGTCAAATGGATTAATGCAAAGTTCTCTAGCCAAGCCACGGAGATGCTATTGGACTTACTTAATGTACGACATCAACCTCCATCTACATTCATGGACAATTTATGTGATGTTCACTCAATGCAAACTGAAGCATATTCAACTTAACCATTTGAACAATGAAGTTTCAATAATGAAATTTGAAAGGAAGTGTTATCAAGCATTCATTGTGTTGTTGTTTTGTTGTCTAGCCTACTTAACGATGAAATGTAAAACCCTTGAAGATAAGAAGAAGGTCCTCAAGCTGCCATTGTTGAAAATCAATAGACAAATGTAATTGTATTGGGTCAAATGTATCTTATTTTATTTGTGTTTTCCACAAGATGGTTGTGCTTTCTTCTTGTTTGTGTTTTCCTATATATTGTGGCTTGCTTCTTGTGCTTTGCATAAGTCAAGAAAAAGGGATAAGTGAAGGAGTTGCTCCTTGTCTTATGTATTATCATATGTTTTTGCTTGTTCTTCAATATAAACCAACAAGGATGTATATTGGGTCAATGTATTATTATGGCTTCTTTGCTTGAACTGAATGTAAACCAGCAAATATTGAATTAAATAAATTATTTCTCTAGTTTGCAACAAACTTGTACATATATAGGATGGAAAAAGAATAGCCCAAGTGTCAAAACTTGGCATAATGTGATACTTAAATATTAAAAATTATGAAAGGTACACTTAATTACCACTTATATTGAAAATTGAAATACTTAAATGTCAATTCCGGCAAAGACCGTTGGAAATCTGACGTGGCTTATTTTAATAATATAACTCGCTTACGTGGCTCGCTAGAAGCTGAGTCAACAAAAACTTAGCCAAAATGATGTTATTTTTTTGCTGATGTGGCATTTAAAAAATATATCAATTAAAAAAATAAAAATATATTATTATAAAATTGATTAATTATAAAAAAAGAGGAAGGGGAGGATCAGGTGAGGGCTATCCAACCTTAGCCGTCACCGCCCCACTATCGCCGAGAAGGGCCGGTGACAATGGGGCGAGGGTCGGCCGAGGTCTCCAAGTCCCTAGCCAACGACCAACAACCCTAGCCAACTTGTGGTGAGGGTCTGCGAGCCTTCACCCAAATTTGGGGCGAGGATTGCAATCCTCCCCTAGATCCAGTGACTACCGCTAGCAACCCTTGGCCCTACTAAGCAAGGGCCGGTGACCCTCGCCATAGGTCGGCCAAGGCCCAGCAACCCCAACCGACCCTCGCCCCACCGTTGCCGGCCCTTCCCGTGAATGGTGGGGCAAGAGCCAAGGCTGCCCTTGCTCAAACGTTCCCCTTCCTTTTCTTTTTTTTAACAAAAAATTTTTTCAAATTTTTTTTCTGGTATGACTTTTTTTTGCCACGTGGACAATTTCTTTTTTTTTTTTTTTTTTAAATTTCCACATGGATATTTATTTTTAAAAAATTACTCTATCAGCAAATAAAATCGTCGGAAAATGGTATGTGTGCAGTTTGGCCGGATTTTTTTGCCATTGGCACTTAACTAATCTTTTTTACTCCAATTTTGGCACTTAAGTGTCCCCTCATGTCAAGTTTTAGTAGTCTAGGGATCCATATGTCATTATAGGATAGACATGAGTGATTACTTGAGTCCATAAGTTGTATATAGTGATCACTTAAGTACCAATTGTAATTAGAAAAAAATCCCTTAAATGTCAGGTTATGATGTAAGTGATCACTTAAGTACTACTTGTAGTTAAAAATGAATAATTAAGTGCCAAGTTTTTCCAAAAATGATTATTTAATTGCTAAATTTATTTAACCTAAATTGCACCAAAAACCACTAGTCACCATGACCATCAACCACCAACAATGATGACCATTAGCCATGACCATGATGGTGGTGTTTTGATGTAAGATGTTGACACTTGCACTAACAATACCTAGTGCAAGATGTGTACACTACACACTTGCACCATAACCTACACTAGCTAGTAACTACCACTAGCCACCACCAAGCAGCCACCATGACCACCAGCCATTGCTGTAGTGGTGGTGTGCTATTGTAAAGAGATGGTGCTTGAACCAATAGCATTGACATTGCATTCTTGCACCCAAAACCTACATGAGCTACACAAACACTAGCCACCATTAACCATCAACTATTAACAGCTACCACCACAAGCATCAAGTGCAAGCAATATGAACCAAAATATGAATAAGTCAAAAATATTGATTAAATAAATATTGTTTCATTAACATTGAAATTCAATCTTACAAACTGAATAATAAACTAAAACTAAAATATCATTCATAGGAAGTTATATTTTTCTCACCAGGATGAAAACATTAAACCAATAAAACAAGGGACACAAACCCTATCTTATCCCATCCCATCTCATCCCATTAGTTAATATGCATAACCCTCAATTGGTACTCATTTTGATGGTTTACTTAATTCACAATTCTTGCACTCTTTCTAACTAGACATGCAACTTTTTCTTCAATTGTCTCAAGATGCATTGATTCAGAAGGAGCCAATGCTAGGTTTTTTCTTACTAGCTATTTTGGATTTGCACCTGATCTCTTGAGTTAGGCCTTGAGAGATAAGAACCTCGGAACTTTTCCCAAGCTACAAAAACGCAATAAAAAATTGAGCAAAAGTTTGTACCATAAATTAAGTGCAGTTGATAAAACTTACATTTAAAATGACTATTCTAGTATGCTTGTCCATATAAAGGTCATAACCATATTACCTTAGCTCCTTCCCAATAGCCATTCTTGTTCGTATTTGGAGTGTCACTTTAAGCAACTTGTGATTTCTTGGGCCTTCTTCTTGCCTATAATCTCTTGGGCCATTTAGTTGGCCCTTAATGTTGCCCTTCTATTAGTCATTTAGCTTCAACTACATCTTCCCGATAGCAAGCTCTTCGCCCAATCCTTCAGTTGACATTCTTCTAACTATCCTTTGAGTCTTAGCTACAATAGAGGCTTCATTTAATCCTTCAACTAGCCTCCTTTTAGTTGGTTTTCTTCTAATTGGCCTTTCAACTTTTAATTGACCTTCATGTTCTATTGGCCCCTAAACTCTAGTTGGCCTTCTTCTCACTTGAGAAAACATTAAAAATTTAACATCAACTCATATAATAACATAAAAAAAAATTAAAACTAAACACAAATTGTTGAACTTACTAGTCATTTTCTTCTCAACCGAAGAACATCCGACTGAATTAGCACTTCAATAACTTTGGCTAATCCTTTAGTTGGCCTACTTGCCACCTAACAAAGATATTAAAAATAAGGTAATTGAGGCTATGTACAAATATTTAATAAACACAAAAAATAACATAAATACAAATTTCATAACTTATTAGGTTTCTTGTCTTTGTTTGAAGAACAACCGACTCACTAGGCCCTTCTATTTGGCCTTCAGGTTGGCCCTCCAATTGTCCTTTCACCAAAGCCTTCAATTGGCCTCTCACTTGACTGTTGTTATTGTTTCCTCAATCAATAACTTTTAGTATTGTGCCCTATTACATGACAATAAGAGCACATCATCTTTGCACGTGTCCTATTTTTCTTATGTTGGACTTGAGACCTCCTCTTTTGGCATTGTTTGTTTTCATTTTGGCTTTCCCATTTGCTTCCTCAATAGCAAAGGTTGAGGTGCTTCACAATTCGTTAGCTCCTAGAATTTGCTACTTCATATTAGTTGCACCATGAATTCATATGAAGTAAGATATTGCATTTTCTTTTACCAATCATTAAGGTAATCCTTTGGTTACGACCTTTAACTGAATGGCACATATGGCATGCACAAAAGGATTTCCATTTAGTTGGCATGTTCAACATGAACACTTCATCATACCTAGATGGATAATATATTTATTAACACCCTTAGTTATATCATATTCTTCATCCCCATTCAAAATGGGATGATAATACATGCTTGCAACCATGTTCTCATTCAATTTATTAGCAATCTTAGGATTACATTGTATGTTCCACTTTGCACTCTCATCTCTTTATTTGTGCAACTCGAGTCATGACCATAACTTGTATATCTTTAAGTATCGCGATGATTGGTTTGCATCTAGCATATATTACTTTTCCATTGAATATTTCGCAAATGTTGTGGTTGATGATATTGCATTTGAATTCCTCACTAAAAAAGATGTTACACCAATGCTTCAATTTTGTTCAAAATGGTACATCGGAACTTTTCTTTGTCAATCCAAGCAATCCTTCTTTGGTCAACTTAAACTCAGCCATGTTCATGCCCTTTATTGCTGCCAAAATTGCAACAATAGCTTATCTTTGATGTGCAAACCCCTAGAGTACCAAAACTTGGTATGAGGGAACACATAAATATCAAAAGTTCGGAAATATACACTTAAATGCCAAAATCGAAGAAAAAGGATCAGTTAAATACCAACGGTGAAAAAATCCTTCAAAATGCTAATGTGACACTTTTTTGACAAGTTGAGGTCGAAATAGTATCCTTTTTAGGTGTTGACATGGCCAAATAAACCCAAAACAATATTGTTTTGAGCGCTAATGTGGCTAGATCAGTCCAAAATGATGTTGTTTTAATTTTAATTAGATTTTTATATAAATGTTAATTAAATAATACTAAAGACAAATTAAAAAAAAAAAAAAGGGCAAGGCGGGAGGGGCTCCCCCACCTATGACTACCGCCCCATTGCCTATGGCCATAGCCCCATCACCGGTAGAGCGACGGTGCTGGCCGTAAAAGTCGTTGGCACCTCACCATCCATTGATGCCACCTTACTGGCAATAAGGCGGTAGCCAATACTACTGCTCTTTTTTTTTTTTTAATATTATTTTTTTAAATATTTATATTAAAAATCAAATTTTGGCCAAAACAGTGTCGTTTTTTGTGAAGGTGAGCCGACGTGAAATTTTGAGCTAGCCACATAAATGTTAGAAATTATTAAATAAGTTACGACGAATTTTTGGCGACTTTTGTTGGAGTTGGCACTTAAGTGATCCAATTTTTAAAATATATACTACTTAAGCGTACTTTTTGTAACTTTTAACACTTAAGTTGTTCTTTTCCCGCTTATCTCCTTTGTAATTTTTTGCCCAATTGGTCTATATGTACTTGGCACACATTTTATGTTTGGCATAGGATGTCAACCCGACTATTGCCAGAACTAGTCCTTGCAATAATTCAAACCAAGAAATGTAAGCAAAGACCATGCAGTTGATGACAAAAAAGCAAATAATTGACAATAATATTACTTTTTGTTAATTGTTCATGAACGCACACCCTTCTCCATTAGTTATCCCTATATCAGCTATGATATTTTTTAGGAACCAAGATCATGTGTCCTTATTCTTTATCTTCACAATAGCCTAAACTAGTGAAAATTTTTGATTATTTGCATATCTTCCAATTGTAGCCAACAATTCTCCCTTGCACAAACCCTTCAAAAAATAGCCTTCCAATCCTATAATCCAGTTATAGCCATATAAAAATCACCGTTTGCATGTATCGAAGCACATATAAAACTTATCAAACCTAGTCTTACTATTAGGAAGTGACTTCTCCATGACATCTACATATAAGCTATTTGAAGGGTTTTGAAGCCTACACTCTTAAGTATATTTCCAAACATGCCCATATTCCATGCTTTACAAACCAATGAGTATTTCATCACTTTTTGCTTCATTCTTTTGAATTAAGTCCTAAACACATTGATATCTACATGCTCATTCACCAACTACTTTAACTGAGTAATATTTATCTTGGGCATCATCTTGATCAAATCAAATAAATGCTTGGATAACAATGTAATTGTTACCCTTTTGTTATCAAAATTAATGGAATTAATATGTTTCTCTTGGAAGGCCTTAATCTTGAAGAATCCGCTGATAAATGTGCCACATATCTTCCATGGAAAACTAGGCCACGAACATTTAATTCTTACAAAGGCCTTAGTGTTTATAATAAACTCAAGATTTCTTTGTTCAGTAATGAAGTTCTTGAGTATAATTTCCCTAAATTGTTTCGCATCTTGAAATTTTATACCCACTAACAAAGTAGGAGAAGCAACAAATAGATCATAAGAAGTAAACTTACTTGTTCTTCTACAAATAACTCCTTGATTTTCTTCAAGCTCATTCTAGAAAGTAGCATTCTTGAGACTTTTTGCATAATCAATCTTATCACCAGCAACACCAACATATGTAGCTCCTTCAAAACTATTTAAACTTTTTCAATTACTTGCAAAGTTGCAAACTTATTTGTCAAAAAATCCATTTGCTTTTACCTTAAGTATGCAAGCTTCTCCTCGTCATCATCAATTAAGAAATTTTCAAAAGCCAGCTCCACCATCATCATTATCACTAAATTGAGCCACTTCCCAATCTAATCTAGTGATTATAACATCGCCTGCATCATTAGCATTTTGTTGAACTGCATATACACTCCTCTTCTTCCCGTCCTATCTATCCTATTATCTTTTATCCCCTACCTTAATACTAGGTTGAATACCATTTGCCCATTTTTCTATTTGGATGCTCTCTCCATCATCATCTTCGTCCTCATCATCACTATTATACTCAACATACATTTTCACTTTTTTGTCATGAAAATTATAGTATGGGACATCCCTAAAACCATTACCATCATCTAAACTTTTCAAACCATCTCTCAAGCCCTTTCTAAGAATGCAATAAAGCAATCACTATATCTTTAACAAGTCCAACATAAAATGCATTGTTTATATTGACAAAATAATGCCCTCATTTTCCCATATACTCTCACTCATCCTCTCCAATTGCAAAGTCCCCATCACAGTAAACAATGATATCAACATAATCCTTATCCATGTCTACAACCAAGGAAAAAAAAACAATTAACTCTTGGGATCACAATAACAAAGTACAATGAATAAATTACATATGGAGGTCCCCACAATCTTATATAATTTATTAAAGAAAAAAAAAGTATTTGTCTTTTAGATTAATTGAAAGAAATAATCGGAGATCCCTCACAACAACCACTTTAGTTATAAAAATTCCATTAAAGAAATGACCACGATAGCTAAAGATCCCCACAACAACCACTTCAATTAAAAAATGATGAAAGGTCCCCACGACAACCACTCCGAGCCCTCAAAATTACCCTCGCATATCACAGTAGCATATTCGAGCCCATTAAATCACCCTAAGAACCCTATTTCCCATCCGACCTTTACATTTCCCAATCAAGCCCCAATTTTTCCATCTAAGCCATAGTTTTCCCATCCAACCCTTCAATTGCTTTATAAGTGTAGCTCGCTAATTCTCGATCACCTATTTTACGAGGTTGCTAAGCTAGGAGAATTATACACAAATAATTCTTGATAGTACATTGCAACCATAACCATTAAACATCATAAAATGAGCTGCCTTCGACTTTATTTACTATCAGTCTTGTCTTTGTATAGGTTGGGAGATGGGGTTATGGAGAGGGATTTGTACAAAAAAACACACTAGGAATACAAACACTAGATATCCCACCCCCCCTTCAGCTACATACACGAGTCGTTTGTCAGTTAGTCGGTCAGCATAAACAAAAAGAGACAAAATCTCTCCCAAAAGTTAGGTGCTCATCGGATTGCTACCTACACCACTAGGCTATCGCCATGGCCCGAACCCTTGTCATACAGTGGAAGAAGTCCCAACAACCGGCCTTCCACGCATGCATAAAGGGCTACGAAAGCCAGGTATGCTGGCCGTGTTGGTGCCCCTCGTGTCCACCATCAAGCAAGAGGTAAACTTGACGAAAGTCACGCTTGGGAAGTGCCAATCGTGGATGTCCTCTTGTCGATATATGAAGTCGGATGGGGCGCCATAATGGATAGTTGTGGTGGCAACAAGTGGAGCGGATGACATCTTCTAATTTGAAAAAAAAAACACATAGTAAACAAGTGTTAGTTTAAAATAAAACTCAGCAAGCAAACTAGTGATCCGAACTCGGGGTTGGCCGCTAACGACTAAACTAGTCTGTCATGTATCAAAGGTTTACAACATTTGCTTGAAGATAAGACTAATATTAGTATAAGAGACTAACGAGTGTGGTTCCTCATAGCAATTCAAATAACATTGAAAATATTAAATCAACACGTCTATGTGGGTTGGCCGCAACAATCACCCAGGGGGAGATGACACATCGCCCCGTAACCCTCACACCCAACCTAGCATCGCGAGGTCCCTGAGGAGTTATTCGACTCTCCTTAGTCCTTTGGAGAGTACGCAACCACTCCAATTCACTCCTCTCCAGGCATTCTGACACCTAGGGCACCGCCTGTTGCAAGGTCCTACAACATTCACCGTATATCCCATCCATGGTGCAGCACTTCAATAATATAATTTACAAATGTCATTCATTATGCTAATGCCCAAGAAACAATTCATTACCATCCTTTATTCATTCATAAAACATAGAATTGATGCAAAATGGTTAGTCGGCAGTACCCTTCAAAATACAGGTTGCAAAAGCAGCTTATCACAAACCTACACAATATACATTGTCCGCATGCTTTTGGAAACTACACATCTTGTCCTAGTAAATGAACTCCAAAAATTATGAAATTTTAATCTAAGGTAGTCAAGACATAGAAGAAAATTTTCCTTGAAGAACTCAAAGTCCAATTCAGCTTGTACATTTCTAAATAATTTATATAAATCTGGACTAATATTGGTAGTGAATTCCAGAACATATCGGAACATAAAGGAAAATACTTAAAGGGTGCAATGAGCTCAGAAATTCTGAAATTTTTATATGTTGTAGACTAGATTGTACCCTACAACTTTTGTGAAGAAAACTTGTTTAAACTCCTAGCTGAAAATTCCATAAAAATCTAGGAATCGGATTACGGACAGCTTCGTTTCCGAAAAATAAAGTTATGGGTTCCAACTACCATAAGTTCAATCTCAAAACCCATGCATGTCATCTGAAATTTTTGAATTAACACAAAAAGACTACAAAATCAACCAAAACACAAGTTCCGAGGAGTCATCGCTCAGCAACGATCAACCTATCTAGCCTAGATGGGAAGACAGTTCACTTCCTCCACACATGAGCTCACATTCTCACTGAGCTGTCCAAGAATCACGCTCGTAGTCTCTCCCTCGCACCAAGGAGGATAAATCTGCCACATGCAAACCAGATCTTGGATTGTTCAAAAACCAGATCCTGACCTTGCCTACCCCTAAAATACCCTATAACGACACTACCCATGAAGAACAGAACAGCTAGCTCACTTGCCTGGTCAGATTTGGTAGATGAGCACGTGATTCGACAAACGGACGTTAACATCGACCAGCTTCGAGGGCCTCCTCTCGCACTTGGGATATTCGGAGAGACCAGCCATCTACGAGTCTTTAGTTCTCTGGTTCAAAAATGTTACCCTGTTCTCTGCTAGTCAAAGATGATGGAAAAGTGTGGAAGTGGCGTTCTATTCAGGGGAGTCTAAAGAAGACGAGATAAAGGGGGTTGCTGGTGTTTTTGGGAAAAAAAAAGAAGTGATAGCTTCCCTCCCTAACTCTCCACCTGTTATCCACGTGGAGAAACATCTCCATCCCTTAATTTCTTTTTCTTTTTCTTTTTTCTAATCATCCACAAAAGATGAAAACTGGCTGCCCGAGTTCTGCCATGGGTAAGTCTACTTAATTCTATTCTTTTGCCCCAAGCCTACCTAATTTTTACACCAACTTTTGTTCTTAGTTGACCATAGGAAATTGATGTAATGTCTAAAATGCACAATTCACTTGGTGCACATCTAGGCATCACAATAAGCCATATTCTTGCTAGCCACAATGAGAGAAAATGACAAACCTAAGTAAGCAACAATGGCGACTGGCAAGCAACCATGAGTGAATGGCAAGTGGCAACAAAGCCTTAGTGAGAACGGTGACTATGAGATGAATGAGTGTGCGTGAAAATGGATGGCGAGCGTAAGAAACGAGCTTAATTGGGTGAATATGCTAAACGACGTCATTTATCAACTATGCTAAAATGACGTTTTGCGTTCGCCTTACCCACATAGATAGCGCAACATTGTTTGCAAGTCCATATGGATTTTTTTAAATAATTGCCACCTTAGAAAAAAATGTCATTGGAAAATGCCATATTGATATTTTGGCTTAAATTTCTCACCATAACACTTAAATGTTCCATTCTTCTCAAATTTTGACACTTAAGTATACCTTTTAAACTTCTAGCACTTAAGTGTTCACCCATGCAAAGTTTTGAAACTTGCGATGTACTTTAGCTATTTGAAAAACAAATGCTTATTTGAATCTCACCTTCTAGTACTCTTAGTGGTGTTGTGGCAACGTGTGGTGTTCTATTCTTGGTTTGTGGATATGTCTATTGATCTACCCAGCTCTCCATCTATTGTTTTGAGGGTGATTCCCCCTAATGGTACTCCTAACTCGATCTTTTGGTACCCATCATAGTAGTACTCATGGTATGGTAGGTTTACACACTACATTGTTAAATTGGATTATACCAATTATCTTACTCGATCAATGGCTCTTTCTACTTTTATTTATGTTAATCGCCAATCGAGATGGCTTAAAGAAGAATCCCTTATAGATTCAGCTAGTCAAGAAGAATGGGTGGTTACATATGTTACATTACATACACTTTTATGAGGATGTATGGTTGAATCTATCTACCACCATAATTTATCTGCCATCTTTTCATGGATTGTGTGACAACCTGTAAGGTGTGAACAAAATATATTTTAATCTATTCTAAACATAATAATATGAGTTAAGTTTACAACATGTGGGAAGTTTTATTTGAAGCTAAAACTGGTGATGCTAGGTTGGTAGAGTATTATAGTTGTTTTTCATCTTTATATCATCATCTCAAACCTTTTTTTCTACTGGCTATCACAGTTACTCAAATGTAGCAATGAGAAGCAAACATGGTGGTAGTCCTCTACCTCAGAGGTCTAGTCCAAATTATAGTGCTATTTGGTAATAGATTACTTCTCTTGGCTCTTTATTTTCCATTGAAGAAGTGTACTCTTGGGCTACTCGTTGCAGACCTTCTAGTCCCAAAATTTCAACCACATTAACTAATAGTGCTATGGTGGCTCGTGGTAGTCAAGGAGCTCGTGGTCATGGTAATTGTCATGGAAATTGAAATTCATATAATTTTAATCGTGGTCATAGTCATGGTGTTCAAGGTCAAGGTACCTCTTGTGATGGTGGTAATGATTGTTCTAGAGGAGCTCATGAGGGTCGCTATTGTACTCATTGCCAACTTATAAGACATATTGTTAATTATTGCTATGACCAACATCCTAAGCTATGGGAACTTCATACTTTTGTTGATATTGAGCTTCGATTTCTTTCATCTAGACCTCCTTCCGAACAAAGTATGGTGAATTAGACTTGTATAGAATCTGATGAGCTGATTAAGGCATTATATCTTAATATTCCTTCGGGTCTCATTACTAATAATGATCTTACCTGTCTTTTGTCCACTATAACTCCTTCTCATCCTTGGTTATTAATTCGGGTGCCACTCATCATATGACTAGTGATTTACATCTTCTTACCTCAACCTTATTCATTTCATCCACTTCAATCACTTTGGTAGATGTTCAAAGAAGGTGAAAAGTTCAAGCTATATATCATTGAGTACTTCCGTGTCTTTACTATGTGTTTACCATATTTCATGCTTCCTTATGATCTATTATCTATCAGTTCTATTATCTATGATCTTGACTATTATATCATCTTTTCTTCCCCATCGTGTGTTTTTAAGGATCGAAAAATAGATCTTAAATTGATGGTGAGGGCAAGGCTGGTGGATTGTACATTCTAAACATTATGATTATTACTGCCATCGCTACTCTGTGGATGATTCTTATCAATTATATTGTCACCTCGGTCACCTCTCAGTAGACATACTCCAACATTTTCCCTTTGTGTCTAATTCTAATATTTAGTTTAATTATGAAACATGTCAATTGGGTAAGCACCATCATGTGTCTTTTCCCCCTTGTGTGTTTGAGTAGTGTGTCTTAGCCATTCAAGTTAGTCCACTCCAACGTTTGGGGTCCTATTTGAGAGTCATCATTTGATCTCCACTATTTTGTCACTTTTATTGATGATTGCATTCGAACAACTTAGTTATATTTAATCAAAGATTGTACTAAAGTGTTTCATTCTTTCCACCATTTTTATAGTGAAGTTCATACTCCATATGGCTATCTTGTTAAGTGCTCGTGTACAAACAATGCTCGTAAATATTTTTCTTCTTCTAACTTTATTCCATTTCTTGCAACACATGATATTTTACTTAAGAGTTCTTGTGCTCACACTCTACAACAAAATGGGGTTGTTGAACGAAATAATTATCATTTGTTGGATGTTGCTTATTGTTTACTTCTTCAAACCCATATGCCTATGTCATTCAGGAGCTATGCTCTTCTTATAGCATGTCATCTTATTAATTGTCTTCCATCATCCATGTTGAACAGAGCTATCCTTTATACTCTTCTTCATCTCAATCGTCCTTTGTGGTTTATTTGTCCTTGTATTTTTGGGTGTGTATGTTTCATCCATTTTTGTCTTTTGGGTTGGACAAATTACCACCTTGTGCCAAAAAATGTGTACTCATCGATTACTCCCCTACTCAAAAGGGCTATGTTTATTATAGTCATACTCGTCGTCAAGGGTATATTTTTGCTAATGTGACTTTGTTTGAGGATCAGACATATTTTGGCAATGTTCCTTCTTGGGCACCATTGAAGATGGATCTTCTACCATCTTCCACACCTTGTTAGTCGATGCCGTTGACTCCAACTATATCTTCCCTTACTTCTCAACCAAAGTCGTCGCTAGTTTCTTCTATTGGTGTTATGCTTGATATAGGATCACTTGCACCAATTCCTCTTAAGGTATGTACATGTGGTCCTCGCCCAGTTTGGGGTCATGCCTCTTCACTAGTGGACATCCCACCATCTTCTCTAATACTAGTTTCTAATCCTCTTCCAATTCCTATCATTCTCTTATTGCTTACAAGTATCCTCTTCTCATTTTGTATCTTATCATAACTTAACCCCTTGGATGTCTCTCTTTGTGTCATCCTCTACATCTATTTCAATGCCCAATCGTGTGTAGGAGGCTTTGGCCCATCTAGGTTGGGCCCATGCTATGGATGAGGAGATAGCTACATTACATCATAATAAGACTTGGAAGTTGGTCCCGTTGCTTCCTAAAAAACAATTGGTGGGTTGTTGTTGGGTCTTTGTCATCAAACACTATCCTAATGGTTTGGTTGAGTGCTTAAAGGCACATCTTACTGTGAAGGGCTATACATAGACTTATGGCATCGACTATGATGAGACTTTTTCTCCGATGGCCAAAATTCCTTCTATCAATATCATTATTTCTTGGTTGCCCGATTTAAGTGGATTATTTATCAACTTGATGTAAAAAATGCATTCCTTCATAGTGATCTTCTTGAGAAGGGCTATATGGTGCAACTACCTAAGTTTGATGCTTAGGTGTGCCAGCTACGGAAAGCCCTTTATGGACTTAAGCAATCTCCTTGTACTTGGTTTGGTTGCTTTCAATGATGCGGTTATTACTTTTGGCATGCATCGATATATTGTGGATCACTTCATGTTTAGTATGTCCTCTTCAAAGGGATGCATTATTCTTGTTGTTTATGTTAATGATGTCATTATTACTAGGAGCGATGTTGAAAGTATACAAATGCTTAAGCAATTTCTATAAAAGGAGTTTAACACTAAAGACTTGGGATGTCTTCGATATCTTCTTGGCATAGAGTTTGCCTTTACTAATGGCAATATCGCTTTCCCTCAACGAAAGTATACTCTTGACATTCTTAAGAAGGTGGATGTTAAGACCTAAATTTTGATGACTCATTTAATTATTCATTAATGCATAGTAAATCACGGATTAATTTGAACCTCTGGCAAAATAATTTTCATTAGATTGCATCGCATATAGACATTAGGAGTATTTGCATTACTAATATTAAAATTTGAAAATAAAAAAGAGAGAGAGAAAAATTAATTAATTTAAAAAAAAAAAAAAAAGGAGGAAAAAGGAGGAAAAATAAATGTGAGATCAGGCCAAGGTCAGACTGGCCCAGCCTTCTTTCTTTTTCTTGTCCTCCTTTTCATTGCGCGTAGGCCAGGCCCGGCCCACTTTTCTTTTTCTTTTCCCCAAGCCCGGCCTCTTCCTCCATTTTCTCTCCCACATTCCCACTCCTCATGCGAGAAAGTAAAAGAGAGGACGAAGGACAAAAGCAGAGGACAGAGGCCATGCGCGCCTGCTGGGCGTGCTTAAAAGGAGGGTTCAGATGGTGAGTCGAGGGGGGGAGTGAAGAAAGAGATTCGTTCGTCGAGGAGGGCGAGGAGGCTAGAGAAATGGGAGCTTTTGGGGCTGAGAGAAAAACCAGAGAAAGAAAGCTACAGATAAAAAAGCTATACGAGAGAGAGATAGAGAGGCGTTGTTAGGTGAAGGTTCGTCCATTGCTCGCTCAAGGGATGTACGAGAAAAGAGAGAGGAAGTAGGCTGAGCGAGATACCATAGAGCGAGAGAAAAGGGAGATCTGAGAAATTTTCTTCAAAAGATCTCGGAGGTCCCTCGCGACCGTTCGTCGTTGCTGCCATCATCGTCTTCAAAGGAGTTTCGGATTCTGTATTGCTGTTTTTGGGAGCAATGTATTGTATTTCCTTCACATTTTGATGTACCCCTATTTATAATACACAAGACGCGAAGATTTCCTTATTCTAGTGTATCAAATAGCCACAATTAGGGCTCCAAGATCCCTTTGTCTTGATTACTCCCTCCCGAATCTTGCCTCTAATGAAGTGACAATCGACTTCTATATGTTTTGTCCTCTCATGGAAAACTGGGTTCACAGCAAGCTTAAGAGCAGCATCATTATCACAAAACAAGATAGTCGGTTCCTTTATCCGAATGCCGAGATCCTGAAGTAATCCTCTTATCCAGATTATCTCACAACTTGTCTTTGCCATTGCTCGATATTCTCGTCTCCGCAGATGATAACGAGACCGTCGCTTGTTTCTTTGTTTTCCGAAAGTAACGAATCCCCCAATTTAATGCGGGAATCCCGTGACGCACCTCCTACTCATAGGACAAGTGGCGTAGTCTGTATCACTATACGCTGTCATCTCCATGTTGTTATTACGAGATAGTAATATTCCCAAACCCGGGCATCCTTTTAGGTATTTCACAACCTTCAGTGCAGCATTCATATGAGATTGCTTTGGATTATGCATAAACTGACTGAGAATTTGTACTGTATAACATATGTCAGGTCTAGTCATAGTTAAGTATATAAGTTTCCCGACAAGTCTCTGATAGATAAAAGGATCTTTGAGAAGGGGATCCTCATTCAAGGGTGATAATCCCTTATCATGTTCAATTGTCGTTAACTTGACATTTTGTTTAATTGGAACAATAGTTGGTTTAGATCCCAAAAGTCTAGTTTCCGATATGATCTCTAGGACAAACTTGCGTTGATTGAGACAAATTCCCTTATCTAATCGTGCAATCTCTATCCCGAGAAAATATTTGGGAGGTCCCAAATCTTTAATGTGGAAGGTAGAGTGTAAATACTCCTTAAACCTCTTTATGGCATTTTCATCATTTCCCATAATGAGTATATCATCAACGTATATAGGCAAGTAAATTGATGATGTACCTTGACTCAATGTAAATAAGGCATAATCATGTTTGGATTGTTGGAATTTTGCAGCCGTGAGAGCACTAGTGAATTTGGCATACCATTGACGAGAAGCTTGTTTGAGTCCGTATAGGGATTTACGAAGACGACATGCCCTATTCTCCCCCTGTCTGCGTAAACCCGGTGGAAGGTCCATATATATCTCTTCTTCAAGGTCTCCATGAAGGAATGCGTTGTGGACATCCATCTGATGAAGGGGCCAATCATGAAGGGCCGCAATAGAGAAAAAAGTACGAACTGTTACTTCTTTGGCTACTGGGGAGAATGTTTCAGTGTAGTCAAAACCTTCTCGTTGAGTAAACCCTTTTGCCACAAGTCTTGCTTTATAACGTTCAATGGTGCCATCTGCTTTGTACTTAATCTTGTATACCCACTTGCACCCAACAGTTTTCCGATGAGTGGGTATAGGAACAATGTCCCAAGTCTTATTCTCGATTAAGGCTTGCAATTCATCAGCCATAGCCTCATTGCCAACGAGGGTCTTGGATAGCTTCTTCGTATGAGGATGGTTCTTGTCCTTCGAGATATTCGGCTAATGCAACACATATGTTCAGGGTGAAAGATGAGCAAAACTAACATAGGATGAGACAGGATATTGTGTACCAGTCATCCTTTTTGCTGAGCAAATGTAATCCGCTGTCCATGTGGGTGGGCGTCTTATACGATTGGTGCGCCGAGGAGCATTTGGTGTGATGGATGGAACGGCACCATGTTCTTCAGAGGGAATATCATCTTGGGATAAAGAGGTATTACCATCATCAGATGGAAAAGATGACGATGTTACTTCTTGTGAAGTACTCGGAGCCATGTTTTGTACTTCTAATGGTAGGGCTGCATCATCTTGAGGAACTGAGGTTGTCATGGGAGATATTATCTGAGGAATCATCATTGATGGTGAAGCCGAAATATTTTCTTCAGTCAGAAATGGCCGATGTTGAGCAGTACTGCTGCTCTGTTGTTGAGAAGATAACTCTTCTTGGAATGGAAAAACATCTTCATGGAAAACAACATCTCTGCTGATGAAGAATTGTCCGATGGATAAATCATATACTAAATATCCCTTCTGAAGATTAGGGTATCCCATGAAAACACATTTAATGGCACGAGGCCCTAATTTATCCCGAGAGCCCATAGTGGATGCATAACATAAGCAGCCGAAAACGCGAAGGTGTCGAATATCCGGACTTTTCCCAAAAAGCAGCTCAAATGGAGTTTTTCCTTTAAGAACTCGCGATGGCATTCGATTGATTAGGTATGCTGCCGTAACCACACAGTCTCCCCAGAACACATTAGGAATAGAAGCTTGGTATTTAAGGGCACGAGCAACTTCTAGAAGGTGACGATGTTTTCTTTCAACAACACCATTTTGCTGAGGAGTGTATGTGCAGGAACTTTCATGTAGAATGCCATTCGCCGTGAATAATGCAAAACACTCATGATTAAAGAATTCTCGAGCATTATCAGTTCGAATTCTTTTTATGGAAGTATTGAACTGATTTTTGACAAGAGTGAAGAACACTTTAAGGTAGGAAAGGACTTGTCCTTTAGATTGCATTAAGAAAACCCAAGTTGCTCGTGTATGATCGTCTACAATTGTGAGAAAGAAACGGGAACCATCGCGGTGTGGAGTATGGTATGGTCCCCAAATGTCCATATGTAGGAGACTAAAAACAGTGTCAGCACGAGAGGTGCTTTGTGGAAAAGGTAATCTTGACTTGTTTAGCCAAAGGGCGATAGGACATTTTGGATGAGGAAAAGAGGCGCTATGGCCTAATCGTTGATGGGATAATGAAATGTTTTTATTAATGCTGGCATTACATAGAGTTCCTTTATTCAAGGGAAAATGCAAAACATTAAGATTGTTGGGAAGAGCGGCCCAAAAATAGAGTCCCTCATGATTATTACCCCAGCCCATCAGTTTCCCAGTCGAAAGGGCCTGAAAGAAACAAATGTCAGAATCGAAGAAGACTCGACAAGAGTTGTCTTTACAAAGCTTGGACACAGAGATAAGGTTAAACTGGAAATCGGGAATGAGTAAAACATTCTTGAGATTAAGGGAGGGATTAAGCTGAACGTCCCCAATTTTACTAACAAAGGTGTCATTTCCATTTGGAAGACGGACAGATGTATGAGGATGCAATTTATGGATTTTGGTAAAGAAGTGTTCATCGCAAACTATGTGATCACTAGCACCAGAATCAATAATCCATGCTTTACTTGAAATAGAGCTTAAGCAGTGGACAGTACCTGCGTAGCTAGTCATTTTGTCTTGCGTTCCCAATTGGCCTAAAGCTCTCATTATCTGCTGGAGTTGATCCTTGCCAATAGGCTGATTGACCTTGGCATTTGCTGCAACGGAGAGATCTTGCTCCTTTTTTTCTTTTTCAGTCGGCTTTCCATGCAACTTCCAACAATTTTCTCGAGTATGGTAAGGACGCTTGCAATAATCACAAAATTTACCTTTTGCTTTATTATGTGATTTGTTGAAATTTTTTTCATTTGATCCTTTCCAAGTTGAAGTTGCACGTTGTGGGCCGTCCGATCGGGGAGCCGCAAGGATGAAGCTTGAGCCATCGGATCGCGTGGAAAAATCTGAGCCATTCGTCTTTAAGGATGGCCTTGTGCATCCTAGACCGTTGGATGGAGCAAGGAGATCTCGGCTGTCCACTTGAAAAGATGAGTTTACTTCATCTTCTTCCTTGAAAAATAGGTCACGGCTTCCTCTCCCAAAATCGATGGTCCCTGTGCCGCTTTCCTATTCCTCCGAAACTCCCATGGCCAATTTTTGCCGCGAGCAGCCGCTGGGTCCGGCATCGCTCTTGTTGCAAGGGACGACCCGGTCCCCCACCTTCAGGTACTCCGACGAAGCCGCCCGCCGCGATTCTTCTTGCACCGCGAGCTGATAAATCCGACCAAGAGGAGGAACCGGTTCCATAGCAAGGATCCGATCATGGAAAGGTAAGTAACTCTCATTTAAAATCAGTAAGAAACGCGTTGCCTTCTCCCTTTCCTTAATCGCTCGGTATTGAGCTAGGGTTTCTTCGGGTCCTTGCAATTTTTCTTCGGCTTCTTCTAATTCATTCCATAAGGCCGATAATCGATTAAAGGTGGCTGAAATCGTCATGTTTCCCTCGTTTTAGCTCCGATAGGGCTTGAACAATTGAAAAATCCTAGCCCTATCAAGTTTCCCGTACATCTCCCGTATGTTTTCCCAAAATTTCCGAGCGTCTTCGGTTGGGGGAAGTCCGGCAGCGACTTCGGGTGTTAGACAGTTCCCTATCCACGTCCGAACGAGCTGGTTGCACTTCCTCCAGTGTTGTGCAAGCCGTTCGTCGGTTGGAACAGGAATAGATCCATCAATGAACCCCTCCTTATCTTTCGTGGTCAAGGCTCGCCGGAGTTCCCGAGACCAAGAAGCGTAGTTTTCGGCCCGTGAGTTGCTGCGTAACTAGCCGGAGTTCGGGGCCGTCGGCGGCCTGTTGTGTACGGGGCATCTCCCCGGTTCTCGGCCGTCCGCTAAGTGTTCCCGCAAAAGGAAAAAAACAGGTCCGAAATTTGGGTAAGGTGTACCCGTTAGGCCCAATCCATTTTGGTTCGGGTAAGGCCAGCCCAATCCGAGTGCTGGGTTGTATCCAGGTGTAAAGGTTGGGCTTCCTCTTGGCCCACTGCTCTCTGCATGGGCTCCCTCCGTAGAGCCCGTAACGCTTTGGGTTGCCTGGACCTGAATGGGAATCCACTGAACATATGGACCCTGAGGAAAAATTCCCGGATTGGGCTGATTCTAGCCGTGGAGCCCTTCATAGGGCCGAGCCTGGTCTTGTTCTTCATTTTGGTTTTCATTCACCAGAGTTGGCTGCGGATCTGAGGGTAAGTCTTCCATCCTTTAATAGTTGAGAAAAAATTTTGAGTCTCTAGTATGAGATATGGAGGAATTCTTCTTTCACAAGTTGTGCGTGAAGAAGAACAAAAAGAAAAGGATGATATACAGAAGGAAGATAAAAAAAAAGTGCCAAGTCGTCACTGCTCTGATACCATGAAAGGAATTGAGCGAGAATGTTTTTGGGAGCAATGTATTGTATTTCCCATTCACTGATTTTGATGTACAATTAATAGCCCTATTTATAATACACAAGACCAATCTAATTAAGGAAAAATGTACAGAATAAATCATAAAATGATTTCCTAATATTCTAGTGTATCAAATAGAATCGGTATCGAGAATCAATTAGGGCTCCAAGATCAATTAATTCAAAGCAACAGTATCTTCAACAACAGCCGATCGACGTCGTCTGCCTCCTCCAGAATATCGTCCGCATGGTGCCGTTCGTCATCGCCGGCCTCTCCTTTATAGAGCACCAGACGTGCTCTGTTTCGCAGTGCTTTGCAACGGAGAGCCTTGGAGCCAGACCAAATCAAATACGGCGGAATATCCAAGATTGAAGGATTGCGTTGATCGGCGAACGTTGAAGCTCCCGTAGCTGACATATTCAACACCCGAAACCTCGGTTTTCGCGCATTAAACTGGTAAGGTTTAGGTCTGAAACTTTGCACTCAAAGTAGACACCACCTGTCCGACGATTTGCCCATGAGAAGTGTTGAATCTGGCTTGGGATAATCGGCCGTGCAATAGGTGTTTAAATCTAGTATCAGTGTGCATTAGCTTCATTGATTGTGAAGTTGAAGCTAATGCCGAGTTTCTGGTCATTTTATGTCATTTTCGTGCACTTCGTCGCTGGTCATCCATGGACACACGAGTTTGGAGTCGCATTTTTCAACCGTCGCCCCCCGGCGATGCCTCAGATTGAGGTTCCAAGTCAGTTCATTCTTCACTGTTTTGGTATGCTTTTGTGTGTTTCCTATTCTCTGTTTTGTGCGACTTTTGAGCTTGGAATTTTCTTGCTGGAATGGCTCGGTCATGGCCGGACTAGTGGCCGACGGGGATATTTAGTGGCGGTCGGCGACTTCAGGTTCCGACTTGGACCGGTAGGGTTTCTGGCGTGAGCTTGTGTAGTTTAGTTCAAGCGAGTTCGTCAATGGTGGTTCTGCCAAAAATGACGTTCAGGTGAATTTGCAGGTGAAGCAGAAGGCTTTGGCAGGAGACGAGTCTCAAAAATAGAATATGTTATTTTTTTTAGAGGTTCAATCTAGTCCCTCAACTACATAAAATTATTTAATATTTAATAATTTCATATAATTCAATGATTAGATTAAACATGTATCAAAAGTTTAGAAATTATTGAATAAATTAAAAGTTTGAGAACCTTATTGTATATTGAGTTAAATTTTGGGGGCCACATTAAACAAATTAAAAATTTTATGAATCAAATTATACATTAGTATAAAATTCAAGAATTATTTACGTCGTTATCCTAAAATAAGAAGCAAAAAATGGGCTTCAGGCTTTTTAGTTGCAGGCTGGCCGTTCATGAGAGGAAAATAGGCTCCGGGCTTGCTTGTGTTGTGGGCTGGGACCGTTTGGGCTGAGAATTAAAATTGGAAGTGGGCTGGAGACTGAGTGGGTTATCTTTAAAAAAACTTCATGGGCCAGTTTAGCTAATTCCGAGTGGGCAATGGAGCTGGCCCAGTTTCGAGTCCAAACCGGCCGATAGGGTCTGGTTCGGTTTAGTTGGGCCAGGTCTCTTGACCCGGTCCGAATTCTTCTTCTTTTTTTAATAATATTAGTATAAAAAGTATAAAAATATTAATATATTAAAAATTCAGCAAAATCATAAAAAAATCAGAAAATTCCAGGAAAAATAAAAAAAATTGAAAAACCCTAAAAAATATTAAAACTAAAAATTGTACAAACTTTTAGGGCTTTACAATAGGGTTCTTTGGTTTGTGTTGTGTTTTTTTTTTTTTTTTTTTTTAAAGAAGATATTAGGATGCTTGTGTGCTTTCCTTTATGTTTATAATCGATCATGTATTTTAATTTTTGGGTGTTTTTTCCTGTTCTAGAATGGTTATAACAAATTTTAGATTTATTAGATAGTTGCTATGGTATTAGTCGGCATGATCAAGTTAGGTATTGAAAGAGTGATAGCCTTAAGGCTAACATAATCAAATTTGCAAGTCTAAGATCTTTGATTGCATAAGTAGTAATATGTTCTCTCATATCTTGGGAGGTTTATAGCTAACCCCAAAAGGGCTAGTGGTGACTCCTTAAAATTGGCATAAAATTAATCGATTAAAATTTTAAACATCTGATGTCGTGTGAGATATGAATTTGGGAGAGTTCAAGTCAATGAAAGGCCATTAGCTTGAAGTTGACAATATCCTTAAACCTTAATAGCTCCTTGGCACACAAGAGGTTAGGTCACAATAGTAGGTTTACATGATGCTAGGCCTAACGACACACCTATTTACCTTGGGGTGAGGCTTGATATTGAACACAAAGAGCTTCTTCATGATCCATAAAAGTATTACCGATTAGTAGATTAATTTATCTCACTATTACTTGTCCCAATCCTTTATTGTTAGCATGATGAGTCAATTCATGAGCATTCCCCTTGCTACTCACTAGCAAGCTGTCCTACAGATTGTTGGCTATTTGAAGGGAGCTTCGGGTTATCTTCATATAACTGGTTATTCTGACCCTAAGTCTTTGAAGGTGACAACATATTCTGATGCAAATTGGGCCAGTTGCCTTGTGGATTGTCGGTCTACTTCTGCATACTGTGTCTTTCTTGGTGGTAATCTTGGTGGTAATCTTGTGTCATAGAAAAGTAAGAAACAATCCATTATTTCTTGATCTAGCGCCGAGGTTGAGTATCATAATATGGCTAATGTTACAAGTGAACTTCAATGGGCTCGTATGTTGTTGGCTGAGATTGGATTACCTATGAGTGGATCATCTACTCTTCATTGTGATGATCAATTTGCAGTTTACATTGCTAGCAATCTAGTGTTTCATGAGCAAGCAAAGCATATAACGTGGATCGTCATTTTGTTCGAGAAAAGGTGAATTGTGGAGATTTACAATTGGTACACACATGATCTGAGGAGTAGCTAGGAGAAATTTTCACGAAGCCTCTTCGACGTAGATGAATTTCTTACATTTTTCACAAGTTAGGCCTTTGTGATGTGTATGCCCCAACTTGAGGGGGAGTGTCGGTTTATGACATATTATTTTAGTGTTAGTAAGTTGGAGTTATATATGTAATTGTACAAGGCTTAATCCTAAGCTTATAAATACTTCTTTTACTCTCGATAAAAAAAAATTCTCTCTTTTACCAATAACACACAGGATAGCTCTAGGGAAGTGATAAACGCATACTTGGTCAGCATAGGAATTTGCAGTTCATAGATAGTTGATAACAGACAATGAATACTGAAGTGTGCAAAAATTAAAGTTTGCTAGTCTTTTTACTGTTCTTCATTCCTGTGGGGGTTGCTTGTTTTGGTAGTACAGATGAAGTTACAATTTTGCTAACTTGTTAAAATGTTGTTCTCCTATGTATCTCACTTATGTCTGCACTGGCCAATTGAATTATTTGTCAGGTACATCTAAAGCGCCGTGTTTATGGGATCTTATCCCGCGGTAGTGATTTCCTCTGTTTGCATAGCAACTCTCTACATGTTTCGGTGACTAGGTGTTAGTAAATGGCATGCACATCTTCCCTTTCAGCTCTCCACAGTTTTTTTTTTACTGAACTGCAAGTTGCTTCCTAGATTCTTGTCATAGTACTCCATGGAGACGAGTGGGAAGGGATTGCTCGTAAGTGGTATGAAATGTGTTATCTAGTCATATTCACGATGAAATTTCTTTCCACGTAATCGATGAGTAGCTAAAAGGAACGTGTTACTTATTAACACAGTAGCTTTTTCGTTGAGATGTAAGCCTAGAAACTTAGATTTATCTCAGACGAAAAGGCTCATCAGAACGTCGGGAGCATTACTTTTAGCGAATTGTGGAAATTTGCAATGATTTTCCATGTTAGTATGAAAAGAGCTGGAGAAATTTGCAATGATTTTCCTAGGAGATGATTATTTTGAAGTTTCTAAACTTCCATTTTATCACCTTCTCAATGGAAAATTTACTTCCAGTCTTTCTGCTGAATCATATCCACTGAACTAAAATGGAACCAAATCAATCTATGAAAATCAGTGCAAAGAGACTGAAACTTTTATCTTCTGGAAGATGCTGATGAAAACAAGCATGTGATGTGTTAGCCATCAAATCTTGCATCCACAGAAATGGATGGAACTAAAAGTAAAAATTGAAGTCTGTTTCAAATCGTACGGACAGAAAGTTGTCCCAGGAAGAAAACCAGAACAAGACATGGATTTTCTACAGATGAAGTCACTATCTCAGCACATGCAGGTTATAGTACTGACTAAACCTTATAAGGATCAATACCCTCTAAAACTGTTGTGTCATGCGTGTCTTCGACATCCGAGAATTTAAAACAAGAAAAAAAAAATGAAAAACAAGTTCGCAACGAGACACCAAGAGGCAGAGTTGCACAAGAATGGTATTTATAATCATGAGGCAACTTTGACACATATTTGAGGCATACATGGGTGAACACATACAAACTCTAGGGATCAATCTTATACGTTCAGTAAAACAGAAGGGAACCAAAAAAAAAAACAGAGGGTAAGAATTGCATCATTACAATTTACAATGCACACCTGCAAAAAGGGAAAAAAGGAAGAAGAAGGTGGTTTGGAGATTTCTTGTTCATGCTTTCTTGTCTTGAAACATGTGCTTCACAGGCTCCAAAGAAGACGAAGAATTTTTCCCTGAAGAAACAGCAATGGCTTGAAGAGTCTTGCCATACATGTCAGAGCCTGGTGGAGCTTGCAGAATCTGATCATGTGGGCAATTGCTAATCATGCTACCACCAGTCACTGAGCATGTGCCTGCTGATGGGGTCACGTCAGTTTGCTCCATTTGAGAAGCTTCACTTAGTGAGAGGTTAAACACAAATGGAGTGTGGTGGAGATATTCGAACCATTTTGCGACTTCTGCATCACACACCGATGGGTGAATCTCGGTTTCTTTGTCAACTCTCCCACAGTCGGCCAGTAACCATGAGATTGGGGAGTTTTCAAAGATATGATCATTCTGCAAGTTAAAAATGCTGCTCCACTGGCTACTATTATCGCCATCAATATTGCAGTAATAGTTGTCAGAGGATTTATTTGGCTTCAGAGCTGAATGGACCTGTTTTGGGCTGATATCAGAGGAACTCCAATTCCAATTGTGATGTAGAGCAGCATCTGAACTTGCTGATAGACCCATGGTAGTTGAACATTTCAACTGCTGAAAGCATAGCTCACCCGCCATATCAGTAGGCTGAAAACAGGTGATGAAGCTTCCATCATCAGCTATACCAGGCCTCCTGAATGAGAGCTCTGGAGATGGAATCACTCTCAGACTCTGGCTGCTACTTGTGGAACTGGCCTGGGAAAGGTTTGGTTTAGTGAATGCAACAGAGGCTACATCATTGCTTTCACTGATTGCATGAAACTTTTGTTGGTCACTGTTTTCAACCTTAGAGAGGGGCTTGTGGGTATTGGGGTCAATCCCATTTTTCTTGAGCTTCTTCTTTATTCCGGAGTTCCATAAGTTCTTTATCTCGTTGTCAGTCCTTCCAGGCAAATGCGCTGCAATCTGTGACCATCTGAAAGAAAGAAACACTTATTAAACTCCTTTATTTTGGAGATATTTTTCGGTGATTCAAAAGAAACAGATTAAATATCTGTTTAAGTAAACTGTTCTTGGTTTTCAGTTTCGTCCCCATGAAAATGGATGACAACTGTTTTGAGAATCAAAGTCCTGAAGTGCGAATGCTACCTGTTGCCTAGAACTGCATGGAGTTCAATTATCAAACTCTCTTCCTGCGGGGAGAATGCACCTCTCTTCAAGTCGGGCCTTAGATAGTTTATCCACCTTAACCGGCAACTCTTCCCGCATCTTTGCAAGCCTACATAAATAAATTATGACATATGAAACTGACCAAAGAAGAAAGAAAATATTCTCCACTTTTGCATTACTACAAAAATGAAAGGACTGACTTGTTTATTTACCTGCAAGCTTTGGGACTGAGCTCCAACACCCGTGTCCAAATTTGGTGATGTGGTTCAAAAGTTTCTCATCTTCCTCGGGCGACCACAGACCTTTCCTCAGCTTCTGTTTGTGACAGCAAGAGTGTCTTCCCATGCAAAAGTGCTAGGTTTTAAAAAGAATCGCTCTAATCTGTGAGGCAAATGAAGTGAAGAATGCGTGAAAGGAATATTGTAGGTAGAGACAGCGATAGATGTCACAGAAATGAGGTGTGAGCATCATAAACTAGTGGAATTTATAAATAGCCTGCTGGAAATAAGAATTGGTTTTTTCTTTCTTTCATCTTTATTGAGGGACTAAGATTTCAGCAAATTACATATCAGCTTTGCGGGCATTTGTTGCATGATGGAGATGCGCATGAGCTCCACGTCAGCGTCATGGAGCAGACAGCATCGTGGATGGACAGTCCAGATGCAGGTACAATATGACCTGCATGAGTCCCATCAGGGGCTCTAGTCTCAATGAATGTGTCAAGTTAGCGGGCCTACATGATAGGTATCATCATTTGACTAAGGATCTATGTAATCACAAGGATTGCTTGTAGCCTAGTAAAAAAGAAATGCTGCAAATTGGAATGCGATGGTAAATGGTCATTGTGAAATTCATTCGCTCCATGAATTCTAATTCGGGAAACATTTATGGTGTATTAACAAGCAAGTTATCTAATTACATCAGCAGATGCTTGAAGCATTCTCGTCTCTTTTAAGTCAAAAACAGATGCAATCAATATACCCATTCTTTTAGGGCCTATTTATGAACCAGATACCTGTCAAATACGACTAAGCCTCATTCCTTGCGGCTCTTTAGACAATTTCCGAATATCATGAATGCTTCCTGAAGTTTCATAATTGGTCCGAAAGCAGAAGTTTTTTCAGCATTTTAGAGACATGGTAGAATAGGAAAATTGGGACATCTCTCACTCTCTCATAAAGTTGCAAGACTTTAAAGAACGCTCGGTGATAGCCTGATATAGAATTGTCCATTCAAGAAATGCAAGGATATATTGTAATTGTTTCGATAATAATTATAACAAGAGATGAAACAGTGTAGTTACAGATAGTTTTTTGTTCCAAAGATAACTAACGACTCAAAATAGATCTAAACTTTGGGAGAATGAAAAACACAAAACCCAGAAATAGCCTCTTTTGCTTTCTCTCTGGCAAATCTCCTCTTGGTTCAGAGTATTTTTCCGAGAACTCTGATTTTCCATTCTGCTTATGCCTGAGAGCTTGATTGATGCAGCAAGACTAGGCCAAAAGAGCTCATTTATCTGGTATTCAAGAAGAAGCTAGTTTAGCAGATCCAGAGTATGCTGTACTGTACATGACAAGTGCACCTATAAAATGAAGTTAATTGTAAGTGTAGTTTCAGAACTGAAGTTATCCACCCGAAGTCATAACTATGAAACCTTTTTGCATGTTTTCAAAAGCAAGGATAAATAAATCAAATTCCATAACTGTAACTTTGCACTGACTATTTTTTTCTCTTCTTCTGTCTGGACATCATGATCGCAGTAAGAACTGGTCACGAGATTTAATGCCAATTTCTACCTTCTCTACAGAGTTTGTCTTAAACATTACACACAATGTGTTCAAAGGCGTGGCAGTTTTAGGAAATGAATGAGATGCAACAGCTGCAATGTTATGTTTCAATGTATCTTCTGGAATTGAAGCCATACAAAATCATTACCCACATTACTATCGTGGATGAGAATACACTCCACAGCCAGAGAAGAAGAAGCCAAGAAATCGTTAAAAAAGGTTGTAGTTTGGTGAGAACTTTCACACCTCCATTATTATATAAATTGAAATACTAGTACCAATTACATTAATCACTGGCCTGTCAGTTTATTCATTGTACTTTAGACGTGAAACTTCCTTGACCTTTCCTAATTTCCCAATCGAGACAAACGCTTTAACAATTTGACTCACATGTGAAAATGAAAGTAAGTCCACACATCCCTCTTGCCTATAAGAAGAGTAGTCGCTGTTACAAGAAGTTGACTGCTATGACCATTTCGCTCCCCTTCCAATCTAGGTAAATAATTCAAATAATAAGCTAAATTGATGGTTTATCTGTTAGTACACTTAGTTAAGTTGGTGCAGAATTCTCTTAAAGGTGAGGTGTTTTACAGTATTAATGCTTGGAATAAGTGTAGGTATTCATTCTCAGGACCAGGCAACCATAGTCTGATTTCATCATACCTGCACACAACAATAAATGTTGCTCTTGTTACTTCCATTTTCAACTCAGGGTTCAGTAACTTATGCAGACTATTTTTACGACTTGAGGGCCTCGCTGTCAGTACTGCTGACTTCTATCTTGAGATACAAAGATGAATTCTAGATTCTGATATCTTTTACGTGTGCTTTTTTCAGGCCATCCATCATACTTTTTCACGAAAGTGTAATGGATACGATCTTGGTGAAGCAAATTAGAAGCCAGTTGTGATGGTTAGTTATGATGGGAAATAAACCCGTGCTTTTGATATCAATGAAAAGAAAGACTTGAACTTGGTTCACAATCAAATTGTCATTTGAATAAGAGGGGGACATAATCTACATGTCTTTGAACGAAAATTTCATACCCTTAATAGTCATCAATTTCCTAACACTTTTCGAGTGCAGTGCAAGACAACTAATTGACAAGAAAGCTTACGACAGCGGCACTGTAGGAGGCATATTGTGCTCTTACATGGAGCAGATGTCACCATCCCCAGTTGAATCACATCCAGTAGCTAATATTATTTACACAAGGATCAAATACTCCGCCCTATACATAGTACAGATAAGGACTTAACATGGACAATCATTATTTGGCTTAGATGGACAACATCGGTGTGCTAGGCATTTTCAAATTAATCAGGGTCACCTTCGAGATGATGGCCCTGAATGCTGATTCATCCTTCTTAATTGGCCCATTTAACAGTAGTTGGAAACATAAGCACATGGGTGCTTTACTAATCAAAATCACAAGAAAATTCTTATTCGTTTTGTCTTGTCAATACCCAAGAGCAATAATGATAGCAGCATGGCCATCGTTATCGCGACTTTTCTTACCATTTATGGAAGCTTAAGATCTCCAGAGCAATGATGTTTAGATAAAAACTGCTGCTCAATCTCCACTTAATTCCTGTAATAGGCATTCTAATGAGTTTTAGCAGCAGTAACCATATGCAAAGAAGGAGGGCTTTTAATGGGTGGCTTTGGTTCTTGTCAAGTGGTGTAGGACAGGGAAGGCCCCAAATCACAGTACAAATTGACTTTATTAAGAAGGCAACATGATAAGAACTCTTTCGACCTTTTTCAAATCACATCAATTATCAGCAAGCTTTGCCTGGTTGAAGTGCTTCCTTGTCCCCCTATCTTTTCATAATTACCACCTCACTTTTGCTTTGTAGTGGGAAGTGATGGTCAACTTTTCTTGCAGCACTTAAGTAATTGCTTTTTCTAAGGTTTTGGGAGGAAGTGTTTGCCCTTAATTTCACTGTTGGAGATTCTCAAATGAAGGTCTAGAATGACCCTTAGGAAAAAGCAAAGTCACTTTTCTTATGAACCTCGTGTCCTGCTCTTATTGGAGAATGGTTCGATTAACACGATAAAGTTGAAAGACACTGAGCAAATTCCGATGAGAAACTTCTGTTCTTTGGGACAAGTATATAATGCCAAGCCTTCATCTCGATACATTAACCACCACGGAAACCTCTAGTTCTCGCTCAGTTTATATATTAAATTCATCATTCACGCTTTTCTTTGCTTTACGTTGATGTTTATGATTGCATCTAGGACTTCGTTGCATTTGTTTATTTATGTACTTCTAAAACCGCAGTATGAATGCTGTGCTTAAACCTCTCTAGCAGGCAACGCAGCTAAATTTCAAGATGATGAATAGAGCAATAATCCAGTTCCTTTTCAATTCTAGATATGAACAGTATTTTGCTCAATCCTGACGAGTTCAATGTGAATGAAAGCCATTTGCTCCATCCGATGGCTTCTTAAGACGTTTATTTCAGTGGTAGCAGTCACAGAGAAGAGGAGAGCATCACAGGCCTTCACAAACATATTAGCTCCATGATGCAGCACCAGCTAAATATTTTCACTTGCTATAAAATGGTCGGGATTAGTACACAAGGTATCCTTGCTCGCCTAGACCATGCCGAGAGTCAGAACCCCGTAAAGAGCTTTCTGGGCATTAGGCTAGTCCAGCAAGACTTCTGCACCTTGAAACGTTGCCATGCTATAGTTTTCTAAAATTAGGACAATGGAGACCAAAATGCCTTGAGATCCTATGGCTCAAAGTACCATGACGCCCATGCATGATCAAAATGATCAGACGCAACAGCTGTTGGACGAGCTTTGCTCGCTTCACTGAACAACTTTGTATGTTAGGACTTAGGAGCTAAGATTTCTGAATGGTACTTCCATATTGTTGAAATTGCCAAGTGCCAACTGCTGAGGATATCATCATCAGCAGGAGAACAGATCTCGTCTGTGTATAGGTAAAATTGCAAACTAACTCTTTAGAAACACTAAGAAGCCAATACAGATACAATCGATTCAGATTTATTGATAATTCAGGCCAAAGAGCACCATGCGTGAACAAGAAATTAAGACTCGGGTGACACTAAATTAGCTCAGTAACTCTAATTGAGATGCTAAAATGCCAGATGACATTCTTTTATATTTAGTGTTCCAAGTGCAAGTCATAAGCAGCCATTGCAGAAGCAGCCAAGTATCTTAGAACTTCAAATACAAGATCCAAGTCATCAAGATTTGCTATCTATTAAGTATAGTGTAAGCAAGCAGACCTGAAGTTGCAAAAACACATTTCATTTACAGTGATTGAGAAAACATTTCTTTATTCTATTCTTACATCAGATCAACAAATCATGCTTAATTTGTTATGTAAGACAAATCTAAGTGTCAACAGTATAATAAACTTCCTCTGCCAACCAAAATCTGTGCTATGGCTAGTTGAACGACACCTAATTGAACTGGTCATCATAAATTTTTAACCTTGTCTACTCAAATGAGGTTTTCCAGTTGTGTAACGGAAGTTGCAGAGAAGGCAAAAGAGGGAAATCTTCGATGGTGTTACTCGAGTGAACAAATACCTCTCCGTCAAGGACCAATCATGAACTGCATACAAAACATCAAGTTCAATTATTTCTCGCTTCAGCCCATACACAATGATGATAATTCTTCAAGTTAAAAATATCAGCTGCTACTTACCCGCAATCTTCTCTAACAAGTCTAGTGCTGTTTTGGTTAGCAGAATCAGCAACCCCGCCTTCATTGATATCAGAGTCTGGACAAGTATCTTGCACTGATGTAGACTTTTGAAGATCGCCATTTCTTGCTTGGAACTAGAATAAGGAAAGAAACTATTAGAGGCTAATAATTGTGTATCATGTTTTATATTTTTTTTGCTAAAATAATTGTGTATCATACTACTACATGCAAGTTGGGAAACCATAAGAGGTAAGCTTACTGCATTTTCCTAATTTCAAGACCATTCCACTACTGTCTCCTTACAAAATATTCTTGTCAATGGTGTAACCCATAATTGAACATGGTAGTTAGTGAACCTCATTAACGCTACACCGGCATCCCTATAACACGTAAACTCAGCATGCCATCGAACACCTCAAGTAAGGAGACACCAACTAACCTGAGTGGATGTATGATTTGTTACACAACTGGCATTGTTGACATTCTGCATCGATTCCTTTAGACTGGAAGGGATGGCTGCATCCGTATTTTCCATAGTACCAGGCCCTACAAAGGCAGAGGTATTTGGCCCTGTTCCTGGCTTAAGAAAAGCCACTCCTGGAAATGGAACTAAGGATGACAGACATGGCATCGACATAGGAAGTCCTTGACAAGGAAGACCCATCAATGGAAAGTTTGGGGCAGCCGTACTGTGCAAGGCAGTTGAGGCAGACACATGAGGCATAGGGACATGTGTTCCACAATTTACGCCAACCATGCCCATACCCAAACCCATCGGTGCAAATTGAGCCATCTGTGATGGATGTATTTGCTGAATTCCCGTTGGAAACATCATTGGCGGCATGTACAAACCATTTGCCATTGACATCATCTGGTCAAAGAGGGAAATGGACAGCAAAAGCACCTTAGGAAAGGTCTAGTTTGTCTACAAAAAGGTCAAACGATCATTTTTATTGTTACTTTTTTACAGAGAAAAAGAGAGGAGACTGGTGTACCTGCACTTGCAGTTGAAGCGTCTTCAGATACTCAATGGCCTCATCAAGCATTGATGCCTTGTCCACCTTCAATGGAAAATTAACAGAATCAGCAAAATAATTGTGTTATGTCAAGTAGTAAATGATTCCCTTAACAAACGTCTAAATGTTTGAACTGCACCTAGCTCATGCACAGAGGATTGAGTGTTGGATAATATCGACACCCCAAGCAAGGAGTGGCAGATTTTGGTTGATGCTTTATGCTTGATGTTTAACTTGACATCAAAACCAACATTTACTTACAAATTATAGTTATACAATGCCAAACAGCTTCAATTAAAGTTTAACGTCATATAGTGAAATTTATCTTGAAAGGTCATGAAACAAAGTGCAAAGTTTTTTTCTTTGTTTTGTTTTTGAGAGAGAGAGGGTGAGTCCCCTGCCGGGGGGGGAGAGAGGAAGCAGTCATGAAGCAAAACAATTAACCACAAATTATCAACCTTATTGCAGTTTGGTATAAGTTCTTGCAATGCACGCATCTTCTCGTTAATCCTATCCCTCCTTCTCTGTTTATGATGGGGCAAATGAATTTCCATCAGACTTTGATAGGGTGAAAAACAACTTCACATGACAAGAACTGATAATATAACGACAAAAAAGAGAAACCATATATATATGTGTGTGTGTGTGTGTGTGTGTGTGTACATATATATATATATATATATGTATGTATGTATGTATGTATGTGATACAATTATTGGATGCAAGGTAGATCCATACCCTTTCAGATAAATTATGTACTTCGGCTGCTCGGCTTCTCTTGGAACTAGTACTGCGAGCAGCTGCTGCTGCTGCTGCTTTTTTCACGCCAACTGAATCTGCATCAACATCCTGCACATAATTACAATTCTTGTTAGAGAATGGAAGACTAGATTCATGAAGACACCTCAGAACCAACATACGTGGAAATATTAGACTAACTTCAGCAAGGGCTTCAGAATTGTTGGTGCAAGGACATTTCCTCTTTAAACTGCACTGTGGAGCATCTGAAGCTCTCTCTGCACTGTTTCCTGAGCAAACAGAGGAAGTAGCAGCCCCAAGCTCTGTCATCTTCTCATTATCTGGTGATCCTTTACTTGAACTGGCACAACAACTTTGATCAGCACTTTTGTCATTCTTCAAAGCATCTTCTTGGCAAATCAAGGGCTTTGAGGCAACCATCAGTTGCTCCCTTTGGACTTGGCAATTTGAACTTGCTTCCGTCCTTGGACAACCACTCAAGTTGCTTGCCAGATTATCAACAGTAATGCTATCATTAGCTGAAGAACACTTTTCTTTGCACACCGCTCTCTCCAAGATCGATGAACCCGAGCCACCGGCTCTGGCATTGTTCTCTATATTGGCGTGGGAAGGAGCGGCTACTCTTGCAAAATGAGAGAAGTTGATAAAATTAGAATTTTTGGCAGATGGTGTATCGTCCTTAGCTTGACCTTTTTCACTTGTAGATCCAACTGCTAATCTCGGTAACCGACTAAGGTCTCCAAAAGTAGAATCATAGGTGATACTGCATTTACTAGAGCCGAAAGTATCCATGACTCCTTGCTGAATAGATGGCAATGCTGTATTCATTCCCAGTCCATTTATCTTAACGTCTGCTGCAGAAGGAACCTTGGCACCATTCATAGGTGCTGGAGTGACTTCTTTATCGTTACTCTTTTGGGTTGAATCAAAACTATACAGATTGGAAAGTTCATTTACCGGGACACCTGACAATTCAGGCAGGAAATCAGAGCTGTAATCATTTCGTAAAGGCTCATTGATGGGACAACTAAACCAAGGCACAATGTCCTCATCATGGGTCAAACACATTTCGCTGGGTGGTGAGGACATTGGGAATTCACTCAACCCAGAGCCCAGCTCTGCCTCAAACTTTCTAGAATTCGAAGCAGCTCCATTGCCCACACCTTTATCGCTGATCCAAGGGCTCTGAGCAGTGAATTCAGACAGTAAACCAAAACTAGACTGGCTCTTTTTGGGCCTACTGGACTGTCCTTGCATCACAACCTGACCATTTTCCCATATAAGCTCAACAAACTCATCCTCTGGTCTGCATATAACACACAAATTGCGCATATTGGGATTCATCATTAATAGATGAACTTGGAACAATAATTCACACAAGCGTGAATTTTCCAATAAAGTGGGGGATAAAAATAACTTACATTGACAGATCTGCTGAACATGATTGGCCCTTGTCTTGTCTTGAATTGAGCTTCTCTTGAGCCCTCCTGTATAGCTCAAACAATGGCATTTTCAAGAGTTTGAACCACTGGCTATGTCCTCAAATACGCATCAAGCCACAAATTGGACCTTTCACAAACATAAAGAGGCAAATCCCCTGAAGAACCCGGAAAAGTCCACAAGTGCTCAAAACTTTTCTCTGCCTAAGCAAAACCCCTCTTCAAGGCAATTCCAGAAGAAGGGAAATTAACAAATAAACAAAGAGCCCTCCTTTTATAGTCACAAAATTGCAGTGAAGTCGTTATCAGTACGTTTAAAATCTTTAGTGTAGTTTAATAAGCATAATCAAAGAATATAAAGTTTTGGGTCAAAACAATTCTTTAATGCTTCCAAATGACGCCCTCAAAAAGAAAAAAAAAAAAAAACCTCTGGAAATTGAGTACTTTCTTGGAGGACAGTGAGATCCTTTGCACTTTATTGTACTAAAACTTGGATTACCCAGAAAAGATAAATTCACAGATTATGGGAGGATCACGCAACTCATAGAAAACCGCAAAAATAAAAATAAAAAAACCGTTCTTTCACAAATGAGCAAGTGAAAACACCAGAACCGCATGCATATGATTGCGAAGGAACGAACTTTGAAGCCCTCTCGAATCAGTCGAAGTACAAGTCACACTGATCCACATGCACTAAAAAAGTCTGTCGAAGAAGAAGAACGAGAATCAGAGAGATTTGGAGATCACGAACGGCCCAAGGGGGACGTGGAAGACGGTGAAATGTCCGCAGAATTGCAAGAGGAGAGAGAATGCCGAGAAAATACACAGAAATTCGTGCCTTTTTGGCGTTTAACTTCGGTCAACAGTGAGCTGCTCTGCATCAGATATTTTTATCTAAATATCAAGGGAGAAACAAAGAATAAATGGCGTCGTTGATTTGTGTTATCTTCCTCTTGCAAACGGTTGGCAGGCAGGCCTATATTTCTTGGTTTCAAGAGAGTTCGAATCACAGTTTTGTCATAAAATGACTTACCTCGTTACATATGTGTGGTGAAGACGCGCGCCCCCCTGGGTTTTTACCCCACTGTCGGCGGGGGGTTCCTTGGGTCATAAAAAAAAAAAGAACAAATAATAAATAATTATGGAATCACAAAAACTATTTTCCCAAAAGGAAATTGATATTTGTTGGGCAATGTCCTTATGATACTTGTTAATTAATAAAATAAGGAATTGATCTAATTTTAAATCTATTACGTATTCTTATGAAGTGCATATCTATTTTTTTGAAAAATAAATATTTCGATTCTATAAACATGACATTTCACAATATAATATAGGAGCCACAACTGGCTAAATTATTGGTATGCTAGGATTGACGTAGTATCGACTTTTGACACATTACTCAATAAACCAAAATTCATATCCCTCTATTACCCCTGAAATAATATGATTCTTAGAAAAGGTCTAAAAGGTATTTCATGGTTTTTTATCTCCTTTTTCTTTTTCTTCCATGAGATTCATTGAAAGACACCCATTTTCTTAAGTGGGGATCTGGATATCGTATCCACTCAAAATGTCGTATTTACAACTCTTATTTTTATCACCTTATATATTGATGCAATGTCACTTAATAATCGAGTGCAATTGTTTCGAATGCATGTTTGTTTCCCACTAGTCAGCCACATAGTTGAAGATCACGATAAATAAGAATATTCATCCATGCTTAATTGACATGTCATGTGATAAAATCATTGTACATGATAATGTTATCTTGGGGTTTTAGACTTCATTGCTCTGATAATGTTTGTTTCCCACTAGTCAGCCATATAGTTGAAGATCACAATAAATAAGAATATTCATCTGTGCTTAATCGACATGTCATGTGATAAAATCACTGTACATGATAATGTTATCTTGGGGTTCTGGACTTCATTGCTTTGATAATGGAAAACAGTGGGAATCATATCTTTCTTCCGTCCGCTTCACTTTACTAATAATGTGTGGGGTAGCCCCTTTTCTTTCTAGCTTACTTCATATTCTTGACTTTTGGATCATTATAATGGGAGTCCTTGACTTGCTCAGCATGACAGGATTTTAGAGAAGATTTGCTATTTTGTCAAAAGTAGTCCTCATAATAGTTTGTTAATATTTTCATGCTCAAAAATATTTTTTTAATCAGCATGACACATGCTTTGGAAATGTGAAAAAGGTAACCTTTTCAATATATATTATTCATAGCACGTGAAATTTATCATGGCTTCGATTGTCTTTTTGGATGCTCGGATGATACAATGTTTGTAAATATTTGCTATTAATCAGTCTCTTAATAAGCTAGTATACTTTTGCCTTCATTCTTGCAGAATTTAATTTATTTTTCTTTGATTCGTAAAAGGAGAAAGTGTGAATGAATAAAATGGAAAAATAAATATGTAATATAAAATAATATAAAAAGAGGGAAGGGGGATTAGATATTAGTCAACAAGTCATAAAATGGCTTGTAGGACCAATCATGGGTCAACCCCCCGGCACTTCCCAGAGTTCATGATCACCTTCAATTGATCACAATCTATATAAAATCATATTTAATCTCACCATCTTTAGAGATTTTGCTCTCCCCCTTGATTAAGGCTTCCGAATTCCCATTGTTGCCCTTCTGTCCCAGGCGCTGAACTCAAGGCCATTCTTGACTTTTCATGGGTAACTAGCAGACACCCAAATCCCCCAATTTGATACAAGGAGGACCCACGAAAGATGGTGTCAGATAAAGCATGACGGCGACTGATAGGAGCAATGATTAAAGAGAACAGAAGAAGTTTAGAGATGATGATTAAGCCATTAAACTTAATTGAGAGGAAGAGGATGTTTGTCGCTCTTGCTCCACTAAAATAAATAGAGGGGAAGGTTTAGAGAAAGGATATTTTTAGTCAATTTTTTTTTATATATTTTCTGTAGTATATAATGGTAGCAATACTTTTAATGTCAATCCACCTAAAAAAATTGGTAATCCGAACTCTTGCATATTTATGTAATTATCCCTTACCTACTTGGCATGTTTATCTAAACATCAAGTTATGATGGAAACTACATTAGCAAGGCATGTCTTTTTAAATATCTGTCTTGATATGGATCTTGTCTAATGGATACATGCTTCCCCAAGTACAGAGTTTATCATTGTTGCAGTCGTGGACATCATTTGCTACCTACTTTCTAGTTAACTTTCCTACCTTTGTAACCAATGCGATTATCTTCAAATTTTATGTTTGGAGTGTATTTTCTCCCTTCCTGAATAAAGGAGCTTCCCCCCACCCCCCAACCACGTCTCAAATTAGCAGGCTACAAAAATAGACACTAGCACAAACAAACTTAACCAGAAGTGAAGGTCGATAATGTTTGTGTTTATGATCCATCCATTCGAGGCATATTGGAGGAATATGACCCTCTATGGTCTACAAAAGAAATCCATATAGAGAGCATAGTAGATAATACACGTAATAGTCTGCCAAGATCAAAGAATAGCTCAGCTATTGGATAAATCTTTATGAGAATACCAACTTTCTCTCTTTGTTTCTAAAAGTAGGAAGAGGAAGAGATTTGTCTACCTTATGAAAAAAGCCTCACCATTAGTTTTTACTCTATCTGAATTAATAAATTAATCAGTCTCCTTAGTTGTAGAGTAGTTCCACTCAATAATGGCATGATGAAAATAGGGTTGATTTTGCTTTTCATAGATCCATTCCGAATTGAATGTAGTCTTTTGAGATGAGGTCACCATGTATCTAATTCAAGCGTGGAGTGAGAGAGGAGTGTGAGGACGAGTGCCCTGGACACAGATTCTAGGAAGCACATTCAATTTGAATTCCTAGACAATAATATATGCCAAGTTGATTAGTTAAAGCTATTGCCCAAATAAGCATTGCAACCAATCGGACTCTCTCTCCGTGGGATGCAACCAATCTCTCTCTCTCTCTCTCTCTGAACGTGGGATGTTGCCAATAGAGGAAAGGATTTGAAGCAATCTTTTATGTGGCCTCAATCTCAGCATCCCACGTGACCGAAAAGAAGATAATAGTGAGAGAGAGAGAGAGAGAGAGAGAGAGAGAGAGATCAGATCAAGACGGATGAGCGAGGCACAACAAGGTGGAGTCAAACTGCTCCACGATTGTCGCATCAAACGAGACCCTCCAACTTGCTTTTGTCCATCTAGGAAACTAGCGCGATCTCACACATTCCGGAGTGAAAATACTTCTTTAATGATTAATTAAGAAATAAAATGATTAATATCATAAAAAATCTCATTAAATATACTCATAATAAATTTATTCAAAATTAATTTTTTATCATAAAATCTTAGAGACAAATTTATTTCCCATTAATTTTCATTAGATTCAATTAATACTTTGAAAACCATAAGCCGGTACATTTAAACAAAAAAAAAGCAAAATCTTAAATTGGTACACTGGTGGACTATTGCGTATCATTGAACTCAGTAATTAGATTATAAAATTTAATGAAAACTAATGGATGATAAATTTATAATATGTATACTAATTTTGGAATTTTGATTATCAAAAAAATTAATTTTGCGTAAATTTGTCAATAGATGTATTAGTTTTGAGTTTTTCGTAATATAAATCCTAAATGAAATTAAGAAGAAATGATAAGATTAGCTCATCTTATATATCAAATATTGAGATGAAAAAACATATTAAGCCTATCATGCATTTAAACTTGAACAATAATTATGAATGTGTGAAATCAATGAGACTAAACGATTCTTGTCAATAGAGTGATATACTGGTTGAGATATAGACAATGTAAGATTTTTGTTACCATAGGATCTATTGTATATCACAACATTTATTTATTGAGTCACACTTTCGTTTAATAACTCAAAATTTTAAAATAGTTGGTTGTGATCCTGCTAAATTTCACATAATGTCAGAGTGTGAGTTCCGAGTTCAAATCTATTCAAGTCACTATGCCTCCCTTATTACATATTTTTACACTTTAGTATTAGCCCAAAGTATAACCTACGCAGTTCGCAAAAGCATAATGTATTCTCGACACCTTGCCGAAACACAACACAACCACATCTCTCTACAAGAAAGGAAATACATTATGATACGGTCAGTTCTAGTAATAAACCTAGTGTCACCAACTAGCGAAGGTCAGGTCAACCTTCGACACGTGCCCTCCACTCCACGACTTAATCGACGTCGCTGTTGTATAATGTCGACGTCTTGGCTCTACTAATCTTCATCCAATCAATCAAAAGGTTTGTCAAACGGCTGGTCTCTCACCAATCTATTCAAACCATGTCCATAACATTTACAATTGGTAGATTACTTAATTATTAAATCACGTATGCATCAACATTATAAGCTTTTAGAATATTTTGTGATGATTTCACTCATATAATATCAAAGCCAATGGTAGATTGGTAAGTCCAAAATTTGTTTAAATGTTTGATGAATTTTTTTAAAGAAGGAATCTTATGACCAACATGTTTTCTAAGTGGTGAGCATTCCAAGGTAGTAACATTGGCTTGAAAGCAAGCTTCATGGTTTATCAAGAATTAAGTTAGGCATTGATGGGACTCAAATTGAGATATCTCAACACAAAAGAATACCTAAATTGAGGAGATCAGACCTAACATTGAACTTACATGTAAGAGAGAGATTGTTGAGATGTGTACTTGGATTGTATTAGAATGTCTCACATCTGAAAATCAAAGTGGTGTGGGCTAGTTAATATATTCTAGTTGACCCATAAAGTTATAGGCCAACTAGGATATATTAACTATTTGGCCAGTTCAAAAGGCATTACTCAAGAGTATGGAATTGATTATGATGAAACATTTACTCTAGTTGTGCGTCTTACTTTTGTTTGAAGTCTTCTTGCTATTATCGCTATTTAGCAATGGCCTCTATTCTAGATGAATTTAAAAATGTCTTTCTTAATGACAATTTTACTAAGGAAGCATATATGGAACCTCCTCTTAGGTCTTACTTCTATTGGAAGTCTTCTTGCTCTTGTCGCTATTAAGCAATGGCCTCTATTCTAAATCAATTTAAAAATGTCTTTTTTAATGACAATATTACTGAGGAAGTATATGTGGAACCTCCTTTTAGGCCTTACTTTTGTTTGAAGTCTTTTACTATTGTTGCCATTAAGCAATGGCCTCCATTCTAAATGAATTTGAAAATGTCTTTCTTAATGGTGATGTAGCTAGTATTAACACCTAGAGGGGGGGTGAATAGGTATAGAGGAAGTTTACGCGCAAGTAATATCGATTTATTACAATCAACAAACAGAAATTAAATAGAGAGAGTAGAGAAGATTGCAAACACAGTTTATAGTGGTTCGGCTTTAGACAAGCCTACGTCCACTCTCCAAGCGATCAGCCAATAGGCTGGATTTCACTATATGATCAAAGGTGATTACACACTCTTGAGTATTAGCACTTGGTGATGATATGTCTCACAAAGTCACTCTTTTTGGTAATTCACTAGGATCACTCGGTTACGCTCTTTTTTAGACAACTAGTGAAGAATTGAATCAGCATTGGAATATATTTTTCCTCTCTAGTCTCATAGGTCTCATCCTATCCTTATATACTCTCCAAGCCACACTCGACCGTTGGCTCTTTCCTTGAGAGTTTCGTCTTCCCTTTCCTGGACAGACTTTATAAGGCAAGTCTTTTTGACCGTTGGAGGTAGATTGGATCCCCTCGGATTCTGTTCGCCCATACAATCAGAATCCGGGCTTCCATAAGTGTTCTATTCTTCTTTGAAAGTTGTCCGTTGATTGATCCTACAAATCAGTTTGATACAACAGAATCAATATAAATAAAGTAAGTGAAATACTTGACCGTTGGTGATCTTATCCTGTAGGTTCATCTTAAGTCTGATGGTCTTAAGTTCTGAATTTGCCTAGATTTTCAATCTGGTTCATTCAGACTTAAAATCTCAGTCTGGTACGGTCAGACTTAAATCTCAGTCTAGTACGGTCAGACTTAAATCTCAGTCTGGTACGGGTCTTCCATCTGCTTCATCCAGACTCAGAGACTTTCTGTGCTTCTTTGTCTGCTTCATCCAGACTCAGAAGCTTTCCATCATCTGCATAGCGACTTGTGCGTTTTTCACTAAGTTATTCAATAAACACGTTAGTAGTCTTTTGATTTATTTTGTCATCTTCAAAACATCATAAGGGATTTCCCTAACAATCTCCCCCTTTTTGATGATGACAAAACAATCTCTGAATATGCAATTATGTTTTAAATATATTGATAAATCAAAGCATCATAAGCACATAATGTAATATCCAAAATTGAGCAAAAGAATATATAGAAATAATTGTAGCTCAATATTATTTAGTGCATAATATAAATCAATTAGCACATATGCATATACATATTTTCTCCCCCTTTTTGTCATAATCAAAAGGCGATAATAATTAAAAAGGGTGTCACGTGGAGAATAAATTCACATAATATCTTTAAAAATGCATTAGGCATGAAACACAAACTTTAAAGATATCATGTTGATATGAACATAAAGAATATTCAATATAGCTCATATATATCAACAAAAATCTGTCAAGGAAAGAAATAGATGATATGCTTACCAAATTATGTAGAACACAATTTACCTTTTCTTTCCATAGTAATCAGGATCAGGATCAATTCAAAAAATTTACCATAATTAATCAATGCTCCCCCTCAATTTGTATGATCATGATTCTCCATTTCTTTTTATATTTACTTTCTCCCCCTGTCCTCATGACAGTATTTGCGATAATACTTATCGCGGCTTGTGCATGTTCAACAAAATGTTGTCGTAGAAACAACGACTGCACTATGCTCTTGCTTTTGAAATTTGAGGTAGAAGTTTGTTTTCTTCAATCAAATTTAATCTGCATAACAAACTTTCTGCACAAATGCATTGTTATAATATTTTATGTAATATAGACTGCCCTTTCTTGTGAAATAAATTGGATAACATATATGACAATATAAAAATTATAATTCAAAGCTATTCAACCTTACATATGACACATTAGTGGCCTGCTCAATAAATTCTGAAAAATTTGTGCAATGAATAGAATTTCTGAGCCTTAAAAAATCTCCATAATTTCGGAATTAAACTTTCCCAACCTCATATGGAAATATATTTTGCCACCTGCAAATCCTTGTAAAATAGATAATAATCTTTGCAAATTATAGAAAATATCACGCACATACCTTCCTTCAATTTGCGGATCAACCTTGCATGATATAAAATATCTTCTAAGATTATAGCAAGTGAATCTCAAAATACAACAATATCTTTCAAGATTAAAGGGATTTCCTTAAGCATAAATTTCAAAAAAGATATTATTGATGCAATATGCAAAAACGAAGTAGAATTTTTATCACGTGCCAAATCAAGTAATAAAAATGTGCAATATCTGACAAGAGATTTTTTTTTTTTTAATATAAATCACACGTGAGTCATAAAAATCATCCAGAACCATAAAATTTGTGTATAAATTTGGAAGGCAGGATGATAAAGATGGAATATTTTATTTCCTTACCCAAGGTATATATTTATATATACTATTGATTTAGAAATAGATCTCATCAATCATCGCTTGAGATCTTCTTCTGATTGCCCAATGATTTGCATAAATTTTTGCAATTATTCTTCTTTTGTAAAATTTCCTGCAGTAATCTCTTTTTCTTTTGGTATCAATGAATTTGGATCCTTCTTTCACGTTAGAGCACAAATAGGAAATCTTCAAAGATACTCAAATATTCATTCCAAGCTCAACACAAAAGAGAATTCAAGGGAAAATATCTCGCATGATAATATCTCATAAAATAGAATTTCTCTTTGCAAAACATAACAAAATAAGAGAGCATAAAATCCGATCAAATAATCATGATTATCTCTAAATAGGATATCAAATTATTTACACGTATCAAATTCCAACTCACAAAATTACCAAAAATATATCACACAATTCTTCCTTCAATATAACCAATTATAGAATATAATTATTATAAAATCTGAATCAACCGAAGCATAAAAAGAACATTATGCACAAACTGATTCTTGCTTCCTTATATTTATTACCTGCAAGAAAACAACTCATCTTTTCTTTGGTACCCAAATGAATTTGGGTCCATTTCGGTTAGAGGAAGCATCAAATTTCCAATTGATTGACTTGGATTTCTTCCAATCAAGTAGGCATTGTTGCTTAAAGTGATTATGATCTCCACAATTCGAGCAATTAAAATATTGAGATCTAATAGGCTTCACAAATTGCTTACCAAAATGACTTCGATAATGGTGGATCGAAGGTTTGTGCCGCAATTTCTCCTTTACTTTTGGAAAATCATTATTGATCTCACTGTCCTTCTCATAATCGAGACCGGATTTGTTGTAGTACAGCATTTGTATGGAGAGGACATGCTCCAATGTCTTTGAGCCAATAGAAAATTTCTTGCAAATTTTTGGAATTTCTTCCTTATAGGAATCATTTTCCTTTTGCAAAAAATCTTTTTCTTCCTTAACAAAAGAATTCTCCTTTTCCCAGCTCAACGATCCTTGTCTCATTTGTAGAATTTTTCTCTCTCAATTTAGAGATATTCTTCAACGCTTTCTTATGTTCTGCGCATAACTCTTCAAAAGGATCATCATCATCAAGAATAAGATTTGAACATGTTACCTCGTTTTCTTCAAATTCAATGCCCGCCATTAAGCATAAATCCTCATCATCGTTGGATTCACACTCGATGTCGCTCCATGTCTCGGCTTTCTTTGTGGACTTCTTCCCTTTCGAATTGCTTCTTTTTCTCACAAGGTGTTCAGATTTTTTGATCAACGACCTCATCTCCTTATCGTCATCCTTTTTATCTTCCTCAAAATCTGCCTCATGAAAATCAGCATTAGATTTTAAAGCAATTAACTTCTTACCTTCTGGATCTTCATCATTTATACGTTCCGCTTCATAAGCTTGCAAAGTTCCAATAAGTTCATCAATAGATAAAGGCGAAATCCTCAACGTCTCGCGGATTGAAGTCTTGACGTTGTTCCAATCCTTCGATAATCCTCTCAAGAGCTTGTTGACCTTCATTGGTCCTGTGACAGGTTGTCCTTGATATGCAAGTCCATTCACTATTTCAGTGAATCTGCTGAACATGTCTCCAATGGGTTCTCCTGGCTTCATCTTGAATGATTCGTATTGCCCGAGAAGAATATTGACTTTGATCTCTTTTACACGATCAGTCCCTTCATAAGTAATGTGCAACTTATCCCACACTTATTTCGTTGTTTCACAAGAAGAGATTCAGTTATATTCATTTGGAGACAAGGCACAATAAAGAGAATAGATAGCCTTTGCATCTAAAGCTTCTCTTTTTGTTATCTCCTTTTGAGATAGAGTGATAGATGATTGAAGCTTTTCGCCATCCTCTTTTCTAGTAGATGCTGACGCAACATTAGGATTGATTCATTTCTCAACAACGTCCCATTCCAACAAATCCTTAGATCTTAGGAATGCCTTCATATTATTTTTCCAGACATTGTACTCTTTCCCATCAAAGTAAGGTGTCTAGTGATGCTTCGTCCCTCAATCAGACCTGGTGCAAAAATACTAGCCATGAAAGATCTTTAGCTCTGAAGTAATAAACACTTCAAGATACTGAGCACGAGGCTCTGATACCAATTGATGTAGCTAGTATTAACACTTAGAGGGGGGGTGAATAGGTGTAGAGGAAGTTTACGCGCAAGTAATATCGATCTATTACAATCAACAAACAAAAATTAAATAGAGAGAGTAGAGAAGATTGCAAACACAGTTTATAGTGGTTTGGTTTTAGGCAAGCCTACGTCCACTCTCCAGGCGATCAGCCAATAGGCTGGATTTCACTATATGATCAAAGGTGATTACACACTCTTGAGTGTTAACACTTGGTGATGATATGTCTCACAAAGTCACTCTTTTTGGTAATTCACTAGGATCACTCAGTTATGCTCTTTTTCAGACAACTAATGAAGAATTGAATCAGCCTTGGAATATATTTTTCCTCTCTAGTCTCCTAGGTCTCATCCTATCCTTATATACTCTCCAAGCCACACTCGACCGTTGGCTCTTTCCTTGAGAGTTTCGTCTTCCCTTTCCTGGACAGACTTTATAAGGCAAGTCTTTTGACCGTTGGAGGTAGATTGGATCCCCTCGGATTACGTTCGCCCATACAATCGAAATCCGGGCTTCCATAAGTGTTCTATTCTTCTTTGGAAGTTGTCCGTTGATTGATTCTCGCCAATCGCCTTTGATACAACGTAATCAATATAAATAAAGTAAGTGAAATACTTGACCGTTGGTGATCTTATCCTGTAGGTTCATCTTAAGTCTGATGGTCTTAAGTTCTGAATTTGCCTAGATTTTCAGTCTGGTTCATTCAAACTTAAAATCTCAGTATGGTACGGTCAAACTTAAATCTCAGTCTGGTACGGGTCTTCCGTCCGCTTCATCCGGACTCGAGACTTTCGTGCTTCTTTGTCTGCTTCATCCAGACTCAGAAGCTTTCCATCATCTGCATAGCGGCTTGTGCGTTTTTCACTAAGTTATTCAATAAATACGTTAGTAGCCTTTTGATTTATTTTGTCATCTTCAAAACATCATAAGGGATTTCCCTAACAAATGGCACCTCTTAAGTTGTACTTCTAATTGAAGTCTTATTGCTGTTGTCACCATTAAGCAATGGCCTCTATTTTAGATGAATTTAAAAATGTTTTTCTTAATGGTAGTCTTACTAAGAAAGTATATATGGAACCTCCTCCTAGGTGCACTCCTGCTTCTAATAAAGTATGTCATTTACGTTGAGCATTATATAGACTAAAACGGGCTCCATATCGACTAAAATGAGCTTTTTGTATGTAGTACTCCTACTTCTAATAAATAATGTCATTTATGTAAAGCATTTTATAAACTAAAATGGGTTCCATATAGACTAACACGGGCTTTTGGTAAATGGTACTCTAAGTTCTATCCCACCAAGAGACGTCACAATTGTCATGCCCCAACCCTTTCGAGCACACGACAATCCCTATTCACTTGTGGTTAAAAGAGTACGACATCCCAAGACGTGTCGCCGACCATTTCTTTTTATCTAATAGTTATGCACATGCAGAAACGAATATTAAATCCCAATCAAACATCAAAAATAGGAATAGTAAAAAATATAAACAATTCAAAACGACATCGTTTAATCCTTAAGAATGGATACACTTGTAAACCTATCATCGAGCACTATTCCAACATCCATCAAAAGGTATAAGACAAAAAGGGATCAATCTACTTCCTCCCTTATCTTTCGAGGTCTAGTCAGTCCAAAAGATCCATAGCCAAGCACATCCCTCAAAGACCTGAAAAATGGTTAAATCACAACTAGTGAAATAAAATCTCAGTATGTTAAAGTGCTAAGTCTCGGCTAGGGTGCCAATTCACATTGGGGGTACCTAACAAGCACATTTTCCATAACAATCACCCAGCAATCAAATCCAATCACAAAGCAATCTTACCTCGCGGCTGTACATACCCTGCACAATATTAATTACACGAGCCATACAAAGGCAAACAAATAATCACATAATTAGAACACTACACATATAGCATCCCATGCGTATAATAGTTAGGCGTGTGTCCAATTATGCACCTCCCCGCGTAAACACATATCAAGACATAACCACCTCTATCTCCCCACGTAATTACATCTTAGGGCTCTATCATTTTCCTTGCATAAACATGCATTAGGACTGCCCTCCACCCCGCGTCCATATACCTCAAGGCACAAGTGGTCACACGAGCACATAGCCATACAGATCCATATAATTCTTAAAGCACTCACATCACAATCCGCATGAGACATGCATGAGATCCATATACGATGCAATCAATGTCCCACATATTATCCGTAAATTGAAATATTGTAGTAATCCCAACAATTAACTATTCTGTAAAGAAAGTCCACATAATTCTCAAGATATACGTGTTTCAATTAATAAGGCACATGCATACAATTAGCACATCAATTAATTGGTGTCCATAATATCCATCTCACAATAATTTGACAATCGATGATTCTCGTAAATCATCTTTTACCACAATTACTTATTAGGAAAGTAATTGATTTAAACACGGGGAATTATCCTAATTAATAAAAATTAAATATACTAATTATCACTAAAATAATTAATCACAATTAATTATTACCAATAATAATTAATTATTTAAAAAATAATAAAACAATATTTAAATATTTTCGGAATAATTAAATATAAATAATTAATATAAAATAAACTAATCATATAATTAACCCAAATTACGATTAGGCTCTAATTAATCACCACTAATCCAAATTAACCATAACTAACCACCTAATCTCAATTAGTCCTAACTAAACTAACCCTAATCAAGATCAATACACTAGATAAGGGATTAGAGCCAAAACCTACCGTTTAATGATGGTGATGGCACGGTTGCGACGGCGGCAGTGAGACAGACACACGGATGCTTTTGGTGCGTCAAGACAAGGCGGCTTAGCACCAAATCTTGGTCGGGAAGGGAACCCATGAGAGGGAGAGGTGAATGGTGTGGCTTCAGCAGGCTGAGGTGGTTCGAGGCGGCCCATAGCTAATTCTCACCAACAACGCAAGACGGATGAACAGTGATGGGTGTGGCTGGAAGACGACCAAGTGGTCCGACGGTGCACAACCAAAAGAATGAGGGAGGAGGGAGTATGGCCGTTAGGGAGTACCAGAAGTTGTGGCCGTTAGGGCACAGCAGACGATGATCCCTAGGTGGCACGGCAACAAAGGGTTAGAGGGATGGCGGTGGTTGAATGGAGGACAACCGATAGATGACCAATGAGGCAACTGTAGTAGCAGAACACAGCAACAATAGTCGCAACCAAGCAAGGCATCGACTAGCCGATTGGGTGGCTCGTTGAGGCTTTGGCAACAAGCTAAAGAGCAGCTGCTGCAGTAGGCAAACGGAGGAGGAGGAGAGGAGAACAAGGGCTAATTCGATCATGAACGGCAACCAGCCGGTGGTTCACCAGCACATCGGTGAGACGGTAGAGCTATAAAGGTTGTGGTGGATGTCAACAAGCCGGCGGCAAAGTAGAAATGCAACAGTTGAGTCGGTGATGGAGAGGAAACCAAAAGAAGAAGAAGAAGAAGAAGAAGAAGAAGAAGGCAGCTAAACATGCAGTTCAATAGGAGAGAGAGTGAGAAAGCAAAATTTTGAAAAGTCAAAGGTGAGGGGAAAGGACAAGGTAGGTGGGGGTAGTAGGCGGTGTAGAAAAGAAAAAGGAAAAAAGTGAAGAGGGGACGTGAGGGCAAGGTGTGTGGTAGTAGGGGGAAATGAGTGGGAGGAAGGAAAAAAGAAAGGAAAGGGGAGAAAGAGAACTAGGGAGGGGTGCATGTTGGGGGGGGAGGAAGGGAAAAGAAGACCGGTGAGATCCCGATTCAAATTTTTAGCTTGACAATCCTACATCCGATGTTTTCAAGCAAACCAAATTTTTTTGCAAACCAATGAGGCTAATGTACAAAAATTTAATCCCGACATCTAAAATGTCCGATAACCAAATTTGGATTAAAAATCATGGTCGAGTCAATCAATTGCAACTTTAATGAGTCTCAGTTAATGGATAGCTTTTAGGAGTTATGCGTGCACATGAGTTCTTAGTAGCATTTTCCTTTCGATTAGTGTCTTGTGAGTGATCAGTTCAAAACGAGACTCCACTAACAGTGCATTAACAAAACCTTCATAATTAAAACCCAATATAGTTCAAAAAATTCCAGGACGTCACAACAATACTCTTCTTGTGCATGCTACTCTAAGTTCAGTTCTACCATGGAATGTCTTGGATTCAAATCCAATCCCCATGACAAATTTCTCTTTGTTCATTGAATATCTCATGGGTATATTTTGCTACTATTATATGTGGAAGACATGGTTATTATTGGCGATAATCATATCGCTATTACAAAACTCCAATAGTATCTCTGTCAGCAGTTGAAAATGAAAGATCTTGAATGACATGGTTATTTTCCAGGCTTGGAGGTTGCTTCAGATTCTTCTGGCTATTATCTTTCTCAAGAGAAATATGCCGCTAGTCTTCTTTCTCGAGTAGTTCTCACTTATACCAAGATTGTTACAACTCCCATTGAGGTAAATGCCAAATTTGATGACAACAATGGAACTTCCTACACTTTATTAACAAGTCTTATGTATCTCACTATTACTTGTCATGATATTGCCTATGCTATTCACATAGTCGATTGATTTATGATTGCACCACATATGACTCACTTTTATGTTGTTCTTCATATTCTTTACCATGTCGATGGTATCTTATTTCATGGTCTTCATTTTTTTTGGCTCAATATACATTAGAGTTAAAGGCTTATATTAATATTGATTGGGTTGGTGACCCTCTTGATCATCGCTCCACTGCATGCTAGTACTTCTTTCTTAATACTTCACTCACAATATGGCATAGCAAAACACATACCATTGTCACTCAATCAAACACTAAAGCAGAATATCGTATTCTTGTTGATACAACATTAGAATTGCTTTGGTTGCAGTGGTTATGAGAAAATATGAGAGTCCATCATAATGGTGGAGTAGTCCTTATCTAACGACAATTGGAGTGCTATTGAAAAAGTCAATAAGGATGCTTTTCATGAATGTACAAAATATATTGAAATAGACTGTCATTTCATACGATATTATATGCTTTATTGCACTATACAACTTTTTTTTACTTGATTTGTTGATTAGGCCACTAATATCTTCACAAAGGCACATCTATCTAGACACTATCAGGATCTTTTCTCCAAATTTCAATTGACTTCTTTTACGTCAATTTGAGTTTGAGAGAATGTTAAAGATATTTAAATTATATATGATATACTAGGATATTTATTATATTGTGGATAACTTTTTAATTGATTGTAATTGATGTCATTATATTATGTTACTTTAGATAACCATCATGCAAAATCTATAAATAGGCTCATGTACTCTTTATTATTAAATATTCAAATATATAGAAATTTCCCAAATGTTTCTTCCGCATGATTGTATTTTTCATTACAACCTTTACTAGTCACTAGCTGGCATGAATGAACACATTCGGGTGTGGGGTTGCAAGTCAAACAACGCACAATGACAACCAGAAGGATAAGGCATCCATGCAAGTACAATGCAACCTTTCTGGGAAGTCTATATCGAAAGCTATAAATTAGGAGAAAACTGAAAATAAAGAGGATAACATAAATAAATGCGATGGAGAGGTGGTAGATAAGATGTGAGGATTTACTCACGTAGTTTAATGCAAAATCAAATTAATTAATTTGTTAGTAAATTTAAACACATAAATGTTGGCATTCGTATATATGTACATACATGATACATCCATGGTCTTTTCAAAACATAGTATGTTTGTTTCATAAAAATTGAATTATTTGAAGATCGCTTAAAATAATTACCCAATAAAAAATATATCACTATCGATAACTTTATACTTGAATATTTTCATGGACAATTAAAAAAATCATTTGTTTATTTTTATAAATAATGTAAATAATTTAATTTAGGAAAATATTTTCCAAATTATTTATTTTCCGTGAAACAAATGAAACATGTACATAAGCCAATTGCATTCTTAACCTAATGTATTAAGCATGCTTATTAAACTCTCGTTCACATGTAAGTCCTGATTAGATATTATATACGTGCGCTTGTTCTGCACTTGGCTTAAGTTATCCAGAAATGGAGTCCTCGTGAGAACATTGAACGTACTTCTTAGCACTTCGTATTATGAAAATATAGAAATAGATCCATTATGTCTCGCTACAAGTCTATCATATGTACGATTCATACGCATAGCGTGTATGTAGACGCTCGACGTGTATGTAAAGACAATATATAAGTTCATTTTAGGAATACAAACTGAAATTGGGGATTCATGGGACCAAGTAGGAATCCATTTGCTTTCGCTTTGTTCAATTTCGCAGTACCTGCAGGCCATGCTTTCTGCTTCCCTGTAACCTGCACATGTGTCTGACACTCCGGACACCGTCAGATATCGTTAACAAAACACATCCTCAATTTTGGCATGTCCGGTTGCTCTCCCTGCATTTGATTAATTTCGATATGTTTTTCGTTTTTCGTGCGCCAATTTGTCAATATTTCGAGCCTGTCTGGTTTATTTATTCATCCACTTTTTCTTGTTTATTCTTGACAATGAGAAAGCAGCATCACTAATATCGACAAGTTTAATAGAGAAGGCATCCAAGAGTCTTTCTCCGATGACGCTACGATGCTTAAGTCGAGGGACGATGTATGGACAAAGAGGACTACATTTTGATAATTTGGTTTTCATCTAAGTTGCTTAGGGTATAGCCGGTATAGCTTGAAATGTCATTTTCTACTCCCTTACTCAGATGTCTGCGGTGACGACGATGATGACAAAGATGATGATAGTGTTTATCCAAAGCTCGCTGCATTCATGCTCATCAATTAGAGTATTTAATAGCCTTGTGACTTTGAAAGTTGAAAGCCAAGATAATGCGTTTAATTAGAGTCTAATGGCTGACACAACTAATTTTTTAATGGGGAGCATCTATTTCTCCAACTTCCTAGCATTATTCTCAACTAATCAAATTGTCCTATTGTTATTAGTATATTTTTGGTACTTATTCAATATGTTTAGTTTAGAATAATTCGTATCAAAAGAATGCGTTAAAGAGTGTCATAAGGGCCGTAAATTGCACTTTAAAAACATACGTATGTCTATTTGAAGTATGTGAGTTTTTCAATAGGGTATTGACATGTGTTATTGATTGATTTCCATATTGTATTGACATGTGTCATTTTTATATTTTAGTGTCTTTAGTTAGTGTCCTTGAAGCACTCGTTAACAAGACCCATTTGTAAATATTGATTATATAAAACATGATAAAAGTCAATGCTTCACGGAACCTGTTTAGGTGTTGATGTTGCGTGTGAAATGAAGTCTAAACTATAATAATATGATCTTTTCTTTCAATTTCAAGAATTAATACCACAAAAAACTCCAAACTAGTATACATATAATCAATATATCCCAAACTAATTTTTTTGACTACGAAAACCCCATATTAGTACATTCGTTCATTATCATATATTATTCAACTCAACAATTTGACTATAAAATAAAATAGAAACTAATAGATGGTAAATTTGTCATGAGTATACTAATTTGGGGTTTTTGGTGGTTAAAAAATTAATTTACCGTAAATTTATTAGAGATGTATCAGTTTAGAATTTTTAGTGATATTAACCCTAATTTCAATCACATATGTTTCTTTCACTCAATTATTTTCCCATTGTAAATTGGGTCAGTGCATTCGTATGTACTTTTTCCTCTTAGTAGTGTTAAATTTTCAAGCATTTGGGTTCATGTGAGTCATTAGATTTCATGGGGTCCACATGATTCGTTAGCTCACTTAAAATTGAGCTCACATGAGGTGGTTGTATGCAATACAAACTCCATTAAGTGTGGTGTGATGGTGCTTTCATATTGGGCCAAATCATTGTACTCTGCTCCTTTCGATCAATGGGTCGGTGCTTCCACTTAGAATGGGCCCTATGCTTTCAATCAGAAATCACTTTGCTCCTTAAATTGCCAAATTCTTTCGAAAAGGAAGCCCACAAAATTCGTTTTAATCTGAAATACTGAAAACTAGTCAAATTTTATGATACAAATACAAATAGGATATAATGTCTAATCAATCCAAAACCTATTGTAAGGATGCCAATCATGATATTAGTAATTTTTGGCAAAAATTGATTGGAATGAGTACATTAGAATTTTGCATGAAGGTTTAGGATAATAATATTGAAAAGTTAGAGTTAAATTGACATGCATACAATAGATTTAAAATTGATTGGCTAAATTTTCTAATGAAAATACGTAGAAAGAAAATGTACATTTTTCATAATTTTTTATTTATTTAAGAGATTTGATGTCCATTTGTGAAAGTTTTGAACGAAATGAGTAGGAAAAGAATTATATTTTTCTTAACTTAGATAAGCGGACCCAAATTTGGACAAAATGGAGTTGACTGAAATCTTGAGAGGTAGTTTGGAAAGTTTTGATCTTCAAGAGAAGACAATAATCACATTAATATGATGATTTTGATTACTTTGAATTCACTAATCAGATTAAAAATAGTAAAGAAACAAGATAGCCAATCTCTTGCTATTGGTTTTTTTTCAAGGCTCATATGCACTTGGTTGAGTCGATTTTTGTCAATAAATTCATCATTATTTGATTGAAATTGCACATCTTGATTGTGTGAAAATTGTCAATGATTGCAATTTTGATCTATTAATTAGTGGTCATTTTTTGAATGTAACTAAGGTGCAAAATTGTGCATTGTTACAATTCTCAATTATTAAACGTCATAATGCATAACAAGCATCATCTGACATCGTGATAAGCGTAACACAACCATACATCACATGAACATCAAATCAAGCACTTACCAAGTCAATAGCACTATGTGGATTAGTCTAACTTAGTCTCTAGGAGTTCACTTGCATAAAAAAGGTGTGGATGCTTAGAGCAAAATCAATCAGACAAGACGAAGGTATGCGGTGAGCGACAAGCAATCAGCAAGGGGAGGACAGAGAGCAATCAAACAACTACTAAGGAGAGAGAGAGAGAGAGAGAGAGAGAGAGAGAGAGAGAGAGAGAGAGAGAGAGAGGGTGTGTGTGAAGTTGGTGATGAGGTATGCCCCCTTGAGAGTGGGGGGACCATCCCTTTATATAGTCCCCACCCCAATACCCTCAATCATTACTCTTATATATTGTAGGTGCAAATGGCCCAATGGCCTTCTCTCACTTGGCCAAGCTAATCAAGAGGTGTGGCACTCTAGAGAAGTATATAGGGCTCCTAGTATAATCATGATGGGTTACTTTTTCAATGGAAGATGACCTCCTTTGAGACCATGTGTAGCCTTAGGATAAAGATGACCTAGGAGATAGATTAATGAGTACTAAGGTGATTCATGGATCCCATAAATGCAAGTCCATCATTGGGGGATCACTTGGCATGGTTTCAATGGAAGACAGCCTCCTTTAAAGCCATGTGTGGCCTTAGGGTAGTGATGTCCTAGGAGGTAGATTGCTAAGTAGTGGGGTGACTCATGGGTTCCATAAATGCAAGTGCATTACTTAGAGGGGTCTTGATTAGAGCCATGATGCAAGACAGTGGTCCAAGCGCTTGCATTGGTGAATAATATCTATTCAAGGCCAAGGATAGAATTCCATGGCTAATTTATGGTCATGCCATGATTAGTGAATTGATCACATGATGGATGGTGGCTAGGCGCGGTTGATCCTTGGCAAATGCAAAAACTCCTGAATGTCACATGTTGAGCACTTGAAAGCTACAACAGTAGCACTAAAAGTTGTGATAGCTTAATCTTCTTATTAGCATTAAAAGTAGTCTAGTTAGCAACTTAAAGCAATGTTAGCAACTATCTTGATGATAAGGAGAGGAAAACAAAAAGGATGAAAAGGAAAAGATTAAACAAAAAAGAAAATATTGTTGACAAAGGCAACATGATCATTAAAGATATATTCCTTGAGTGACTCAATCAAAATCAACATTGAGTATGATAAATGTACTGAAGTAAGTAAAGCTAATCTCAATTATTAACTAGAAAAAATATGATGATATTCATTCACTTGATGTTGGTGTTGTTGATAAGGAGGAGCTTTGAACAGAAAGGTTGGTCATATTAGTATGAAGCAAATTGCTAAATCATCTACTAAGGATCTACTATGTGGATTGCATAAGCTAAAGCATGAATATCTAAAATGTGCAATGCATGCTGGTTGGGAAAGCAAGTTCTCTTTTTAAGTCTATAAATGTTATTGCTACTAACATAACCTTGCAGATGATACAAATAGACATGTTCGACTAACAACAAAAGCATTATCAATGGAAGAAAATACCCAAGATGATAAAGATAGGCGTTCTGCCACCTCTGAGCTAAAGTAGTTACTACTATTTATTGTTATTGAAGACAATCCCTATGAAATCTTTAGAAGTAATAATGAAGGTGATCAAAGCCAATTCCCAATAGTATCCTTTGCAAGAAGAAATCTATCTTGATGATCATAGCAATATCTTATGCAAATCTATATTTTCCCGATTGAGATAGTTTCATCTTCTATTTTGAGAAAGAAAGCTTTATTGCCACAACTGAAAAACTAGTAGGAAACAGCAATGTCCATTACTATCTTTTTGAGAAATGCCAAAGAAAGTTGGACATCTATCTTATAGAAACTTCATCACATTTACTCTACATGCAAAAGGCATCAACGTCACTAACAATTTCAAGATTGAGGGGATGGTCAAGCTTGAAAATGGCAAAGGAGATTATCAAGATAACGATGCTGCGGATGACATTCAAAGAATGGATAAATGCACAATGAGATTGTCCAACTTGGACATGTTGATCATGAAGAAAGAAAAGTAATGCTTAAGCAACAACTCAATGGAGGAGTTGAAAGGGAAAGAAAGAAGAAGGCAAAAGCTTATATTCTTAAGGGGAGCTGACTCTATTGAAAGACATAGCTAATGGCGAATCTACCAACATGCATATTTACAAAGAATTCAAAGGAAATCAAGGCCTCCATCAACGGTTGGTATCACCAACAATTGGTATCAATGAGCGTGAATGTAATATTCCAAAGATAAAGAGAAGTAAAGATCAAATATGGGCAAATTTTGATATATTTTAAGCTAACTTCAGCCCAAATCTTGATTATTATTTTAAGAATTAAAGAAAAAGTGAATACATGGGAGGACTTACTATGATCCACAAAGTATGATTAGTCCATCTTCGGGAGAAGTATACTATTAGTGCCTTAACTTGTATATGGTGTTCACTTTAGTACCATAACTTTTCGGTGACTCACTTAAGTGACAATTTTTTTTAAAAATGACTTTTTCAATGCCATCATCGATATGCTTGATCGGAAATCTTATGTCTTATTCATATTTTTAGCCAATGTGACTTGCTAGAACACATGGATGCTAAACAACATTATTTAACCAACTTTTCATGAATCAATTAAGTGTCAAATTTTTTGGGAAATGATTTTTTCAGTGCCAAAATTTTTGAAAAATAACATTTTCAGTGTCAGTGAAAATTTGGTACTAAAAAAATTATTTTTCAAACAATGTGGCATTGGAAAAGTTATTTTTCGAAACATTTGGCATTGGAAAAATTATTTTTCAAAAAATTTGGCATTTAAGTGATCCTTGAAAAGTTGGTTAAACAATGTTAAGTGACACGTCAACTAAACAATTTAATTAAAAAAGCCACATGTTAATTTTGGCCGAAATATCTGGTTGTAGGCACTTAAGTGATTGTTTCTCTGATTTTGGCATTTAAGTAAGTCGACAAAAAGTTGTGGCACTAAAATGAGCGCCGTACACAAATTAAGGCACTGATAGTGTACTTCTTATGTCCGTCTTCTATGCCTCTTAATCTTGTCATATGTGGAATATCTTGTTAATATTAATGATCATGAGTGATAATATTGAGATGATTGTTCATCATATCTATGGATGATAATCATAGTATCTACTATGATGATAGCACTTAAACCAAAGGAGCAACATCAATCTTGTGACAACCCCCATCTAGGGTTTGAGCTGTGGGTTATTTTTGTGACATCTTAGACTTGTTGCCAATCTAATTCATTTTATTTTGTATACATGCACACAAGTGTAAATACAATAGCAACCCCAACAAACATTACTAGAAGAGCATGTGATGAAGTATATTTGACACTACTATTTTTCATTAGTAGTTTCATGTACAAACTAATTTCCATTTTACATTATGCAAAAGACCAGGGTATCCTTATGTCCACTACAGCTGCAACTGCCAAAATTGAGAATCCTTTTTTTTACTAGCCAATACTAATGACTAGAGTCCATCCAGTCGTATGTTGTCCCACCACTTGGGCTCATCGGCCTACTAAACCCACGAAGAGGTCCGATAAATTTCCCGTCCAACTTGACATATCAAGTCTCGTAACGGTGAGGGACCAACTCGACTCATTCTTTATCGACCCACACAGTGGTGGTGTATCTTCGATACGTTATTCTAGCTTTAGCATGTATAATGTTTACAGTCGACTCTTCTATTTTTATGGTTAGACCAAAACATACAAGAGAATGACTAACCATACTTACAAATCTATAAAGGTAAAGGGGTGAGTTTTGGGAAAACTTAGTAAGTAAAACTCTAACTTTTGGCTAGTAAGATATTTCCTCATCAAGGAATAGCATCGATGGTAGATCAATAGCAAATTCATATGTGAGTCTATGACTATGTGCAAGAGTTTCACTTACTTATCAGCTAACACATAAATACTTACAACTCAAACTTGAACATAACTCACATTCGTGTAGATCACTTAGCATCGTCCTGGCTCAATTAGGTCATCTTGGCTCAATCGAGGCTTCCAACTTCTTGCTGGGCTTCTTAGCTTGACCAAGGCATCTCAGCTCAACCAAGACTTCTTAGGGCTAGCTTCTAGAGGCTTTCGGGTGTAACTCGAGCATCCCGTTACGGGGGTATCATCATTGTTCTCATCTTTTAAAGGGTGATCAAACAAATGCATCACTTATATTGATTCTTGCATTTTCCTTTAGCTAACTCATTCATGGCTCAACATTAATTTTCTCATACATAATTATATGTGCCATGATTTCTATGACCATATTCTGATGATGTCGTGAATGACTCTAAGTCCGAAGTTTAGTTCAATTGTCAAGTATCAAGGATCCCATACCAATCCATGACATGAGCTCTCTACATTTTGATGTCAATCAAGACCTTTTGGACTTGAGTGATCCCCATACCAAACGAAACTAGGATTTGACACGTCTTGATGCCAGTCCTAGACCTCGAGGCCTTGGGCAATCCCCGCACTACACAAGACTTGAGTTCCAATATCTTATTATTGACTCAAGCCTAATGGCTCTAGGCATTCCCGACTTGTGTTGAACATAAGTCACAAACCTTGGCATCATCTTGATCATGAAAGACTCAAACACATGCATAAGATTCATGTACAAGCCAATATTTGCATGATCTCCAATACAAATCATGGTTTGCCATAGTGCTGTCTAGACTTAACGATAGAAATAACAATACCGGGAGAAGTAAGCGATTCTACTTACCTAAACAAACTTCACGAAACTAGAGAAACTAACTTAAGAGGAAAGGGGCGGCTTTGCTTGAGCCGAAGGAGAGAGAAGGCAAAAGAGAGGAGGAGAAGGCATCTAAGAGAGAACTGAGGAGGTGGATGGAAAATAGTGAGAATTGAGGAAGAGTTTCTCCTATTTATACTCCTCAACATCATAATTACTAGTCAAACAATCCAATCCGTCATTTCCAAGTGGCTTGCATAAGTTGCTTGATAAGCAAGGCTATTTTACTAAATATATTGCCTAAAGAATGAGTTGGCATGCCTATTTGATCTTGCTTGGCAATCTAGTTTCTAGACATCATCGATGGAGGCCCACCTTTCACTCTTTCATTGGACCACTTATGCCTCCGTATATATAAACATCTAAAGAAATTTGGAGATGACGGCATCTAATTTGCCAACTCGGCGTCTAGGTTTTTATAGGTTCATAATGAAAGGTTCAGGTATTGCTTTCTAATTGGTCCATGTGTTTGCTGTCCTTTTCTTGACAGCCAAAGATTTTTTTGACCTAATCATGACCTTTAAAAGTTCAAACCACACGTCATCCCCTTCATTAAATAAGGGGTTCTAGAGTTTTCCTTACTTTGTCTTTTTCTTCCTCAACAAGGCGGTCTAGAGAAATCTGTCATCTAAGTTGGTTCCAAGACCAAAAGAGGGATTACTTGGTGCATCCTTAAAACTCCGAATCACGCATGCTCGGGGTTCGGCCATCACATCCCAGAATTACCAAAACCATCTTCTTAGGTGGTCGGTCAGCCTAGAGGATCGGCCCACTGGTTGGCACTTTAGCCGACCTTGGGGTTTGCATGGTCGGCCTTAGTCGGATCGAGGATGGGCCCTTAGGCCAATCCCTAGGCTTATCGCCGAGCCTGCCACAACCATTTCCCTTATTTCGGTCCTTGATCGTCTAGTCGATTCAAGGTTAATCCTAAGGCTATTCGTGGCCTAGTACTAAGCCAAGCCACTCATAAACCTTAGAATTTGTGATAGAATCGCTAGGTCTACTATGGAGCTCATTATGATCAACGCCCAATCCATCTGCATGGGTCCGTGGTTGATACATGACCAATCCACAATCAAAGATCACCAATTCAAGATTCCCTTCCTATCACTAAGAATTAAATAGGGAATTATACATTTTTGGTCGACCCATGACCATCTGCCGATCCAAAATCATCTTGTGACAAATTATCGTGATCCAAAATTCATCTTATGAGCTGGTGATCCGATCCCAATTGTATGGTTGGTGGCTAATTCATGGCCAATCGATCAGTCGAACCATGATTGATCCCATGACCAATGGTCCATGGTTAATCTCTTAGGGACCTCTTGGCCATTCTTCACAGGGTTGGAATCAAGGGTGTTATAGGTCTTATCAAAAGTTCACATTAACTATTGACATATTATCTCTTAATGATTGTCTTTAAACAAAATTTCAAGATACAATGCTTTTATCCATCATCTCTTCTATATTATCATGAATGCTACTTGTCTTTGTCATTCCTTAGTGTTTATTAGGGATGAGTGGTTCTCGGTTCTTTACAGGTTCTACTTAGAACCCGAAACCTATCCTCGGGTACAGGTTTCTCATTTTTTGGAATCTAAAACCTACCAATTGAAATATGGAACCTAGAACCTACCTTGTCACGGGTTCTAGGGTCCAATAGGTTTTTTTTTTTCTTTCTGAATTTAGTTAAACAAAATGAAAATGAACTAACACAATGAACAAGCATAGACCTCAAAGATGCAATGTATGATGATGATTGTAACCAAGTAAAATGTCCTCATATAAACATTAGAAACAACAATTTCCAATTGAGCTCTCCTTTGAGTTTTGAAGCTGTCTAAGTCATGAGCTTTATTATTCTTGATGGAGCACTTATAGCCAATTCAAAGAAACCAAGAGTAAATTTGAGACCTTCCATGTACCATGTCACAAGGAATGTTAGGATAAACGAGATGATTGTTATAATTGAGAAGAGAGTGATGTTATCAATTGATTCCTGCTAATACGAAATTTATAAAAGAATCAGCAAACTCACATTGTTTTCTTCTTCTAAAGCAAATTTAGAAGCATTAGCACATGGATGATGATGTCACAAATAAAAGAATGGGGACGATAGTATCATTACTTTGATTTTTTTTCAAATAGTGTTTGCCTAAATCAATCAGATGCATGATGTTAATGTGCAAAACATAGGCTACAACCTAGAGATTTTCAAAAAGATAAAGAGTTAACATGAATCACCTCTTTATTGACCATGACTTTTTTGCTAGAAACATTTCAAGATTGATTGCTCATATTTGAAGCCATTGCACTCCAAAACCCTACCCTTCAGAATCAAGAAACCAGGTTATGAACATTGAAAAGAAAAGGCTATCATACCGTAGAAAAAATTTCATAGCTCTCATTATAAGCAAAACCAAATTATCCTAGTTAACTCATCATCTAACAAATGCATTTGCATTCAAAATTTACCAGTCGAAAGAAGCCTCAATCAGGGATGTTAATGCAACTCCACCAACAATTGGTACGAGGGAACCAACAACCCAAGGAGTCGGCATCTGTAGAATCCAAGAGAAGTCAGAATAAAGGACCCTTGAGTATGGACCACAAAATCATCAGGCCTATTAGCGAAGGGCATAAGCAAAGTAGACGCTCAAGTAGGGCCCATTTAAATCATTGGACACTAACATTGTGAATAGAAGCAGAATGTTTGGTTTCTTCATAATCCTGTGTCAATTGTGCATGCAAAGAGAGAGAGAGAGAGAGAGAGAGAGAGGAGGAGCCTGCTGTCACTTTCTTCTTGGCATTTGAAACCTGTAGCAATCAATGTTATGCTGGCCCGATTAAGAGTAAAACCAATTCCAATCACCATCAGCACGAGTTACTATTATAACAGGACAATTGTAAAAATACTGTCCAATATTTTTGGCCAAGTCCAACATCTTATTCCTATCTTGTTGGGTAAACTTTCAACATATGTGCTGATATTAGAGGAAGGTTCTTAACAAACAGACTTGGGATTGTGCAAGTGTTCTAAAGATGGTCGGATAAGAAACTAAGAGAGAAAAGGGACTTAATCAGAGAGCATGAAGGTTTTAAGACTAGATTTTACTTATAATCGAATAGCGTAAGTGCAATACAATTTTTGCTTATTGATCAGCTACTATCACCAACTTACTTGACCACTGAGTGATGGATCAATTACAGCACCAAATATTAAATTACCATTTAGATCCACAAGATCATATATCACCTCCACAGTAGTGTTTACCTATCAAAAAATTCCTTCCAAAATTTAGACCGAGCATAAAAAAGGACATGAATACATAAAAACTTTCTATTATTCTCCTAAAGTAGTAGTGAAGATCCTGACTTGCATAAGCAATTAGAAGTATAGTACAAGCTTTTCTCATACGGCCAACTGGTGGTTGGGGGCCTGTTCAGATATTCCAATGCCTAATGTTAAAAACTTCAGGTCGGTTAGAGAGAAGCCTCATATTTGTTTGTTTGTCCCCAAGAAAGCCTTGGAACATGGAAGATTTGCCATTTGCCACGTCAATCATTGTCACAATCCAATTAGAGACCCCAAGTCTAAATACATACAAAAAGATGAACCAGTCCCATAGTGCCATTACAAAAATTTCAGCATTAAGCCTCATTTTCAGTGGAACCAAGTTCCATAATAATATTGAAGCAATGTGTAGCAGTAGACAAGCCCTAGGGATGCAACCTATGATTGACTTTATGTAGCACATATGAAAATGAAAAAAAGATTAGTTTTTGATTTCTTGTTGATATAAGATGCCACTAATGAAGAAATTAGTAGCACTCAGTAGGAGGACAGGGAATTTTACTTCTAGTTCTAACTATCACTTCTGCCTCTAATGAGTACGTGACTGAGGGAGCACACATATGTGCTGCAACATCCATGATGTGCTGGTACCTACCAGAGATCATTTTATGTTGTAAATTGTGATTTACATTGTCTTTTCAATGGATGTGCTTAAATAGAAAATGTGCTAAGCAAAAAGGAAGCATGTAAAGGTTAAACTAAGGACAACCACCTATAGAAAGTGGACAGAAAGTAGTTTGATATATTTATACCTCATATAATGTGAGATTGGTACCACCAGTTATGTTCCAAACAATTCCAGTAGCCCTTTCTATGCCAATGTCCAGTAATGGCGACTGAATGGCATTCAATGCAGTATCTTTGGCCCTGCTCTTAACTACTTAATGACAAGATATCATCATGTACAGGCTGAAAATTTTTACATTAATTGTAAGTGGTTTTATGAACCACATTTCGAACAGACGAGTTTGCCACCTCACCTCATACATCAATTTAAGATATTATCAATCCCCAGGGTAACTTTGTCACAAATAATGATGCACGTGCATAGTCATGAGGAGAGTAATTTTCTAAATTAGATCGGCAAGACTTGCTCAGGGACTTTTTGATTAAGTCACATGTTGCGATGCTACCCAACAAGAGTTACCAGCTATTAATGTGCTATGTCATATAAAAGCAAGAACCTTTCAAAACTACATATGGAAATCAAAATAGACAATCAAAATAAACAAGCAAGCACAGAGTTAAAACTAGGAATATTACTATGTCACATTAGGAGCTTTCATACCTATCTTGTTACAAAAAGACCTCCGTGCTGAAAAGTTTATATGATTGTCACAAAGGAAAAAATCTGACCTTGTAATATGCTTCCACGGCAGGAAATGAAGAAGTCAATTTACAAGCTTGCATCATGTCCCACAAAAAGTTGGTAGTAGTGTAACCACCATCCTACAAAAATGTTAAAGACTACTATACTCCTATTCAGCTTAGAACTTAACAATAAATATCCATTTCTTATCCCTATTAGCAAGCTTGGGTACTTGCAACTTGCAAGGGGCTCTCTTTGTAAAAAAAGAAAACATACCATGAGAGCTCAAAATAATTGAGTTAATATCCAAAATCCTAATGTAGTGCCAACAATTTGGAACATGAACAACAAATATTCTTGGGAGACAAGGGAAAAAGTTCTTGCTAGCAAAAACCATATCATAACTTCAGCCCTTAATCTTCCATGAAATTTGATTCCAAATTTTGACCACCTTAAATCAAAAGAAACAAGAATCATAGTTAATCACTTTTAAAATTTAAATTACTATCTACTAAACTAAAATAATTATTAGAAAGTCTTACCACATCTTTATTCCGTTTTAATTGGTAAACTCTATTTATCGATGATGATATCTTCATTAAGACAGTCCATATCTTAAAAAAATAAAATTAAATGAAACATTTACTTATTAGATATACAAAATGAATTACAATATATAAAAGTTTTATAATAAAACTATAAACATTACTTACCCAACTCAAATTTTTCTGCATTCTCAATGCATTCTTCAACATTAATAGGCACACTAACAGCTCTCAGCTAATTTTGAGTGCAAATCAAAGATTCAACTATTTTGGGAGTCAAAGAACTTCGAAAGCCATCAAGCACATGACCCAATGTATTAAAAGTTGATTACGAAGCAATGGTAGTTACGGGGATAGACAAAACATCCCAAGCCATCAAAGATAGAATTTTATATTTTGAGCTACTAGTCTTCCACCACATTAAAATATTAAGATCAATAATATTTTCAGCCTTATCTTCAAAATATTGATCAAGTACAGATTTGTTGGAATCGCACAATTGTTGGTTCGAGCGCATAACGGTTTTCCGCCAAGCTTGGGGGTCATACTTCCTCCTCTTGTTACCTTCGTTGTCACCAGCATCGGCGTTGGAACCACTACTACTAGCACTCAAATTTTGAACATTAATATTCCGATCACTTGAATGAAGAGAAGATTGCTCATAAAATTCAAACAAATGCTCAAATGCATCATTCACCATATAATGCATCTCATTGATTTTTGATTTATTGTCATAAATTTGCCTCTACAAGAAACTCACATAACTCAACTTGGCTCTAGGATCCAACACAACCGTAATCAACACCATTATATTCACTTTGTCTAAACTTTCATAATATTTGTCAAAGTTTTCTTTCATTTTCATACCCATAACTTGAAGCTTAGGATCCGAATCATCGGCCGCATCTTTCAAATATTTGTACAAAAGAGCTATCCCCTCAAAATAGTCATTGGAAGTAACATATGAACTCCCGACATTCAATTGGTGACATCATAGAACAATTTTAGAAACTCCGAAAGAATAGTAGCATTTTCTCAATCATCATCTCGAGGAAGATCATGGTTAAGCTCACCAGCAAAAATAAATATTCTTCCAATCTTTGAAAAGCTCTTCTAAGCTTTATGGTGGTGTCTAACATGAGATAAGTAGAGTTCCATCTAGCGGCTACGTCAAGAATAATCAAACCCTTGTAAGTGATCTTATCACTCTTAATACAAAATTGAAATGTTTCTTCACATACTTAACCACATTTTGGATATGTGCAATAGAGTCCCATACAATGCTCAAGTCATCTTTCACAATCAAATTTAATATATGAGCTATGCACCTCATGTGTAAAACACTGCCATCTAATATCAACATCTTTTCTCTTGAAAGCTGTTCCTTCAAATAACATATTGCAACATCATTCGAACTAGCATTATCCACTATAATTGTTGACATTTTATTTTCTATTCCCCATTCGTGAATATATTTCTCTATCATTTTTCCAATCTCCCTATCCATGTGACTATGCATCACCACAAAATTGATAATTCTTTTATACAACTTTCAATTTTCATCAATAAAATATGTAGTGAGACACATATAATTCATGTTTTGAATGGAAGTCCATGTGTTAGTCGTAAGTGCGATCCTAGACTTAATCTTACCAAAGTAAGCCTTCAAACAAGTTCTTTCATTGAAATATAACTTCATGCAATCTTTAGCCACTATAAAATATGATAAATGCTTGAAAAAGAGGTTATAACTCAGTGACATATTCACGAAATCCAACATGCTCAACCAAGGAAAAATGTTGTTCATCAATTATAAGGAAGTGAGCAAGCATTTGCCTAGAACGTTCTTGATTAAAGTCCATGTTGATAAAACACTACCGTTACTAGAATCTCCTCTTGCCGTACCAGCCACGTTTACATTACGTGGAGCAAATAATTTTTGGCTTTTATCCACATTGCAAGGAAACTTTTTGCATATTGTCAAGTGCTTTCTCATTGTGGAAGTACCATTAGAAACACGATACTTGTACACAAATTTACAATGAATGCACTGCACTTGATATGTTTGTTCATTCTCATCTTTGATTCTTGCATAATGATTCCAACACTCGGATGTAAATTTCGTATCACGAGGAGGAAGTTGATAACCAACTACCTTGTTTGTCGCACTCATGATTGGGGATGTCTCTTCTTCCTTTTCATAACCCGAAAATTCTAATTCTATGATTGGAGTCATTTCATCACATTCCTCCACCTCCATTGACATATTATCTTGATATATCAACTGCATACATACATAAAAATAACATAATATAATTAGAATTTTCAAAATAGAGATTCAACATTTATAAAATAGAATAACAAACTTTCGAACATAAACAACATTCTAACAGAAAAGCCTATATTCAAATGAAGCCAAAGATTAGTCACGTAGAATCAATCTAAAGATTGAAAACAATAGAAAAACATAGAGCATCCACAAGCAAAAGAGAACATAGAACCGTCACAAACAATGATAAGAACAATACACAAATGGAGAGGTAATCAAATTCTGAATATTGATCATTAACCATGAAAATTCTATTAGAACTAATGTTAACCATTAGACAAAAGCCACCTAGGATATTCTTCCCAAATATAATACAGATTTGTCATCACATGCAATGTAATTTCACATGCTTCTGTTATCTTTGAACTACTGAATAACATTGCCATTAGGTCGGATCTATTGTAGAAAATCAGCTCACTCACCTGTTTCTTTTAATTTTCAAGAAGTGTAATGATTTTTTACTTGATATATTCACCAATTGCAAATTAGCAAGGGTACTCTCTAATGAAAACAAAGACCAGAAATGGATATTAATAGCAAACTACATTCAAGTATTGTATTAAGGACTTGGTAATCAACCATCCCAAGCATGTGATGCAACATAATTTATTTACTATCTGATTTTATATCCTTCAAAATTACCTCCTTTTCTCAGGGAATATATGAAATTTGTTTTGCAAAAGATGGATAACTTGAGCCCAACCTTGAGAATTTGCTCCAGTTCGATGTTTAAAACTTGATTGAACTGCGACTCACTCACTCCATCCCTATGAAAAGAGAAAAGATCAAGGCAAAGATAGCAGGTAAATAACCCCGTTGGAAAATATCAGTTGCGCAATATAAGGCTAATGCTAGAGGAATTAATTAACAACACATAAATGTCAACTAAGGCCTGATTAGATGCTCTTTTCAGATAGCTCTGCAATTAGGATTTGTCATTTAATGTTCACTATTAGAGAGCCAAATTCATTGGATTAAGATGGTCTGACATGATTGGAAATTCAAGCTAGTACAACATAACTACTAAGCAATGGAGAGAAAAATGGAACTACATATTCTAATGTTAATTAGCTATTAGTCCTAAAATAGAATGAGTGTATCACAATTGGACTGGAAAGATGATGAATGGGGCAAATGAAGAATTTAGTGGAGTAATGGACATTAAGGAACAACCTTGAATGCAAGGCCGATGTAATAATTATCACAAGGACATTAAAATCACCAAGTTTCACAAAGAAGTTTGAGCGACTTAAGGTATAAGATCCCAACCAGCAGTTCATGGCTTGATATACAGAATTCAGCATTCAATGAGCATATACCCCAATGCAAGAAAAGGGAAAAAAAGGGAAAAAAGATTGCTAGAGTGGATAGTAAAGTAGCAGATGGAGTGGCAGGGAATCATAGTCAAAGGACACGTCTTCTCGTTCGACTCTGTTTTTCTAACCGAGAAACTTGAAGTTCCTAGTTCTCGGTTGAAGCTCTTTCGCTAACATCGATCTTCATCATCATTAGTTTTTCTCGGACTTCCTCTAACTAGTTTGCAACCAGTTGAGATTCGATCTCTTTCTCATCAAGATAAATTGCATAATGCTATCTTAGCCTCTTATAAACGAAACAAAAGCCCCTATTTTACCATCTCTTCAAACCGAGATCCAAATCGTCAAGGAGAGAGAGGGAAATAGAGAAGCAAAATAAACGCACACATCCAAATCATCAAGGAGAGAGAGGGAATCGATGCTTGGCAATCGTGGCCCACGATTAGGGTTTGTTGTTTTTGGATGCGTGTCCATAAATCATGTATGGAGCAAGTAAGAGAAGAAGACTAACCAAGGGGAAGAAGATCCAGAGCACAATTCGCGGTGAGTAGGGAGAGAAGCTGTCAGGGCCAAGTTGCCAAGAGGGGAAAACAGTTAGGGTCTTAGGGATGGAGATGGAGGGGGAGGAGAAAGAAAGAACAGCAAAGTAGTAGACTAAATGTTCTACTGTTTTAGTTTAGTGAACCTGTTTTGGCCCGGTTCCGTTTTCCGGTTCCGATTCTGAAAAAATGGAACCGGAACCGAACCGAGGCTCCTTAAAACTAGAAACCGAACCGGAGGGCTTGGTTCAATTCTCCAATTCCCGATTCTACTTGGGAACTGTGCTCAGCCCTAGTGTTTATCATGATTAGAGATACTAACATTTGTTTGTGCAAAATTCAAAATTATATAAGCAAATCTTTATATTCATTTTACAATATTATGTTTTTCATTATGACGAAAAGGGGGAGAGTATAATAATTGTATGAATCTAAATTTTTTAAAATGAACTAAATTCTATACATTATTAGTGCTTTATCATTATGACAGAAAAGGTGAGAGATTAGATGAGATATGCATGTGTGTTTGGAGGAGTATTATGCTTACCATGCCTTGAATTGAATTCTTATATTTAGTAGGATATGCAAATGAGTTTTACTTTTCATCCACACAAAACTCATTATTTTTTATTGCATGTTAAGACATATGCATATTTAGATGTAGTTTCAATCATCAGAAAGGGAGAGATAGTTGGGAAAATCCCCTGTGTTGTTTTGACGATGACAAAGATAATTAAAAGCCATTTATGTGTATATTGGTTTAAGTAATGCTAGGTAATAAATACACAAGCCACAATGAAAATGGTGTTATAATTAGTATCAGGTGTGCTAGTGAGTGCTTTGTCACCATCAGGAATACTCTGTCGATATGAAAAGATCACTACCGATATGTGAGGCGAATAAGGTATTGGGCACCAAGATGTTTACAAATTGGAAAGATCTCTACAAAAGAGTGAACAAACTTGAATGACCATAATTGGTGGAGGACAAATCTAGAATAACAAGGATGCTCATGATGATTTTGAATGACTAAGATAAGGTGAACAATTAGAAGGACATTGGTGATGATGAACAAGGCAAGAACGGTAATGTTCATTGAATCTTGAAAGGACTACACTTGTGAACAAGTCTAAAACAAGGATATATAATAGATCATGGAAGGACAATGTGGATAAATAGTCCAATAGAGTCATAATTGTTAATATTCTTAGAGGGACTAGAAGATAGAAAAGCAACGAATTATTATCAGGACAATTGATTGTTGGATGGGGTAGTTTTCTTCAAATGAAGTAGGAAGACCATGACAATGTCAATGATTCAATGAGTTCAATGATTATAAGGAATCAACGATGATGCTAATAACCTTGGAGGTCTTTGGAACTTGACTTAGTCAATTAGTGAAAATGCGGAATCAATAGGGATATTAATATCCTTGGAAGTTTTTAGAAACTGATAAAGGCAGAAGGATTGTTGGAAGATTGATCGAAAGTCATTCCAGAAGAGTTCGTAAGTGGATAGGATCAAAAGACTAATGATAATTATCAGCCCTGATTATTAGTGAGGCATCATGTTAATATCAAGTCATGGAATTTGTTGCCTAATTACTCATCTTATTAGAATGTTGATCAAGATGAGACTAGTCATTACAAAGACTAGGAGTTTGCATCATGAGAATTGGAGATAAACTAGAGCAACTATGGAAATCCTAACAAAAGACAGATATTGATAGGAGCAATCTGACTAATATCCTTGGAAGTTTTTAGAAGCTGATAAAGGTAGAAGGATTGTTGGAAGATTGATTGAAAGTCATTCCAGAAGAGTTCATAAGTGGATAAGATCAAAAGACTAATGATAATTACTAGTACTGATTATTAGTGAGGCATCATACTAATATCAAGTCATGGAATTTGCTGCCTAATTACTTTTCTGATTGGAATGTTGATCAAGATGAGAATAGTCATTACAAGGACTAGGAGTTTACATCATGAGAATTGGAGATGAACTAGAGCAGCTATGGAAATCCTAACAAAAGACAGATACCGATAGGAGCAATCTAACTAATTTGGGAAACTACCACTATTAGAGAAGACTATTCTGTCACTGCTAAGCGAAAGAGAGTTGTTTTACTAATGATAATTACTAGTCCTAATTATTAGTGAGGCATCATGCTAATACCAAGTCATGGAATTTGCTACCTAATTGCTCATTTGATTGGAATGTTGATCAAGATGAGACTAGTCATTACAAAGACATGGGAGTTTGCATCTTGAGAATTGGAGATGAACTAGAGCAGCTATGGAAATCCTAACAGAAGACAGACATTGATAGGAGCAATCTGACTAATTTGGGAAACTGCCACTATTAGGAAGGTTGTTATGTCGCTGCTAAGCAAAAGAGAGTTGTTTTACTAATGGCAATGGTAGAATCAATAGCTACTTCATGGAGTTGAGTTGCAAATAGTCATCTAAAAATTCGATGGCTATATATATGTGATCTAAGAGAAGTTGTGTTGTTGATTGTCTAGGAGGTGCTACTGAGTTGTAATCATGGTGAAGTCAACCATACAATTGTAAAAGTAGTGGTTATGTCCAATAGTGTGATTAATCGTGTGAAAAGAACACTTACCGGTTGCAACTTATAATGCTGAGAACTAGTGGATTCTAGCCTGGTTGTGACTATTAGTCTTAGGATTAGACATAAACTTGAGGATAAAACTAAATTATTAGAAGCCTCAATGAGATATCTTTTATCTCTTTATTATTAGCATTTCTGATTTCATTATTAATTTATTAGCAGCATTCCTAGTTACTAAAACTTTTAATTGTGTTAATCTGTTTCTGTTACTAGTGAAGTTTTAACTTATGATGTTTATTAAAAGATATTCATAGTTTCTCATTCAACCTATTCGCTCCTATCTCTAGGGTCTATTATTAGCCCCAATAAGATAGTGTAGTATATTTGCTTGAGTATAAGTAACACTAACTTCAAAAATGAGTGTTTAAGTATAAGCAGCACAGTCTACTTTAACTACTTAAAGATTACTAGTGAAATCCAATCAATAAATGTTAGTCCGAGAGAATGGATGTAAGCTTACACCAAGCTGAAACGTTATAAAGCTTTGAGGGCATCTTTCTCCATCTCTCTACTTATATTTATTACTACCTAATATAAGCTCACTACACTACTAATATAACTGGATCCTACTTACATGAGCACTCCATTTTACCCCATTATGCTTACATTAAACTTGACACTTTCAATTCCATAATATGTCATCAATTATCTTGAAATCACCAATGCACCCTCCTCTAAGTGACACTATTAGCCAACAACATATCTTTCATATTTTCAGGTTCTTCAATTTGCGACCAGTGGGCCAAGAGTGGTATTGACAAGAATTTTTTGTAGTTAAATTTTAGGTATGGTTTGTGACAAATTTCTAAATTAAATAACACGCCGCAATTAACGGGTATACTAATTTGGGGTTTTACCCTCTGTTTTTTTTATCTCGAATACATGTTTGATGATAGTCATTGGTATAAAAAATTATTTTCAAAATAAAACCATTTTAGAGTTATAAGTGCATATTCTTTTTGTGGATTATAAAAACTAACTATGTATCCAACTTACTTTTTTATCATATATAGATGGATGTATATTTTGATAGTGAGTTGATGTTGGTTTGTGTCTAAAATTGCATCATTATAGTAAGAAGGCAATCATGCCGCTCCCCTGTATTTGTGGGATTCGGCGTGTGACAATTCTCATCCCCCTATTCCTACATAATTTTTGTTTCTTACTAACATAATTGATTGTTTCGACTAATCTATCATTTGTCGGTTTATGTTGTAACCCCACTTGATTTCTTGAATTAGTAACTAGTAACAACTTCATATCATTCATTGGAGTACATGTGATGATTGCCATCTCAAATCTCAATGAGTTGATATCTATATCTATATCTATATCTATATCTATACATATATATATATATATATATATATATATATATATATTATAACCATGCTATGCGACAAACAAAGTGTTAATAGAACTTTAATGTCATTCAATCTACTGTTAAAGGTTAACCTACATATGTACATCACGATTGATAAATTCAATAAGATCTAGTAAATTGTAACTGCAACTCTTTAATTAATAACTTGTACTTTTGGGTATTATGATTGCATATTTAGTAACATTTTTAATCAAAAAGAATAAAACAGGCACAATCATAACCATCATTTGAATGTAGTCATGAAATATTAGATATATGTTGCACAATCTACTACTAAGGTCCTTATCAATAATATACATGATAGATGATAACTATGCAACCTTCAGCATTAACATATGTCTCCTAAAAAATCACTAGCATAGACCATTTCGGCCCTATTTAGCTGGGCTTTGGACAAATCTCATTGGAAAAATGCAAATAACTTTGAACTAAAGAGGTTTCCTACAATGCAACTAACATTTGATAAATTGTAATCTTAAAGTACATTGCAAAACAACTTACTTAAATGTCATTTGGAAAAAACTACATTTTGCAAAGAACTTTTGTTAAATTTTTATAAAAGAAGTTTTAAATATTCTTTTTCTTATCTAGCCTTTGGTTGTAACATCCTCAAAACCAACCCCGTGAGGATTGGTAATAAGGTCCTAAATGAGTCAACCATGGGCCATTAGCCATGGATCGATCGGTTCGATCAGCAAGGAATCAAGGATCGGTCATGGTCCAACCGACCAACCGGTCATGAATTGATTGAGGTGTCAATTGTGAAAAGTCTGCCGATCATACCTATGGGATTAGATTACCAGCTCATAAGATGACTTTTGGATCACGAAAATTGGTCATGGGATGATTTTGGAGTGACGGATGGTCTTAGGTTGATCCGATCGATCACAATGCCTAGCTGCGAGTGATTTTGCCCAGTTATGCATTGATACGCAGATGATTAGACTTGATAAAAAATGATTGTCTTTTAACCAAAAATGTATCATTTCCCATTTAATTCTTAGTAATTAGAAAGGAATCTCGAATTGGTGATGTCCAATAAGGGATCGGTAATGCATCAGTTATGAACCATACAAATGGATCGGGTGCCAATTGGAATGAGTCCCAAGATAGACTCAAACTATTCCATCATAATTCCTAAGGTCCATAAATGCCTTGACTTAGTGCTTGACCATGGGTAGCCTTAGGATAGACCTTAAACCAACCCGAAGACCAATGATCCGAAATTAAGGGAAAGTCACATTAGGCTTAGCAATAAGCCTAGGGACCAGCCTACGGGCCGATCCCAAAGCCACCTAAGGCCAACCATGCTGACCGTAGGACTGGCCATTGAGCTAACCCAAGGCCGACCCTCATGGCAAATTAACTGCCCAAAGAAGGACTTGGGCGAGTTTGAGCGCAAGGCTCGAACCCCGAGCATATGTGATTCCATTTTTCAAGGTGTACCTCATGATCCCTTTTTCAGCCTTGAAACCGACTTAGACAGTGGAATTCTCTAGATCGCCTTCTTAAGGAAGAAATAGACAAAAGAAAAGAATTCTCTAGAACCCTTCATTAATGATAAGGGATAAGGATGCCATATACTTTTCAAAATTTATGATTATGGTCAAAAATATCTTGGAGAATGTGAAAGGGACGGATTACACATGGTCCAATGAGAAAGTGCAAAGGGGCCACCATCAATAGCATCTATGAACTTAGATCGCCAAATAATGCCTTTTAGCCATACCTATTCACTTTAGGTCCAATTATTGGTGGAATAGACTTGCCATAGGTGGGCCACTTGGAAGCTTTGGAATTGATAGCTTGGACTTGTAATGATGACATCGGGTAGTATAAATAGGATGAGATCTCTTTATTTCTCACCATTTGCCATCCATTTCCTCCTCCCTCACTCTTGGTCACCCTCCCCCCATCCCACATCTCTCTCTTCTTCAAATTCCCAAGCAAACAACCCTCCCCTCTAATTTGTGCTCTTAGTTCGAGGGTTATCCAAGTAAGTATAGTTTCTTCCTTTTTCTAGTATCATTCACGATATCCTTGACCCTAGGAAACTCTCTCGAACAAGCCAAGGGTAGGCCGATTGATGTGTTAATGTATTCTATGCTTTGTTCATGTATTTGGATTCTTGAATGACCGGAACGGAGTTACGGTTCATTGCTTTTGTTTGCTACAAGTCAAGGTTCACCCATAGCCATAATATGTGATTTGGTATTAAGGCGTACCAAGTTTGCATCTTGGATTGGTGTGGGGTTCCTCCATGCTTGTTATTCGAGCAAGGCTTTAGGTTTAGGCTCATTCATGTTATTATTGACAAGAGAATTCATGATTTCATGGCATGTGCATTATGTTTGAGCACAAGAAGCATAATTCATGGCACATGCATGAGGCTTGAGCACACCCTTGAAAAGGATAGGTGCTCAAGCAAAGATAATAAAATATAAAAATGGAGTTTGAGTCCCAAAAATTTGGCAAGAACTAGATTCGAGTCCTAAAGGTTGGCAAGAGACTTGGGTTCAAGTCCCAAGCATATTACTAGGTTTGAGTTCCAAACGCCGGTTAAAAGCCAAAAGCCCGGTGAAAAAGCCCAAATTGAATTGGATTAATAAACATGGCATGCATGAGTAAGAAAGAAATGCTAGAAATGCATAAGCTTATGGCATGCATCATGTTCATGAATCATAACAAGAATTGCCAATTATGCGTGCAAGAAGCATGCTCGCATTTTTGCAATTGATTTGCCTTTGGCCCGGTTTGCATGAGATGCTTGATTAGAGTTGATGATTTAGTGATGTGCTAGTCAAAAGTAAGAACTATATTTACTGGGTATTCTAAGTATTACATCCTATTTTTTTACAGGTACTTAGAAAGAATGGCCATGATCTATTTTGGATGTCCTTGAAAATTAATGCTTTATATATGAACATTATAGATGTAGAAACGGATATAACATATCAGAAACTCACGTCAACGATTTGGGTTGAGAAGGGATTAGAGGAGTTAGCCCCAATATATTTTGAATCATGGTATAGATGGTACAAAGAAGCTTAGGTCAAACCACTCTAAGGTTTTGATATTCCCGGTCATGACGATGTAGATGACCCATCTAAGGATTTGGACTAAACTTACATGTACTGGCTAAGTAGTAGCAATAGGATTCCCAATTTTGGGTTAATACCTCCATAGCGAAGATAGGGAAACCCTAGTTTTTGATGTTTGTAAGTCGGCCCAATTTTGATGTAACATATGAGGCCAAAATTAGCCGTGTACTCACATTTATGTATGTAAAATAAAGTGGATGTTGTATCTCACGTTCCCATGCTTATTTTGTGTTGGGGTTTGTATGTTCACGTATTCCGCTTGCGCATACACATGAGACAAATGAATTCGGGATGGTGTCAAAGCCTGGGATGTCACAAAATAACCCACAGCTCAACACCCTAAGTAAAAGGGGCATTACAGGTTTTGGTATCAAAGCCAAGTTATTATTATTATTACCAAGAGTTATAAGGTGCACTAGGAATCGTGAGATAGAAAATTAGGAAGAATACACCATGCGTGTGATTGTTCTTTCCTTATGAAAGTGGTGATTATTGACTTTGATTGTATTGTAGAAATTCTTCTAGAATTCTATAGCAGTAATCCTTAGCAGCTAGTATGAGTTCCCAAGATCTAGTAACTACTCATGGGAAATCAACTTAGGACCTAAATGCTTTGAAAGGAAAATTGAGATAGGACCCTCAACTTGATGGAACTATGCAAGTCTTGACTAATGTTTGGAGCCTTATAGAACAGCAGGTTCAATAATAACAAGCCACTATTTCCACTAATGCCTCAATGTTTGGAAATGGGAACAAGAATGGAGACTGTCCGAAATGCAGATTGGTCGAATAGTTTTTGAAACTGAAGCCTCCAAAATTTGCTGGAACCGGAAATCTTGATGAGGTAGAATCCTAGATCGAAGAACTTGAAAAGATCTTCAATGTTTTAAGGTGTTTTGATGAGGATAAAGTGACGTTGGCAGTATATCGATTGCAGGGTAATGCTAGTCACTAGTGGAAAGCCACTAAGAGAATAATATTTCCTAAAGGCACTCTAATGACCTAGGATGCCTTTGTGCCAGCTTTTAATAACAAATATTTTTCCGAAAATGCTCGAGATAGGAAGATGGTTGAATTTCTACACTTACAGCAATGAAATATGACAGTGGATCAATATGTGGCAAAATTTACTAAATTGTCAAGGTATGCTCCTCGATTGATTGATGATCCAATTGATTGAGCTAAAAGATTCAAAAATGGACTTAAACCCGACTACGAATTCAGCTGGTGCCCTTGAACCTCAAAAATTATAATGAGCTATATGAATGAGCTTGGTTGATTAAGAATGATATGCAAGGGAGATCCTTTTATTTGGCCTTTCATTCCAATCAATGACACGGTAAAGATTCACATCAGGAGGAAAGTATGGGTTTAAAAAGAATAAGAAGCAGAAAGTGAATGTGGTGTTGTCTGAAGCAGGCCATAATTGTGGAAAACAGCATGGTAATGCTCCTTGTTTGGTTGGAAAAGGAGTATGTTATGATTGTGGACAGTCCGCCCATATGCTGAGGGATTGTCCTCAAATGCGACAAATTTTGCCGCCCCTACAACAGCAACTAATGTCATCCGACGGAATTCCTTTGCAAGATAATCATCATTTAGCTCAATGACAAGTGTACACGATGACGCAAGAAAAATGGGGAACTCCAAGACCATTATTATAGGTATGCTCTCTTTACACAATTATCTAGCCTATGTCTTGTTTGATACTGGTGCAACACATTCTTTTGCGCCAAAAAGGTTCGTATGTTTAGTAGGGTTGAAACCTAAACCCCTTACATTGATTCTTAGCATATCCACCCCAATGAAACATGAAATGTTGTCCACTATGGGATTGCCATAAGTGGACAAGATGGAAGGATATATTTAGTAGTGCTGAATATGTGTGATTTCAATGCCATTATTGACATGGATTGGCTTGGTAGACAACAAGCCAAAGTGGACTGCTTTAGCAAGATAATCTAATTTAGTCCTCCTAATGGAACTAACTATCAATTCGTTGGAAATGGAGGAGGACCCTTAATACCTTTAATTTCTGTCATGAAAGCCATACAACTCCTTAAAAAGAATTGTCGAGGTTATCTAGCAACCGTAGAGAATAAGTTGGTTAAGGAGCCAAAACTAGAAGATATCCCTGTAGTACAGGAGTTTCCTGATATATTCCCTGAGGAATTATTGAAGTTGCCACCTAAAAGGGAAATAAAATTCACTATTGAGTTAGTTCCTAGAACGAAACCTATTTCTAAGGTCCCATACCAAATGACTTTGGTAGAACTCAAGGAATTAAATGTGCAATTACAAGAATTACTTGATAAGGGTTATATACGCCCTAGTGCCTTGCCTTGGGGTGCGCCAGTTCTGTTTGTAAAGAAGAAAGATGGGTTGTTACATGTCACACCCCGGTACGCAACAACCCCTTCCCTTGGCCAACTGAATGTGACGTCCTAGGACATGTCACCGACCATTCATTTTATTCTTGCGGTATACGCAAACGAAAGATGAATCATCCCCTAGTCAAATAAACAATCAATCATTCAAATAAGGATAGAGGGATGAACAGCAAAACAACAACAAACTACTCATTTATTTATTTACTAGATTAACTAACAAATGAACATTTCCATTATACAAGCCCATCAGGAGGTCAGTTCCTTTCTCTAAGCTATACCAAAAATAGATTAAGGCTAGGCCAATCCACATTTACAAAAAGAACCCTTGCCGATTTGGCACAACCATCACAGGGACCCATCAGACTTTGGCTCCGTCAAGTCGGAAGCATTCAGGAAAATCACTGGTGGAGTGGGGGTAGGATTCTCCACTGCGCCATCAGGAGGGTCCAAGCTCCATAGGATCTTAGTTAGCGTCTTCGAGGCACCTACCGAGCAGTTCGTCAAAATCACGTAGAGGACTCCTCCTAAATGTGCCACGCCAGGAACCGATGGGGAATCCATTGCACCCCTCATCCACTCAGATGGTGGAGATGTACTTCTCATATAATTGCACCCGGCTTGGGAAATGGTGGTGCATCACAATGATCTTTTAATTCTTAGGGATCCCGAATCGCACCGGAAGGTGTGCTATTCTAAAGGCTTGAAAATGGTTATACAACAACCAGTGAGATAAAATCTTAGCGAGTCCTCATCCTAAGCCCGATTAGAACACCAACTCAACTCAAGGTATCTCTCCAAAATCACCATTCAAGCAAACTAATAACAACCACACATACTACAGCCAATATACGACTAGCTCACATACCCAAGGTCAACAAGTAAAATAAATAATTGGTTTGCATGCAACCTTACCCGATATGCCATACCCCACATGATATGCTTCGACACAATATAAACAATGAATACAGCCATCAAGTAATGCATTTTATCAATCACATACAAGTCGCGTCACAAGCGATCTCACCTGACCATTGTCACACCCTGCATATTATCAATTCATATGTGCCACAAATAGTGTGATTAGCTCATGCATAATCAGAACCAATGATACCATGTTTCTCATGCATTCTTGCATCCACATGTATTCCGATTATTACTGTCCCTCAGGGCCATAACCGAAACCCCCACCAATGTCTACTAACATAACCAAGCATCGCCCTCCCCTATGAGGCACGGTGACATCAAGGGTTCTCTCCCAAGATGGCATTCCTAAAAGAGCATGGGCACGACCTCTACTACGACTCCGCATTCGGACTCCTGTCAAGATATTGATGAATTAGACTATTATCCCTCGAACTTCAGCCGGGGCGACGGGTTCAACTTAGTGATCATGCAAGCATACCACCATAATCTACTTTTATCTTGAACATTAGCCAATGCGTACATGCTTGCATATGTGATCTCAAATTCTTTCTAAAAAATTCGATCTATTTCCATGTCCCTTAGATAAAGCATTTTCCCATTTTTTTTGTGAAAACCATGCAATTCTTGCAAATGTCTATGCATTTACACAATCAATTCACATCATATGATCAAAACATATGCAATAAGGCAAATTTTCACTTTGGGATGAATAGTGTCATTTGAACGGTGCGCGTAAACAATATAATGTGAACAATGCCATATGAATAGTGAAATTTCAAAATTCAATAATTAATAAATTAAATTTAGAAATCAACAAAATAATAATTAAAAACAAAACAATCAATCATTTAAGGCTAAGCAAGTTTAACTTCCTTAAACCACATTTAATAAACACTAGGCAAAATTAATCTAAACTAATCATAATCATCTAACTAACCACCTATCTTAGTTCTAATACAACTTAATTAATCCATAAACTAGGATTAACTCTAACTAAACTAACCCTAAGTAAGTTTATGCACTAAACGAATGGTTAGGACAAAAACTCACCCGTTAAGCGGGCCGAAGACACAAGCACAGCGGCGATGATGGAGACCACGCACGAGGACCTCAACTATGACGATCCAAGGTTGTCTCGAGGTTAAAACAGCAGCAACCAACTCCATCTCTCTTAACAACTTTGGAAACCAAACTGCTCAGGTAGAAGAAGAGCTAGCCAAATTGACTAGCACTTCGACAACTGGTTGGCGGGCAACCGATGGCTCTAGGGGTTCAAGAGAGGTTGGCTAGTAGCTAGTTTGGGCGGCGGCTAGGTTGAAATAGTGGCAGAGAAGGTTTTCTAGGTGGTGTAGCGCTGGAACCGAGCGGACAGGGAAGTAACGGCTTATGGCCAGCCAGCGGGTTGGCCGACAACTTGGACTAGTGAACGACGGTAACATGGGACACAAATAGGGTCTCCTGGTCATAGCGATAGGTGGTATGGGCGGTGAAATAGGTCAAACAAGCAATGAACAACTTGGGGAATGGAGGAAAGGAAGAAGAAGAGGAACAAGGGGGAGTGATGGGCGATTGAATAGGGAGAGAGAGAGATGGGAGAGTTGGTTGTGCAGCCTCATTAAAGCCCATAAATACTTGTCCCCATCCCCATACAATGCATCATTTTCTCTATTTTCTTGTCTCATTCTCCATAATATCTAGAGAGGCAAAATGGTCATTTCCACCTTTGCACAGTTACCAATATGCCTTTGGGCTAAGATGATGAGTGGGCTTAAAAAATGGGTTAGGAAATGAATAGGAACAGACTCAGAAATTGGTTAGGCTTGAAATGCTCAAAGCTAGACAATGAGCTAAGAAAGGTTAAGTGGTTAGTTGGGTCCAATGGGCTCACTTGCTTGCCTAAGGCCAACCATAGTGGCCACCTCTCCTTGGGCGTGAGGCCCACATTGGTCTTGCCTGGCCCACTTCCTCGTAGACTTGTTTCCTCAGTCCGTAAACTCATTTTCCAACAATTCGACTTTACCGGCAATATCGAAGATCAAAGAAGCATCATCCAAGAGTTCATCCCGGATGTTCCCGAAAATTCGTTATCCAATATTGGATTATCATGCATTGTCAATTTCGCCTGAATGTCATTTTGGTACATCTTGGACTAACAGGCGATTTCAAGGATTCACGTGTACCGGACTCGTGCCTAACTTAGTATCAAACCACGTTTAAAATTTCTCGACACATAGACATCCTTGACTAATATGAAATTGCTGAGTATAGATTCTTATTTCAAAGTACACGATTACCGAGAATTGACATATGGTCATTCGCGGTCTCGATAATAGTAAACGGATTCACCCATCATCCCATTATACTCCATCCGCAAATTGACTTCTAGTCATCCCTAAAATCGGCCTACATATCCACAGGATCATCCTTACACAAGTCTTACAGTCGAGTCATTTTCCCAGGTCAAATTCTTTAGTTGCACAAGTTTTGTCTTCATTAGCCTTTCTCCTCAAGATTAGTATCTCGAGAGTGATCAATTCTGAGTGAAATTAACCAATAATGTATTGACGAAATTCACATTCATATATCCCAAAAAGGGCTCGAATTTCAAGATGTCACATTACATTTTTATGTTGACTATCGGTAGTTAAATAGAGTTACTGTCAAGAACAAATATCCATTGCCATGTTTTGATGATTTATTCGACTAACTTCAAGGAGCGGCAATATTTTCTAAGATTGATTTGTGTTCGGGATACCATCAGTTGAGAATTAAGAAAGAAGATATTTCGAAGACGGCCTTTAGAACTCGATATGGGCATTAGGAGTTTATTATGATGCCATTTGGCTTGACAATTGCACCAGCAACCTTCATGGAGCTCATGAATCGAGTATTCAAGCTGTACTTGGACCGCTTCATCATAGTATTCATTGATGATATTTTGGTCTATTCAAAGAATATGGTTGAACATGAACAGCACTTGAGGAAGGTGCTACAGACGCTCCAAGAACATGCACTACAAGCAAAATTCAATAAGTACGAGTTATAGTTAAACCGTGTGGTATTTCTACATCATGTAGCAAGTGAAGGGATATCAGTAGACTTTGCTAAGGTGGAAGCAGTAGTAAATTGGCCAAGACCAACTACAGTCGTCGAAGTCCGAAGTTTCCTTGGTCTAGCTGGATACTACTAGAGATTTGTAGAAAGATTCTCCAATATTGCTTTCCCCTCACTCAATTATTAAGAAAGAATGTGAAGTTTGAGTGGATAGACAAATGTAAACGAAGCTTTCAAGAGTTGAAGCGAAGATTTACGACAGCTCCTGTACTCACGATACCATCTAGGTTAGGAGGTTTTGAAATAAATAGTGACACTTCTCATAAAGGACTTGGCTGTGTGCTAATGCAGCATAGAAAAGTTGTGGCATATGCTTCTAGGCAATTGAAGCCCTAGGAATTGAATTATTCGACTCATGATCTAGAGCTAGCTACAATTATTTTCATCTTGAAGATTTGGCGACACTCTCTCTACGGAGAGAAGTTCGTGATATACACCGATCAACAAAGCCTAAAGTATTTATTCTCGCAAAAGGAGCTAAATATGAGACAAAGGCGATGGATGGAACTCTTAAAGGATTATGATTATGCAATCTTATACCATCCGAGCAAGGCAAATCAAGTTGCCAACACCTTCAACCGTAAGTCTTCTCTAGCATAAATGATGGCTCAAGAACAGAATCTTTTAGAGAAAGTCCGAGACTCTAAATTTAAGTTCGAGATAGGACAACTTACAAGTCTCCTGGTTACACTTAGAATTGAGCCAGAAATAATACAAAAGATCAAAGCATTACAACAGACTGACCCGAAGATTCAAAAACTTTGGAAACAAGTCATAGATAGGAAAGGAAAGGATTTCCGAATTATGGAAGATAGAACGTTGAAATTCCATGAGCGTTGGTGCATGCCCGATGACAACAAGCTCAAGGAAGAGATTCTAGCGGAAGCACATTGAAGTAATTATAGCATCCACCTTGGTAATACAAAGATGTACCAAAACTTTTGATAGAATTACTAGTGGAACGACATGAAGACGGATGTTGCTAAACACATTGCCAAGTGTTTATCATGTCAACAAGTAAAAGCTCAACGTTGCAAACCTGGCAGATTGTTGCAACCACTTGAAATTCCCGAATGGAAATGGGAACATATTACTATGGATTTTGTTTTGGGACTTCCAAGGAGTCAAAGAGGGAATGACTCAATTTGGGTGATAGTCAACCGATTGACAAAGTTGACTCATTTCCTAGCCATAAAGAAAGATTTCTCATCAGAAGACTATGTGCACTTGTATGTACAACAAATAGTGCGTCTACATGGAGTACCGATGACGATTACTTTTGATTGAGACCTTAAGTTACAACAGTTTTCTAGCAAAGTCTTCAAACTGCACTAGGAATGAAACTACAGTACAGTACGGCATTTCATCCTCAAACTGATGGCCAAACAAAAAAGACTATCCAAACATTTGAGGATATGCTAAAAGCTTGTGCAATTGATTTTAAAGGAAGCTAGGATGAGCACCTACATCTCGTTGAATTTGCTTATAATAATAGTTATCAGCAAAGTATCGGTATGGCTCCATTTGAGGCATTACATGGTCAAACTTGCAGAACTCCAACTGGTTGGAACAAGGTCAAGGAAAAGAAGCTTACTGGTCTTGAGTTGGTGCAACTTACCACTGAGGTAGTGCAGGTAATTAGAAAGAGACTTAGAACCACTTAAAGTAGGCAAATGAGTTATGCAGATAAGAGATGGAAGCCTCTAGAATTCTAAGTAGAGATCATGTATTCATCAATGTGTCTCCATTGAAAGGTATGTCTCATTTTGATGAGAAAGGTAAGTTAAGCCCACGGTACATAAGACCCTTTGAAATCCTAGAAAGGATAGAGAATATGGTCTATCGGTTGGCATTGCCACCAAAGCTTGCTTAAGTGCATAACATATTTCATGTGTCTATGCTAAGAAAGTATAAGTTAGATTTGGTACATGTGCTCAACTTCAAAGAGATCGAGGTAAACGACCAAGGGTCGTATGTTGAGGAGCCAATACGGATCGTAGACAAATGCGAGCAAATAAGAAATAAGGCTATTCCCCTAGTCAAGGTGCTATGGAAACACCATGGAACGGAAGAGGCTACCTGGGAAAGTGAAGAAATCATGAAGCACAAGTACCCACACTTGTTTGAATGCCCAAGTACATCGTGAAATTTTTAAAGGGGAGGAGAATTGTAACATCCTCAAAACCAACCCCGTAAGGATTGACCATAAGGTCTTGAATGAGTCAACCCTGGGCCATTAGCCATGGATCGATCAATTCAATTAGTAAGGAATCAAGGATTAGTCATGGTTCGACCAACCAACCGGTGATGAATTGGTCGAAGCGTCGGCCGTGAAAAGTCTACCGACCTTACCGATGGGATCAGATTACTTGCTTATAAGATGACTTTTGGATCACAAGAATTGATCATAAGATGATTTTGGATCGATAGATGGTCATGGGCCGATCTGATTAGTCATAGCGCCTGGCCACGGGTGATTTCGCCCGGCTATGCACCGATACACGGACAATTGGACTTGATCAAAAGTAATCTTCTTTCGACCAAAAATGCATCATTTCCCATTTAATTCTTAGTAATCAAAAAGGAATCTCGAATTGGTGATGTTTGATCATTGATCAATAATGCACTAGCCATGAACTATACGAATGGAGCGAACATCGATCGGAATGAGTCCCGAGATAGACCTGGCTATTTCATTGTAATTCCTAAGATCCATAAGCTCCTTGGCTTAGTGCTAGGCCATGGGATAAGTACACTAGGAGTGCCATAACTTTTGTACGGCGCTCACTTTGGTGCCAAAACTTTTTTTTCGCTCACTTGAGTGCCACAAGTTTTAAAAAAAGTTCACTTAAATGCCAATTCGACGTGGCCACCGGAAAAGCTGACGTGGCGCCGATGAACTATATTTTAATATATTTATTAATTTTTTTGATTTTTTTTTTTTTAAGGCCGGTGAGGGTCACCGGTGGCCCTCGCCAGCCCTAAAAGAAAAAAAAAAAAAAAAGAAAAAAAAAAAAAAAATCAAATTTTTTTTTTTAAAAAGAGTAGAAATGGCGTCGTTTTTGCCCGAAAAGTCCACGTCGACATCGAAATTTATTAAAAAAAATAAAAATCATTAAAAAATTCCACGTATACATTTTGGCACTTAACTGAACGATTTTTGGCCGGAAGTAGCACTTAACTGAACAATTTTACTCCAATGTGGCACTCAAGTGAGCGAAAAAAAAGTTTTAGCACCAAAGTGAGCGCCGTATGAAAGTTATGGCACTCCTAGTGTCCTAACCCCCTAGGCCATGGGTAGTCTTGGGATTGACTTTGAACCAATCCGATGACCAAGGATCGAATAAAGGGGAAAGTTGCATTAGGCTCGGTAGTAGGCTAAGGGACTAGCTTGAGGGCTAATCCCAGAGCCGCCCAAAGCCGACCGTGCCGATCCCAGGACCAACCATTGAGCCAACCCAAGGGCCGACTCTCATGGCTGACCAACTGCCCAAGGAAGCGGTTTGGGCGAGTTTGGGGTGCAAGGCCTAAAATCCGAGCATATGTGATTTGATTTTTCGAGGTGCACCTAATGATCCCTTTTTTAGCCCCAGAACAGACTTAGACGATGGAATTTTCTAAACCACCTTCTTGAAGAAGAAAGAGACAAAAGAGAAGAATTCTCTAGAACCCTTCGTTAATGATAAAGGATAAGGATGACATCTACTTTTCAAAGCTTATGATTATGGTCAAAAATATCTTGGAGGATGTGAAATGGACGGATTACACATGGTTCAATGAGAAAGTGCAAGGGAAGCCATCATCGATGGCATCTATGAACTTAGACCACCAAATAATGCCTTTTTAGTTGTACTCATTCACTTTAGGTCCAATTATTGGTAGAATAGACTTGCCACTTAACACTTTTAGGCAAGCCAATTGGAAGCTTTAGAATGGACCGCTTGAACCGGTAATGATGACACCGAGTAGTATAAATAGGAGGAAATCTCTTCAATCCTCACCATTTGCCATCCATTTCCTCCTCCCTCACTCTCTTGGTTGCCCTCTCCCCATCCCACATCTCTCTCTCTTCTTCGGCTTCCCAAGCAAACCGCCCACTTCTCTAGTTTGTGCTCTTAGTTCGAGGGTTATCCAAGTAGATATAGTTTCTTCCTCTCTTTTTCTAGTATCATTCACGATATCCTCAACCCTATGAAACTCTCTTGAACAAGCCGAGGGTAGGTCAATTGATGTATTGATGTATTCTATGCTTTGTTCATGTATTTGGGTTCTTGAATGACCATAACGGAGTCACGGTTCATTGATTTTGTTTGGCACAAGTCAAGGTCCACCCATAGCCATAAGATGTGATTCAGTGTTGAGGCGTACCAAGTTTGTGTCTTGGATTGGTGCGGGTTCCTCCATGCTTGTTACTTGAGCGAAGCCTTGGGCTTAGGCTCGTTCATGTTATTATTGACAAGAGAATTCATGATTTCATGGCACGTGCATTATGTTTGAACACGAGAAGCATAATTCATAGCACATGCATGAGGCTTGAGCACACCCTCGAAAGGGGATAGGTGCTCAAGCAAAGATAAGAAAAGATAAGAATGGGATGCAAGTCCCAAAAATCTGGCAAGAACTAGGTTTGAATCCTAGAGGCTAGCAAGAGACTTGGGTTCGAGTCCCGAGCATATTAACTAGATTTGAGTCCCAAAAACCGACAAAAAGCCATAAGCCTGGTTAAAAAGCCCAAATTGAATTGAGTTTGAGTCCCAATATAGCTCCGGGAAAACTTGGGTTTAAGTCCCGAGCACAAGAGAAAGATTAATAAACATGGCATGCATGAGTAAGAAAGAAAGGCTAGAAATGCATAAGCTCATGGCATGAATCATGTTAATGAATCATAGCAAGAATTGCCAATTACGTGCACGATAAGCATGCTCGCATTTTTGCAATTGATTTACCTTCGACACGGTTTGCATGAGATGCTTAACTAGAGTTGATGATTTAGTGATGTGCTAGTCAAAGGTAAGGATTATATGTATATTCTAAGTACTCACCCATGTTTTCTTACAGGTACTTAGAAAGAATGGCCATGATCTATTTTGGATGTCCTATGAAAATTGATGCTTCATACACGAACATTATAGATGTAGAAATGGATATAACATATCAAAAACTCGTGTCAACGATTTGGGTTGAGAAGGGACTAGATGAGTTAGGCCCAATGTATTTTGAAGTATGGTATAGATAGTACGAAGGAGCTTAGGTCAGACCACTCCGAGGTTTTGATATTCTCGGCCATGACAATGAGAATGACCTGTTTGAGGATTCAAACTAGACTTATATGTATCGGCTAAGTAGTAGTAATAGGGTTCCCAATTTTGGGTTAATGCCTTCATAGCGGAGATAGGGAAACCCTAGATTTTCATGTTTGTTAATCGGCCCAATTTTGATGTAACATATGAGGCTGGAATTAGCCATGTACTCACAACCACATATGTAAAATATAGTGGATGTTGTGTCTCATGTTCCCATGCTTATTTTGTGTCAGGGTTTGTATGTTCACGTATTCCGCTTGTGCATTGCACATGAGACAAATGAATTCGAGATGGTGACAAAGTTTAGAATATTGCAAAATAACCCGCAGCTCAACGCCCCGAGTAAAAGGGGAATCTAACCATTGGCCAACCTACGGCGGCCAGATATGGTCAGTGGGCAGTCTTGCCTAAGGTCACACAACGTCAATTGGTGGTCGCCACCCTTGGGCGACGGTCGCTGGGGTCAAGCGACCCCTTAAGTGATGATCGCCGGCACAAGTGACCCCTTGACCAACAATCATTGGCCTCCATTACTTTTCTGAATAAGATGAATAGTACCCATGAACTGTAACAAAACTTGCAATCTGAAAATGTAACTTCTCAAAGCACATCTAGACCTACTTTAGGCTAAAGGCCATTAGAGCCCTTTGGAGATATAATTGCATCTGGCCAAAGTTCTTAAAAAATTGAACCAAATAGATTTACAATTTGGCCAAAATCTAACAAAAGAACAGCTCAAATGTCAAAATTTAGTACGAAAGAACACTTAAATGCTAAAAGTTATAAAAAGTACACTTAAGTGCCATTTTTTAAAAAATTGGATTATTTTAGTACTAATTTTGGCAAAGGCTCCTGGAATCCTATGTGGCATATTTATATAATATAAATCACTAACTTAGCTTACGTGGCTTGTCGAAAAGCTTAGTCAACTTAAACTCAGTCAAAATGACGTTATTTTGGCTTGAATTCGATTTTTAATATAAATAATAATTAAATAATATTAAAAATTGCTCTCCTACCTATATTCTATCTTTTTTAATTTCAATTTTTAATTTAATTTATTTAATTCTCATTTTAAAAATTGAATCGGGCAAAACGACATCATTTTGGCTGAGTTAGTTACATCAGTACCCAAAACGACGTCATTTTGAACTTGTCATCGAAAAAATGATACGTATGCATTTTGGCTAGATTTTCCCATCATTGGCACTTAATTGATCATTTTTGCTCCGATTTTAACACTTTAATATGCCTTTGTGAATTTTTGGAATTTAAGTGTCTCACGTACTAAGTTTTAACACTCCAAGTGTTCGCACCTCACTAAGGTCCCTTAGAGCCCAAAAGCCCATTTCCAAAGCCAAATCAAAAGGGACCTTCGTTTCCTGCAAATACGTATTTAGTAAGTTCAGAAAGTGTACAAGTGACAAATATCTATCCTCCTGTCCATAATGGAGAAGGAAAATATTTCAACCTAGTAGGAGAGTCTCTATAGACTTCTAGATAATCAGATTTCCATATCCATACATTGGATTATAAAACCAAAATACTTTGACACGGTAAAAAATTGGTTTAATATTGTGTGATCAGCCACGGCTAATCCTTGAGACGTCTACATTCCAGCACACCCATGGTCAGGAACGCTAGAAAGAGTCCAAAGCCAAGCCGCGATTATCAAGCAAGAATGGGCTAAACCAATTTCAATGATCCGAATCTGCTTAACCTAAATTAGAAACATCATATTAAGGATATGTTTGCTTAAGTGAAAATTTAGGAAATATTTTTCATGAAAATCATTTTCAAGGAAAATAATTAGTTTTTCTTTATTCAGTGATTTAGAGAATATGATTTCTTTCTTATCGAAAGAAGAAATCATTTTCCCTCAATCCAAATTTATCGTTTTCAATTTATGAAAAATATCTTATATAGAAGGATTAATTTTGCATCGTTAAAACATCGAAAAGTCGGAAAATAATTTGTTGGAAACTTTTGGGTCCTGAGCCTCATTACTTCCTAGCCCAAATTACACCACCAACCCCAGATTTGTCTCTATCCTCACCATTAATTTCCTGACCTTCACCACTCTTAAATCCTCGTAATCTCCATGAAAATCCCAGCCCCTTTCACACCGGGTCGCTTGCCATTTCAAGCGAGTCCAGAGAATGTCCAGAGAAGTGGAGCCAATCATATGAAAGCTCGATTAAGGCAACTCAATTGGCCATACCCATTTTTAGACCAAGGGCAATTAATGCCTAACCAATGGCCAGAACAGACCACCAGTTCTGGGACATTCTCCACTACTATTTAAACGACCCCAAGCCCTCTTGAGCAAACACCCACAATCTCAACCAAAGGTTTCCCTGTCCCCTAAGCATTCTTCCCTTCTGTGCTTCTCTTGATTTCTTTCCCTAATCATCTTTTGTGTTATGTGCTCTTTTGTTTTTTCAGCCATGACGAGAAGGAAGGTGAAGCTTGAGTACATAGCCAACGACTCCTCGAGAAGGGCGGCGTTCAAGAAGAGAAAGAAGGGCCTCATGAAGAAGGTGAGCGAGCTGAGCACCCTGTGTGGCATCAACGCGTGCGCCATCGTCTACGGTCCCTACGACCGTCAGCCCGATCTCTGGCCGCCTTCCCGGATGGCCGTCCAGCGCATCATCTCGAGGTTTAAGGAGATGCCGGACATGGAGCAGAGCAAGAAGATGGTGAGCCAGGAGGCCTACCTGAGGCAGCGGATCACGAGGGCGAACGACCAGCTCAAGAAGCATAGCAAGGAGAACCGTGAGAGGGAGGTGACCAAAATGATGTTCAATATCTTGACTAGCACATTCACCGGCACCACCCCGGTTTGGCCAAGCCTGAGGGTGATGGATCTCCATGACCTTGCATGGGTGGTCGATCAATATGCTAAGGACGTCGCCAAAAGGTGCGAAAGCCTCAAAGAGGCCTTGGGGATCAGCGGCGGTGAAGTTGCGGCACCCCTGCTGCCACCGCCAGATGTGCCAGCGGAGGAATATGCTGAGGCTGAAGGAGTGGGGCAAGTGGAAGCGAACACTGGTGTGCAAAGGCGAACATGGTTCGTCGACTTGGCCAATCCCCAAGAGCCCCATGTGCCGCCATATGCTGGGAATGAGCTGATGCTGCTTCCATTTGGTGGCAACCTCAATAGCAACACCACCACCAGTGCCCCAAATGTTGTTTGGCCAAGCAGCGGCAGCGGCGGCAATCCCCCAATTTTTGTCTGGCCAAACAACCAAAACGTGGTTTGGCCAAACAACCATCCTTTCTTTCCTTGAGAGGAAAGCGGGATAGGGTTTGTTGTCTATGGATTGCTCGAGGGATTATCTGGACATCTACATTTCATAAGTATTTTATGTGTTTTTCAGTATTATCGTATGGTTATCTTTTCTGTTGTTCATCATTTAGCTTAATTCTGTACCCCCTTGAGTGATCCAATTGCATTGTCATTTGGGTTTTATTTATATGATATATGTGTTGCGAGCTTTCAAGAATTTCTCAGTCCTTGTTGAGTTAGTCATGGTTTCTTACTACTGCGGCTAAAGGAAGCCCTTCGGATAACGACTTCCTAATAGAGAGATTCTTAGAGGGGTGATCTTCTGTTTATTCGCAAAACAACCAATTATCGGTTCATTATCTGAAAAGACAAGCCTTTATCCCGTACATTTTCATAACTTAAGGTGGGTTGAAAGGAGTGTTCCATTGAATCTGTGGATCCTTCTCGCTTTTAAGATAAATCAATTTCTAATCAGACTGCTAACATAATGTCTAATCCACTTGGATTTTTTTGATCCACAGTGAATCAATCATCCCTGTCTCAGTATACAATAATCGTTCTTAATCCTTAATCTCATCTTATATTTCCAACGTGATCTCTTCAACTTAAACTTTCAACTTGTCGACTCCTTTGAGATAGATTCAGTCGCTTTAGGTTTTTAGGTTGTTCCACCAATATAATCCGAACGCTAAGGGAGTTGGGCCTGTAATTAACAAATATATTGTACCTTATCGAACAGGATCGAACTATTTCTTAGAACACCCCCTACAAAATGATCTTTCATCCTTATGAAAACAAAATAGGACCCTGTCATATCCTCTAACCCGATACCAAGTTCATTAGATGTGTTTTTGTACCAATACAAACAATGGAATATTCAGTACAAATGTAAAGGCGTTTCAAAAGCGGAAGAACAGGGTAAATTCAGGGAGCAGGTTAAAAAAAAAACCCGATAATTCGACGAACAAATGTAAAAGAAGGAAAATCATATTTTAGCCATCGCTTAGGTGAATTCGCAAGTAATTATTGCGGTCATTCATATCATTTATAGAAAAGGAAATACATGTGCAGATTGGTTAGCAAATTTGGCCTTAACAAATTTGGAAACACGCAAAGATTTCTCCGGCTCGGACCGCCTGCAAAAGGAAGAAAAAAACGGAAAAAGGAAAAAAAAGAAAAAAAGGGAAAAAGGGAAAAAAGAGAAAAATTTTAAAATTTATCCGTGTATTCACTGGCCACACCATATAGAACATTGACACGGTTGACGCAAACTAGTTCACCATGTCAATGTTTTCCAGTCAAAATTAATCGAAATGACTATATTGGTTTATAGGAAAAAGATTTAGGATACAGTTGAAATATTTAAAACTAAATTGACACAAATACTATATGTTTAAAACTTTTTTAGTAATTTTCTCATATGGAAGTAAGTTAAAAGAGCCAAGATGAACAGATTTGTGCAATTTTGGGCAACAATGAAAAATATTCAAATAGCTCCATTCTATTCTCATGATGAAACTCAACATATAGTTTCGTAATGAGTAATTAGCTTGTCGATATAGTAGAATAAAGCATCTTATGACATCTCGTTCTCGACAACTTGGGATGGAAATTAATGCAAGGTGGGAGGGAGTTGATTTGATAGACTTAGGATTTTTTTGGTCTCTTTGACGGAATTAATCCCTTTTTTATTCGAACTCAGTCCAAAATGTAGAAATTTTCCCGAGATAGGAAGAATATTCGACACAACACGTACGTTATTTGGAAATTATTGTTTTAGGATTTCAATAATTGGGAATTCATAGATTTGATATTGATTTTTATCATTTTTCAAAAATTCAACATAAACTGCTGTCGCTTATTTTATAATCAAGAGCACGATTTCTTGGTATTTCTATGATTACCATTTTTGTACTAGATCTTGAGCTTAGTCCTCGGTACGTTGTGCAGCCTTCACGGTCAAGTAACTACTCACTTGAACTCAAGATGCCCTTGCTTTACTCTAGCCACTTAACTTTAGGTAAAAGTTCAAAAAAATCTTTAACATATTTTATTGGTGTCAATTCAATTATAAACCTTTCAATTGGACTAATTTAGTTCTAAATATTGTTGCATTAATGTCAATTTTATACATCCGGTCAATTTTGTCCAAAAATCTCTAACTTAAACATCATTCATCCTGCAGATTAGGTTGCCAAAACCCATCTCATCAAAACTATTCCCCCATACTGGGTGTCTTTACCCCCTAGTCCCTTTGGAACATCTTGTGCTAAGAAACTTGTCTATCGTTGTCTTGTAATTCTCTTTGATGAATGAAGGAAGAACTATCTTCGACCTAAAAAAAAAAAAAAAAAAAAAAAAGGAAACCATCCATCCTTTGTGGCACAATATTAAAATTTTTTAAACTTTTATTTTTGTTGGTTTTTATCTTTGTTTATCTTTTATTTCTAATCTTGACTTCTATTTTTTGATAAGGTCAATTGGTCAACCCTTATCAACCACAAGTAAGGGCCTTTCAGCCCTTGCCCAATCTGGGCATCACAGCCTCATTCGCCCCAAGTGAGAGAGCTATGGCCCTCACTAGCCACTAGCCACTTGGCAAGGGCTACTTCTTAAAAGAAAACTACTTGTCAAATGTAGGATGCTGATATAGAGTGCGATTGATTTAGCATTTTGAAAGTTCATTGGGAAAATGCAAAATAGTTTAGCCTAAAAACTTTGGGCAAATGAAAAGCCGTTTAGTAAATTACACTTTAAAAAGTAATTTTGAGAGAAATGCCATTTTGTAGAAAATACATTTGAAAAGCCCTTTTGAGTGATCAATATTAGCTTCTTAATTTTTATTTGCTTAAAATTGACAAAAATAATGTATTCAACTTTTTTAATTTAAATTTTGACAATGATGCCGAAAAAAATCAAATGAAAAAAATTCACATCAAGTGGTCTGTTTCTTAATTATAAAAAACTGTCACTTTGGCTAATGATGCCCTCACCAGGCCCTTATTGGCCATTGTGAGGGTTGTGACGCCCTTGCCTAGTGCTAGCGAGGGACGCCAACCCTCGTTGTGACTAGCAACCCTTGTCGGCCTTTAGCCAAAAAGAGAGAGTAAAGAATAGAAAAGAAAAATATTATTAAAATTAAAATATTATTAAAAATTTTTACATTAGCACTAATCATGTCACATGAGATGGTTAGTGTCTACATTGGTAATTTCCAGTCAAAATTGGCATGATGGACTAAATTGATACAAATTAATCAAATTAAAAGGTTTATAACTGAATTGGCATTAATACAATAGGTTTAAGATTTTTTTTAATACTTTCCCCTTAACTTTAGTGTCTAACTTTAAAAAAAAAAAAAAAATTAAAACTTGTAGATAATGATCAATTTGTTAATCAACCCAAGCAGAAACAATAGAAAAGACAGGTGGAGTAAAGAAGGTAAAGAGAATAATTTCTTCCATTTAGCACCAAAGAGCTTTCGCAATCGAAGCACTACGCAAAAGAAAATTTAGACAATTCCAGATATTTCTGTTGATCTTCGTGCACTTTAGAACCCACTTTAGGACATGAGAATCTGAAAATTGTTCCTCACCGAGATCAACTTTACGTCAATGCCCGGCTACATCCCAAGAAGGATTTCTGTTTGTTTGGTGGGACCTATGAATAGGTTTTGATGAATGGACTATTTAAAAATTGGCTCGATATATATCAAGCTGATAAATACAAAATTGGATCTTTAAGAATGTTTCTTCTACCTCACGGATTCAAGTGAGATGAGAAAAAGCTACACATGATTGAGAATCCAAAGCTCCTAAAGTACAAAGGAAAAGGCAAAGAAAGCACCCGATGCTTGGTGGAGTTAAAAGAGAGGATTCTCGAAGATATAGGTCTTTTTGAAGCATAGGGTATTACAGGTGCCTTGTTAGGATGATCTCGTCCATGATCCTGAATTTTAATCTGATGTTTAATGTCACGCCTAAACCTTTTTTTTCCATTCAATTATACCTCTAGACCTTTTAAAGTTCTTCAAATTGGTCCTAACTGTTTTAATCGATTAACATTCATTTTGATTTAAATTGAGCTAGCATTGTACACCAATTCAATAGCGCAAAAGCTTAGAGGGGTAATGGCACCTCTACAGCTTAAACAAACTATGCTAACCAGTTGTTTTAACTCTATCTGATAAGGGATTTCTTGATATATATTACAGAATTTCTACGTCTAACGTTGCTATATATAATCCATTTTCGGTGGAAAGATCATGTGGAGCATGTTAAGATATATATTCCGCACTTCACACTCTAATAGCTTTATCTTTTGAAGTAAACAATTTCACATCCGACTTCAATTTTAATATGGGATAAGTGCATTAGAAGTTTTAAAATTTGTCCACAAAGTGTAATTTAGTTTTAAAACTTTTAAAAAATCCAATAAAGTCTTAAAATTTGTCACCAAAGTGCAGTCTGACCTTTTTAAAATTTTTAGGACTCGATTGCAATTTTAGTAGTTTTAGAACTTAATTGTACTTTCATAATAAGTTTTAGGACTTTCAGTACACTTATTCCTTTTAATATTAAAGTTAAGGATCTCGGGTTCGATTCAATACCCTCCTTTCACTTATCTATGGATTTCCTTAACCACTTAAACAAGCTGAGTATATGATTATTCACTCGATTACAAGTGAGCCTCATGTGCAGTTAAAAGTAATCGATCCAAGGGTTTCTTGAAGAATAACTTCGTTGATTTATTAAAACTAAACCAATTCAACTCTAGATAACATCACTTGTTATGTAATTGGATGGGGCAAAATCATCAAATGGGACTAATTAAATATATAGAGGACCAAGAGAATAGTAGAAGTGATAGTGAATTCAAATGGCCTGGGTTATGAACAGCTATATCATATTCCTTTTGCGAAAAAAGGGGAAAACAATAGCACCAACCCCACTGAGCCATTTCAGGATTAGTCTAGAGTTTATGGAAGTGGGAGTTATTCTCAGGATTTTTCAATTTCACATTCTGAAGTTAATATAAACTGCACTTCAATGGGTTTGAGAAATTACCATGCATCTAAAACAGTAAAGAAATTCGGCGGGGAAAAAAAAAACGCTTTGCCGCATCCGCCTGGATTTATTACTTGGGTCTTAGCCGGTCCATGAAATAAGAAGGGTTCTTCAAGGACTCGGGATAGATTTATTACTTTTGTCTTACTTGGTCCATGAAATAAGTAGGGTACTTCATGGACTGAGGATGACGCAGCTTAGACTCTCATGTTATTCGGCCGGCTGCAGTCTGTTCGTGATATTGATCACGGGAAGTCTTGTATGATTCTCTAGTCTTGAATAGTATGCAGAAAAATGTGGAATCAACGAAGAAGAATATGGTAAACTAACTCCATATTTCTCAGTGCTAAGTGAGTTAATATTATAATTCATGTATATCCACATTAAACTACAATTTCTCATCTGTCCATCCATACAAATGTAATACAAAAATAAGCACACGCGAACAGTTGACAAACGCAGGAAGAAGCCATTTTCGCCTCAGCATCAGATCCATTTTGGCCTCAGCATCAGATCAGCGGAACAAGCCATCGTTTCATCTAAATAGCGGTGATTGCGGGTCGCTCGTACTCCGTGAAACGATTCTCGTGGAATTTCTCAATGAAAGCAGTAGCTTTTCGGTCGATCCCAGGCTCGGCCACATACCTACCTTTGTCAGAGTCGCTCGTCCATATCTTTCTTGGAGCCAAAGGTTCGTCCCGGCCATCGTTCACCCTTCTTGTTGTCGTTTTTTTCGGCTTGAACAAGTTTGAGAAAGAGAAGGAAGGGGAAGAGGTTTTGTTGCTGTAGCTCTTGCTCTGCTTGTTGTAGCCCGCCATATTTGTGAGTTCCCTAGGAAGGGTTTTGATCACTATGCACTCTCTTTTGGAAAGTAGGAATTTGGTGATTCTAGGGAGTGTTTTTCTTTGGCGAAGTTTCTCTTGGGTTTCATCTGGGAAGCGGGGTTCTTGTATTTATAGTAGCAAAGGGAGAATCTTTTTGGCTAAGGAGAGGCTAGGAGAATTTGAGATAAGCTCCGGCCAATGATGAGGATATTTCGGTCCACGTACCCACCGGAATAAAGTAATAAAGAAGACAATCAAAGAAGAAAATTTTGTAGGGTTTTAATTGCATTTATGATAGGTACATGATCGGTCTATGAAAGTTTGGTTACCATCGGGTCAAATGCTTTATCTTGCGACCTTTATAGCTTTTGCATAGTGTAGTTTATGTATATTTGTGATCATTTTTTATTCTAAAATAATAGTGTTTAGAGTGTAAATTGAGAGTTGTGATTACTCAATCAAAGTATAGTGAATTTATGAAAATTAAGCCTTGTTCAGATCTCGAAATTTTTATTTTCTTTACTCTAATTATATTTATGATGTTTTGGTCAAAATTTGAAAGTAGAATTTATATCTCGGGTTTGAAAGAAACCATGGAAAACTATGTATGACTTCTAGAAGTTGATATTTGCTCCGCATGGCTTAATTCACTTTGTGAAAAGTTAAGGCTAAAAAGGATATTCCTTCTGGTCCTCTACTTTTCTCCTCTGACCCCTATATTCCATCTTGGGCTCGATTGATTTTACGAGCAAAATACTATCATAAAAATTATTTTAACAACATATTTTATCTGGAATGGGCTGCCCTTCCTTTTGATCAAACCTATTTTGACCTATTTCATAAATCTCTTTTTTTCATTTTTTTTTCGTGGTTTATATTAATTACGAGTGTTCAATTCTAGCTAGTTCTTTTTCTTTTTTTTCTGCCGGAAGATTTTCCTCTACCGGTGTGATAGGTATTTAGAGGCCAAAAAATATTAGAAAAATTTATTAGAGGTAGGTGCTTTAAAAATGAGTACTTTTTTTTTTTTGAGTACTTTGGTAAGAGTGACATAATGATATCTTCCTTTTCATCAAAGCACTAACAAAAAATGCAGTAAATGAAATCGCCCATTTCACTGTCTTTCGAAAGTTCTGAGCTTCCAAGATTCCAAAATAACGGAATAATCAATGACAAGACAGGGAGATCAAAGGGAAATGATAAGACGTAAATAGATAAAGCTAGAAGAAAATAGTCAAAAGAATTTGGCCAAGGTTTCTTTTTCATATATATAGAATTAATGCCCACAATGAATTTACTCTAGATTAACTTTTTATAAATAAAAAAAATCTCAAATCAATATATTTTTGACAAATCTACCTTCTGTTAATTATTTATAAGATTGGATTAATACTATGAAAAATCACAAATTGATACATATGTGACAAATAGTGTGTAAAACCCAAAATTAATACATTAGTGACAAATTTATCCTCAATTAGTTTTTCATTAAATTAGATTTAATACGAAAAAAATACAAATTGGTATAATAGTGACAAAGGAAGTTAAAATTCTAAATTGATACAACCATTAGTTATAATCCAACTCAACAATTTGACTATATATTTAAAGAAAATTAACAAAAGTTAAATTGATCACAAGTATATAAATTTGGAGTTTTTCATGATCACAAAATTAATTTATGGTAAAATTTTTATGGGTGTATCAACTTTGGGTTTTTCACGATATTAATCCTAATATATTTACACACACATTTAAATCATTTTTAATTTTCCTAAATTTTAGATATATTAAAACTGATTGACTAAATTGTTTAATTAAGGCCTAGTTTAATTTGCAAAAATGAATACTTTGGAAAATATTTTCTGAAAAATGATTGTTTTGAAATAATTAGCCAATAAAAAGTATACCGTTATCAACCATAATTTATAAATATTATGGATGATGAAATTCTTCTTCATTCATTCATATTTTTGAGCAATTCAAGAAATTACTTTTATGATAATATTTTTCAAATCATTCGTTTTCCCCAAAATAATGTACCTAGCAGAACTTTTACTAGAGAATTCACACTGTCTACCTATTAAGAGACCCATCTTTAATCTACCATATCGCTCTGTATGCTAACCTAAAGAGTAATATGAATATATACAGATAAATTCTTTCAAGAGAAAGTAATGTTCTTTCTTTCTTTAGGGACACACTTCTTTTATGCTGAAATATTTTCCTATCTTCTTCAGCATTCGTTAAGATATGCCCGATTTCAAACCGTTCTTTGAAAAGCTAATCAATAGAAGGGAATCTTTTGGTACATTTATACATGTGTTTTTCACATCATTAAGTTAATGATTTCTTGCTGTAATCACATCGATTAAGTAAGTCAGTTCTTTTTCTTTATTTAAGCATAGAAGAAGAATGATTCCTACTGCTCTAAATTGGAGTGTTACCCGAAAAAAGTCGACTAGCTTTTGATTATTTTTCGACACAGGGCGATCAACGATTAGGTTTCGTGGGTCGCGGCACGTTGTTTAATTCCTAATCAAGTAATCATGTAATAATTTAGTTGGTACTGGTGGAGGGTTAGGCAAGCATTGAGTGGAGAATGTATGAGATGCTTCTGGAATTTGTTGGCAAAATCATGTTCTCCACAGATCTTGATTACTTTAATATGCATAAAAAGTACAATGTTTTTACACGTGTTCGAACATGTGTGCCATGCAACTTGACCTCTCATTATATCTTAAGGTAAAAGTTAACAAATAAGAAAAATAATAGAAACATGATTATCTCGTATGTATCCATATCCTCAATAGCTATAAAGGGTGTCTGCTTGGACCCCACCATAAATATAGTATTTTTAGATATTAAGACATATAAATTCATCTAAAAAATGACTCGTGATGGGGCTCGCTTGCGGGTCATCTAATCAACTGTTATAATATACTCGATCCATTGTAAATATGAATAGAGTCTAAGTAGGTATTGCCCTAAAAAAGATGAAAGACGTAGAAAGCGGCTGGCTCCCCCTGTTTCCACACCAAAAGTAGCTGCTTTCACAGCCTCGGAATTAGACGATTATAATACTAATCAATTTGAAAATTATGTGCTTTTCTAATTAGTGAATAAGTTTCTTGTTCGTAAGAAACTGTAAGTTTCTTCTCTTTTATCTCCTCTTGTTAGATTGCATCAAATTAATCTACTTAATCATTTTTCAGGGATATAGTAAAAGCTCTATTAAAGTAGAAACCTCTTCGTCTAGAGATTAAAAAAAGTAGCCATATTAGTTTTTGCCAGCATAAATAATTGAAATTTTTTGAAAATGCAAGGACTCTCCTTTTTATTTTACTCCGAAGATAAAAGTTTTGAAAGTTTATTATTTATTAACAACATGAAAATGAATCCGAATATTCATATGGGAGTCAATAAGAACATGAGGGATGTGTATTTGATATATGCACTGTAAGTCATAAAACTTATCATGAAAATGTAATTCAAAAAATACAATTAAATTCTAAAACTTGTCATGAAAATATAATTGAATTTTAAAATTTTCAAAAAGTGCAATTAAAAGCTAAAAATTTTGTAATGATCTAATTAAGTCATTCTGTTGATTGCACATTTTAAAATTTTTATGATTTAATTGCACTTTCATGACAAATTTAGGAATTTGATTACATTTTTGAAAATTCTAAAATTAGATTGTATTTTCTAAAAATTTTAAAATTAAATTATACTTTCATGATAAATTTTAGAATTTCTAATAAATCGAAATGAATGAAAATTTACGTAACTATTAATACTTAGTCATAAGTGAGAAATATGGCCATAGCAGGAGACTTCATGTACATTCTGCTATTGGGATGAATTATCCTAGATAACATCAACATGGGCTGAGAGTTCACCGGGCCTTAGGTGGAGGTGTTTGGGCTGCATTTGGCGCACTATTTCCCAGCAGCTATGAGCCATGAAACTAAAATTTTGATATTTGGTAACACGGTCTCAAGAGTTTTCGATGCACTGTTATTACTCTTCTACCGATGCTGCTTGGACAGAAACAGAGACAATCATGGCTGGGAAGCTTCGCAAAGGAGGTCGAGGGACGTTGGTGTAGGTTCGCAGAGGTTTGCTTAACACCGACAACCTCCACCTGATCGAGATTTGTCTCACCTTAGTTCGAGTGACCTTGACGCCACCCTGATTGGGGTTGTGCAACCCCAAGAGCCTTGTCGTGGTCTCACGGCCTCTAATCGATCCTCACAAGGCTCGAGACTTAACTCACAAAGGGTCACATGATGTCGGCAAGCCACCTTGGTTGGGCTTGCACAATCCAAGAGCCTTGTTGTGGTCTTGCTGCCTTTAGTAGTAGTAGATCCTCACAGGGCTCAAGACTTACCTTGCAAAGGGTCATGTGATGTCAACAAGTTTAGTCCGAGTGAGGTCTATCTCATCTTAGGTGGTGGACCGACCTTGGGGCCACCTTGATTGGGGTAGTGCAACTCCGACAAACCTTGCTAAGTTCTCATAGCCTCTGGTCTATGCCCATTGGCCACAATTATAGCTTACCTAGCACTCACCCCGGCCTCTTGGTCAACACTTGTCGGCCCGTTGATTTTTTTTTCTAGAAAAATTTTGAGTAAAAAATCTTTTGTCTAGATGCAAAGTCATTGGGCCAAACACACCCAAATTTTGATTGAAAATTCATCCACTTGGCTCCTCGTTGCCTAGAAAATCTTGATTTTTGACGACAAATGGGACATTCTAATTTTAAGCTTTATTTATTTCATGAAAAATAAGTAATAATGGTTATTATATCTCTTATATAAAAGAATAAATGATTAATACTTTAATCATTTATGAAAATATTTAATTATAAATTATTATTTATAATGAAAAGACTAATTATTTAAAATAATATAAGTGGTATCTTTAAAGAATATTTTTAAAATTATTTATTTTTCATGAAGTAAATTATGGTCGAAGAGAGAGAAAGTCTTGATGACATTATCCTAAAGTCCAGTCTTAATTCAAGGAGCCCAAACGTGACCTAGTCTTCCTCCTTTCTCCAGTTCTCTAGGGTTTCGAATTGGTTTCTTCCGTCTCCGAACTCGCATCTCCGGCCAGCCGGATCGCCGGCGATCGCAGGCTAACGACCGATCACGGTAATCCTGCTCTTGTCCTGCCGCTGTATTCGTTCTTTGGGCTGCTCCGTTTTGGTCCATGGCCTATGGTTGAATGAGTTCTTGTTCTGTCGCTTGCTAGGTTAGATGCGAGACTACTCTAGTTTTTCCTGCTCTTGCTTGTTGTTGGGTCGCTCGTTTCTTGGATGAGATTCGCGAGGACATGCTTGGCTCCCCCGGATTCTTCGCGGGCTTTTCTGGCTTATTTTCTTGAAAGTCTCATGATATTATTCTTGCTAAATCTTTCACCTCGCGACTTGGCTCAGGTGACTTGCCACAATGAACTATAGATGGCGCAATTCGAGCGTTCAGGATGCGCGTCCAGATGAGGGAGAGAAAGTAAGTGAGATGGCTTTCGGTGATTTTAGTGCCTGTTGAGGAAGAATTTGTTTCCAATTTCTGAGCTTCTTGAAGTAGATCCGTGCCTGATGTATAGGCAGTTCATGTCTTGGGTGTGTGCTGACATGTGGGTTACTTGCCAGGATGCTTTCGATGATGATTTTAGAGAGGAGTTTCGACTGCCAATCAATCACCGGCCAACTGAGAATGTCGATCTGGATGATGTGGAACAAGCATCCCTGGACACACATCTCACATCATCTAATGTTGGGTTTAGGCTTCTCCAGAAAATGGGGTGGAGTGGAAAAGGCCTTGGGAGGGATGAGCAAGGTACATGCGTGCTGTGTGTGAAATATAGTTTTTCAGCTTTTCTTTGTCCTTAATGTTCAGACTGTTATTCTGTTGAATTGTCCACATCTGGAGTTCCACTAGGCTGTTGTGTTTTGGAGTAATTTCCGATCTGAGTTATTTTTATCTGGGGTTGCAGATAAGATATTATTTTCTGCGTTGTGTCAATAATCATGGTCCTGGCAAGTGAAAAAGTTCCCTTCTCTGAACTTGACATTGGGCCTACGAATTGTTAAGTTTTTTTTAAGTCATGTACATTTCATTGTAAACTTGTGATCCATTTTGAGAGTGGGGAACAGATATCATAAGATATTGCTCTTTCTCTGCTGCTTTTTTGGCAATGCTCTTTTAATGTGTATGGTGTGTTTGTTGGTGTCATATGCAGGAATAACTGAACCAATTAAGTCGGGAATGAGAGACCCAAAATTAGGCATTGGAAAGCAAGAAGAGGATGATTATTATACTTCTGAAGAAAATATTCAGCGGAGAAAACTTGAGATTGAGATTGAGGAAACTGAGGAGCAAGTGAAGAAGAGGGAGGTATGCAACTGAATATCAATGTTCTCGTAGCATTTAGATATTAGTGAACACTTCAATTTTTTAATTGTAGATATTAGAGAAGTTGATGCATTACTTTTTGTGAACCCATACTCAATAACAGAAGGCAGCATATAGCACATGTGCATGCCTTTAGAGGGAATGATATATCATAAGGGAGCATCAACATTGGAAGATGTTGAGAATTTCCTGCAGTTTTTATTACCTGGTGGCTTCTACTGCCTCCTTCGTGCACCTTATGAACATCCAGGTCATGGCAGAACGTGAGCACAAAATCCAGAGTGAGGTCAAAGAAATACGCAAGGTTTTCTATTGTGATCTTTGCAACAAGCAATACAAATTGGCGATGGAATTTGAAGCTCATCTAAGTTCATATGACCACAACCATAGAAAGGTGAATGAGCTTTTTCTTACTGATCTGTTTTGCTCGCTCACATCTAGAATAACAGAACTTTATCAATTTTTTAAACACCTTGCCATTTTGCAGAGATTTAAAGAAATGAGAGAAATGCATGGTGCTAGCAGTCGTGATGATCGTCAGAAAAGAGAGCAGCAGCGTCAGGAGAGGGAGATGGCAAAAATGTATCCGACAATTTTCTTTTGCTTCTACCATTATTTTGTGTCAATAGATTGACAAACAGTGACATCCAATTGCTATGTAAAGGTTGTTCCTTAAATGCCAAGTAGTGCAGATGCCCGTAAGCAGAAACAACAACAGGAGGAACCTGGGTCAACTCCAATTTCAGCTCCAACAAGAAGTGCTACTGTACTTGCTGATCAGGATCAGCGGAAAGCATTAAAATTTGGGTTTTCTTCGAAAACCAGAACCTCCAAGGTTTGTGTCATTAGGAAAAAAATCTTGATTTACGATATGATGAAACCGTTGTGGCTTTTTAACCGGTTGACCTTTTTGTTGCTATGCAGAACTCAGTCAAAAGTGCCCCGAAGAAGCCCAAAGTAGTTGCTTCAGTTTTTGGTGATGACAGCGATGAGGAGTAGCATTAGTTGTTGCTTAAAGCTGATTAATTCCTTTTAATTGTTGGCTAAAAGGCTTTTGCTGAGGATGATCACCTATTTTATTGTGCTCTTGTGGTCTGAAACTTTGTATCGTTTTAGCACTTCAGGAACAAAATGGAACGTGTCCGTTTACTGATATTTGCATCCAAAGAAGTTACTAATATTCATTCAATTGAAGGGCATTCGACTGTTATATTCAATGGGAATTACCTAAGCTCATACTCAGAATTATGTTGATAACGGTATTGACCGTTCTAAGAATTTCAATCAAAATACATTTGCACCCAATCATGTTTCTCAGTCACAACGCATCAATGTTGAGCAAATATCAAAGTTTGAGATTAGCCTGTAAAAAGCGGAGTAGTTTTGATCAGCTCTCACCTCATGCTCCAAAATTTGCCGAAATGCTGGCCTTCCTGAAGCTATCAAGAAACTCAGTTATAAGCATGCACGTTACAGGGTTAAGTTCTGATGCACAACTCCGAGATCAACAGTCAATCCGTGTGTCCCAAAACAAAAAGTCACGGCTTCAGTTAAAGGGATGCTAGCCATTCAAATGCAATTAAATGAAGTATGCGGTACATTCAAATTCAGTCCATGCAGCAAATCCAATGGCCAAGTTAGTAGATGTCTCGTCGTGCTGTCGAATGTCAAGTTCCCAGTAAACTGATTGAAACCGATTGAAATTCCCTATGGCAATTTCTCTTTTCTCTTTTGTAGATATCAGAAGCGAATTGTTCTCAGGGTCTTCATTATCCTGACAGGAGCTCCATCTGGGAGCGTAAGAAGTGCGAAACAAAGATCTAGTCTGTCGCTATGATACCGTAAGTTGTGCCCTTTGTAATCGCCCATGCTATTGACTGGGAACTGGACTGAGGAACATAACCTTTCTTTTTCACCAACTCCTCCAACTGACTGAGCATTTCATAAATCTCACCTGTCATAGTGTGCAACCTATCGTGAGCAGTGAACACAAAGGTCACGTTTTTTATATTGACCCAGCTACACCCCCAAATCATTCTATGACAGCCATCAGTCTTCTAACTTCACCCGCTTCCTTCAATCTTCCCTCACGTGAGTACATGTTTGAAAGCAGCACATAGTTTCCCGGATTATCAGGTTGCAACTCAAAAGGCCTATCTGTGACTTCTCTGCCCATTTCAAGATTTCCGTGATTTGAGAAAGCACCAAGCAAAGCTCCCAATGCTGTTACATCAGCTTTGATGGGCATCGACCATCTGAACTTCTGAACTTCGTCTAGCCGGCCAGCATGATCAAGTAAGTCAACCAAGCAAGCATAGTTTTCGTGTCGAGGGTTTATACCAAAATTCTTACTCATGGAAGAGAAATTGGAGTAGCCTTCATCAGCACACCCAGTGTGGCTGCATACGAGAGAAGACTAACAAGGGTAATATGATCAGGTTTAGTTCCTTCCCTGAGCATATCCTCGAACAATTCGGTTGCTTAATCAGCACAGCCATATTGCTGCAATGCTGTAATCATCACACTACAACATACCATTGTTCAACCCTTGATCTCTTCAAACACACCAGTAGCATCAGCTAAACTGTCAAATTTCGAGTGCATCATGATTGAAGCACTTCCAATGTAGCTATTGTTAACACATCCACTTTTTAATATCAGACTATGAATTGAGGTGCCCTGGCTCAATGCTGAGATAGAAGCAGTAGCATGAAGCACAATGGAGTACAAGACCTCACTGGGAATTACGCCTTCACTTCTCATGAGCGAAAAGTAACCACAAGCCTCTTCAAACTTATCGTTATGGACAAACCCCGTCATCATTGCAGCCCACATAACCAAATTTCGAACTCCACAAGTCTGGAATTGCCAAAGAGCATCATCCAATGACCCGTATTTACAGTACATGTCCAGCAGGGAATTCTTCACATACGATAAAATCATCAAATTCCGCTTAACAACCAAACCATGTACCTGCCTTCCGAATTTCAAGCTGCCATTATTGGCACAAGCACTCAATGTGCTCGATACAATCACTTCATCTCGCGAGATAGAATCTCACCTAAGAACCTCCCTGAACACTAAAACCGCCTGATCGAAAAACCCGCTTTGCAGAAGCCCAAAACCATAGAACTCCAGGTTCCAGCGTTTCTCTCAGGCATTTCGTCAAACACCTACTCTGCTGCGTCCACACGCAACATTTTGTGTACATGTCGACCGAAGCACTCCCCACGAAGACGTCAAGTCCAGGCCCATGTTTGATCACGAAGCAATGAATCTTTTTGCCATTGGACGACACCCGGTCTCTGCAATGGTTCGGCCAAACGCCAGCGCCCCTCATTTGGTTAAACAGGGTCAGGGCCTCGAAGGGCTCGTGGGCATGGAACTGTTGGGTGATAAGTGAAGTTCAGGTGACCACGTCTTTGGACCCATCACTGGTTTTTCGAGATGGCCACACTTTGGCATACAAGCTGAGGAGCTCGTTGAGGAGGAGGGAAAGGAGGGAGGTGCAGTTGCCGGGGATGATCCGGCGTGTATCTGGGCGACACGTCTGGCGTTCTTGGTCCGTGAAGTGGCGTTGAGGAGGTCGTTGAGTTGAGCCGGGGTGGCGTGCAAGAACATGGGGAATACAGAGGATGATGATGGATGGACTGCCCTGTTGCTTTTGCTGGGAATCAATGGGAAAGGAATTTTCGTAAAGGACAGGGAGCAGTCCTTAAAACATCAAAGGCGACATGTTGTCTTCTTGTTATATTAAGTCATAAACTTTTGTTTATAAGAACAGTCCTTAAATAATCTCTTGTTTCTAAAATTATCCAAAAATTCAATTATACACGGTCAATTCAATTATAAATTTTTGATTTTATTAATTGAATTTTAATTTTTTTTTACTAAATGATAATTTACTAAATATATTGGGCAACGTTGATGTGGATGATGTTGGTCATTTTTTAACGCATTTCTAAATTATTCTCTTCCCCACTCCCTTTTTTGTGGAAAAAAAAGAAAAAGAAAAAAATAAAATGAAAGAAAAAAAAGAAAAAAAGATCATTTTTTAAAAATTGAAAATTATCTATATCGATAATAGTTGTGCCAAATACGTGGCCAAAGCTAATTAGACTATTACGTCAATGATTTTTTTATCAAAATTGACCACAATAGTTTTATGACTAAATTAATAAATCATTAATATTTAAGACCAAAATGGTAAAATTGAAAAATATATGATTGAATTGACCACCGCATAATAGGTTTAGAATTTTTTAGGCAATTATCACTCTCTTCTTTAGGTCATTTAATGTTCATTTAGCATCATCATAGTCCAAATGAGGACTCATTGATCACATGATGACTAGGGGTGATTATGATTACAAGATAGAACCCGGAATCTAAAAACCAAGCTATGAGACCTATATGGTTCCAAGTTCCAAAATATACATGGTAAGTTTTAAGTTTCAAAAATTGGGAAATATATTTTGATTGGTGGGTTTCAAGTTTTAGATTGGTGTTACCTGGAACCTATAACAAGTTTTTATGTTTTTCTTGGCATATGCTTTTTCGCGATCCTACAGTATTTTATGGCATCCGATAACAAATGTATAATATAGAACCACTAGTCTAAGCTTCAATTTTATGATTAAGACTTTTAGTTTGTTAATATTTCATATTTTCATATGTCTAAATATGAGTTATGATTAGTAATTGTTATAGCAAGTGGTGGTCGTTAAATGGGATAATTCACTGCAATCGTTCAATCAATAGTGCAAGTGGTACTTGAGTAGATCTTGGAACCTGTGACATGATAAGTTCTAGGTTCCAAGATATGCATAATAGGTCTTAGAACCTACTTGTTAAAACAAGTTCTTCATTTTTTGGAACCCAAAACCTACCATGCATATCTTGGAACTTAGAACTTATCATGCCACAAGTTCCAAGACCTACTCAAGTACCACTTGCACTATTAGAACCTAGAACTACTCACCCTTATCCCGAGCTTCCCTCAAGACCCACGAAACTTTGTGTTGAGGAGTGTGATGAGTTGATATCGCATAGGCTCGATTAATTCATGTCCTTGGAAGAGCTTTCAATAAAAAAAGTGCAATTCCATTGAATTGCAATAACCTAGTTGAAATTCAAGGCCACGATAATTTGATGTCCTTGGAGGGCATATGTGTGTGTGTATTTTTGCAATTCCATTAAAAAGGCTTCTTTCTCCGGAATTATGATGTTTGAAGATATTATAGGCTTTCTAGTGCAACAATCTAGTCAAAATTCAAGATCTTGACGGTGTGAAGTTCTTTAAAGTGTTGCATTTTACAAGATGTGAATCAATGGAGACATTGCCAAATTTGAAAGAAGCATTTGCCTTGGTTGTTTTAAAGCAATAACCATTTTTTGTAAATCTTCATGTTGTTTGTTTAATTTTCCAAGGGTCATAAAAAAAAAATTAAATATGAGTTCATTGTACATGGGAAGGATAGAAAGGTTATACATCATGCAATATCCAAGATTCAAAAAGGCCAAAACTAAAAAGTAAAAAAAAAAAAACCCATAGAGTCGGTTCCACGACTTGATGTGGGTAGCTTCAAGCGGAATTGCCAATGACGAACTCCTTTTTAAAGTGAGATGGCTTCATTGGGTGATTGAGGAAAGAGATTTATCTCTTTTGACAACTAATTTGCATCTATTGAAATTATCAGTGCTCAATTTATCATTCAACCTCTTCATTGAGGATTGGGAAGAACAAAGTATATTCATTGTAAGATTGGGAAAAAAAAAGACATCCTCTTTCCAATTTTAGGTTTATGGTTTTGTTTTTGTTTAGCCAATCAACTCCATCTTTGATGACTTATTCTCCTTTTTTATTAGGCGTCAAAACGGCTACAAGTTCTTGACTTTTATGGGTGCCGCAATTTAAGATGTACTCTTGGTCTTTCGACTTTTACACAATTGAAGATTCTTATCTTGAGCCATTGTTATGAACTTGAGCATTTCCACCCTTTTATTGGTAAACTCACGAGGCTTGTTTCCTTGAATATGAGTTTTTGTGGATGTCTCAAGGAGCTACTAGAGGAGGTGGGCAAATTAAAAGATTTAGAAAAAAATTTCTTAGATTATGCTGATATTACAAAGATTTTTACATCTATTGCTTCTCTGAGGAAGTTGGAGAAACAGAGTGCTTACAATTGTAAATCATTGAGGGGAATCCCTAGCTCAATTAGGGATTTACAAAATCTGCAACATCTTGACTAGAGTTTTTATGGGATTGAAAAACTTCCTAGTATTATTGGAAGGTTGAAAACTCTATGGACTCTAAATCTCAAATCATGTTGTAGTTTGAAGAGGGCAATTCCAAGTGAAATCGGTGACTTGTCTTCCCTCGAGGATCTTGACATCGCTTGCACATTGATATCTAACCTCCCAAAAAGCGTTCAGAACTTTTTTTCTCTTCCATCCCTTAACCTAAGGAGTTGTAATGATCTCCAATCACTACTAGAGCTTCCTTTGGGCTTAACATGTCTATCAAAGTAGATTGCAAGTACTCCATCTTCAGGTATGCCATCTATTGGACACATTGTGAGTTTTCCTCAAGATCCATGAAACTTTGTGTTAAGGAATGTGATGAGTTGATATTGCATAGGCTTGACGGATTCATGTCCTTTGAAGAGCTTTCAATAAAAAAAAGATTGGACCTTTCACAATTGATTATTTTGCTAAAGATTGCAATAACCTAGTTGAAATTCAAGGCCATGATAATGATCCTTGAAGGGCATATTTATATATTTCTGAAATTCCATTGAAAGGCATATTTGTCCATAATTACAATGTTTGCAGATATTATAAGCTTTCTGGTGCAACAATCTAGCCAAAACTTTAGATCTTGATTGTGTGAAGTTCTTAAAATCATTGGATTTTACAATATGTGAATCATGGAGACATTGCCCAATTTGAAAGAAGCATTTGCCTTAGTTGTTTTAAAGTAACAACCATTTTTTTCTTTATCTTCATGTTGTTTGTTTAATTTTTCAAAGGTCGTAAAAAAAAAATCAAATGTGAGTTCATTGTACATGGGAAGGATAGAAAGGTTACACATTGTGCAAAATCCAAGATTTAAAAAAAGCAAAAACTAAAATGTAAAAAAAAAAAAAAAAACTGCAAAACCGGCTCCACAACTTGATGCGGGCAACTTCAAGTGGAACCTCTAATGATGAACTCCTTTTTGAAGTGAGATGGCTTCATTGGGTGATCGAGGGAAGAGATTTGTCTCTTTCAACAACCAATTTGCGTCTACCAAAATTATCAATGCTAGATTGATCATTTAGCCTCTTCACAGAGGATTGGGAAAGACGGAGTATATTCATGGTAAGATTTTGAAAAAAAAAAGACATCTTCTCTGTGATTTTAGCCAATCAACTCCATCTTCAATAGCTTATTCTCCTTTTGTATTAGGCGTAAAAGCGGCTACAAGTTCTCAACTTTTATGGGTACCGTAATTTAAAATGTACTCTTGATCTTTTGGCTTTCACAAAGTTGAAGTTTCTAATCTTGAGCCATTGTTACGAACTTGAGCATCTCCACCCCTCTATTGGCAAACTTAAGAGCCTCATTTCCTTAAATATGAGTTTTGGGGGACATCTCAAGGAGCTACTAGAGGAGGTGGGCAAATTAAAAGATTTAGAAGAAATTTTCTTAGATCATGCCAATATTATAGAGATTCCTACGTCTATTTTTTCTCTGAGGAATTGGAGAAACTAAGTGTTTACAATCAATGAGAGAAATCCCCAACTCATTTGGGGATTTACAGAATTTGCAAACATCTTGCCTTGAGTTTTTATGGGATTGAAAAGCTTCCCAATGTTATTAGAAGGTTGAAAACTTTGCTAACACTAAATCTCAAATCATGTCGTAGTTTGAAGGGGGCAATTCCAAGTGAAATCGGTGACTTTTCTTCCATCACATGTCTCGATATCACTTGTACACTAATATCTAACCTCCTAGAAACCACCCAAAATCTGTCTTCTCTCCCATCCCTTAACCTAAGGAGTTGTAATGATCTCCAATCGCTGCTAGAGCTTCCTTTGGGCTTAATATGTCTGTCAAAGTAGATTGCAAGTACTCCATCTTTAGGTATGCTATCTACTAGATGCATCTAGAGCTTTCCTCAAGACCCACGAAAATTTGTGTTGAGGAGTGTTATGAGTTGATATCACATAGGCTCGATGGATTCATGTCCTCAAAAGAGCTTTCAATAAAATAAAATAAAAAGTGCAATTCCATTGAAATATTGAACCTTTCATGATTGATTCTTCTACTGAGGATTGCAATAACCTAGTTGAAATTCAAGGCCATGATAATTTAGTGTCCTTGGAGGGCATACTTATATATTTCTGCAATTCCATTGAAAGGCTTCTCTGTCTAGAATTACGGTATTTGAAGATATTATAAGCTTTCTAGTGCAACAATCTAGTCAAAATTCGAGATTTTTGATGGTGTGAATTTCTTAGAAGCGTTGGATTTTCCAATATGCAAATCAATGAAGACATTGCCAAATTTGAAAGAAGCATTTACCTTAATTGTTTTAAAGCAACAACCATTTTTTCTTTATCATCATGTCATTTGTTTAATTTTTCAAGGGTCACAAAAAAATTAATTGTGAGTTCATTGTACATGGGAAGGATAGAAAGGTTACACATTGTGCAAAATCCAAGATTCAAAAAAAGCAAAAACTAAAAAGTTAAGAAAAAAAAAACCTACAAAGCCAATTCCATGACTTGATGTGGGCAGCTTCAAGCCAAACTCTTTTTGAAGTGAGATGGCTTCACTGTGTGATAGAGGGAAGAGATTAATCTCTTTTGACAATCAATTTGCATCTACATAAACTATCGATGCTCGATTTATGATTCAGCTGCTTCACAAATGATAGGGAAAGATGGAGTATATTCATGATAAGATTGGGAAAAAAGGCATCCTCTCTGTGATTTTAGGTTTTTGTTTTTGTTTTTGTTTAGTCAATCAACTCCTTTGACATTTTGTTCTCCTTTTGTATTAGGACTTAAATTAGCTACAAGTTCTCAACCTTTATGGATGTCGTAATTTAAGATATACTCTTGATCTCTTGACTTTCACACAGTTGAAGATTCTCATCTTGAGCTATTGTTATGAACTTGAGCATCTCCACCATTCCATTGGCAAACTCAAGAGCCTCGTTTCCTTGGATATGAGTTTTTTGTGGACGTCTCAAGGAGCTACTAGAGTAGGTGGGCGAATTAAAATATTTAGAAGAACTTTTCTTAGATTATGCCGATATTACAGAGATTCCTACGTATATTGCTTCTCTGAGGAAGCTAGAGAAATTGAGTGCTCACAATCGTAAGTCACTGAGAGAAATCCCTAGCTCAATTAGGGATTTATAGAATTCGCAACATTTTGACTTGAGTTTTTCTAGGATTGAAAAGCTCCCCAGTGCTATTGGAAGGTTGAAAAATCTACAGACTCTAAGTCTCAAATCATGTCATAGTTTAAAAGGGGCAATTTCAAGTGAAATCAGCGACCTATCTTTCCTCGAGGATCTTAACATTGCTTGCACATTGATAGATGACCTCCCAAAAAGAGTCTGGAATCTTTCTTCTCTCCCATCCCTTAACCTAAAAGGTTGTGACGATCTCAAATCGCTGCCAAAGCTTCATTCAAGCTTAACATGTCTGTCAAAGCATATTGCGAGTACTCCATATTCAGGTATGCCATCTACTAGATGCATCCCGAGCTTTCCTCAAGACCCATGAAACTTTGTGTTCGAGGAGTGTGATGAGTTGATATCGCATAGGCTCAAGGGATTCATGTCCTTGGAAGAGCTTTCAAGAAGAAAAGTGCAATTCCATGGAAAGATTGGACCTTCCACAGTTGATTCTTCTACTCAAGGATTGCAATAACCTAGTTGCAATTGAGAGCCATGATAATTTAGTTTGCTTGGAGGACATATTTATATATTTCATCAATTCCATTGAAAGGCTTCTCTATCCAATTTACGGTGTTTGAAGATATTATAGCTTTCTAGTGCAACAATCTAGTTGAAATTCAAGATCTTGATGATGTGAAGTTCTTAGAAGCATTGGATTTTATACGATGAGAATCAATAGAGACATTACCAAATTTGAAAGAATTATTTGCCTTAGTTGTTTTAAACTAATAAGCATTTTTCTTAATCTTCATGTTATTTATTTAATCTTCCAAAGGTCATAAAAAAAATTAAATGTGAGTTCATTGTACATGGGAAAGATAGAAAGGCTACACATCATGCAAAATCCAAGATTTAAAAATAGCAAAAACTAAAAGTTAAAAAAAAGAAGAAGCTACAAAGCTAATTCCATGACTTGATGCGGGCAACTTCAAGTGGAACCTTCAATGGCAAACTCTTTTTGAAGTGAGATGGCTTCATTGGGTGATTGAGGAAAGAGATTTGTCTCTTTCAACGACCAATTTGCATCTACTAAAATTATCGGTAGTCGATTTATCATTCAGCCTTTTCATAGAGGATTGGGAAGGATGGAGTATATTCATGGTAAGATTAGGAAAATAAAGACATCCTCTTTGTGATTTTAGGTTTTTGTTTTTGTTTAGCCGATCAACTCCATCTTTGATAGCTTATTCTCCCTTTGTATTAGGCGTCAAAGTGGCTACAAGTTCTTGACTTTTATGGGTGCCATAATTTAATAGATATACACTTGATCTCTCAACTTTCACACAATTGAAGATTTTCATCTTAAGCCATTGTTACAAACTAGAGCATTTCCACCATTTTGTTGGTAAACTCGAGCCTCATTTACTTGAATATGAGTTTTTGTGAACATCTCAAGGAGGTGGTGGGCAAATTAAAAGATGTAAAAGAACTTTTCTTAGATTATGTTGGTATTAGAGACATTCTAACGCCTATTGCTTCTTTGAGGAAACTAGAACCGAGTACTTATAATTATAAGTCATTGAGAGAAATCTCAAGCTCAATTGGGGATTGATAGAATTTGCAACATTTTGACTTGAGCTTTTCTAGGATTGAAAAGCTTCCTAATGCTATTGGAAGGTTGAAAAATCTGCAAACTCTAAGTCTCAAATCATACCGTAGTCTTCCAAGTGAAATTGGTGACTTGTCTTCTCTCAGAAAGCATCCGGAATCTTTCTTCTCTCAAATCCCTTAGCCTGAGAGGTTGTGATGATCTCCATTCGCTGTCAAAGCTTTCTTTGGCCTTAAAATATCTATCAAAGCAGATTGCAAGTACTCTATCTTCAGGTATGCCATCTACTTGATCGCATCCCGAGCTTTCTTGAAGACCAATGAAACTCTATGTTGAGGAGTGAGATGAGTTGCCATTGCATAGGCTCGATGAATTCATATCCTTGGAAGAACTTTCAATAAAAAAAAAAGTATAATTCTTTTGAAAAATTGGACCTTTCGCAATTGTTTCTTTTGCTAAGGATTGCAATAACCTAGGTAAAGTGCCATGATAATTTGGTATCCTTAGAGGGCATATTAATATATTTTTGCAATGTGTCCTTGGAGGGCCTATCTATATATTTCTACAATTCTATTAAAGGGCTTCTCTATCCAAAATTACAATATTTGAAGATATTATAGGCTTTCTAGTGTAGTGATCTAGTCAAAATTCAAGATCTCTACAGTGTGAAATTCTTAGAAGCATTGGATTTTACAAGATGCAAATCAATGGAGATTTTGCCTAATTTGAAAGAAGCATTTGCCTTGATTGTTTTAACACAATAACCATTTTTTTCTTTATCTTCATGTCAATTGAAGGTTGAGGCGTTCAATGCACACAAGAAGGTTAAAAAGGTTATAAATTGTATAAAATCAAGATTTAAAAAACAACTAAAAAGTTAAAAAGAAAAAAACCTACACAGCCGGTTCCATGACTTGATGTGGATAGCTTCAAGCAAAACATCCAATGACAAACTCCTTTCTGAAGTGAGATGGCTTCATTGGATGATCAAGGGCAGTGATTTGTCTCTTTTAATAGCTCATTTGCATCTACCAAAATTATCAATGTTAGATTTATCATTCAGCCTCTTCACAGAGGATCGGGAAGGATAGAGTATATTAATGGTAAGATTGGGAAAAAAGACATCCTCTTTGTGATTTTAGGTTTATGTTTTTGTTTAGCTGATAAACTCCTTGACAACTTATTCTCATTTTGTGTTAGGCATCAAAGTGGCTACAAGTTCTTGGCCTTTATGGGTATCATAATTTAAGATGTACTCTTGATCTCTTAGCTTTCACATAGTTGAAGATTCTTATCTTGAGCCATCATTACGAACTAAGCATCTCCACCCTTCTATTGGCAAACTCATGAGCCTCATTTCCATGAATATTAGTTTTTGTGGACATTTTCAAGTAGCTACTAAAGGAGGTGGGCAAATTAAAAGATTTAGAAAAAAATTTCTTAGATTATGATAATATTATAGAGATTCCTACATCTATTCCTTCTCTAAGGAAGCTAGAGAAACTTAATGCTTACAATTGTAACTCACTGAGAGAAATCCCTAACTCGATTGGGAATTCACAAAATTTGCAACATCTTAACTTGAGTTTCTTTGGGATTGAAAAGCTTCCTAGTGCTATTGGAAGGTTGAAAAATATACATACTCTAAGTCTTAAATCATGCTATAGTTTGAAGGGGGCAATTCCAAGTGTAAGCAATGACTTGTCTTCCCTCAAGGATCTCAATATCGTTTTCACACTGATATTTGTTCTCCTAGAAAGCATTTGGAATCTTTCTTCCCTCCCATCCCTTAGCATAATGGGTTATGATGATCTCCAATTTCTGCCGGAGCTTCCTTTGAGTTTAACATGTCATTCAAAGTAGATTACAAGTACTCCATCTTTAGGTATGCCATCTACTTGACACATCTCGAGCTTTCTTCAAGACCCATGAAACTCTGTGTTGAGGAGTGTGATAAGCTGATATTGTGTAGGCTCAACATATTCATGTACTTGGAAGAGCTTTCAATAAAAAAGTGTTGTTCCATTGAAAGATTGGACCTTTCACAATTGATTCTTCTATTCAGAATTGCAATAACCTAGTTGAATTAAGGGTCATGATAAGTTGGTGTCCTTGGAGGGCATATTTATATATTTCTACAATTCCATTGATAGGCTTATGTGTGTTTGAAGTTATTATAGGCTTTCGGGTGCAACTATCAAGTTGAAATTCAAGATCATGATGATGTGAACTTCTTAGAAGAAGATTTTACGGAATGCAAATCAATGGAGACTTTACCTGATTTGAAAGAAGCATTTTCCTTAGTTGTTTTAAAGTAGTAACCATTTTTTCTTTATCTTTATATCATTTGTTTAATATTACAAAGGTCATAAAAATAATTAAATGTGAGTTCATTGTTCACAAGAAGGATAGAAAAGTTACAAATCGCGCAAAATCCAAGATTTACAAAAAAGCAAAAACTAAAAAGTCAAAAAAACAAATGCAAAGCCCATTCCACGAGTTGATGTGGGTAGCTTTAGGTGGAACCTCCAACGACAAGCTCCTTTCTGAAGTGAGATGGCTTCATTGGGTGATCAAGGGAAGAGATTTGTCTCTTTCAACAACCAATTTTCGTCTATCAAAAATTATCAATGCAATATTTCTCATTTAGCCTCTTCACAGAGGATTGGGAAGGATGGTATATATTCATTGTAAGATTGGGTAAAAAAGACACCCTTTGTGCAATATTAGGTTTTTGTTTTTGTTTAGCCAATAAACTCTTTCTTTGACAGCTTATTCTCCTTTTGTGTTAGGCATCCAAGCAAGTATAAGTTCTTGACCTTTATGGGCGCTGTAATTTAAGATGTACTCTTGATCTCTTGACTTTTACATAGTTTAAGATTCTCATCTTGAGTAATTGTTATGAACTAGAGTATCTCCACTCTTTTATTGGCAAACTCATGAGGCATGTTTCCTTGAATATGAGCTTTTGTGAATGCCTCAAGGAGCTACCAGAGGAGAAGGGAGAATTAAAATATTTAGAAGAACTTTTCATAGATTATACTGATATTGCAGGGATTTCTATGTCTATTGCTTCTTTAAGGAAGCTAGAGAAACTAAGTGCTTACAATTGAAAGTCACTACGACAAATTCCTAACTCAATTGGGGATTTATAGAATTTGCAACATCTTGATTTGAGTGAACTTGATGACTTGTCTTCCCTTGATAATCTCGATATCGCTTGCACACCGATATCTGACCTCCTAGAAAGCATTCAAAATCTTTGTTCTCTCCAATCCCTCAACCTAAGGGGCTATGATGATCTCCGATTATGGCCAGAGCTTCTTTGGGCTTAACATGTTTGTCAAATTAGACTACAAGTACTCCATCTTCTGACCATCTACTTGAACGCATCTCTAGATTTCCTAAAAACCCATGAAACTCTATGTTGAGGAGTGTGATGAGCTAATATTACATAGGTTTGAGGGATTCATGTCCTTAAAAGAGCTTTGAATAATAATAAAATGGTGCAGTTCCATTGAAAGATTAGTCCTTTCACAATTGATTCTTCTGCTCAAGATTGTAATAACCTAGTTGAAATTCGAGGCCATGACAATTTGGTATCCTCAAAGGACATATTTATATATTTATGCAATTCCATTGAAAGGCTTCCTTGTCCAAAATTACAGTGTTTCAAAATATTATAGGCTTTCTAGTGCAACAATCTAGTTGAAATTCAAGATTTTGATGGTGTGAAGTCATTAGAAGTGTTCGATTTTATAGGATGTGAATCAATGGAGACATTGCCAAATTTGAAAGAAGCATCTACCTTGGTTGTTTAAAGCAATAACCATTTTTTCTTTATCTTCCGGTCATTTGTTTAATTTTCCAAAGATCATAAAAAAAAATTAAATGTGAGTTCATTGTGCATGGGAAGGATAGAAAGGTTACAAATCATGCAAAATCCAAGATTTAAAAATAGCAAAAAATATTTTTTTTTTTAAAAATGCGGCAAAACCGATTCCACGACTTGATGGAGGCAGCTTCAAGTGAAAGCTCCAATGACGAACTCCTTTCTAAAGTGAGATGGCTTCATTGGGTGATCAAGGGAAGTGATTTGTCTCTTTTGATGATCAATTTTCCTCTACCAAAATTATCGGTGCTAGATTTATCATTTAGCCTCTTCACAAAGAATTGGGAAGGATGGAGTATATTCATAGTAGGATTGAGGAAAAAAGACACCCTCTCTACGATTTTAGATTTTGTTTTTGTTTAGTCAATCAACTTCTTCTTTGACAGCTTATTCTCCTTTTGAATTAGACATCAAAGCGGCTACAAGTTCTCGACCTTTGTGGTGCCATAATTTATGATATACTGTTGATTTCTTGGCTTTCACACAATGGAAGATTCTCATCTTGGGCCATTGTTACAAACTTGAGCATCTCCACCTTTCTATGGGCAAATTCATGAGCTTCATTTCCTCAAATATGAGCTTTTTTGGACACCTCAAGGAGCTACCAAAGGAAGTGGGAGAATTAAAAGATGTATAAGAACTTTTCTTAGATGATGCTAATACTATAGAGATTTCTACATCTATTGCTTCTCTAAGGAAGCCAGAGAAATTGAGTGCTTATAATTGAAAGTCATCGTCGCGACCTAACCTCATAAGTGGGTTGGACAACCTAGGGGTTTGGTTAATGGATCATTAAATCTAGATTTAGCTTGGGCACTCCCAAGCCCATATTAATCATGACTTAAGTTCTAGTTATTTAATGTGCAAACGATTTTTCAATTAGGAGACGCCATTAATTTATTTTTGGTGGGCTAAATGGAAACCCAAGCAAAAGTAACAAGAGAATTACTTCACTTCTATGAACTAAAAGACTATGAGATTGAGAACTTGACTATCTTTCGATACATTTTCTCTTTTATTTCAAAAAAATTATTTGCAGGTAATTTGGATTGATTTTAACCTACTCCCTAACATATGATGTGATCAGGCACATGCATAACCATTATTTAACACTTAATAATCAAAGCATTAAATAATTTGCGAGGAAACGGGAGGAAGTACTTACATTAAGGCTCTGTTCATTTCGCGGAAAATGATTTCCGGGAAAATATTTTTCAAATTTTTCGACATTCGGGGGGCGGAAAATAAGTGGTCAAAGAAAATATTTTCCGGTCAATGGAAAATTCCTTTCTAAAAGTGTGGGAAATGATTTCCTTTTTGCAAAAAAAAAAATCATTTTCCCAGCCCACCGCAAGGGCAAGCCCACCAAGAGCCCCCGCCACGGCACCCATGGCCAATCCCGTCCTCATCCCTCTGAACTTGCTCTTCTTTTTCTCCTCGATCATCGTTCTCATCCGGCTCTTTGGGAGTGCGAAGAAATCAATCGCAAAGCAGTAGATAAAACACCATTTGCATCCAATCTTGAGCCAAGTAAACAATCGCAAGAATGAGAGCAGAACCCTCCTGCCCTTTTTCGTATCTCCCGTATTTCTGTGCACCCCTTCGTCACTTTTCCCCCTTTTCTCTTGCAAAAACTAGGGTTTCTCGATCGCTCGCAGCTTCGAACGAGAAGTCTTGATCAAATTTCGAGCGAGAAGCCTCGATCACTTGTAGATTCGCAGGTACTCTCTTCGTCTCTTCCTCAAGTCGAGTCATTCCACGTCGCAAATGATTCACAGTGTGCTTGTTATGTAGTGATTCTCTCTGTCTCTTCCTCAAGTCGAGTCATTCCATGTCGAAAATGATTCACAGTGTGCTTGTTATGTAGTGATTTCCAATGCCCGTAGTCGTGTTTTTTCAATGCATTCTCTGTGTCGATTGTAGTATATTGAGGTGATTTGAGGGTTAGCTTGCATTTGTGTTTGGCAAATTGAATTGTTGCCACACATTACATGTGCTTTTAGGTGGTTTTTGTATCGATGATACTGGGAATTCCAGCAACATTGGAAACGAGCTCTCGAATGGGCACTCTGGTTGAATTCAAACTGGGTTGGGAAGTGCTGATTTGCTGAAGTTTCTTTTTTGTTTTTGGGTAGGAAAACGGCTTTGATGCTAGCTTTGTGTTATTTCTTGAGAGATAAATACAATCTTGCTGCGGTAAGTGTCCTTTCATCAAGAACGATTTGAAAATTTGAAGTTCATCGCCTTGAGGATAAGCTCCGTTGTGCTTGAGGTTTCTCCCTTGAGATAGAAGTGAATTCTTGGTATGGCAATTATGAGCCTCTTTTCAGACACAAATAACCGAATTAGATTGATTGGATCTCTTGCTCAACTTTTCATTGTCAATAGCCATAAGCACTATGCAATACCCCTATGGACTTCTTTCTCATTGATATTTTTTATTTGCAACAATTGCTCATATTAGAGACTGTAACATGTAGAGTATCAAGCTTTGTAGGTAGCAAATATATTGTTCTCTTTCCCGGTCTTATAAGAGCCAATTTAGATATATTCCTTAATATTAATTAAATAGGGAAAATCTAATGGTAAAGCTCCTAGCAATTTACTCATGCTAAATGTTATATGCTTGTTTGACTTGTGACATTAGTCGATTTCGTGATTCCCTTACTTTTCTTCACTATTTTAGGCAAGGGACACTATAAGATTCTTCTGAATAGGGTCTGCATTGGCAATGCACTCTACAAGTTTTTTTCTGTTGTCTTTGATTTATCAGTCTAGATTAACTTTTGTCATTTGTCATGTGCTACACTAGTGCATTTAGAAAATTGCTATCCCCAACTCTGACAGAGTGGGATTGACTTTGAATTAAGTACTTCTCTTGGGCAAACGCGCATGGCTTTGATGCGGGTCACTACAAAAAATAGTAGTGGAGCTAAGTTCAATTAGTAAGCTAGCTTTTATTGCTTGACGGTAGTGGACACATTCAAAAATTGTTTCTGGACAAAGCAGATATAAAGAGATTACTTGCATAATGCCCAACAGATGTGCATTTCCATTTGCCTCTCACTTACAAATTTCCTTGATCAATGTATTTCGATATAGATGGTGGATAATAAAATCCTAGCGGTGGTAACAGGTGCAGCTGCAGCAGTTATGACAGTTGCCACACTAATTTTGGAAGAGTATAATTATTCGGAGAATCGCATACCGAGAGAGCCTCATGTGAATCGAGATTATGAGGGAGAGTTATATATGAATCGTGTGTTATGTAGTGGTGATACTCATTGTGTAGATCAAATACGGATGGCATCAAATGCTTTTTTGGAGCTTTGTAAGGTACTTGGTGCAAATAACTTGTTGCGTTCTACGGTAAATGTTTCTATTAGGGAGCAAGTTATGGTATTTTGTCATATCATTGGACATAATGGGAGGTTTAGAGTGATTGGGGGAAGATTCCATAGATCAATGGATACCGTGCATAGATATTTCAAAATCATCTTGGGAGCGATTTTGAAATTATACAAACATGTGGTGAAAGAACCAAGCAATTCCACTCCTCCTGAGATAAGTAACAGTCGAAGGTTCTATCCATATTTTTAAAGGTATGAAATTTGAAAAAAAGAAGAAGTCTATGCATTGCTTGAGAAGTTCCATTAGTTTTTGGTTAGTAACTATATTTGATCATTTTAGAATTGTATTGGAGCAACAGATGGAACTCATGTACGGGCATTAGTTCCTCTTGAAATTCAAGGAAGATTTCATGGTCGAAAGGATGGAACAACACAAAATGTATTAGCTGCTGTTACATTTGATTTGTGATTTTCTTATGTATTAGCTGGTTGGAAGGGTACTATTCATGATTCACGCATTTTGTTTGATGCACTTTCGAAGCCAAATGGATTGAACATTCCTAAAGGTAAGAAAATGGAATTTATAGAATATGTTTAAAGTGAGATTAGTAACTTAATAATAAACTTATTTATAACTTGTAGGAAGATATTATCTTGCTGATGCTGGTTATGGAATCCAAAATGGTATCATCTCTCCCTATCGCGGTGTTAGATACCATTTGAAGGAGTTTAGTGATCGCCCACCTGAAAACGAGAAGGAACTATTCAATTTGCGCCATTCATCTCTAAGAAATACTGTTGAAAGAGCATTTGGAGTCTTAAAGAAACGTTTTCAAGTATTAGATTTTGAACCTTTTTGGTCATTTGGAACACAAGTCGATGTTGTCTTGGCTTGTTGTATCATTCACAATTTTATTATGGGAGCTGATCCTAATGACTCTATCATGGAAGAGATGAATAGACAAATGGAATCTCGAAAAAAAAAATCAAAAATGCAACTTTCTCAAAGAGAAGAAAAGGAGGAAAATAGGATATGGGCATTAAAAAGGGGATAGGATTGCACATGCAATATGGATTAGTTATCGAATATTAGAAGAAGCCATTAGTTTTCATTTTATTTCTTTTGATTGTTTCATTTAGAATATGTAATTTTCATTTCTTTAATGATAATCATTTTAAATATTTACTATGTGTCATTATTCATCATTTTTTTTCTTATCATACTATTTTAAGATGTTATGTAGTTATCATGAGCGGTAAAAGTAAGGCAAATGAGGAGAAGGTCAAGCAATTTAGATGGTCAAAGCCTATGGAACGTGTTCTACTTGAAATTCTTACCGATGAAGCTACTAAATGAAACAAGCCTTCGAATACATTCAAACCCTCCTCAATTGCTCGAGTTGTCGATACAATAAATGATAGGTTTGGCATTAGTTGTGAGCCTGATCATGTTGAGAACCATTTGAAGACAGTCAAAAGCAATTGGAAGACGATTCAAACTCTACGTGACAATAGTGGATTCAATTGGGATGACAAGTTGAAGATGATTATAGCCGGGAAAAAGGAATTTGACGAATGTGTTGGTAAGTTTCATCACTTTCTCTCCACTTGAGTGCTCTAGTGTATATCTAAAGATGCTTGTTGAGCTTTGGTTTCAGCTCTTGTTGAGCTCTAGTGTGTATCTAAAGTTGCTTGTTGAGCTTTAGTTTCTGCTTTTGTTTGTATGTCTGAAGTTGCTTGTTGAGCTTTAGTTTCTATTTTTGTTTGTATGTCTGAAGACACTTGTTGAGCTTTGGTTTTAGCTCTTGTTTTCTTTAGTAAAATGGTTCTCAATGTGGTCGGGCTTTGGTTGAGCTTTGGTTTCTGCTCTTGTTGAGCTTGTTGAGCTTTGGTTTCTTTGGGTACTATCTAAATTCCTAGCAAAATGTCTGTTTATGTCGTTATTCTTCAGCTTTGATTGTTGTCTATCATCATCCTATGAAGTTCTTAAACTGTTCATTTAATGCAGCAGCACAATTTCTTTCTTTTGCTTGTGGATTGTATTGATTTCCTTCTTCAGCTTCATACAATGCAACTTTTAATAACTGAATGAATATTGTGCATTGATAGCTCCATCCTTCTCATGAAAAATATTTGAATAAGATGATCGATATGTATGATGAGATGGCCTTGGTGGTTGGGAGAGACATGGCCACCGGAAGCTTTGCTAAGCAATTGGGAGACATCGATGCAACATAAGTAGACTCCTCACCTATTGATTTAGGTGATGACTTCGATGAGTTGATGAAAGGTTCAAAAACATCTTCATCTACTGTGCCTTCAAAAAAGAGGTCTCACAAAAGGTGAAAGTGTTTCAACAATGATGATAAATTAGCTACACTTTCAACAAATATTGGAGAGATGGCATCAGCAATTAAGTCATTGGGTCAAAATGCTATTGATCCCTCTCAATTGCACTACTCTCAACTCTACGATGAGGTGATGAAAATGGATGGATATGATGAAGTTACCCTTGGATCGATTTTTTACCATCTAGTTGAGAATGAAAAAAATTGGAAAAGCATTCATGGTGAAAAGTGAAAATCTTCGGAAAGTGTGGATTGATAAATTTCTAAGCAAAGGAGACGATTATTAATGAGTGATATATTGTGTTGAGCTTTATTGCTAAAAGATTCATGTGTTCTTTCTTTCTATGTTGTTATTGTTAGTACTCCAAAACATGAAATTTGATGTAAATGTTATCCTTTAATGGACTTTTTATGATCTTTTAGCACTTATGACATTGAGTAGCATAGACTTACATTTCAACTTAAAGAATGCTTGATCTTTGTTATGAAGTGATTGGATGCTGTTTATTAGATGAAAATGTTGTTTATCGGATTATAAGTTGTTTATTGGATTTACGGGTCGGTAAAACGGTGCATGTCCAAGTGGTGAAGTTTGAAAAACATTTACCTTACGGAACATCGGAAAATATTTTCCGGGACTTTTTTAGGTTTTACCCGAACACCGAAAAATAATGTAATTTTCCTAGAAAATGACTTTCAGGAAAACATTTTCTGGAAATGGTTCATTTTCTGCGAAATGAACGGAGCCTAAAGCAATGAAAGTATTTGTAATGTTAGCTTAAAAATAACAATAGCAATCCTAAATATGATTTTTTTAGTTAACACACAATCACTCAATTTTTTTTTAAGGTTTTCACTTATTTAATGGGGCCTAAAAACTATGTCTAACTAAAATGACTTGCCAAAGATGACCTAATTTTAGGTGCCAATGGCATTTTCTTATGTTTTCTTTTTCTTTTTTAATTAAAATTCGAAATTAAAAATAACCTATATTTAAACATGCAATCTTAATTAAGGAAATGGAATTAAATTTAATCTAGAGCAATATTTTTGGATTTTTATCTTGAGAAAATCCGGTATAAGAAATTATACTAAATATGCAATACAATCTACTCTAGTTTATTGTCTAATTTTTTATATTTTATTTTAGAAAGAAAAAATTAATTCAAATCAAACAAAAATAGAAAGGAATTTCATCTACATCGAGCATAGCACCAAATCATGAAAGATATTATCTATGTTCGTTTAATTTGAAAATAAATTGACGAATCGTATTGAATATGAAATCAGATTGGCCAATTTTTCATGAAATTGTGAATGATACATCGATCACAAGATCGGATTGGCAATTTTTCCATGCAACCACAAATCGTGCAAAAGATCGGATTGACAATTATAGCACATTGTGAAGTTAGGATAATTTCCAAATTCACAAGGATAAAAAAGATTTCTTTTGGATATGACAATATTGACCAAATATTCAAACAAGATCACAATTATACGAATTAGGCATCAATATATAGGAAAATCAAATTAATCAAGATTCTTACCTAATTCTCAAGGCCACTTGATGTGTTTTCAAATTTGGATTCGTCGGACTGCGGGACTAGCGATGGCTCACCGTGGGATGCTCACAAACACGATGAACAACGCTATAGACGTGACTGTGGAGGACTAGGGATTCGGGACGATGAAACAAGGAGGCTCGATGATAGCGTGAAAACACCAACTGGACTAATTGATTGCGGCTCCAAGGACAAAAACGCATTATTCCCCACAAGGCTGTTTGGAATATGCTGAGTGACCTGCAGGAAAGAGATTCAGCTTGAGAACAAATTTACAGGCACGACCGTGGACTGGAGATGCCGCCGGGATGCTTGAACGCTCTCGGGAATTGCAGGAGCTCGTATAGAATCGCTCGGCATTCGTTGGCAGGACATGTGGATCACAGCGACCCTCGGTGTGGCGGTGCGTGGCTCGCAATCTGGGTGATGCTCAGCTTGGCGGGTTCTGCAGTGGTGCTCGGCACGGCGACTAACGGCAAGGATTCTCAATGGGTATTGCTCGACCCGGTTGAAGCGCAAACCTGCGACGAAATAAGTCAGCTAGACGGTGGCTGCCGAGCGAAAGCTTCGGGAGCTTGCAGGTGGAGCAGTGGTGCGAGCAAGACGTGGCCCTGGCTGCGAACGTGGAGAAAAAAGTCTGGGACATCGCTGATGCTGATGAAGCGTCGAGGAACGAGAGGGCTCGCGGTTCCGGAGGTGCTGCGAGGTAAGAAAGAGCACACGGCTCACGAAGACGTGCTCCTCTTTTCTCCTTTTATCTCTCTGCGTGTCTCTCCCCCTCTTCTTTTCTCTCACGCTCTCTTTCTTGTGTGCTTCTCACTTGTTCTCAATCTGGCCGTATGTGGAATTGGGTCGTCCCCTTTCTCCCAGTTCACTGCTCTGTATATAATACGTAAGCTCCAAGTCGGTCGGCTACGTGCTGAATATTCTCAATTGATTTTCTTTATTTAAACTGAATATCATCTCGCAAGCTCATCGATTTATTTTCTTTCATGCTGTGAATGAAGCCATGAGTATAGCCCACTATATTTCTTTCTTTGTTGCTGAGCTGGTGTCGTGATCAACAAAGAATTTTCCTTTGTTTTAGCACTCATGGATAGAATCTTTTATTCCTTAATTGCTTGATTGAAAATCCCTCGGGTATCAAGCCATATGATCCCCTTGCTGACCGAATCCCTCTTTCAATTCTCCAGGACATTGAAATATATTTGGCCAAAATCTATCCCAGTACATCCTTGAGCAAATCTGCATCACTAAATAGAGGACTATGATTTCTTTACTTCACGAGGTAAATCAATCTCTCAATTTGGCAAACATCCCAATGAATTTCAAGTCATGAAAATTAGTGGGCTAGGTCAAATTTTCATCACCACGAACCTAGTCCAACTTATTAAATTAAAACTCAAAATCATTCGATCCAGTCTATCCGTCGCCGATCCAAAGCAATTATGCAAATTAATATTATTTTTGTTTAGGGGTCTACTCGATCCCAAATTTTTATGCAATAAATGCATGATGAATTGGGTCATCAAAATTTAGGTGTCAATAGTCACCAAGAGAAATCCTAGCTCAATTGAGGATTTATAGATTTTGCAACATCTTGACTTTAGTTTTTCTAGGATTGAAAAGCTTCCCAATGCTATTGGAAGGTTAAAAAATATGTGGACTCTAAGTCTTAAATCATGCCATATCGTAGTCTGAAAGGGGCAATTCCAAGTGAAATTATCTTCCCTCGAGGATCTCAATATAGCTTGCACAATGATATTTAACCTCCTAGAAAGCATTCAGAATCTCTCCAATCCCTTAACTTAAGGGGCTGTGACAATCTCTAATTGCTGCCAGAGCTTCCTTTGCGCTTAACATGTCTGTCAAAATAGATTGCAAGTACTCCATCTTCAGGTATGCCAAACACAATCTCGCATCCCAATTTTGCAGCCAGATCATGGTTCAACTGGAAGAAGAATATTCTGTCATCCACCCTACCTTGCTGCACCATATCGTACCTGTTGTTTCTAAAATAAGCAGCCATAGACAATATGGATAGACCAAAAGAATGACGAAAAATAGGTTTCACGCTCCAACAAAAGCAGGATGACTCCATGATCCCTGTAAAACCGACGGCTAAAGCTAAGGGAAAATACCAGGCAGGGGTGACATTCGTGACAGAGACCTCTTGGAAGCCAAGCCTGAGGAGTCCTCCTCGGGCTTCACTAAAACAAATATAAGACTTCCGTCTCATGTGGCCTCAAAGAAAACCTGCGAGTCAAACATTTGTCCATGAAGGTTCACAGTCCTCTTCAAGAACTAGATTTCTTTCTTTCTTTGTGTGTGTGCGTGAGTGAGAGAGAGAGAGAGTGACCAATTAGTCTTTTACAATAAGATGGCTTCAACATTATCCTGACCTGCAAAACCAGAAACGATCCAGATCCATACTTTATGTCACAAGAAGTGCGAAAGCAGGAGCTAATCCTGTGCTATGATGCCATAAGTTATGCTCTTTGTGCTCTCTGTTGCTATTTACAGTGAACTGGACTTGAGGAACAAATACTCATTCAACTGACCTGTACTCTATTATCCCTGCGAGTGTTGATCATGGTATTTGCTCAAATCGGATATGGTAAATGTTACTCATGACAGAACAGGACATGTTGGTTGAAATTTCTTGGAATGATTAATGATATTATTATTTGCATATTTTTGGATGACCATTGATTGTTAATCTAGCTGAAGATAGCAGCCCTTCATAACAACTGATTTTGCATCTATGCACAAATCAGCAGTAAATCTGCGTTTCACCAAAAAATCGACTTGAGTGGGAGGGAAGTTCATAGTTTAAGATGCAATCAAATGAGGTGTACAGAAAACTCGAATTCAATTCAATGTAATGTGTTTGGTAGCAAGAAATGCTGTGTGAGCCTTGAAGAGGTTCAAGAGAAAACACATGGCTAGGAAAGGAGGAAGAAACTCACAAGCCAATTTCCATCTCTGCAAACCTCGGAACTAAGATATTTTGAGGATAAGATTGTCAAGATATCAAAGAATCATACTTAACAAGCATCTCAAGAATGCTATCAGATGTTGAGTCACCAGTAATCGCCGCATGAACATTGACCATCAGTGAATCGATGAAACCTATTGACATCCCTGACGACAATTTCTCTTTTGTAAATATCAGAAGCGAATTTCATCACTGTGTGACAGTCACCACAAGTTCTCAGGTTTTTCTTTATCCTAACGGGAGCTCCATTTGGGAGTGTAAGAAGTGCAAAAACAAGAGCCAATCTCTCACTGTGATGCCATAAGTTACGCTCTTTGTACTCTCCAAAGCTATTGACTGCGAACTGGACTTGAGGAATGTATCCTTTCCTTTTCACCAACTCCTCCAACTGACCAAGCATCTCATAAATCTCACGCGTCATAGCATGTGACCTATCATGCGAGGTGAACACAAAGGTCGTGCTTTTTATATCGACCCAGCTACACCCTGGTTCCTTCTTTATTCCATTAACAGACATCATTCTTCTAACTTCATCCGCTTCCTTCAATCTTCCCTCATGCGAGTACATGTTTGAAAGCAGCACATAGTTTCCTGGATTATCAGGTTGCAACTCAAATAGCCTATCTGCGGCTTCTCTGCCCATTTCAAGATTTCTGTGACTTGAGCAAGCACCAAGCAAAGCTCCCCACACCGTTGAGTCGGCTTTGATAGGCATCGATTCTATGAACTTCTTCGCTTCGTCTAGCCGGCCAGCACGACCAAGTAAGTCAACCATGCAAGCATAGTGTTCATGTCCAGGGTTTATACCATAAATCTTACTCATCGAATTGAAATACAAGTAGCCTTCGTCAACACGTCCAGCATGGCTGCATGCCGAGAGAAGACTAACAAGGGTAATATAATCAGGTTTAGTTCCTTCTGCTAGCATATCCTCAAACATTTCAATAGCTTGATCAGCACGGCCATGTTGCTGGAAAGCAGTAATCATTGCACTCCAACATACCACGGTTCGGCCCTCAATCTCTTCAAACGCCCGAGTAGCATCAGTTAAACTGCCACATTTTGCATACATCATAATTAGAGCACTTCCTATGCAGTTGCCGTTCGCAAATCCACTTTTTAATATCTGATTATGAATTGATGTGCCCTGGCTCATCGCTGAGATAGAAGCAGTAGCATGAAGCGCAGTAGAGAACGAGACCTCGTCAGGAATCACATCTTCACTTCTCATGAATGACAAGTAATGACAAGCCTCTTCAAACTTATCATTATGGACGAATCCCATCATCATCACATTCCATGTGACGACATCTCGAACTCCACTAGTCTGGAATTGCCTAAGAGCGTCATCTAATGACCCGCATTTACAGTACATGTCCAAAAGTGAATTCTTCACGTATGATGAAGTCATCAAGTTACTCTTAACAACTAAACCATGAACCTGCCTTCCGAATTCTGAGCTGCCATTATTGCCACAAGCACTCAATGCGCTCGAAAAAGTCACTTCATCTGGCACAATAGAATCTCGCTTAAGAACCTCACTGAAAACCAAAACTGCCCGATCAAAAAGCTTGTTTTGCAAAAGCCCCACAACCATAGAATTCCAGGTAACAAGATTTCTCTCAGGCATTTCGTCAAACATCTTCTCTGCTGCATCCATACGGGAACACTTCGCATACATGTCTACCAAAGCACTTCCCACAAAGATGTCACATTCAAAACCATGTTTGATCACCAAGCAATGAATCTGTTCACCGTGAGACGACACCGTGGTCTCTGCACAGGCAGGTAAAACAGCAGAGAAGGTGAAATGGTTAGGGTAAATACCAGTTCTCCTCATCTGGTTAAACAGGGTCAGTGCCTTGAAGGGCTTGTTGGAATGAGATTGTTGGGAGATGAGCGAAGTCCAGGTGACCACATTCTTGGACCCATCACTGGCATGTGAGAACAACGCCACGCTCCGGTCAACTTGGCCACACTTGGCATACAAGCTGAGGAGCCTGTTGAGGAAGGGAGGGAGGGAGGTGCAGCCGTTGGTGATGATCTGGGCGTGTATCTGGGTGACATGTCTGACGTTCCTGGTCTGTGAAGCCGTGTTGAGGAGGTCATTGAGTTGAACTGGGGTGGGCGGTGATGGGGTTTTGTGGTGTGGGGTGTGCAAGAACTTGGGGAATACAGAGGATGGATGAATTGCTACGTGGCTCTTGATAGGAATCAATGGGGAAGGAACTTTCATAATACTAGGCCAAAGGGCAGTCCTTCTACATCAAAGGGCACATGCTGTCTTCTTATATTGATGAATGCTGACATCTATCTTACATTGACTACCCATTTTCGAAACCTTGCCGCCTAAACAAAGCCAACAATCTCATATTTAGGTCTCTCATGGTCCATATAGCAGGATTATTGTTTATATAAGGACCCATTGTTCACATGACAACTCCATTGTCGCGACATTATTGCAGTCTTGCAGCAAACTCAAAGAAAATTATAAAAATTCAATAATCAAGATGATGATGATGATGATGATTTGTTTAAATTTTTATTTTGAACGATAATTTTATCTACTGATTCTCTCCCTTTTCGTTGGACTGTAGTCGCCATGATTTACCTCACAGGCCTTTTGTTCGAGTCCAAGATGATCTGGTTTTGCCGAAGGAAACTAAAAGAATGGAAAAAGCATCTGGGCTTGGGCTTGCTCAGTTGGGAGAGCTCCAATTTTGCAATTGCATCGCAATTACGAGTTCGATATGTCATCTTGCTCTTAATAGTGATCTAGCACCAACATGTTAGTTTGGATTCTTCCAATGGCTAATCAGCCTCCTTTTCAATTTCCCCCTCCTTTCATACTAGTCGTTCTCTAGAAATATCAATCTCAGCAATTAGGATAAGGAAATTTTCGGTAATCAGACAGAAATAGGAGAGTTCACAAATTTCATTTCATTTCTTCACATAATATATGAAAACCACACAGCTATTATTACACTCTGCAGATATTACAAAAGCATGAGTACAGTCGAACTATCTCATGATTTCTAGATTGTCTTGATTAGGGATAATATGGTACAATAATCTCTACAATGCTCAACCGGACAAGGTGCTGAATAAGATTTCAAGCACATGATTCCAGAGACCAGAGAGGCTTGTTAGGCAGCTTCAGCAAAACCCAGCTCGAGATTGCCGAAATCAAACACTGTGTGATAGACCCCCATAAATACGTCGCCGAGGATCCTGCACCGAGATATCAATGCGAGGTGAGGGAAGAAAACTGTGGATAAAGATCGTCTTAAAGCAAAATTACAGCGCATATATGAGAAGAAAAGGAGATGGGACATACCAAAGAGGACCTCGAGGAGGTGGAATGTCAAAAGCCATGAAGCCACTGATGCAGATCGTATTACTTCCATCCCCAGTTTTCAAAACATACTGGTAATGAGAAAAGATGACAAAAACAGGAATTTTATCAAGTGCTCCATCATGCCAAGACAGTTCATCACACAAGACCAGACAATAGACGACTATAAATAAGTGGAATTTGCCATTTTTCAAACTTTAACCTGCTCGGGAGTGAGCATGAAAGGTTTCTCTCCAATGGTGAAAGTCAAGTCCGGCATGTCTGCGATATTACTGCAGTCAACCACCGATTCACCCATTGGACTTGGTATGCTTTCACAAAGCTGCAAAAAGGCTAAGACTCAGGCAAACGAAAATCTAGCATCAATATATCTGCATCCCAATATATGGGCTTTGGATTGATTACCTGTGTCACATAGTTGAATACTCTCTCTTTTGTTCTCTTCTGTTTTAGTTGATTCTGGACCCATATGACAGTAAGCTCGCAGGCAGTGCAAACAACATCGTCGCCTGACAGTCCGCATATCAGTGCCTTTCAGAACTCTAGTTCTCTTCTACTAATAAACTCACAAGCAGTTCAAAGAGAAGTCATCACCTGAGAAGTCATCACCTGATTTCTCATTTGCCTTATCGAGCACTGTTTTGATTCCCGGGCTACAAACCAAGTAAAAAAAAGTCAGTAACAGTCATGGTGTATTGCGTACATTTTCTTTTCCTAGCTTTCTAATGTCACGGCTTTTTCAACATCAGTTGGACAAAGGTCCAAATAGTGGCATATGATGGCCAATATTTCACTGAGAAATTAGCAGAACTCTTGTTTTCAATATGACTAATGCTTACTGCTTGAGTAAGAGGCATTCCTTTCCTTAACGGTGAACCAGAAATATTGAGGTTACCAGTCATTTAACAATTATAATGCAAGAACTTCCTCACCTTACATGCTGTGTCCCATTGAAAATGCATAAACCAATCTGAGAACAGACTTTGTCGGGTTTCACCTGTGAACCATAATGATAAATTCCACTAAATTCTTGCAAATGAATGAATACAAGTGGCGAAGAAAAAGAAATGGTCAGTGACATACACCGGCAATCAAGAGATCCCAAATCAAATCTCCATACTGAGACACAACCTCCTTGCATTCAGTGCTCACAACTCCTTCGGCCCCAATAGCATGGTTGATTTCAGCAACCACCGACTGGTAAACATTCTCAACAGGTGAACTTAGGAAAACGATAACCACAGGCAAGTAAACACAGAATAGATGTAACAGGCATTAAAACTTTGGTTGACATAGATTAGTCTAAAGGGGGAACACATACTGTCGGACCAGCAAGCAAGGAAGTTCCAGAATCTACAATAGCTGCACAGCCACCCTCGCATACACCTGAAAAGAAGTTGACATCAACCATGTGATTAAGGGGCAATTTAAAGGCACAAATGTACAGGGCACTTGTACAGAATTCAAGGAGTGTTGGAAAGAAGATCATTAAATAGGGAAATCAGAAGCAACTGAAACTAAAATAGGCAACATAGACTAATGGTATGTGTACAGCTTCTATCTTAACTTTGAGATGTTTTCAGTCAGAACAGAAAAAGAAAGTGATGTCATAATCAGCTCGTCAGAAGTGTCTAGAACCTAACGTCCAATGATATTAGAACAACTGATTTTCAATTAGAGACAGATTAAGCTTTAAGACCTATTCAAGGTTAAAAGAAAAAGGAACTTAGTTTGGCATCTGCAAGATTACCCGTTGACTGGTTCGCAATGAGAATGTCGCCCATATTGAACTGAAAGGACAGCAAATTTAGAGTTAAAACCTTTTCTAGAGAGAGTGATGAATGTACAAAGAATGAATCATTATCAATTTCTAACCTGCCAGTAACCTTTATGTGTAACTGGAACATATACGTGCTTCCCCTTGAAGTGCCTTTCATCGACCCCACCAAACACAATCTCACCTCCCTGTTTTGCATCTGGATCACGGTTCAACCAGAAGGAGAATACTTCATCATCCACCAGACCTTGCTGCACCATATTGTACCTGTAGTTTCTAAAATCAGCAGCCATAGACAACAGAGATAGATGAAAAGATCAAGAAAAAATAGGTTTCAAGTTCCAACAAAAGGAGGATGACTCCATGATCACTGTGATACCGATGGCTAAAGCTATGGGACGATACCAGACAGGGGTGACATTCCCGACAGAGATCTCCTGGAAGCCTAGCCCAAGGATTCCATCGAACTTCGCCAAAACAAATGTAAGACTTCCTTCTCGTGTGGCCTCAATGAACACCTGCAAGTCAAACATGTGCACATGAAGATTTTATAGTCCTCTTCAAGATCTAGATTTCTTTCTTTGAGAGAGAGAGAGGGGAGAGAGAGAGGGCCCACTTGATCTTTTACAATGAGATTGCCCACTTCAATATTATCCTGACTCAGAAAACCCGAAACTGATCCAGATCCATAGTTTATGTCACAAGTTTTTCCTAAATTACCAACAAAGAAAAGTACCATAAGTACACCACCAAATTCAATGACAAAAGATAAGAACCTTCCACATAAATCAAATGATCTATGGTGAAAGTTCAAGAATTCAAATCTCAAGGTCATACCATTCTTTGTGTATGTACTAGAACGGCTGGCCTTATATTTGGAATGGAAATAGCAAGCAATCTGTACATAATAACCAACCCGGTCAGCAATCGCACACCAATACATGTGTCACGAAACAAAGCAATTAAGCATGTCTCACTGAGAAGTAACATTTCGCTGATGGAACCCAGAGATTTGAACTGCCAGTATCAAATATAACGGTAAATTGCTGTGGGGTGAGCCAATGCCGATCTCTCCATAATATTGTGCATCCAAATAGTTCTTAAGGGGCACTATGTCTTCTCCTCCACTGCGCATATGATAATTTAAGCCCTTTCTACCATATTTCGAAATTTCCTCCTGTCTTGCGGCTCTGGCAGCATTGATGCTCCAAACATCGAGGCGCCGCTTCTTCAGCCCGATTCTCACCAGGCCATGGGATAAAGTAGGAAGAAGAGGTACAATTACAGCCCATAAACAAAATGCTGTGAAAAGATATTTGTAGCCCATGTTGTATGCAAATCCTGTCACCCTGTCAGGAAAGGTGAAAACAAAGTCAGGAAATTCTTGAATCAGCCCGGAAATGATTGGGAAAAGAACTTGGATCCCCAATGATTTTGAGAAATACAAAACATCAGAAGAGCGCCTGACACGGATTTGGTTTCAACTGATAAAGTAGAAAAAATACCATCAAGTTAGAAATTAATCAAGAAAGAATTCTACTTCAGTTGAAACAAATCATTTTTCAAGAGTACAATAGAAGCATCTTGCGTACCATAAACTGCACAAAGATCACACATTTAGTCAACTTAAGTTCACTTTCCTTCCCTCAAAGCCACAATAACAAATGCTTTTAACATCATCGGACCCCAAAAAAAAAAAAAAAAAAAGCTTTTGACAATTTACGACTTCCTTTACGCGCACTGATCACACCACCAGAAAGACTCAAGCTTCAGAGCAATTGAGGGAACACACAAGCAAAGCAAAGCAAAGCCAGCAAATTACTAGTCCATGCAGAAACCATCAACCCTCATGCCCAGAGAATGCAATTCAAGAAGCTTAAATCTTGAAAGCAGCGGAGTCTGGTATGAGCCCCATGATCATGGTGACTATCAGAGACAGATACCGAACCTTTTGCCTATGTGCTTGAAGAAAGAGACCAGAGGAAGGGATGCTGATGAGCTTGCTGGAACGCCCCAGCAGCTTGCAGAAAGATGAGGAAGTTCGAGTGTCCACGAAACTAGGAGTTCACTTCTGTTTTCTTTTATTCTCTTTTCCGAAGTACAATAGTTACTTTTGTCCGCCACCACATGAATATTTGCTAAGCGAATCCCAAGTTTTGCTGCTCACGCGCCCCAGTTAGTCGTGATACTTTTAGGAAAGTTGCGCTAACTTCTAAAATACCAAGGCCAGGTTCCAACTGAAAAAATGTAATTATATAATGTATAGACATTTTTATAGAAATAATATCATAAATAATATCGACAGGGACTATAATTTTTTTTTTAAATCAAGTGCAATTGTTTTAGGGATTAGAGTAGTTTTCTTATGCTTAAGATTTTCAATAAAAATGTAACATTTTGTAGGTTTTACCTCTCTACAGAAAAGTATGTTTTCACAAATTAAAATGAAAATATCGAATATCGACTTGGCCATGTATATCATAAGAAATTGACGGGGATAAATCTTATCATTTGGGTCAAAATAATTGATTATAACTTAAAAAATCTTCGGAATTATTCGGAAATTTCATGGAATTGAGTTGTTTTGCCTCTTGCATAGTAGGTCTGTCCTCGGATGCCGACACACATACAACTTTGATGAGTTTTCATTATTAACTTCATTATTTTAATTAGTTTTCATAGTGATAAGAATTACATCAGAAATCAAACGAGATGACTACTCAATATCTAACCAAGTCAAAGAAGAAATCAATCAAAAACTCATATTCAAACTGAATCATACTGATTGAACCGCTCTTATTCAGTACTGATATCAAAACCTCGCATTAAATCACACTAATTAGGATCACTCCAGCCACGCTTTCCCTTCACGATGCCTCGATGAAATTTGAAATGCGCATGTAGGGCCATCTGACGTTTCCAAAAAATGGCTGATCATGGAAATTGCTTGGAAGTTTCTGACAAAGGAAAATGCAAAGAGACGATGGTGTCCTAGACAGGAACTTGTCCGTGCAAACCCGACTTAGGACAAAAGGAAGCATCCAACAAAATCTTTGCATACAGATTTCCCCCACTTTTTTCAAGTTTTTGTCATTTTGTATACATGTGTCACACCCAACAGTTCATTTTAGATTCAATAATTAGTTTCAACTCGCCGTGACCTTATCAAAGGATAAACAGCATCTCCAAACTAGTTTTTGCATAGTAGGCCAACCCCATCTTTATAGTTCCATGGAGATACTAACGCCAACCATCTTGAAGTCACTCTCACGAAATAGTTGTATTCATCCTCTCTACACTACTCACTCTTCACCATATAACACCAAATTTCACTCAAAAAGGTTTACAAGTATGAGAGAATCACAGACCGTGACACATGCGTGAACCCCCGATAAGATATTCTCAAAATCTCCTTTTTATTCCAATTAAATAATTTTTTGGCTATATACTTTGTTTTGTGAGAGTTTGTTTTGTCCTTGAAATGCACAAAAGAATTGTTTCAGAATACTAATTTGTGCTTACTTGAAATAGGAGAGGGTTTGAAGAACATTTCATAAATAAATTTCTAATAAATGAAATAATATAGCTTTTTCTCTTTTATTTTATTTTTTTACACTCGTTTGAGTGCAATATAGAGTCAAATTGGAATTTGTTTTTTTAATAATCAAGTGAAGTCAAGTAATTAGCCTTTTTTCTAGGTCTTACTTTACTTTCATTCTCACTCTTATCATTAAACTTTTTCATGTTTTCTTATAAGGCATGAGAATCAAAACTCAAACCTAAATTAAATTATTCTCACTCCGACTTCTTAAGAAGTTGAGGATTCTAACCTCCCATCTTCCCTCTTCCCATATCGAAATGGTAGCCTAGTGATTGAGTAAATAGTTAGCACACAAAGCATTTTACTTTCTCAAGATCACGAGTGAGAGAGATGGAACGGTTGACCTCGATTGAGCTTTAATAGTGGATGGTCCTTTAATACTTGACTGAGTGATTAGTTTAAGGAACCTTCTATGCGACGTCGTTTCCACAGATTTTTAACATTGAATCGAAAAGTAAAAAGTCACAACCATTCAGGATGAGATCCATTGAACACTAAGCTGAAAATCATTTCATTTCTAGTTATAAATCTTCCCTGGTTTTTGGAAAATTTAAAATCAATTTTTTTTTAAAAAAAAGTGGACTAAAAAGGTCATTTTTGCTGTGCCTTATAATTTGTAGCAATTGGGGGTGTACACAAGAACCAGACCGAACCGGCCGGTTTTGAGCAATTCTCGCGAGAATCAGTCTAATTCTAGGTGCGGAACCAAAATGTCCGGACCGAATCTCTTTATCTTTTATTTTTTTTAAAGAGTAAAGAAAAGAAAATTGCCAAAACCCTAAACAGGGCCAGTCCAACCTGAGAACCGGATCAGGACCGATTGGTCCGGTCCGATTTCCGGCCCCACCGGTCTGGCTCTCGGTTCTAGGGTTCACCCGTAGTGGCCACCAGTTACGCTGTAACTCAAATTGAACCTGGGCCGAGTTTTTATTTTTTTGGTCAGACTGGGCCGAGTTCGACTCTGACATATTTAGCCCAGAAAGTAACGAATCGAAACCATTTTCTTTGCAAGAAGAAAGAAGCAGAAAAACAAGAGACTCGCTAGTCGCTGCTCCGGTCTTCTTGGGGAGTGGAAAAGTTGCAGACTTTGAAGTGAAAAGAGACGATCCCGCTTCTTCGATCGACTCGGGTATTGACCACTGCGCTACCCTTTTACTTCGCGTGCTTCAGCTTTCACGTCTCTTAAGTTCTCGAGGTTTTCTGGGTTGTCCCCGCCAACCGTTCGAGGAAATTACCCACTGGGATTTTGCTTAACAAACTCGCGGTTCTGTGAGTCTTTCTTTTCGTATAGTAGTTGAAATTCAAAGTGATTTGATCATTTTACGGTTAAGTGCATGATGGGTCGTGACATAATAACAGTATAGTGGAAGTGTCTGTTTTTTTGTAAAGACGTTATAGCGGAAGTTAAAGCTGTGAATTCGATCCTTTATGCACTTCTTCACTGTTTTTTGTGGGTGCTTTTCTGGATTCATCAAATATTGAAGCTAGATATGATTGTTGTCTCTAATGGAGTAATTGATTGAGCAAATGCCAGTTCTTAGAAACAAATATGAGCTCTTTATGTGGATGTTAATGAATTTAATTGATGTGGAGCTGTTTAGATGGCGTTGAGGCGGCTTTTGGGGTGGTCTGATGGTGAGTTGATGAGATCAGATTCGAAGCCTTGTTCGCGATTGATGAGACAGACAGCTGCCATTTGCACGGTGGGCGGAGGCTTGGGATTCTGGGTTCTCTGTAGAATGCACTATGGTATGCTGCACCAGTTGATTATACGTGCTTTTATTGCCTCATCCTGCATAAGTTGAAGTGGTGCTCAGATGTCTAAGGCATGTATATAGAGGAAATTTTTGGGTTTTCTCTAGCTAATGAAAACACACAGAAGGAGGCAATTGATACTGGTGTGTTTCATCCCAATTGATGTTGTGACATGATTAAATGCCCCCCTCCCCTAAAACATGAGCTTATTCCCCAGCATGATCCCATTTCTTTAGCTGACTGAAGTATTTTAGAAGAATCTGCATTTGGATACCTTTAGTCTAGTGTGCATTGTACTTGATCAAATTTTCAAGTCTTTGCCTTGTTACTTCAATTCTCTGTTAGCTCTCGTCTCTGTGACCATGGATCAATATGTTGGCCCTGAATTTTGAGTTCCATTGGAGGGAAACCATAAGGCATATGCATAAAAGAGACACTTAACTTGAAGAGTTTAGAATAATCCCGCACTTTTTTGGGTTGTTGGCTGTTGGTGGAGGCAGATATAATTGGCTTTGAGAATTCTTCCTCCCTCAAAATTATAAATATGTAGGGTTTACCGTGCTTCTGAACAGTACATATTAAGCTGCTCTTTTCCTGTCAGGTCCAAGGATTACAGTACCCAGGAGTCTCCGGTGGGCAGCTTGTGGAGCTGTATCAGTGAGCTCAACTTCTACACTGCTGGTCCGCCTGTTCAGTCCAGAATGTGAACCGCAAAATATTGCTGCTTACGACAAATAGTAGTGGTATACAATTAGAGCTGTCTTTCTTCTTTCATACGGTGACTCATGAGCCCATCTTCTAGTCATATACTTTTTAGCTGGACTGAGATTTCAGTGGAGTGATGTCAGTCTTCAAGTCTGCATGTATTGATTCTGCATGATGCATGGTCCTCTAGTGCTAAGATTGGCATATTTAGATTGGCATATTTTTGGGTTAATAAACAGCCTAACTATATTACACACCAATGTCAGGGTTTCCAAGAGAGGTATTTGACTAGTTGTCTTTCATTGGATCCATCACTGGCTAGAACTGTGATGGCTCCAAATGGATTTGGAGTCACGTATGCTACCTAGTTGGACAAAGCATCCAAAAATGCTCCCACTAAGACATAATGGCACAGCTGTAGTTATATTCTAATTCTTTAAGAGGTTTATCTAAAATATAGGTGATATAACTAGGAAGATGTTTTGAGGGGCTTTTCTATTTGGCTGAGTCGCATATCGGGTTGCTTCAGTTGGTGCTTTTATCAATTTCCACTTGGAGTTGGTTGATACGTCAGCATGCACTTCTTTTGCATCCTAATTCTAGATAAATATTAAAGAATGCTAGACTGTAATTAATTATCAAATTTAACAACATGAGATCCTGTTGGCTGTGACCAATCGATATATGGGCAATAACTAGGGCAGTGCTTTCGCCTTTTGTCACTGGCGACAGTTTCTGCAGAAACTAAGAGCTAAGCTATTCTTATGCTGCTTTAACTGTGGTCATGCCCCCTGTATTGCTTTTGCTCCCATTTTAGTTGGTGCTGCCCTTCGGTAGACGAATGTAGGAAATGCTAAAACTGACTAAAAATCATCAGACCGGTATCGGCATTCAGAATTTTTATTTTTATTTTGTTGGTAAAGGCTCATTTAACAAGTAATATGTTAGGCACGACATCTGACAATGCAAAAGACATACGAGAACATGCATGTTTGCAAGATTATTGAACATCCTATTGTTTTCTTGATATGTTTCTTGGTTAGTTTTAAGGAACCGGCATCTGCATATCATTCTTTTGCAAGCAAAGAAAGTGGTTCCTGTAACCTATGAAAGAACGGTTGGTCAAGGGATTGATAGCAGTTTGGTCGCAAATGAATAGATCTGAGCCGTTCATCAAGCAAACTTAGCGTTGGTGTTTACGGTATTTTTCATAGGAATTAAGATAATATGTAATTGGATAAGTTACGTCAGAATGGATTACTCCCTCGGTAGACCATAGATTCCCAAGAAAAGATGCAAAGAATTGCAGGACGATTGAACCCACGACGTGAACGTGTATGAGGTTTTCCTGAGAATCGATGTGCTTGTCTAGACTTGGGCCAGAGAAACCTAGGGAGCAAGGACTTGGTCGTTTCTCATGTTCCTTGTGAGGCTTCACAAATCATGTAGTCCCCCATTGGTTGAGGCACTAAAAGGCTGACACCTATTATCGATCCTTTGGATTAGGGGTGAATGGTTTTCCAGTTGGGTCAATTCAATCCTAAAATCGAGAATCGAATGTAGATGATCGGTCCTAGTCCAGTTCTCAGGTTGGATTAGTCCAATGTAGGGTTATGACAAATCACTTTTCTCTACTCTTATAAAAAAAAAAAAAACATATCCTTCCTTTTCAGGTAGTTCATTCCACGTCTAGAACCAGAGAATCATAAATTGGATTGGTTATTTCCAATTTCAAATTTTTTAAATCAAGACCGAACCAATTCCCGTGGTACTATTCAGAACCAATCAGTTCGGTCCGGATTGGACCGGTTCTCATGCCCCTTTTGGATCAGAGCAGTAATGCCACAGGGAAAGATGACAAGATCGTGAGAAGTTGCGTGGAGCGCTTGTTAATATATTCGATGGCGACGAAGGGTTAAAAACGCAAAGGAAAAGGATAAAATAGATGGTGCGTTCCGTGGGGACTGTCTCACCAATTCACTAATGGCCAATGGGATCGTGCCGCAGACGACGCCTTTGAGAAGCTGACACGCACCCCGCAAATGAAAGTAAACTTGAGGGAAGAACTTGGGCAATCATCAACCCCAAAGTCTATCCAATTCCATTCCGTCTCTTGATTCGACAGGCTACAGGAGTAGTCACGAATTGTTAGGGCTAATATTTTTTCGGATGAGGTTTTTCAATAAAAAAAATATGGATATTTGCATAGATTTATTTTTTATAAAATAACAAGAGTGTTATAATTTCCGTACGATGCTTATTTGAGTGTTATCACTTTTTTTTCGCTCATTTAAGTATCATATCGAAGTAAAATTAATCAATTAAATGTTATTTTTTGGATTTTTTTTTCTATTTAATCTTCCATTCCAACATGAAGGTTTTTTTTATAATTTTTTTGAACTTTTAGGAATTTTTATTTTTTATTATGAAAATTAATATGCCTAGAGCCTTCACACCCTCACTTGCAGTTGGCAAGACCATGAGTGAGACAATCCTCACCCAATCTAGATGAGGCCTTTGTAGCTAGAGAGTGGTTGGCAGGTTCATGAAGGCCTCACCCACGGCCTTTGTGGACCCACTTGCCGTGAGTAAGGCAGCCCTCGCCTAGTCTAGATGAGGCCTTTGCGGTTGGCGAAGGTTGCAAGTGACCCTCAACGGTAGAGGAAAAAAAAAAAAAGTAACAAAAGGAAAAGAAAAATTATAAATAATAAAAAAATTTAAAAAATATTTACATTAGCATTGACAATACTATTTAAGACAATTGACATCGACATTAGATTTTCCACAAAGAAAATCACCAATGGCAATTAAATAATCGATTTTTTAAACCTATGACACTTAAGTGAGTAGAAAAATAGTTAAAACTCTCAAATGAGAGCTATACAAAAGTTATAACACCCTTATTATTCTTATGTCCCCTTCTTCTATAAATAATGCTCCAGACTTAGTCGATCATAGTATAGAAAACTTGTGTGGATTTTGAATTTGGAATTTAGATCAAGGAAAGACAATTAGAACATAGGTTTTGTAACTAAAAGCCGGTGTTACCGAAGTATGTCTAGGCAAGTATTTACCATTATTTGATATTGTTGTTCTTTCTTTTGGCTACGTAATAAATGCTTAATTTGAGTAACTTGAGAGTCTAACCGAAAATGCCCCTAAAGATGACTTAAAAAATGGCATGTGAGATGCACATGCTTAAGTGAATATTTAGTTGACTCTTAGATTTTATTTGAAACAAAATTGGTCATTTCTTTGACTTTGGGTTCTCTTTTGAGAAAACACCCTCACTTTGGATTCTTATTTGAAATTTTCCCTAAGTTTAATAATATTTTTCTTCATTTTACTGTATTTCTTTGACTAAGATGAACCTAAAATTAGCTTTTTGCTAATCTTGTCGAACATAAGCACTTTTGTGTCGAAGGAAGCTCTAGCCGTTGAGTATCTAACTTTGCATAACCAGGTCAAGCCTCACTTAAAATAGTAAAACTTTAGTATATGATGTGAGAGCATCAAGATCTATTGATAAACTCTCAAGCCATTCACTATTCATGCATGCAAAAACCAATTTCTACTGTAGTTTAATTACGTGGGTTCAAGGATGAAGTTGTTGATCATGTGACATAGTATATATATATATATACTGTTAGTTCTACTATACTCCTACTCTAATGCTCAAACTTTTGTATTGCCTCCTTGGAGGACATGAAAGTCGAAATCCACTCTTAAAACTAAATTATCATTATCTCAATCTCTTTGAGAAGGTGGGTGGCCATTGGGGCAAACCCTAGTATTTGCCATAGTAGTTGAATGGTTAGAGATTGTTCTATTCAATTCCTATTGCCGTTTGATGACTTTTTACAATTATTGTTCGACTTCCAAGATTGATGCATGGATTTAGAGGGTTTTATCAAGTTTCAATACATTTGATGTTAGTCATAGTTATCAAGTCTCTTAATTCACAACTTTTTTGAGTTTTTATTGTGGTGCTACTTTCAAGAGTCATAATTAAGGTGACTATGATCCAGGTGGGCGGTTCTCACCTTAGAAATAAAAAATGCCCATTGGTTCCATGGACCAACTCGAAAACCGAACCAAACCCAGCCAGTGATTTGATTTTCGGGTGAGTCCATGGAACCAGTCCCATCAAGTTGCATGCACTTAGTGTAATGTTTTTTAATAAGCCAAAGTAAAGCAAAAAATAAAGACCTTCCATATTCTTAATTGCAAAATTAATAAAAAGATTAGACTCATATTAAAAGTTGAGAGTCAATGGACGATATAGATGAGGATAGAATGAGACAAGGTGAAAAGTTATTGGGTGTTGACTTTTTTAACTTAGGGATTTCAAAATTTTCATTTTTCTTAAATTTTTTGTCAAAATTTTTTCTCAAAAATTAAATATATATATATATATATATATTTAAATACTATTGGTCTAGTCTGAACGAGCAGTTCCATGTCATGTTAACCAAAAGGTTGACTAAACAGCTTTTGTCGAACTAGATCGATACCGATCAGTTCCACTAAATTGGAATTGAGAATTAAGTTGGTTCAAAGCAATTTCCAGTTCTTTTACATACCTTCAAATATGTAATCTCATCTGTAAATGAGACAAGATAAGGATATTGAGAATATATTAGATTTTTTTTTTATATGAGTGAATATTTATGCTCGTCCTTTATTTTTGAAAGTGGCCCAAGAAACCCTTCATGTATGGCTAGTGGGGGCATATTAAGTCTTGGTAGTAAGCTTTTTCTATCCCGCAATCATTTATTCTTGATGCTAGTAACGTGTCCTTTAGGTCTTGATAATGATCACTATCTATTCTGCATTTACATTTAACCAACGACATCCATTCTCAATACACTTCATTCTATACATACTTTCTGCTAAGCATCACTCCAAATACGCCCACCCACCCTGCGACTGCATCACTACACTGACCCGACCCGACCATGCCTGTACCCATCCAAAATCCACGGCCTTTCATCTTCCCCTCACGCGGATGACGCAGCAACAGACACGTCCGTCACGCGTGGCTGAGGACGTCGGGGCTCGAGGGAGTGCAGTATGATAGTGAAAGTTTCCATGGGAGAGAGGAAAGAGGGGAGAGATGGAGAGAATTCAGACAACAGGATGAAGCCTGATGCAGCGCCTGTTGACATTGTTTATTCGGTTATGGAATCTTCCATCACCTCCTCTTCCTCCCCTCCCCTCCATGTCGTCATCAACCTCCATCCCATCTCTCTCTATAACATCAAGCCCACAACGCCACAACAGCAGCACAGCATAAACAACATCCCCCTCGATTCCATCGTGGCATCTCTCTCCTCTTCCTCCTCCAGTTCTTGATCGAGAGAAAGAAAAGAAGAAGAAGGAAAACCCAGTTTCCTCGCCGACCCATCAATGGCCTCTGCCGAGAATCACCCCCACCCCCACCCCCACCCCCACCCAACGGCAATTTCAAGACCCCTCTGCCCAAGAAGCCGAAAGTCTCCACCTTCATCTCGGATTCCGAGGTCCAGTCCGAGTTCGCCCACCACGACCCCTCCGTCGCCCGGATTAACAACGGCAGCTTCGGCTGCTGCCCCGCCTCCGTCATCGCCGCCCAGCAGCAGTGGCAGCTCAAGTACTTGAGGCAGCCCGACAGCTTCTATGTCAACGAGCTCAAGAAGGGGATTCTTGAATCGAGAACCGTGATCAAGAACCTCATCAATGCCGAGGATGTCAATGAGGTCTCGATCGTCGATAACGTGACGACCGCGGCCGCTATAGTGCTCCAGCGGGTCGCCTGGGCTTTTGCGGAAGGGAAGTTCCAGAAGGGCGATGCTGCGGTCATCCTCCACTACGCTCACGGCGCGATCAAGAAGTCGGTCGAGGCGTACGTGGCGCGCGCCGGCGGGCAGGTGATCGAGGTCCAGCTGCCGTTCCCGGTGAGTTCTAGGGAAGAGATTATATCCGAGTTTAGGAAGGCCTTGGAAAGTGGGAAGGCGGATGGTAAGAAAGTGAGGTTAGCTGTTATTGATCATGTCACGTCGATGCCGAGTGTGGTGATTCCTCTCAAGGAATTGGTCAAGATTTGCAGGGAGGAGGGCGTTGACCAAGTTTTTGTAGATGCAGCGCATGGGATTGGGTGTGTTGACCTGGATATGAAGGAAATTGGGGCTGATTTTTACACTAGCAATCTGCACAAGTGGTTTTTCTGCCCGCCTGCGCTCGCCTTTTTGTACTGTAGGAAGTCTCCGAGATCGTTGGACCTGCATCACCTGGTTGTGACCCATGAGTATGGTAACGGGTTGGCTTTAGAAAGCGCTTGGGTTGGAACGAGGGATTACAGCCCTCAGTTGGTGGTGCCTTCGGTCTGGGAATTTGTTAATAGGTTCGAAGGCGGTATTGATGGGATTAAGAAGAGAAATCATGAAGCTGTCGTAAAGATGGGAGAGATGTTGGCAAAAGCATGGGAGACGAATCTCGGCTGTCCACCTGATATGTGTGGGAGCATGATCATGGTGGGTTTGCCTGCTTGTTTGGAGATATCGAGCGATGCAGACACTGTAAAGTTGAGAAACCATTTGAGGGAGAGTTTTGGTATCGAAGTGCCGATTTATTACCAATCTCCAAGGGAGGATGAGGTTGGTCCAGTTACTGGTTATGCTAGAATCTCGCATCAGGTTTACAATAAGGAAGAAGAGTATTACAAGTTTAGAGATGCGATTAACAAACTTGTGGACAATAAGTTCACTTGCAAGCTTCTGCATGATTAATAAGGTAAACTCCTTGAATTCATCAACGATAAACTTATATTTGCTCTTATTGTTCTTTTCCTGGTTTAGCAAACAGTAAGTTTTCTCCATGAATCTATGAAAACAGTAGTGGCATCATTTTTAAAGTGATGATCTTGTCTTCTGTCTGGACCATTATGATCTTGAAACATTTTTTAAGGTGATCCCTTGCAGAAGACTCAGATTATTATTAATCAGAGGACTGTGTTCAATACAGAATTCCTCACTATACATCAAGATCTAATATTAGTGAGAACTATCTGCATATTCAATTGTGAGATAGGATAAGAACTTGCTAGACCTTTCTGAGTCGGCTTGATGCCAGACACACAGGCTTGTTTATAATCTTGGTTGGTATTTGAGAACTCCAGCTCTAGAAGTACAAGAACTGACAAATAACTAGCAAACAGTACAGAAAAGGTAATAGCAACTGGTTTGATTTGAGATCTCGGCTAGTCCAACCTGAGAACCAGATCAGGACTGATCAGTCCAGTCCAGATCCTGGCCCCACCAGTCGGGCTCCTAGTTCTAGGGTTCTACTCTAGTGGCGTCTAAGATGACTAAGATAAGCAACTATGACTACGAGTGTGTACTAATCGAATCCATTCATCCAAACCTATGTTTTTAGGGCTTTGAAGAAGATTCATCATTCGAAGAAGACCTAAAAAGACCTTTCCCAGCGAAGATGAAAACCATGACACCCAAACAAAAAAAGGGGAGATCCGCTGCTTACTGCTCACGGAAACATCCGACCTATACTATATTCAAGTCGTGCCACCAATTTCACATTGCAACTGAAATTGAACATGGCCTGAGTTCAACTATGTTTATGATATACTTAGCCCAGTAAGCAATGAACTGAAAACATTTTCTTTGGAAGAAGAAGGAAGCAGAAAAACAATAAACTCACTAATTGCTACTCCGGTCTTCTTGGGTAGTGGAAAAGCTGCAGGCTTTGAAGTGAAAATAGACGAACCCACTCCTTCGATCAACTTGGGTATCAACCACTGCTCAACCCTTCCTACTTCACGTGCTTCTGCTTTTACGCCTCTTTAGTAATCGGGCTTTTATGGGTTGTCCACCAATCGTTCGAGGAAATTACCCACTGGGATTTTGCTTAACAAACTCGCGGTTCTGTGAGTCTTTCTTTTGGTATAGTAGTTGAAATTCAAAGTGATTTGATCATTTTACAGTTAACTGCATGATGGGTCGTGATATGAGAACAATATAGTGGCAGTGTCCATTTTTTTGCTCAATAAACTTGCAGTTCTGTGAGCTTTTCTTTTCGTATAGTAGTTGAAATTCGAAGTGATTTGATCATTTTATGGTTAACTGCATGATGGGTCTTGACATGATAACAATATAGTGGAAGTGTCTATTTTTTTTATAAAGACATTACAGCGGAAATTAAAGCTGTCAATTATATCCTTTATGCACTTCTTCATTGATTTTTATGGGTGCTTTTCTGGATTCATCAAATATTGAAGCTAGACAATATTGTTGTCTCTAATGGAGTAATTGATTGAGGGTATTCTCTTGGAAAAAAAAAAAAATGAGCTTTTCACATGGATGTTAATGAATTTAACTCATGTGGCTATTTAGATGGCATTCAGGCGGCTTTTGGGGTGGTCCGATGGTGAGTTGATGAGATCAGATTTGAGGCCTTGTTCGCGATTGACGAGACAAACAACTACCATTTGCACGTCCACGATTGACGAGACAAACGCCTACCATTTGCACGGTGGACGGAGGCTTGGGGTTCTGGGTTCTCTGTAGAACGCACTATGGGATTTGCCTTAGTTGATTATCCACTTCTGTTTCGCTGGTTTTGGTTTTCACAACTAAATGTCTTTTACCGAACCGTGCGTTTCGGTTTTTAATTAGAGAGACATAGGTTGTGTGCTGAATCTAATTAACGATGGGAATATGAAAACTACAGCTATGCAAACTATAATGTGATAAGGTAAAGCCATTTGATGTGCTGTTCGAGGGGGTTTTTTTGTTGGATGATCTGCGGTATTTATAGAACAATTTGGTAACCGTCGAACAGTTATTTCCTCTTTGGTAACCACCTCTGGCCTTTTCCACGTTCCTTTACCTTCTTGCTTTCTCCATAACTGTCTTGATCATGACGCACTGCTTTCCTTGTTCGTCAACAACGGTTGCATGACCCAGTCATGGACAGTAACCATTCTTTAATTTTGCACGGTCTTTTGTACATCCGACTTTTCTCACTTAAATTCTGATTTGATAAGTGCATTATTGGTGCCAAAACTTTCATACAATATTCATTTTGATACTAAAACTTTTTTTTTCGCTTACTTGAGTGTCATAAATTTAAAAAATCAATCACTTTTAATGTCATTTCTAATGAGGCCGTCGATCGTCTATCGATCATCTGACATGGCTGATGCTCCACTGGAAAGGATTTAGGATGCCATGTGGCTATCACTCAATGAGTTGAAGAAAATGGAGCATCTTTGCCTTAGACTCAAAGACTCAAAGTTGCAATGTTGCCATATCAGGAATGATCATAACTCAGATTGATTTATTGGACCGTAAAATGCTTTCTCTTTCGACATGATGTAAAATCTTTTTTGTGCCCCAAGCGGAAAACTCCTCGATAATAGAACTCTTTTTCCTTCATGAATTAGGACTTTCCTTTCCTTTCAAGCGCGCCCAACACATCACGATTTATGACGGGATTCTTTAACTCCTTGCTCCACGTCTGTACGTGTCTTCTTAGGAGGACTCGGTCATTTACTGATCTAAGCCTAAGCCTATTTATACCTGATGATTTAGCTTAGCAAACCGTGTCTCGATACTCACTTGTCATGATGGCAAACTCTCTTCAATCACCAGTTAGCGTCTTTATTCCTTTATTGGTCCATTTGTTATTTATTTCAATAAAATTCTTATTTATAGTAGAAACAATGAGGATTATATATTTCATTTATAAAATACATCTTTGAAGCTTAAAGAAAGCAAAAGCTATATGCAAATATGGAGAAATATCAATTCTTTTCGACAAGTGGCTTATTCTTAGGATACATGGTGTAAAAGGATAGAATCGTTGTCAATCAATCCAAGATGGAGGCAATAAAGACTTGGCATAAGCCAAAATCGATTTCTGATGTGAGAAGTTTCCATGAACTTGCATTCTTTTATCGATGGTTTGTGAAGAATTTCAGCAATGTCATGACTCATTATGGAATGCATGAAGAAGGGACCTTTGAATAAATTAGGGTTGTGCATAATGCCTTTGAAATGATAACTAAAATTTTTGTGAGTCTCCTATTCTCTGTTTTTTATTTTGACTTGGTGTTCAACGTCAAATGCAATGCAAGTGGAGTTGGAACAGGGTTGTTCTTACCCAAGCTCAGAAACCTCTAGCTTATTTCAATGAAAGCTCACTAAATCAAGAAAGAATTATTCTAACAATGATAAAGAATTTTACGTGATTGTGAGGGCTCTTGGTCACTAGAGTCATTATTTGAAACCCAAACAATTTCTTATTTATCCTAATAATGAGGCTCTGAAGTATATAAGCGGCCAGCACAAATTTAACTTGAGACATGCAAAATGGGTAATGTTCTTTCAAACTTTTTCCTTTGTTTCTAAGTACAAACTTGGCAAAACTAATATCCTAGCAGATGCCTTGTCTAGAAGATACTTGATGCTTGTTGTTTTGGATTCCATAATTCTTTGTTTTCAATCGATGAAAGAACTCAATGCTGATGATCTTGATTTCTCACCCATCATCGATAGTTGTAAACATGGAATTGAAGGCACTTATTCAATCCATGATGGATTTATCTTTAAGGGAAATCAATTATGTGTGCCAAAGAATTCCTTCAGAGAGCTATTAAGTTGAGAAGCACATTATGGATGATTAGCAAACCATTTTGGAGTTAACAAAACTTTTGAAATCTTTTGAGAGTACTTTTATTAGTTGAAGTATGGAGATGTATATGCCCTCATTTCTCGATGTGCGACATGTCAAATGGTGAAGAGTCATTACCATGAAGGGCTTCCGATACTAATGTAGCCTTAAGAAGGGGTAAAAATGTCATCTTGGTGGTTATTTATCGATTTTAAAAATTGCACATTTCATTCCATGTTGTAAGACAAATGATGCTTCTCATGCAGCTTGGTTATATTTCATGGAGATTATTCGTTTGCATGGGTTCCCAAGACCATCATGTTTGATCGGGACTTCAAGTTCTAGAGTTACTTTTGGAGGACCCTATTAAATAAACTAAGTACTAAACTGCCATTCAATATAACTTGTCAACCGCAGATCAATAGTCAAACTAAGGTGGCCAACCACACCATCACTACCCCTCTTCAAAGCATGGCAAGTAAGATTTTGAAGGATATGGTCTTGAAGCTTGCATATTGAATTTGCTTATAATTGATCCCTAAGTTACACTATTGGTTGATCACCTTTTGAAGTTGTGTATGAAACCTGTCCTCTTACACCTATTTATGTGATGCTCACTCCATCAAGCTCGCTAGTCAATTATGAAGCTAGAGAGAGAGCCAAACTTAAGAAAACACCATAAGCATATTCAATCCAAGATCGAAAAAACCGATTTAATCTTGCAAATGAAAAGCAACCAAGCATAAGAAGAAGGCTCAATTTCAACTCAATCATCATGTGTGGTTACACTTGAGAAAAAAAGAGGACTTTAGCTTGCCAAAAGAACAAGCTCATGCCTAGAACTGATAGCCCATTAAAAATTCTGGTGAGAATCATCAATAGTGCATACAAAATTGATTTCCCTAGAGAATATGGTGTTTTGACAACTTTCAATGTAGAGACTTTTCTCCTCATATTGAAAATGAAGAACTATCATATTTGGGGGAAAATCTCAAACAATTTTGGGAGTTTGATGCAGAAGCATTGGGCTCTATCAATTGGTTTTCAAGTTCAACTCATGTTTCATCAATCGAGCCAACCTAGTCACTATTCATACAAACAACAACCAATTTTCACTACCATTTAATTATATGGGTTCAAGGATGTATTTGCCGATTATGCAACACAATTGCTGATTTTGAAACTCTTAATTGACTACATAATAACTAGAGGCAATTCTAATTGATTCATATCATTGTTTGATGACTTTTGATGACTTTTGACTTCTAAGACTGGTGCACAAATTTAGAGGGTCTTATTAAGTTTCAATGCATCTAATGCTAGTCCTAGTTATTGAGTTTCTTAATTCACAACTTTTTATGAGTATTTATTATGGTGTTGCTTTTAAGAGTATTAGGTGAATTCCTCAAGAGTCTTATCAGTTTTTGAGAGAATTTAAAGAGTATTCTATTTTGTTTAGCAATAACTCTATAGATAGAGGTACAATCTCATTTGTAAGAGAGACAAGATGTAATGACCTCATGTCGGGGGTTATCATCACAACATCCCAGTCGTGTTGCCATCCCCTTTCTTTTTATTATTTTTATCTTAGCATGCGGAAGCATGTATAACATCAAAATCCTAGACAACAAACAAGTAGCCAAGAAAACACCAAAACACACTACTTCTACATTACATTAGTGCATTTACAAGCCTTTTCTCTACATGCCATTTTTTTTTACATAATCCTTATATATTTGTGTAAGCCAAGGGAATTCCAATCTCCTCTAGTGTGGCTAAAGCTCCAAAAATTGGTGTGAGACTTCCATGCCTATAAGTTTGAAAAACAAGGAGTGAGTCCTGAACTTAGTAAGTGAACTCATTAATCCTCGAATGGGAGGATGCCTTACCGTCGAACAAAGTATGTGAACATCAGCACATAAAATGTTGATGGCAGATCAATAATAAAAATACTCCAACAGTTTGACTATGTCCATGAGAAGACCTTTGGTGCACAAACTACCAAAAATCATCAAACTAAAGTATAGAAATATGCACATAGAAGTTCATTCATTATCTTAACTATTCACACAGTTCATTTGGAATCTACTAGGCATCCAAAATCCATTGGGCATCTAGAATCCATCGGACATCCAAAATCCATCGAACATCCCGCTCTCATAAACGAGGCAATGTAACGAGGTAAAGGCGTGTTCTTGGACCATCCTTCATCCCCACCCGATATTATTCTCTTCGGGTCGTGCTCTTGGACCATCCCTCTGAAGGATTTGCTCTTAGCATAGCCAAGATGTGTTTACAATATTTATCTTTCCTTCATGTGAGCATGCAAGCAAACATCACATAATCGGCTTTTATCTTTGTTTTCATAGCTGATGCAACCAAGGCCTAAAGGCATGAATCATGCAAGTGTGAGTCATGCCTTACAAAATGAAAACCCCATAACATGCCAAGCACGACACAAGGTTCACGACCCCCAACCGGCTCACCTAGGTGCCAACCTAACACCAAGCAAGGCTTGGATCGATACGCCTCAATATTGACCTAAGGCCAAGCGAGGTTTGTTTTGATGGGCCTTAATATCGTTCCGAAACCAAGTGACACTTGTCTAAGGTCGAGGCATATTTCCACCCGTGGATCCACACGCATGAGCAAGGCATACCAAAAACACATATGAGCATTCGTCAACATAAACATACGTCCAAGCTTAAGAACAAAACTTGATCAACCAACAAATCACAACGTCCTAGTCAAGGGTCAGGGAATCTACTTACTACATGCCAATGTGGTAGCCAAATGGTGAGTGGGTGAGCAAGTGGGAAATGGGCAAGGGAGAGCAGGCATCCAAGAGAGTAAGGTGTGAATGAGAGAGGAAGTGAGGAAGAAGGATGAGTCCAAATGTGAGGAAATGAAGGTGGTGCTCCTATTTATAGGCCTAACCCTTATCATTACCTTTCCAAATGGTCCAATGAGATTATTTTGGGTGGCAAGCCTAGGATGAAGAGGTGGCAAGTCTAGGGGATGAGTGACGAGTCTATTTTGGGAAGAGGTGACGCCTAAAGCCCTAGAGGAATGATTGGGGCCTTTTGTGTGATCTTCCATTTGGTCCACTGAAGTCCATCCTTAAGTCACCCCTAATTAAGACCCTATTTGTAATAGGGATGAGCACATCGAACCGTTTGAATTGGAAATTGCTCGGACTAGACCGAATTGGTTGTTGGGTCCGTTCCTAGGAGCGTCGATTCAATTCTTAATTTCATAAAAATGGAACCAATGATTTTTGGTCCAATTCCCAGTTTCGAGGGCAAACCAAACGGACTAATTTTTTATTAATTTCTTATTAATTTCTTAAAAATGCAATAAACCCCAAAATAATAATGATTATAGTATTTATTTTCTTTATTTATTATTATTTTTTTGCTAAGTGGCCGGTCACATTGCCTTGGTCGGACCGGGAACCAATTACCCCTAATTGGGAAGATGTGGCATCCCTAAGATGGTGTGGTGGTGCCCTAAGTCCCTAAGATTAAACTTGCCCTTTTTTTCATTATGTGACCCATGTGTTAAGTCATTTTGTAATGATCATTTGACTAAGCTTACTCCCTATGATAGAATCTATGTGTTGATGACCAAATCTTCTATGGGATACCTAAGCTTATAAGTCATCATTGTCATCATAACTTGACCAACTTGCTCTCCAAGCAAGATCTTAGGTGAATCTCCAATAGCCACCTAAGTAATTCACCTTCTTCACTTAATGCCCAAACCATGATAATCATGAAGCTTAGACTTTTGGTATATGTTTCATTCATTTCTTGCTCATTAAGCCAAGTATTCTAGGATCTTCTCTTTTTTGTCCTCTCCTACGGAACATAATAAATATGGGAATGAGGCTATTAGAAGTGCTAACGAGATTGGATGAGGGCTTCTCATGTTCATCCATAATTGAATGCACCATTGGAAATGAGGTTCAGGTCCGAATCACCATCAGGCAAGGTTGGTTGCGACGACCTATTCATATTGGTTAAGTTGGTGGCCTGTCACATGGGTCCCATAGCCAATCCCGAGGCTAACTCTAGCCTAGTTGACTAGGCCCGGAATTGGCATCGAGCTTGGCATTGGGCTGAGCTCTAGGCTTTGCACATGGCTAGGCTGTTGGCCTGACTGGTGGCCCATTGATAGGCTTCAATAGCCAGCATATGGCCAACTCATGGCCTAGCACATGGCCTAATGGTAGGGTTGTCGGGCCAATTTGTGACTAATCCTTAACCGGTTTGTAACCCATCCCAAGTGGCCATGGTTAGTTCATGACCGGTCTATGGCCAATCATATTATATTTTTAGATTTACCCATCAATATCCATCCCCAACACACTTTGATGTGTATATACCACATCACTATATTGACCCAACTCGACTTAAATGCATTCAAATTCATGACCTTTCATCTTCCCCATATGTGGATGACGAAGCAGCAATCACGCCCATCTCACTTGACTGAGAACATCGGGGCTTGAGGGCATGGAGCATGAGACTGAAAGTTTTCAGGGAGAGATGAGGGAGATGGAGAGACAACAAAACTAGGGGTGTGCAATGGGAACCGCCCAATCTGGGAACCAACCAAACCGAACTAGATCGGCCGGTTTTGGGTGGTTCCCATAGCCGGCGGTTCGGTTCCCGGTTCCCATTTTTAGAATCGGTGGCTAGTTGGTCCGGTTCTCGGTTCTAAAATGGGAACTGGACCGAACCGGACCGGGCCGATAGTTTTTAATAAAAATATTTTAAAGTTTCTCAAGAATTCAAAAAAAGAAAAAGAAAAATTTTTAGAGTCTTAGAAAATACAATTATATACGATTAAAATGACAAATCAATAAAGCAGTGCATAAACGAAGTGGATTGTCTTTGAGTTAACAATTTTTTTATCGAAAAAGAAAATTACTGATTTCATTGGACCGGACCGGACTGGTCAATCAATCCAGTTCCCGGTTCTAGGATTGGCCGGTTTGGTCCACAGTCCTAGAATTTGACAATTGGTCCTCCCGGTCCAGTTCCTGATTTTACCTTGGAATCAAACCAGACTGAAACCGATTACCCCTAAACAAAACAGAAGGAAGAAAGCCTGATATAGCGCCTGCTGACTTTGTTTATTCGGTTTTGGAATCTCCCGTCACCTCTTCCGCCCCTGTTGCCATGACATCCCCATCCCATCTCTCTCTCTCTCTCTCTCTCATCCCAATAACATCAACCTAACAAGCCTACAACGCAACAACAACAACAACAACAGCGCATCAGCATAAACAAATCCTCCTGATTCCACCATGGCTTCTCTCTCCTCCTCCTCCCGTTCTTGATCCAGAGCAAGAAGAAGAAGAAAACCCAGTTCCTCGCTTACCCATCAATGGCCTCTCCCAAGAATCACCGGCACCACCTCCCCACCCCCAACCCAACGGTGATTTCAAGACCCATGTCCCCAAGAAACCCAAAGTCTCCACCTTTATCTCGGATTCGGAGGTCCAGTCCGAGTTCGCCCACCACGACGCCTCCGTCGCCCGGCTCAACAACGGCAGCTTCGGCTCCTGCCCTGCCTCCGTCATGGCCGCCCAGCAGCAGTGGCAGCTCAGGTTCTTGAGGCAGCCGGACAGCTTCTACTTCAACGAGCTCACGAAGGGGATTCTTGAAACGAGGACGGTCATCAAGAACCTCATCAATGCCGAGGATGTGAACGAAATCTCCATCGTCGATAACGCGACCACCGCAGTCGCGATAGTGCTCCAGCAGATCGCTTGGGCTTTCGCGGAAGGGAGGTTCCAGAAGGGGGATGTCGCGGTCATGCTCCACTATGCCTACGGCGCCGTCAAGAAGTCGGTCGAAGCGTACGTGACGCGCGCCGGCGGGCGGGTGATCGAGGTCCAGCTGCCGTTCCCGGTGAGTTCTAGGGAAGAGATTATATGCGAGTTTAGGAAGGCCTTGGAGAGAGGGAAGGTGGATGGTAGGAAAGTGAGGGTAGCTGTTATTGATCACGTCACGTCCATGCCGAGCGTGGTGATTCCTGTTAAGGAATTGGTCATAATTTGTAGGGAGGAGGGCGTGGAGCAAGTTTTTGTAGATGCCGCGCATGGGATCGGGTGTGTTGACCTGGATATGAGGGAAATTGGGGCTGATTTCTACACTAGCAATCTGCACAAGTGGTTTTTCTGCCCGCCCTCAGTCGCGTTTTTGTACTGTAAGAAGTCACCGAAATCTTTGGACATGCATCACCCGGTTGTGTCCCATGAGTATGGTAACGGGTTGGCTATAGAAAGCGCTTGGATTGGAACGAGGGACTATAGTGCTCAGTTGGTGGTGCCTTCGGCATTGGAATTTGTTAATAGGTTTGAAGGCAGTATTGACGGGATTAAGAAGAGAAATCATGAAGCTGTTGTAAGGATGGGAGAGATGCTGGCAAAGGCATGGGGAACGAATCTCGGCTGTCCACCTGATATGTGTGGGAGCATGATCATGGTGGGTTTGCCTGCTTGTTTGGAGATATCAAGCGATGCGGACACTCTGACGTTGAGGGCCCATTTGAGGGAGAGTTTTGGTGTTGAAGTACCGGTTTATTTCAGATCTCCAAAAGAGGGCGAGGTTTGTCCAATTACAGGGTATGCTAGAATCTCGCATCAGGTTTACAATAAGGAAGAGGATTATTACAAGTTTAGAGATGCGATTAACAAACTCGTGGACAGTAAGTTCACTTGCAAGCTTCTTCATGATTAATAAGGTAAACTCCTTAAATTCATCAATGTTAAACTTATATTTGCTGTTATTGCTCTTTTCCTGGTTTAGCAAGCACTAAGTTAGTTTTCTCCATGAATCTATAAAAACAGTCAGTGGCACTTTTTGAAAGTGATGGTCATGTCTTCGGTCTGGACCACTGCGATTGTGAAACATTTGTTAAGGTGGTCCCTGGCAGAAGACTCTGATGATTATTAATCAGAGGACTGCATTCAATACACATCAAGACCTAAAGTTAATGAGAACTATCTGCAAATGCAATTGTGATGGGATAAGAACTTGCTATACCTTTCTGAGTCAGGTCGATGCTAAACAGAGATGCTTGTTTTATAATCTTGGTTGGTATTTGAGAACTCCAGCTCTAGAAGTACAACTGACAAATAACTAGCAAACAGTACAAAAAAGGTAATAGGAACTGGTTCAATTTGGGACCTCGGCTTGCAGAAAGTTCTAATTCAGTGACAAATAGGATGTGTTTCAGATATATTTCTCTGAGGCTTACTTTCTAATTACTTTTCTGGTGACCAGTACGAAGTACAGTTAAGGTGGTAGAGGTGGTCTGTTTTGATTCTGTCAAGTGTAATGGCGAGGTAGGGTAAAGAAAGCCCCCTTTTTTCCTTATTGGCAGTATCAGTTCTTAGGCTTTGTCAATGGTCATACATTTGTTTTCATATTTGCCATGTTCTAAACAAGGTGGCTTTATGGACTCCAGTGGCTGAACATCAGTGCTGTTTGTTTACTATTTAACGGATAGAGAGATTCTACTGAGTAACATTCTCCAACTATACGGTAGTTATGTACTGTAGAAGTAAACAAAACAGAAAAGGCTTCGGGGTGAGGAGAGAAGGGCAATAAAGCGGCTGTGGTATTTGTGTATTGGGTTCAACATATACGGTGGATATAGCAATTAAAGTATATCTCATGTTACCTCTGGAGATTCAAAGTTTGACCAATTTGTTTTTGTTTTCTTGTAGCTTTAATGTGTTCTGATAATAAGGGGTGCAGTTTTCAGCTCAACTTGCATGCCGTCTGCAGCCGTCATGGTTTAGTTACCATGGGACTCCAAGAAGTCTGCAGGAATCTGGAACCGAGAGGATGCACATTGCCTTTGAAATTAGGTTTTTAGGAAAGATCTTGACTGCGGGCTCATTTGAGAGATGCTGACGACAGGCTCTGCTAATTTTTATTGTTTAATGCTTTGTTGATCGTCCTCTGTGCAAATGAATAAGAACGAACCTGCTCTCATATCCAGCAGGAGCTGCTTATAAATACATGGATTGAAGCTCTTGTTTAGGTCTGTATCGACTCTGCACAACTTGTTCCTTTTGGTAGGATCATCCTTTGCCTGTGCAGAGAGATGATTGCTGCTTTCTAAGCTAGTTCTAGTGTCAAAGCCAAGGACTCTCCTTCTTATGACTCTGTAGCTGAAGAATGGCCTAGTATAAAGCTTCACCGTTTTGCTTTAGACGTTACTTCACCGTTTTCCTTAAATGTCACCATCACACTGTCTTGTCACCGCTGTCTCTGTGTCTGTGACAATTCAGAAAGCAAGTTATTTTTTGAAACCCATTTGAACCCATCATCAATTGATCTTTGGTGCATTCACAGAAAACGTAGGACATCTCTGCCTCTTTTAGACGGATCGAATGTCTAATCTCAAAGCTATACCAAAGAGTAAAAATCACTTCAGACAGATTTTAATTGACTCTAATTAGTTTATAATTTAACTGGGTCTTATAGATTTCAGCGCCTGGCCAAGTGTTTCTGATAGGGACGTCCTATAGGCCAAAATCAAAAAGGCGTTGAAAAGTAGTTGACATATATGGATTATTTCTGCGGTGGGGAAATTGATGAAAAAGAAAAGTCTTTAGTGGGTGATAATGAAAGTAAAAGTTGGATATGAGTGCTTTTGTTAATGTTGCTTCATTCGTTAGAATAGGGAAGGGAAAAGCACGACATATGCAATTTAATAAGTAATTTTGTTCGCCTAATGTCAATTTTTATATGATGAGTTTGATGGACCTGCCCTTCCAATGACCAAAAAAAAAAATCAAGTTTTTGAGGCGGCATCACATTTTTTCCAGGTTAGATTGCATATTGAAAACTCTTTTTATAATCCTTTTATAATCAAGTTAATGGATTGTTCAATTGAAAATGATAAGAGAATTGATGTTTGGATACACCATCTTTCGGGCTCCAATCAAACCTCAAAATGCAAAAGCTGTATATGCTCTAAATATTGACAATTTGCCCAAACCAAAGACTCTGGATGCATCTAGCACATCTAATATTACTGTCACTTCCAACTCAAAAATCTTGTTTTATATATGGATTTGTACAACAATAACATGATTTATCAACCTTAATTGTATACACCATAATTGACTTTGCATTCAAGATTGACTCCTTTCTATTGCGTCAAATGGAGAATCTAGATGGGGGTGTCATGATATTTTTGGTTATCTCATTCACATGACTTAGAAAAGCTACTTGGTGATAGGTCATGTTGATAAACTAAAAAGAATCAAAATGATGAAAAGAGGCAATCAGCATCGGCAGTTTCTCGATATTACCATAAGAATTACACACTCATGATATGATATTTGGTTTGAGCCATAGTAATTGCTCATCCAGGTGAACTTGTCGCTACCCCCACTGTGATGCTTGTTGAAATGGTGCTGGGGCAATCCTACTTCATGACTTGGTTGAACTTGTCCTACGCAACATTTTACTTTATGTATGGTCAAAATCTAATAATTTCCCCCACATGAGCATACACAGTTTGATGTGAAATTTGAAGGCCAAATTACAAAAAGCCCATAGGTGATAATTTACATAATGGAAGGTTTCACCACATACGAGATTAATCTAGAGCATACTAAGATTCTCTCTCTTTCTGAGGTCAAGGCTGAGACAGTTCGCGGAAACATTGGCAACTAAATCTCACAAGAACCTAGAAAAAGACAAAGTTCCCCATGATTTCAGATTCAAAGGTAACCTAATAATTGTCTCCAAAAATATAAAAAAATGAGCTTGAATGGCAAGCAGGTGATATTCTCCTGGCTTCAACTTTATGCAAACTTCCTTGCCATGGAGCAGAACTCTTTTTGTCTTTTTGGTGCTTGATCTCGTCCTCGCAGACACCTGGTTCGGGTCAGACACAAGCAGGTCCCTCTCTCTTTGTCTCTCTTTCAGTTCCCTCGCTTTCTTGTTCGATCGTTCTTGAAGCTCCTTGGCTATCTCTGCTAAGCCAGAACCCCAAAAGAAAATAAGAAGAAGAGAGGACAAATCCGTCTTGGGCTTTCATCTTTGAGAGCGAGCATCTTGTTTTTCATCCGCCTTGTGATCTTATGGTGGGTGTTTGAAATCGTATTCAACAGCTCTGAAGAGAGCTTGGTAGAGCCTGCACATGCATTTGGTGCGTACTTCAGTTTCTTGATTAAGGAAGGAGGAATTTGTTCGGCTGGTGATCGGCAGCATCGGTGATTCTTGGAGACAAAAATGCTAAGAGGATGATAGATCACGTGAAAGTCTCTTCGTTTTGTTATTTTTGGCTCGAGTTGGTACCTGGTCTTTGTCACTGTATAATTTCGTTTCATCTTCGAGCTTCGCGAAAGCAACTTGAATTTAATGTACACCCAACTACCGTTGACGTTCACATGCAACCTGTGGAGAGAGAAGCTTTGTATTTCTCTTCTATTTTTTAATCGTTGCATGGTCAAACTCAAACTAATCACATGCCAATCTATACCTACGCTGTGCAGCACCCAACACCCAGAGGAGAAGGAGAAGGATTTGACTAGACTTCGGTTCTCATGTCGATGTCTGAGGAATCCCAAGTTTCGAGTGTCGGATTCGACCCGCTTTTGAGTGGCTTGAATGAGAAGAAGCAGAGTTTTAGGCGAAACGTGCTCTGTTTAGCATCGGAGCTGAGGGATGTCCAAAGCCGTCTCGCGTTTCAAGAGCAATCATTTGAGAGGGAAGCCCTTTCGAGACAGGCGAGTGAAGTTCATTGTCCCGATCCTGTTGTCTGGAGCTCTGATCTCGAAATGATTTATTTGTTTTTGTGAAGTCTTGTGTTCTTTCTGCTTATTTGGAATCTGGTATTGATGGGTGATCTCTGATTTTTGTCTTTCTGAATTTTTTTTTTAATTTTTTTTTGGCAGGAAGCAGAGAGCAGGGTGAGGGAGATGGAGGAGGAAGTGATTGGATTGCAAAGGAGATTGGAGGAGAAGGATGGGGAGCTTCAGGCTTCAACTTCTGCTTCTGAGAAGGTCCCCGCAATTGCAGCTTCTATTTTGATTCCTATTTTCTGTCGTTATTTAGCTTGTAGATGGATTCTTGCTCATGATATTACATCAGTTGTTAACTTCTCGTTAATGTTCTTAGAAGGTAATGAAGGCATGTTTCCCTTATTTCATTGCAAGTGATGAATTTGTTTTTAGTTCTTGTGGCTTGTTTGTCAGTCATGCTGTTTGCAGTTTCGATCTCTTGGTCATTTTGCACAGTACCTTTTGGTAATTTCTCTTTGATTTCTTGAGGAACCCAATGAAGGACGACCATATTGGATTGCTCATGGTAGTTCACTATTAATGTAAATTGAATCGTCCATGAAACATTTATTTGCATTTAAATCATTGAGCTGAAATGGCTAAGGTGCAGAATTTGTTTAATCGTTGAGCTGAAGTCACATTCCATATGACATTTCTTAATTAGTGAAAGCCTGTTTTCTTGGTGATGTTTCATTTCATATTGTTTAGTGCAGAAAGCCTGCTGCACTTGGAAATTTTCTGGCATATTAATATCTGCTCAATGTTCTTCATCACCACCTTAAATGAGTTTATGCTTTGAATTTTTTCTGAATGGATTGTAAGTATTTTCAGCTGTGGACAGGCACAACAGCCTGAACTAAGGTTTGTATTGCATCGAGAAATCATAGCTCAAAGCTCAATGTTCCAGCTGGGTTTTCCTCTCCTCTAGATTTCTGCCCATTGAGAGCGAGGGTGGGAGGGCGGGAGAGTTTCTGGTGGATTGGGGCAGCTAGCTTAGATGTGCCTGAACAAACAGAACAAATGCATATGTGATGATTTCATGGTAGTAACTTCTAATTCTAAAGACTTTGGCTTGAATCGACATGCTTTGCTATCTACTGTAGAACTGGTAATGTAACTGCTAATTTGTGAACCGATGCATCCCCTGAATTATTTACATGCATCTAAGAAGAAGAGCTCACATGTAGTGAGGAAAATATGTTCCCCAATTTCTGGGAAAGCCATAAAAGTTTGATTGTGCTTCATCAACCTCAGATGTTTTGATGTTAATTTAACTGCGTTGGATGATCCTTTTCTTTTCTGATTGTTGGAAGGAAACTTTTCCACTTCTACAGAACATAGCATTGGTCGAAGTATATGCAGTACCTTTTTTGCTATGGTTTAATTTCTCAACAGCATCTTCCTTGATCTGACATTTTATCGAAATGCAGTGTCTCCAGGAAATAGATGCTCTTAAATCACAGATTGTGATCACTCAAGCCACTGCAGATGCTAGTGCCACATCAGCTCAATCAGTGCAGCTTCAGTGCCTCGCCCTCTTAAAAGAATTAGACAAGAAGAGCTGTTCGTTAAAGGAGAATGAGGACCGTGTTAATAGGTTAGGCAAGCTATTAAATAACCTGCAGAAGGATCTTCAAACGAGGGAGTACTCACAAAAGCAACTGAGAGAGGAAATAACGAAGACTGAGCATGATATTATGGAAGCTCTTGCTAAATCAGACTTAAGCAAGGACTCTGAACTGAGAAAATTGCTAGATGTAGGATCTCCAAAGAACATTGAGAATATTAACAAACTTTTGGTGGTTAAGGATGAAGAAATAGGAAAGATGAGGGACGAGATCAGGATCATGTCCGCTCATTGGAAGCTCAAGGCAAAGGATTTGGAATCACAGGTGTTGTTGCATCGTATTCGCTTGCTTGTATTTCTCCATTCATTAACTCTTTTGCTGTAATTGTGGTTGCTGTATGTTATTAAAGATTCAAGAAAGGTTCTACCTAGTCCTTAAAAGTCGGTAGAGGAAATACTAGATTAGTTACATGAGATTAGATCATTGTTTGGCTGAATTCTAGTTTGTCTAAGTCAGCATGCAGGAATGGAGTTTTCCTGTTCGGTGCATAATGGGGGTTTTATTTGTCTACTTGGCATGATTGCGAAATAGTTGGAGAAGCAGCGGAGAGTGGATCAGGAGCTGAAGAAACGGGTGTTGAAGCTGGAATTCTGCCTCCAGGAATCCCGTTCCCAGACACGGAAACTTCAACGGGTAATTTGACCAAACCCTTCTATGCAGGGTAGTTTGAGTCATTGGCAACGGCCTTTTCGGCTTGCACAAATTTGTCAAATTCTTGTCCACAACACTCCTAGATTAAATCCATGTCCTTGTCCATCTGATATGGCTTTTTTACAGAACACCTTGGTCCACTTGCCATGCCATGTTACCTTTTTATGCACATATGTCCAACTTGACTTGCCAAAAAATTTATACAAACTTCTTACTCGGGGAACTTTTCTTGTTTGCTGCATATGATCGATGTAGGGACATTTTTCGATCTCTCATGACCGCCATGTGGTTTTTAGCTGTGCGTTTTATTCACTTTTTTGTACTTGCAACAGAAGGGAGATCAGAGAGACAAAGCCATCAAAGAACTCAAGGAGCAAATAATGGCGAAGCTGCCCCAAAAGAGCGGTCCAAGTGGCAACGGCAAACAGAACTTCTGGGAGTCCCCCGGCTTCAAGATAGCGGTTTCCATGTCCATGTTGATCCTGGTAGTTTTCTCAAAGCGGTAAAAACTGTCACAACTAGAGTTCACTTGTATAAAGGCAAAAGCCAAAAAGGGAGAAGGATGTAAAAGGTGTTTTGCTCATTTGCTTGCAGGCCAGTGCAATTTTGTAGTTCATGTCGAGTATTATAGGACGTTGATCATGTCTTTGGATCGTGCGGGTGATATACACGCAGAGATTAATTGCAAATGTGGTTATGGTAATGGTTAGGGCTAGTCCGGTCCCGTTATTTGAAGGGCCGTGCAGACCTTCACCCCAACTCTCTCCCTCATCTTCAATAATTTTTCAATCATTAAATGCGTTTGAAATTTAGAGCTAAGATGGAGCCAGGTCAACCCAGCCACATCATAAAAGCTTAGAGTAAATATGTACATAAGTACAAATTTGGAATTTTTGCTATTGCACAAAAAAAAAGTTTAAAATATATTCACTATCAACATAATTTAGGGCTTTTGATGACTTTTTTCTCTTTTTTTTTTTTTTATATATTGTTACAAGCCAATAAAAGAAGTAACCCACAACCATACTCACTTATGCGAATAACTTCTGCTTTCCATTCTTTCTACCCTTCACATGACCCTATTTCAAGTGCCAAAGCAACAACATGACCACATGATCACACACAACAAATGTCATGACTTTCAATTCAGTGACAATTTTGAAACGATCAACGCTTTCTGGCAATAGTAAGAACGTATATTAGATAACATAGCATACACTACTGGGAAACCCACCTGAACTCAAGCAGGTTCTTATACTAGTTACACAAAGACCCTGTAATATACCAGTTCGCATTTCTATACGAGCAATTACAGGCATTTCTATCTATAAACACGTAATAAACATCCATTCCACGATTAATTGCTGGCAAATTCTCCAGTCATAATGCGCTGTCAACAAACAGATCAGCAAAGAATGGATCAAAAATTGCTTCTTTGGCTGAACCATACTTGTCTAAACGCTTCTTCAAGGATCGCAACTCTCTTTCATCCTTTGAAGAACGTTCCTGGGAAATATTCGATAATCAATTTAAGTTTGTCCTTGGTATCATAAACATAATAAGCATGCAGAGCTGAAAACATTCAACAAGAACCACCTTCATTGCAATTGTGAAGGTAGCAGCTAAGACCATCATTAAAGCCAGTGTATTGTGAGCATTTCATAGAAGGATGAATCTATCTAAACAGTCAGTTGTAATCAGAAAACATCAAAAAAAAAGTGAAATCCAATTAACATATAGCCCATCATTTAGGAAATCAAAAGGCTAAAAAAATATACCTTTTGTTTCAAGACATGGGCGTATATATAGAGAACATTTCTGAAGACTTAGGTTTCGTAAAAGGGAGCAAGCGACTTACAAATGATTTCTTCAGTAGTAATATATCAACCAAGTACACCAACCACAGCACGTTTGTTTTTGGGAAGCTGTAAAGAAAAATGACTTCATCATCAAAATGACCCTACAGCTGTACCGTAAGCATACAAAAACTTAGCTGTGAGCCTATGACTATCTGTTATGTTCCAGCTCAAAATAAATATATGATTACTTCACTACTGAAAAAAGTTGAGATGCACAAATAAAGCTATTTGTCACGTGTCAAAATATGAAGGTTTACTGTTGAGAAAATAAATGCTTCATAAATCAGGCAGATTTAAATCCAGAAGTCCACACCCTTTGTACAAATAAATCATGTTGGGTTTCTATTAGTCAAATTGAGAAATCATTCATCCTTCTTTTCAGCTAGAACAATTAGATCTCAAATCCATGTAGCAGTTCCATACAGTATTAATTTATCTGGTAAAGTTCATATTAGTTTAGAAGATGGAGCTATAAAAATAATCTCATAAATTTTGGGACCAACCACATATGTTGTTTGCTAATCATATGTAGAATCAATTACTTCTCAGTGCAGGCAACAGAAATAGTACCTTCCTTCCCAGTAATCTTCTGTCACTTCTTTCATCTTTCGATATGTTTCGGACTGTGTATGCACAAAAGTTAGAAGGCATATATATAGAGTATCAATGGAAACTGTTTGTTATCTTACTTGTTTATCTCCTTTTGGACCTTTAAAGAGATAAGGGTCTGAGGATAGATCCAGAAAGAGTATATCTTGACCTGTAAAGGGCAGAATGATATTATCAGTGTGCTGCGTCAGATGTATATGAAACAATCATAGAAGTGATATATATTAGGTAATAGATAGGATGCCAACCTGTATTAATTCTAGAAAGAGTGAAATCAATTATGGATATGCACAATCCAAAAGTCTTGACATTGATATGCTTTCCTTCAAGCATGAAATTCAGCATCCTAGAATCATTCCGGCTTAATAGGATATTCCCCCTGTCACAAATTCACATGTCTAATCAGCAATTAAAGATAAACACAAAAATGCAATAAAAGCTGTAGATGAAATTATAGATGGACCAGTGTAAATCGCGGTGCTCAAATTCGTAAGCCGCTTCAGCCACGGCCAGGGCAGCGGTGACCTACAATTTTTCAATGGAAAAAGGATCACTTGATGAATTAACTGTAGCAACCAGTAAAAGGTGCAAGTGCTTCATGATTTACCTGAACAAGTAGACTTTGTGCTTCATCGAAGTTCAGAAGAACAAAGCCCTCAAGATCCTTGCCCCCATGTTCCAGGACAAACACCACATAGCACTAAAAGTAATTTGTAAGCACATGTCAGGGAAAATGGGGGGTGTCAGTATTAGCACTAACTGCAAATTAGATATTAATTGAGCCCTTGATCAGAACTGTAAAGCACAACTACAGAAAGCAAGCCAAAGAAAATCACTAAGGTTATTGAATAAAATAGCGAGAAAACAATGTCATCTTTTAACAGAAACAGAAGCAGAACAAAAGCACCAGACCTGTTTCTCTGGAAATTCCTTGGGATGATCATTTTCTGAACCATTTTTTTCATCCCAATCTTCCCATGCTCTGATCAACTCCACATCATATGTACCTTGGCAGACTCTTAGACTGCAAAAGGAAGAGCATGAAAAGCAGCTAGTGATACAATCTCTCAATACATTAAAAAGCAACATGAATTCAATACAGGCCAATCTACCTAAAAGCATTTTTATAGTTATGGCCAACCAAACGCTCTCTTCTAGATACTAGGTCAGTCTGTCCCTATCGCAGGACTTAACATAACTTAGACCGGCAACATGTTGAGGTGACACAACGAGGACCTTTGCAAGGATTATCAAGCACATCATCTCTTAGCACCATATTGAAAACCAAAAGGATTACTTGCGTTTGTTATTTCATCCATATGACTGGCTTACAAGCAAAATGACAGAACTGAAAGATATCAGATGAAGACATACTCTATTGTCCGTATGAAAGTTGTGCAAGCATTACAAGCATCGTCCTTGCACTCTCTTAATCTGTTGAGAGTTTGAGAAAGTACAGCCTCCTCAAGCAATTCTTCCGATCTCTGGTGCACATAAAAATTAAGTTATCAAGGTCTGTTGCTCAAAACACTCCATTGTACCCATGAAAGCAGATTTAGATCTAGACCCAGGAAGATAGAAGGGAAAGAAGAGACAAACTTATTGGTAAATGCTGTACAAAATGGTTTAAATAGTGATATTAGGTTATGTATTTTATATCCCTGAGAACCAGTCTGCTAACATTTAGCTTAATTTGTAGACATAGCATGAAAATAGGAAAGCTGACAAAAGCACCTTTCCAATGAGCTTGTACAAACATGAGAGTTGCTAACGATATTTACCTTCTGGACTTCACCATTAACTCGCAAGTCACCATCAATAGGAACCACCTTGCATACATAATTACCAGCCTTGAAGGCTTCCCCAAATGTACCCTCACCAATTTTGATTATATCATTGGGGGCACTGTATAGAGTAAGTGCTCGGTCAGTAGGCTAAAGAAACCCATTGCAAAGTTCAAACAACCGGCACAAATGAATAAAGAATTAAAGCAAAATGGGTAAACTTATTAGGCTAATGTTGAAAAAGTCTCTCAACATGGTCTCATTTGCATCACTTTATTCAAAGTGGCCAGCAACATTATTTCATTTCTATCATTGAACCAAATTAGATCGATCTGCAATTTCATAGCAACTTGATGCAACACATTTTAAACTCAACCTCTTGCATTTATCTGAAATTAAAATTTTCCTTTTGGCCTTTTATTTCATCTGATCACACTGGCTTTTCAAATACTTCTTTAAGAGACTGCAATATGAATTAAGTATCCGGTCAAAAGACTAACCAAAATTTAGAGAACACGTCCACAAAATTAGAAGGAGCTGTCTGCCCACAAACTGCAAGCAGTGTAGCAAATGGGTTCCAGTGATCACCATCGGATGTATCACAAGTTGAATTCAAAGACAGCTTCCTAACAGCAGCTTCTAGATCTTCATCCTTCAATTCCAGTTTGCTAAGCTGAGAATGACCATGCCTTTCAAGATCATTCTTACAAATCAAACTTGGGCACATACTTGAATTGTTATGCAATAAAGATCCACTAGGCGTCTCCAACTTCGCTCCTGAGAACATGGCTGGGGTTTCTAATATCTTTGAGAGTGTGCTTGAAGGTCCACAACCATGATTTAGTTTCTTTGATATCAACCATTTCTCTAGCCTAGATGATAAGGGAGGTATGACAGAACTGTCAGCTTGATTGCCAACAACCCAGGTACCAAACTTCTTGGGCGAGGGGCTCTCCTCTAACAACTCAAATGCATCAACTTCTTGAAAGTATGACCTTTCCTTTTCAAAGCTATGCATAACCTTTGCCTGCAAAGATCATGACATGCAAATTACCAGCTTTTCAAATGAAGGACCTTAGGTTGATGAGTTATCCGCTATGCAAAATTCTGCAGCCCAAAATATCAAGAACAGATAAATATTGCTTTGAAAGAAACCTTGAGAATCCATGTGGTGCAATAGACAGCATTGAAATCATACTTTTGGAAGAGGAGGTTTTGCTTTCCTTCTGGCATGCTTCTGTTCAGGACGATGATCTACACAAGCAGTGACAGCTATACTTGTTCTCCCTCTTGCAAACACAAAATAAAATTTTGAGCAAGATAACCAAAATTTTGAGACCAGATAATCATGCAGACAGTTGCATTTTCTGCTTCAATGCGGGACAGATGGAAATGGAGGATTGAAGTCTGTTAGATATTCATAATGCACTCATTTTTTGTTATGGGTCGGAATCGCAATGCGCTCTTTTAACAGTGTTGGGCCAAAGAAAAAGGATATCTCTGGCTTCGTCGAACCACAACCTTAAATGAAATTCACAGCCTTAAGAATATGCAACATATGTATGGATGACCACATAACCACAGAAGTTAAGCCGACAAGAAGTCGAGCAATAATTTTAGAAGAATTTGGACTTCACCCATTTCGCGTCCACCTACTAAAACATCAAATCGCCTACAGGAAGCACACGAACCCAAAAAGGGAGTTGAAATGAACACAGGGACTACGGAAACGAAGCCAACCTGGTGGAAAGTGAACGATTCCAACTGATCCGCTTGCCATTCGCCGCCAAACTCACCCGAGCCACATTAACCACGTTCTTGCTGCCACTGCACAGGGAAGAACGCAATAGAGGAGAGGCCAATGAGCAGGACTCGATGTCATCGACTTCGCACTAGAGACGAACGCGCGAAGAAACTCGAACAAAAAGGGAAACTTTCGGCTTACCCGGTCGCCGCATTCTGCTTGCCGACCTTCTCCTGCTTCCTCCTCCGGTAAATCGCTTGTCGCCCGGGCCCCTGCTGCTGTTGCAACCGCTCCTGCTCTTCATCGCCGGCCACGATCTCCGACCAGAGATCGGCGCTGCTACGACCTGATGGAAGCATGAGAACAGGGTCGCGCATGACATTCTCGACGGGAAATGAATCGGAGGAAGACGAAATCATTGAAAGGATCAGAGGTTTCTGGGTTGTTCTGTACCTGCTGCTCTGGTACTCATTGGCGCATTGCTCACAAAGAGAGAGAAGGTTGGGGGGGCGGAATTTGAATGTGATGGGACGTTGGGCGGGAGGGTGGGAAATGGGCCGGGCCTGGTCGGGCACGGCCGAGCAGACTAGCCCGGCGTTCGCCACATACTGGGCCGGTCCTGGGCTCGCCTATTCATCTAACGGGCAGGCCCGAAACTTGAATGTGATGTGATGTTAGGCTTTCGGTTTGCAACTAGGGTTCGAAGACAGAAAGTCAGTGAACCATTTTTTTGAGACCACCACTATCTAGAGCTCTGGAACAAAGTAAGAGTGTGTTTGTTTCACAAAAATTGTACTATTTTTGGAAAATATTTTTTAGGAAATGAAAATGATTAATTTTCTCATGTTTGATGATATGTGATTAAAAATATTTTCAAGTGTTTGGATCGCATTTGAAAAATGATTGAATAACATTTAAAATGGGAAAGACCTAAAGACTTAATAAATAGGAAAAGTGTTTTCGTCTTCTCATGTATAGGAATTCATTTTTCTAAAATAATACATAATATTTATGTTAACTGGAAAGTATTTTCCATTGACTAAATCGTTTTTGGAAAAACAAACAGCAGAAAGTCCGGAAAACACTTTCCGAGAAAACTACTTTTATTGAAACAAACGCATCCTAAGTTCTCAAACTATTTCATCTAAACTCTTGGACGTAAAATATAAGAGTATTCCTACCTTATTGGGGTAAAAATATATACAATTTGAAATAAAAAAGTATGAGGTGCGTGGATATTAGTACATTAAAATAAGAAATGCAGCTAGGCCGAACACCCTCAATAGAGGGATTACGGCCGGTGGCTCTCATAGGTGAAGACACTCCTGGAGAATGATAAGTTAGTGAAGTCGACCTCAATTTCACTTCGCTGTAAACTCATGACCTTCCATTAGTCCTTGAGTTGAGGTTGGCACTGCTACAACCTAATGGAAGCATGAGAACACAGTTGCTCATAGCATTCTCAATGGTAAACGAGTTGGAGGGAGACAAAATCGTTGAAAGGATCGGAGGTTTTGGGGCGTTCTCTAGCTGCTGCTCTGGAACTCGTCAACGCATTGCTCACAAACAAAGAGAAAGGAGGGGATTTGAATGTGATGGGATGTTGGGCGGAAGCGTGGGAAATGAGCCAGGCCGAGCAGGGCCGAGCAAACTAAACGGGCATGCACCTCGTACTGGCCCGGCCCTGGGCCTGCCCATGCATCTAATGGGCAGGCCTGAAACTTGAATGTAATGTGACGTGATGTTGGGCTTTTGGTTTGCATCTAGGGTTCAAAAGACAGAAATTCACCGAATTATGTTTCTGAGATCACCAGTCTCCAGACCTCAGTAAAATTAGAACATTGTTCCGATTCCAAATCTGAGATTATGATCATCAAAGTTCTTGGAAACTGCTGAAATGGTAGTTGAGACTAGCAATGTTGTACACCCGAGTTTGCCAGACACTGTCTAGATTTTGGGTCGAAGGAATTTCGGAGCTTTTAGTGATTCGAAAGACCTTTGTTTTGATATAAAACTCACTAGAAATGGAGCTTGAAGAAAGAAATGACACGACAAAATTCGTCGCATGAGATGTCATACTGTTCTGTTTGATGCTTGTCTGACCTTTTCGCCGATCCATATTGGACGTTTCAGCACAAAAAAAAAAAAAGTTTCTTAGTAGAATTTTAATTGGCACGTAGGTTTGATATTCAATTGATGCTTCTTTGATACCGACAGGGAAAAAAAAAATGATGCTTCTTGGACAGATTTTGAAGCTTTTCGGAGAATACTAACCTCCCGATTTAGCTTTCGATTGTCATCAATTGGCGTTCCTTTTAAATCTTTTATGAATTTTAAAATATCATGTCTTGAAACTTGGGATCTTATAATGTAAAATAAGTATGGCGTGATACAAATATTTGAAAAAGAAAGTGTCAAATTCCACAAGGAAAAAGGTGTCACTTGCTAGTAGCGGTTCATTCACTTCTTTTCTTTTGACATTTCCGGTTTCTTAAGGCGCAACTTTAGGAGTGTTTTGACATGGTGATTTTTTTACCATATTCTTTTGGTACGACTTATTGGCGAGATGAACGTGTTTTATTTTTACGTACATTGTGTTTTTTTTTCGAAGATAACTTGTTTGAGGACATATTTTCTATGTCGATTCCCACGCTATAAAATGCTGTAACTAGACCGGCTGTTTGCCGTGTGTAGCTACCCCAAATCCTTCTCTCGTGGACGGCCAAGTCACAATTTTTCTTCATGTGGATTCAGGGGCCGACACCATGACTCAAATCGAATGTTGTGAGGCCTTTGTGATAGCGTTCAAAGAGGATTACTAGCGCCGACAGATCCGTCCCCTTTTTATATTTATAGGAAAGAATTGGGGCTAAAAATCGAGCAAGGCGGTCCACATAAATTGGCGATTTAGCATTAGACTTGGAGTTTGGAAATTGGACCCACGAGAACCTTTTAAAATAGCGCAATTTATTTAATCGAGTCATGCGACGGACTTTGCAGTCGGTGCAAATGGAATTAAAAAAATCCTTGATTTTCGGCCGGACATTAAAATATATAATTTCATATGAATCTTGCGACCCGGTATTCATTCATGTAACATTAGTGACATGATATGTATGTATGTGCCTACGTGCGTATACTTATCTACGTAAATATAAGATTAATGATGCAGATTTAATTACTAAATATAAAATGTCGTGACAGAATACACTTGACTATTCGTAGAGATGAGTCATGTTCAAATTCCCAACAAGCGTATCCTATAAACAATTTCGTAAATCAATTTCGTAATTCGGCTTTTGCATCTCGAGTATTATTCAATTTGTACATGTACTTTAGCCACGTATGTCAATGGCAAAGCAAATGCAGATGCATGTGCAAGCACATGGGCGTATAAAGAGAAGTCGGAGGCCACCACACGTCGTGGGATACGCCAACGCATTTATCTGCACGTCTTGCAAGATATTTTGAGGGTAGAAACAAACACAATCTGGTATTATTCTTGCTCGTTTTATTTCGGATTAATACCATTTAAAATTTCAAACTTACACCTACGATATTTATATTCCAATTTAATTTTTATCCCACAAAAAATTTCGAACGGGTGCCCCATGACATATTTACTCCAGTCGAGACGAAATTCCCAACTTGACCCGAATAAACATTCCATTAGCCGTTTGGATCCGATGTGAAGGATAGATTTGGATCAAGGTATAAATTTGAGACGAAAAATTGGTTGAATAAATACATTGTCAGTATCATTTTGGACTTTTAATCGTATTAGTCCTTCTATGGGGTAAACTAGGCTTGATGGTGAGGATGTTAATTCATGTCGCGACATCGAGCTTGTTGTAGGAATCTTTATCGTCTTATGCAATCCTATAGCAACTCAAATTCCAATTGATGTTAACAAAACTTAGCATTAATTTGCAAAAAAAAGTCAAATATCTTAGTTTTGCCAATTTGAACTAATCCCGTTTGAATCACGCCTTTTGCGAGTTTACCTTAGTATATTTCATATGTCATGTCACGACCTGTCGAGTTTCTTACCACCCAAATTTTCTATTTTCTTATTTATGTCTTCCTTCCATTTCTTTTCTTTCATATTTCCCAATTACGCTATGCATGACATCTATGATGCCTTCAGACCAAAAATAATGAATAAAAAATCTATGATGCCGACGTATGTGAAGTGTCTGGCCGCTTTTGTTTTTCAGCTCTCTCATTTCTCTGGCGTACATACATTATCATCTCCAACCCTGCAGCTCTTGCGTTTGATGCTTTGACTCAGAGAAAGATCAGGATGATGCTGATTATGATATTATTACCGTTCCTACACCTAACTGGGTTGACTTTTGAGGCTCAACTGGGCATGCCTACCCCATCAGATGAGCAGAGTTGAACTGTCAACCTCATAAATGGTCAAAACTCATCGGTGATAGGGAATTCTTATGTAACCCGGCTTGCAAGACTAGGCCTAAGTTTTTAAATATTGTTGGTCGCTTTCTTGGGTACTAGCTAAAAAATTGTGACAACATAAAAAGATTCAGTTTTTTCGTTCTAGTTAAATAGTGGTACATAACGAACCCAGCAATTGAAATTAGAAAAATGGAGAGGATTTAGTTATAAAAGACCTTATTAGGTGGGGTTCAAGAGATAGCACAAAGAAACTTGAAGCCATCTCAAACCTTTCAAAATTTCATGACTTGGTGAATTATGAGAGAAGATCTTATAATATTCAAAAGCCGAAGAAGAGTACACTACATATCTTGTAAACGAAAGTTCATATATCCATTTTTGTATCTCTAGCATCATTCAATTCGTGACTGTATACAGCCACGAACATGATTTGGTGATCACTAGTATAGACTTAATGCATTTACTACTTGGGAGAAATTGTTCAAAATTCGGGGTAAATACATTAGGAGTGCCATAACCTTTCGTACGGCGCTCACTTTGGTGTCAAAACTTTTTCTTCGTTCACTTGAGTGCCAAATCGAAATGAAATCGTTCAATTAAGTGCCACTTCCGACCAAAACGCATACGTGGATTTTTTTAATGATTTTTCATTTTTTTAATAATTTCTGATGCCAACGTGGTTTTCGGCGGTGACCCTTGCCGGCCAATGTGAATTCTTTGTGCAAAACGACACCGTTTCTCCTCTTTTTGGAATTTTTTTGATTTTTTCTTTGCTTTTTTTGATTTTTTTTTTCTTTAGGGCCAGCAAGAGTCACTGGTGACCCTCATCGATTACCAAACCCTTGCCCTGGGCCACGAAGGCCCAAGGTGGGGCCGTCGTAGCTTGGCCGGCCGCTGGCGAATGCCATTGCGGCCTCGCCCGTGGCTAGTGAGGGTCACGATGGGCTGCCTAGATCCGGAAGAAAAAAAATTCCAAAAAAATTCCAAAAACTTCCAAAAAATTAATAAATATATTAAAATATTGTTCACCAACCCCATGTCAGGTTTTCCGGCAGCCAAGTCAACTTTTCCAATGGCCACGTCGCTTTTCCGGTGGCTATGTCGGATGTGGCACTCAGTGAATGCTTTTTTAAACTTATAGCACTCAAATAAGCGAAAAAAAAGTTTTTGCATCAAAGTGAGCGTTGTACGAAAGTTATGGCACTCCTAATGTACTTACTCCTTCAAAATCCTAATTTATTGTTTAACAGCCAACTTAGACATAAATCTTTCAATTGTCTCAATGTAATCTTATGACATTTTGACAATTGTAAGTTTAATTCAAACCTTTCAACGGTGTTAATTTAATCTTAAACCTATTAGAGATTAGCTAATTTAGTCAAATTTTTTTTAACAAATTGCCACCAATGTAGTCTTTTTGGCTAATTTCGGTTGGAAATCATTAATGTAGCGGTTCAGTCAGTGATAACCATCCTATGTAGTGTGAATGGGGCTAGCATGGATAAATTTTAAATTCTTTTTTAAAAAATTATAAGATTATCATTAATTTATCATTGATTCTTTAGCTAAATGATGATGAGTAATATCAGTCAGCCATAGACCCCCAATTACTAGATCTAATCCCGTCATGAAAAGTAAGAAATTCCGCATATTTTGACCAATTTAAGGTAAAAAATGAGGTTGCTCCCTGACATCATTAATTTATCATTGATTTTTTTTTTCTTCCTAGGGCTATCAATTCCCACCGATTCTAGGTGAGAGTTGTGAAGCCCTCGTCATATCTGGCAAGACAAGGGCATTGTAGCCCTTGCCTAATGGCCGGCAGAGGTCATCGGCCTTGTGAAGAAAAAGACAAAAAAAGAAAAGAAAAGAAAGGAAAAACAAATTAAAAATTAAAAATTTAACAAAAAAAATTCGAAAAAATGTAAAAATTGACTTGCTAGTTAAGCTATGTAGGATAGCTAGTGTTAACTAACCTTGCCATGTTAACGGTTTTCGATCAAAATAAGTTGGAATGATCACATTGAAAAATTTAAAATTAAATTGACCACCGTATAAATAGATTTGAATATTTTGGACAATTTTCTCCATAATCGTATGCATTACCTAGGCATGTTATCTCATTGCTACCTTGTTGGGGAAGAAAAAAATACAACTTGGAATAATAGGTACAAGGCGTGCGGATACAAGCACGTTAAATAAGGAATGCAGCCAGGTTGAGCATCCTTAGTGAATGGACTATTGCTAGTGGCCCTCGCAAGTGGAAATATCCCTAGAGGAGGATTGGCAAGTGAAGTTGAGGTCAATTTCCCTTCACTATGAACCCATAACCCTCTATCGGGCCTCAAGTTGAAGTTGGCACCACTATGACCTAATGCAAGCATGAGAACATAGTTGCTCATAGCATTCTTGATGGGAAACGAATTGGAGGAAGACAAAATCGTTGAAAGGATTGAAGGTTTTGGGGTGTTCTATACTTGCTGCTCCGGAACTCATCAACGTACTGCTCACAAAGAGAGAAAAAATACAACTTTGGAATGTAAAACATGGGGTATTCCTACCTTGTCAAATTGGTTCCTAACCCGTGTCAACACTCTATTAGTCATTTGGATTTGATGTGAACGATAGATTTAGATCAAGGTATTCTTTTCATAGTTTGGAATAATGCGTTGTGAGTATCAGCTTGGAATTTTTAATTGTATTAATCCTTTTATTTTCGAGGTTACTTGAGCTTGATGCTACAATGGTAATTCTTGTCATGCCATCGAGCTTGTTGTAGGAATCTTTAGTCTTATGCAAATCGTGTAGCAACTCAAATTCCGATTGATGTTATCAAAACTTAGCATTGATTTGAAAAACGAGTCAAATATTTCAGTTTTTCCAATAGGAACTAACCTCATTTGAGTCACGTCTTGTACGAATTCGCCTTAGAATTTTTATAGCTCATGTCATGACTGGTCGGGTTTTCGTGGCCACGCAAATTTTTTATTTTCTTATTTATGACATACTTCCATTTCTTTTCTTTTTTTTCATAATTCCCAATTACGCTATGCATGACATCTATGATGCCTTCTGACCAAAAAAAAAAAAGACATCTATGATGCCGACAAATGTGAAATGCCTGGCCGCTTTTGTCTTTTAGCTCTCTCATTCCTCTGGCATACTTCCATAGGCACCACCAAGACGGCAATTCTTGCGTTTGATGCTTTGACTCAGAGAAAGATCATCGTATCATGATATCATTACCATCCCTACACCTCAACTGGGTTGACTTTTGAGGCTCTTCTGGGCATGCCCTGGCCTGTCGGTTGAGCAGATTTGAACCGTCAGGCTCATAAATGGTTAAAACTCATCGGTGATTGGGAATTCTTATATTTCCTGGCTCGCAAGATTAGACCAAAGTCTTAAAATATTGTTAGTTGGTTTCTTTTGGTACTCTACATTTGATGGCCACAATCTGCTGATGTCCCCACCATGTTCTTGGATTCAAATCAATCTTTTCTCCCCTCCCTCTCAAGATACAATCTTGTTGATGTATGCTATTTGTGCTTGTTGGGGCTCATGGAGTATAGCTAGCTCATTTCTAAAGATGGAAATCATCTTAGTTGTCTTGAGCTGGGGCCATTACTTGGGAAAGTATTTGCCTATTTTGACGAAGGGAAGAGGAGATCGAAGCAGAGACAGAAAAGCAGGAATCACACACCAGCCTAAACTGCTTAGTGGGTATTATGCTTTTGATTTGACCAAGGGGGTAGCGTGGCGTAGATAATGCTATTTCAATTGGACATCCATGCGGGTGTCTAGGTCATTTAAATTTAGTCTGCATCATACTTTGACATCGTCTAATTAGCTTATATGTTTACACCTCTCCCTGTGAACATTTGCATCTTTTATACGAATTACACTTAGGCATCGTTAGATGGCTATGTCAATTGAATGGGATCGGATTTGGTAGCGGAGAGACTTGACTACCAAACTTGTGAAAGTATAATATATGGATTAGAAAAATGAAAATTATGAAGATTTGATTAAAAAAACCTGAAAGTACATGAACTAAGGATTTTTCCTTCATCATATGAAAGTGAGACTTGGGTTGAAAAATTGTAGTGATGTTATTGTCAAATGGTGCGGCTATCCTTAACTTGATATATAATTATATTTTGACCAAAAACAATCTATTAGCCAAAAAACTTATGACAACACAAAAAGATTCAGTTTTTTCGTTCTACTTAAAATAGTGGTACTAACGAGCCTAGCAACTGAAATTAGAAAAATGGAGAGAATTTAGTTATAAAAAAACCTGATTCGGTGGGGTTCGAGAAATAGCATAAACTAACTTGAAGCCATCTCAAACCTTTCAAAATTTCGTGACTTGGTGAATTGTCTAATAAGATCTTATAATATTCAAAAGCCGAAGAAGAGTATACTACATATCTTGTAAACCAAAGTTCATATATCCATCTTTGTATCTCTAGCATCATTCAATTCGTGAATGTATTTGGCCACGAACATGATTTGATGATCACCGGATAGACTTAATGCATTTACTACTTAAAATAAATTGTTCAAAAAATCCTAATTTATTGTTTAACGGCCAACTCAAACATAAAATTTTCAATTGTCCCAATTTAATCTTAAACATTTTGATAACTACTAGTTCAATTTTAAACCTTGCTATTTTGTAAATTTAATCTTAAAACTATTAGGAACTTGTCAATTTAGTCATAAATATTTTAATAAATTGCAACTAACGTAGTCTTTTTTGGCTAATTTTGATCGCAAATTGTTGATGTGATAGTTCAATCAATACTAGCTGTCATACATGGCATGACCGGTTTTAGCGTGGATACTTTTTAAGCTATTTTAAAAAAATTCTAAGATTATCATTAATCTATAATTGATTTTTTTTTCTTTTATTTTCTTCCCAAGGCTATCAATCTCGCTAATCCTAGGGCAAGAGTTGTGAAGCCCTCATCATATCTAGTGAGACAAGGGAATTGTGGCTTTCTCCTAGTGGTCGGTAGAGGTTGTTGGACTTGTGAAGAAAAAGAGAAAAAAAAAAAAAAAAAAGAAAGAAAAATAAAATAAAAAATAAAAAATTTGAAAAATAAAATATAAGTTAATAAAAAAAATATGATTTTTTTTTTTTTTAGAAATAAAAAAAGTTGAATTACAAAAATTTCTTATTCTCGGAATAGAAAAAGAATAGAAATGTGTTTGGTATCGACATAAATTTTTATTTCTTTCTTCCTCGACGTCGGTCGCTGCCACTAGCCGTTGGGTAATGTCGGAGATAGCTAGTGTTAACTAAACTGCCATGTCATCGATTTCTGATTAAAACAAGCTGGAATGATTGTATTGATAATATGTTAAAATGTTTAGGATTGATTAACACAATTGAAAAATTTATAATTGAATTGACTGTCATATAAATAAATTTAAACATTTCAAAAAAATTCCCCATTTTCTTGGTACGCCTTATAATTCTAATGAAGTAATAACCGAAAGCCAAAATGCCTCTTCTTTTGTCCATAACCGTACGCATTATCTAGGCATGTCATCTCATTGCCAAGTCTTGTATATGATTTGAAGGGTAAGTATAATATTGGTGCCAAAAATTTCGTATGGTGTTTACTTTGGTACCCAAATTTTTTTCGTTTATTTAAATGTTACAAATTTGAAAAATTAATCACTTGAGTGCTATTTCTAACATAGTCATTGGAAAAACTGATGTGCTCGCTCGTCTAACATGGCTGCAAGTTCATGTCAGTTTTTCCAACAAATCACGTCAAAAGTGGCACTCAAATAATCATCATCCCATGCCTCGCTCTCTCCTTTTCAGCTTCCCAAGCAAACCGCCCACATATCTAGTTTGTGCTCTTAGTTTGAGGGTTATCTAGGTAAGTATAGTTTCTTCCTTTTTTAGTATCATTCATGATATTCTTGACTCTAGGAAACTCTCTTGAACAAGCCGAGGGTTAGTCAATTGATGTGGATGTAATCTATGGTTGCTCATGTATTTAGATCTTGAATGATTGGAACAAAGTCACAGTTCATTGCTTTTATTCGGTACAAGTTGAGGTTTGCCTATAGCCATAATATGTGATTTGGTATTGAGGGGTACCAAGTTTGCATCTTGGATTGGTGTGGGGTTCCTCCATGCTTGTTACTCGAGTGGAGCCTTGGGCTTAGGGTTGTTCACGCTTATTATTGACAAGAGAATTCATTATTTTATGGCGCGTGCATTATGTTTGAGCATGAAATGCATAATTCATGGCATGTACATTATGTTTGAGCATGAGAAGCATAATTCATGGCACGTGCATGAGGCTTGAGTCCACTCTTGAAAAGGGATAGGTACTTGAGCAAAGATAAGGAAAGATAAAACGGGGTTTGAGTCCCCGAAATCTAGCTAGAGACTTGGGTTCAAGTCCCGAGCATATTAACTGGGTTTGAGTCCCAAGACGGTTTTGGAAAGACTTGGGTTCGAGTCCCGAGCATGAGAGAAAGATTAATAATCATGGCATGCATGAGTAAGGAAGAAAGGCTAGAAGTGCATAGGCTCATGGCATACATCATGTTTATGAATCATAGCAAGAATTGCCAATTTCACATGCAAGAAGCATACTTGCATCTTTGCAATTAGTTTGCCTTCAACACGGTTTGCATGAGATGCTTGACTAGAGTTGATGATTTTGTGATGTGCTAGTTGAAGGTAATGACTATGTTCACTGAGTATTCTAAGTACTCACCCCTATTTTCTTACAGAACTTAGAAAGAATGGCCACGATTTTATTTTGGATGTCCTGTGAAAATTGATGCAAGACAAATGGACATTATAGACATAGAAACGGATATAACATATCAGAAATTCACATCAACGGTTTGGGTGGAAAATCGACTAGATGAGTTAGTCCTAATGTTTTTTGAAGCATAGTATAGATGGTACAAAGGAGATTGGGTTGGACCACTTTGAGGTTTTGATATTCCCAGCCAAGACGATGAGGATGACCTGTCCAAAGATTCGGACTAGACTTATATGTAACGGTTAAGTAGTAGTCATAGGGTTCCCAATTTTAGGTTAATACCTCCATAGCGGAGATAGGGAAACCCTAGCTTTTGATATTGTAAAATGGCCCAATTTTGATGTCAATATATGAGGCCTAAAATAGCTTTGTACCTCTCACCACTTATGTAAAATATAGTGGAAGTTGTGATGTTGTATCTCACATTCCCATATTGTTTTGTGTGTCGGGGAAATTGCAATGTTACATTTTGCTTGCGCATAATCATGAGATCAATGAATTCGAGATGGCGACAAAGCTTGGGACGTTGCAAAATAACCCGCAACTCGATGCCCCAAGTTAGGGGGGTCGTATAGATGACGTGGCTAAAATATGAAATATAAGGTTAAAATGGCATTGTTTGGGTCCAATCTAATTTTTTTAATAAAAGTTTTTCTATAAATTATTTAAAAAAAGTTAATTCCATATAAAAAAATCTATACTATGCTTACTGTGACACAAATACCTCAAACTTTTTTATGTGATAATAAAAATTATTCTTTTATGATAAATATATTATGAATAGAGTTGAAATAGATGGTATATATGTCATTCATGTATGAATTTCGATTTTTTTGTGATATAAAATATTTGAGGGTATGTTTGTATAGTGGGAAAGTTTAGCTTTTTTTTTTTTTATGACAATAAAAAGTTTGGGGTATTTGTATCATAATAGGTATAGTTTGGATTTTTTTGTAGTATTCACCCTATTAAAAATTAAGCAAACTTAAAAAAAAAAAAAAAACACACCAAAAGAGAGAAAAAAGAGAGGGGAAAACTCGGCAAGGACCTCTAGGCAAGGGTCACGGATTAAGTGAGGGCCATCATCATTCACCCAGGTTTGGTTGAGGGCTACCACCAGCGGCCCTCGTTGACCCTCCACAATTGGAGGGGTAGCAACAGCTCTCGGACCTTGCCCTCGTTTACATCTTTAATTTTACTTATCTTCTAAATATAACTTAAATAACATTTGTATTGAAAAATTGAATTTAGACGAAAATAATGTCGTTTTAACAACCATTAGCGCCATGTACGATAGAGAAATAATAAAAAAGGCACATTAGTGTTTTGCATTAGCCAAATTGAACGAAATTGATGGAAACGTTTAATTATATCAATTTGTTAAATTTTATGATTCAATTATGTTTTCATCATAAATTTTAGGATTTTTTTTCTGGATATATCCCTCAAATCCATCTCCCTTTCCATTTGTGCAACTTCGTCATGCATGACGTTTTTGCTGCTGACAGATGTCCGACAACTCCCCCGTTTTCGCTTCCCTCTTACTTATTCTTGGCGGCAGTTTCGATTTCGCAACGATGCAGCTCGGCGTCTGATGCTTTGACTCTTGAGAGAGGGATCATGCTACGGTTGTGCCGTCATCGTTATCATCGCCATCGTTCATCCACATCATCTGGGTTGACTGCGATGCTTCTTGGACGTAACCCTGCTCGCCGGATGAGCGTGTTTGATCTGTCATGCATAGCTCAGGAGTGAAGCGTATGCTATTGGTTTTTGTGGCTCATAGAATCTCAAACTCATCAGGGATTGGGAGTTCTTATATTCCGTGATTCGCAAGATTAGACCTTGGTTTTGAATATTGTTTGCTTTTTCTTCTGGTATTTCATTTTTATATGCCACAATCTGACGATGTCCGCACCGTGTTATTGTGTTCAAATCAAATTTTCTTCCCCTACCCTCTCGAGATAACCTGGGGTTGTGCCTTGCTATTATTAAAATGCTACGTTCTGCCACATGGCGTCATTGCCTTAGCATTGAAGTCTCTCCTTGCTATTATTAAATGCTATATTCATTTATTTTTTAAGTGATATAAATAATTTTTTAATTTTTTTTTCATATCATTCATTTTCCGCGAAACAGCCAGAGTCTTAATAAACAAAATGGGCAGGCTTGTGACTTGGTGAATTATCTAATGAGATCTTATCAGAATTTGGTCATCCCATAAACTTACAGGAATTGCTATAGACCTGCTAAGTAGAAAGGAGAATGTGATATGTTGATAACTGCAAAAATGGTTCCAGGGAAAGTAAAGAGGTAGTCTTTTCAGGAAAAATTGCATAGGAAGCCCAAAATCTTGTGCGGTGACTGCAATCAAGTCCTCAACCTTTTAAGTGATTTGATCAAGGCACCGTTTGTTTCATGGAAAATGAAAGATTTGAATTTTTTTTTCAAAAAATAATATTTTGTATTTGCTTAAAATAATTAGTCAAAAAAATGTTTCATTATTGACAACAATTTATGCTTAAATATATTCGCGGAAAATGTATGATTTGAAAAACAAATTTTAAAAAGTCTAAGACTTGATCGAACCAATTGAAAGGTTTTGTATTTGGTTGCATTTCATAAATAAGGTCTAGGATTTATGGTTTCAACTTTCCTAATCTTTTATGCACGACGAGCCATATTCAAAAGGCCAAAGAGCACACAACATAATTTCTCAAATCAAATTTCATATACCAATCTTTGCATCTCTAGCATCATTCAATTTGCAATGGTATTTACCCAAATTTATCAGGGGAAAAAACACTGGTAGTGCGAAAACTTTTGTACAATACTTACTTTAGTGCCAAAAATTTTTTTCACTCATTTAAGTGCCATATCGGAATCATTCACTTAAGTGCCTATTCTAGTCAAACGTCTTACATGGAATATTTTATTTTTATTTGGACTTTGCTTTTTTTTTTTTTTTCTTTAGGTTGGCAAGGGTCATCGACGACCCTTGCTAGTTGCGAAACCCTTGCCCGTGGTTGCCCAGAGCTGATGAGGTCATGAGGGCCCTCATCCAAGCCACCCAAAGCTTGTGAGGTCGTCACGACTTTGCCAGTACTGAGCGAGGTTGCGACGGCCTTGTCTACAGTGCTTGTGGTGAGGGCGAGGTGGTCTTGCCCCGATTTGGCTATGAAGGCCCTAGGCAAGGCTGTCATGACCTTGCTAGCCGCGGGCGAGGCCGCGACAATTCTTGCTAGTGGTCGGCGAGGCTCTAACGGCCTTGCCCATGGCCTTCACGGTTGAGGGCGAAGCGGCCCTTGCCCAATTTGGTGGGTTTTGCAATTGGCAAGCGTTATCAATGATCCTTGTTGGCCCTAAAAGAAAAACAAAAAAAGAAAAAATTTAAAAAATTAACAAAAAAGTTAAAATATTGTCCATTGATGGCCATGTTAGTTAGCTATTTTGATAGGTAAATTGGAAGTGACACTCAAGTGATCGATTTTTCAAATTTGTAGCACTCAATTGAGCAAAAAAAAAGTTTTAAAATTAAAGTGAGCACCATATGAAGGTTTTAACACTCCTAGCGTTCTTATCCAAATTTTTCTAGATTGTGAGCCATTAATTACTTATGAACGTAGTTGACTAACTAGGCTTGTTCAACCTATTACTTTTATTTCTCCATCCATTCATACAATTACATCATGCATGAGGTCTATGATGCTGAGATTTGTCTGACCACTTCAATTCTTGACTTCTTTTTTGTTGGATATATTGTTAATATAATCCAAATAATATGTTCACATACAAGCCCAATAAGTAAAAGCATGATTATTTGGACCCATATGGGCTGGAGCCCAATAGCTTGCATATATATAATATATATACTCTAGGGTTTCCCTACGCTGGAGGTAATACTGTTGAGACGTCTCTTGGTGTAAGCTCGTGTTTTATGCTATCATGAATATAATCGTTCCTCCAAATCAACTGGTTTGGCTATGCAGCTTCTTGGAAATACCCTGCTCTTCAGATTAGCATATTTAATCTGTCATGGTTTAAGAATGAGGCATATTCCATACTTGTTTGGACTCACAGAACGTCAAATTCATGACCGATTGACATTCTTATATTCCCTGGCTCACTAGATAAGACCTGGACTGTAAATTTTGTGCCACTTTCTTTTGGTATTTTATTAGTATCTGGAGTTTGGGTTCATAGAATGTCAAAGACATTAGTGACTGGCATTCTCACATTCCGTGATTTGCAAGATTAGACTTCGATGGTAGATATTTTAGCCTTTCTTCTGGTATTTTACTCTATATTCCACAATCTGCTGATGTCTGCACCATGTTTTTGAATTCAAATCGATTTTTTCCCCCTAACCTCTCAACGCAACCTGTGGCTGTGCCTTGCTATTTCTACCATCTAATGCCATTGCCTTAGCCTTGAAGGCTCAAGACGATTCTGTTATGTCGTGGATCAAATCAGTGACTCATGTTTAATTGGTGCCGGGTGAAAATACTGGTGCAAGTTTAATACTTGTGAAATGAATCTGGGGTGCAGAGGCATGGCTACACGTAACTTGATAGGGGTGTAGAGGCGCAGCCCCCACATCAATGTGGATCTGTATGAATATAATGTTATTCCTTTGTGATGCAGTTTAATGAATATATCACACCAATTGAACCACATAGAAAAACCAGTTCTTTTTATTTCTATATTCACTTTCTCACAAGAAGCTTATTGAAATAATTCATTCCAATAGAGGAATTGTCTGTCATCTTGAGCTTGGTCTATTATTTGGGGAAGGATTGCCAATCTGACAGAGGGAAGGAAGAGAAGTAAGAGGTGCCAGAGAAGCATGAATCCCATACCGGCTTAAACTACTTAGTGGTCTCATGCTTTGTTTTGGAAGAGAGAGAATGCAAGTTGCTAGAATATGGAAGTCAACTCCCCAATGTTGGTTACTTGAGAAGGCAAAATACCATGTACCAAATCAGATGTTTGCTGGCTAATTAAAACTTGATAATTGACACGATTCTCTTGCTTCCCCTACCGCCCACAAAAGATGACTAAATTTATTAGTTCCACGTTCCTTGTGCAGCAAGCATATGAATGATGTATTATAATTACTACATCTTCATTTGATACCAGGAACGTTGGTCTATATATATGCATAAGCATATAGCATTCCAGTTTTTCTTCACAGTTGACATTTGTGCCTACACTCTCGCATATGGCTGAGCTAATTGGAACGGAGTCAGATGGTATAGAGTCCATCAGAAATGAGTTATCAGAGCTAGGAAGGAGCCTCAGATCATCATTTCGGCTTCAGGGATCGAGTTTTCGAAGCATTTCGGCTGTAAGCACAACAAAAGATGATATCAACGATGAATATGATCTCCAATGGGCTTCCATTGAGAGGTTACCAACTTTTGAGCGGTTGAGGTCATCACTGTTTGATAGTGAGATCGATGGAAGGGCAGTTGATGATAAAGGAATGAAAGTGGTTGATGTTTCCAAGCTTGGTGCATTGGAACGTCATTTTTTTGTACAGAAGCTCATCAAGCATATCGAGAATGACAACCTTAATTTGCTGCGCAAGATTAGAGACAGAACAGAAAAGTAAGCTTATTCTTCTCCTCTTGATAATAGGAGTTGCTTCCATATTCAGAAAGTCGAATGGCTATAGAGTTGCCTAGATACATTAAACCTGTATGAAAATAAAAGATTTGTGCAGACCAAAGCAGCATGAGACTCCAAAAGTTCATTAACAGATGTAAACACTTTGTTCATAAAATGCGTTCCAATGTACATGCTTGCATTTGATCTTGGTAAGAGGCCACACTGTTCTATGTTGGCCAACTAATTTGAATGAGGATTTGCTTTCTTCTTACTCTTTTCTTTCCTCTTTTACTTCCTCAAACTCATCCCACAGGTCTTATTTTTAATGTAGTAATGAAAAAAATTGCTGTCAAACTGTTTTCCACAGGATTGGTGTCAAATTGCCCACCATAGAAGTCAGATATCTGAATTTATGCATTGAAGCAGACTGTGAGATAGTTCAAGGAAAGCCCCTGCCCACTCTCTGGAATTCTCTAAAGAGCATGCTTCCTGTAAGTACCGTTCTTGTGGAGTAGATTGTAGGAATTCTTGCTTTTCACCATTTATGAACAAGCAGCTAAATATAAAGAATTTAATCCATTTTTTGTGAACTTCTTTCCAACATGTATTTCTATACCATCAACAAATATATTTGCAAGTTCTTTAACTCCTGTCATCTTGAATGTGGTTTTCTTTGGTAATGATGCATGCGCTTTCTTCTATTTCTTGAGAAAAAATCAGGCTAAGAAGGAGCTTGTGCTTCTTGAAGAGAATAAGTTAAGGAAGTGTTGCCGATAATTTCTCACATGTTTGTTCAAATATACTAGTGCCTATTTGAGGCTGTATATTTGGAAGTGCAGCAAAACTACGTATATCTCAATTTTCTCCTTTGCGGACACTGTTTTTTTTTTTTTTTCCCATGCCCGTTCTTTCATCCTTCCGCTGCTGTAACACTCAGCCTGTACTACTTTAGTCTGTCATAAGACCGAATCACTCCTCACGGCTCTGCATGTTGCAGAAAACTTTCAACAGATGTTTTTGACATCATGTCAATTTACCTTAAATGGTTGCTGCTTTCTAGCAATTCACTAATTCAAGTAAATCGGAACTTTTTGTCCAGGGTATTCCTGCAATGCCAGGTTCAAAGTTACGGAAGGCCAAAATAAGCATCATTAAGGATGTCAGTGGAGTTATAAAGCCTGGAAGGTTTGTTATCCTGTTTCCGCTGTTCCAATCCCATCATTTCTGGGAAATTGTGCCTTTATCCTTTCGTCTGTAGGCAGTCCTAGTGTCTTCAATTATTTCATTCACTTCTAGCTGCAATTGTTTGCATCTCCTACACTCATTTTAATATCCAGACACGATGTAGGTTGTAAAGGGCTAATAACTTAGCTTTTACAGTGAACCTATCCAAACGTAAGCATAACCTCATGACCCACTTAGTAGCAAGCGATGAAATTTGTGAGCGTTGGCTGATTCTTTATATTTGAGAGCAGTGTCAAACTTTGGCAATTTGCACAGTACTTGCCCACGGTGAAAAGTTTTATGAAGTTTGAGAAGCTTGCTAGGAAAATGTAGTCATATTCATAACCTATCTTTCAAAGGAAATGGTTATTGTCCATGTTTCCAATGAGCGTGAATTCAGCCTAAAGAAACTCATGTTTTATCTGACATATTGCCAATCTCATTATCACATATGCAATTCAAGAAAATTATTGTCCTAACAGTTATATTACGGAGAGAAGCACAAGCTTGATGATAGAAGAGTACATAATGCTCATTGTGCCTTTTCTTGCCACAGGATGACTCTACTGCTTGGACCGCCTGGATGCGGGAAAACTTCCTTTCTAAAGGCTCTTTCAGGGATTCTAAGCAAATCGCTCGAGGTTTTATGCTTGCTCTAGGCTTAAGAACTTCCATATCAAACTGCACTAGGCTTAAATGCAATACCAACTTACCACACATACGGGTTACAAATAATGTGTAAACCGAGACAGAATCATGCTCAAGAGAACACATGCTCACCCGTGTTCTTCTTTATATGAACAATCAACATCAGCATCTTTGCAGACATGGCTCAGCAAGTTTTCATAGAGTCAATACTGAGGCACAATGTGCTATTCTATTTGATGAAAGTGCTTGAAAGGTGCTGAGAAGTGAAAGATAATATCGTGTGCATTGATTTTCTTTGCATTTTATAACCAATTGGAGCAGAACTATTTTCTAGTCTATGGTTAAAGACAGAACTTGAAGTTCGAACTAAGCTAATTAAGTACCGTGAAAACATCAGTGAGCTCTTATTAATCTGTCTTCGAGTTTCATATTCTCTCCTGTTCCCTCTCTTATCTGATAGGTCACTGGAGAAATATCATATAATGGCTACAAGCTGGACGAGTTCATCCCCCAAAAAACATCTGCTTACATAAGCCAATATGATCTGCACATTCCAGAAATGACCGTGAGGGAAACACTGGACTTCTCTGCCCGTTGTCAGGGTGTTGGAAGCCGAGAAGGTGAATATCCTTCAAAGTAATTTTAGATCTCTCACTTGGAATCTGTGTTAAATGATGGTCTTTCTGGTTTTTCTGGGTGCTAAGATATCATGATGGAGATCAGCAGAAGGGAGAAGGAAGCTGGAATTGTTCCAGATTCTGATATAGATACTTACATGAAGGTACTTTAGTGACAATCTCCATCTTTTTTTCTCTCTAGCCATTTTAAGGTACAATTTGAGTCTCCAGTTTTGTCACTGGAAAAAAGCCGATTTCAAGCTCAGTATCGAATTATTCCTAGAAGCAGAAGAGTTGTAAATCATAGTTTGGTTGTTTTTCTAGAAGACGGGTTTGTGACTTTTGCGCTATTTCATATAAAAGGGGATATAAACTGATTTTCCTGCATGAAAAGGTGTAATTTCAACCGTTAAAGTGGTGGGTAACAGTGAGTTTCTGCGCTCTTCCATTCTTTCTTTGCCAGGGAAAGAAACAATCTTTGAAAAAGGGGATGGCTGGGATGTAACATCAGCATTAGATTGTTTCTTAGCTAGGTTACTAGAAGTTCTACTTTGAGCCTGGTGCAACCAGCGCGGTTAATAGTTACAGGTAGAAACATAAATAGCATATTAAAAAATCTAACTTAAAAGCTTAAATTGTTGGATGGAGAGACTTCATGAACATAAAAAGCATTTAGGTCTATGTACATTCACGTGGAATTTGGCCACGCACATTCACAAAAGGGATAGCACTGGCTCTGATATCATGTTTAGAGAAAAAAACTAAACTAAATGCTTGGTTATGTTAATGTGATCTCAAGCTAACTATTTATAATAAAGTCAAGAGGCCAAAAGTACAATATCACCATTATTGCCACCATACATAAAATAATAAAGGAAATAGACAAATATGCCCCTATCTGCAAAATACTCTCCACACGTTAAGACCAAGGCTTTGGCTTAAGGAATGGAATAGTGTGCGTGGCATAGGCGAAAAAAACAGGTTTGAGTCCCCACACAAGAAGTTCAAACGATCCCATGTTGGGGCCACCTACCTGGTCTTAGGCTTGGGTCTCACTAGATCCATTTTATTGATGGGGGAATTTAATGTTCCCAGGCTTGCCAATCCAATGGGAGCTCGTCATGATAAAAGGAAATATCTGTCACTCTTAGAACTTTTATCGACAATAATCATGTCTTGTTTACCAGGCAATTGCTCTCAAAGGACTTAAAAGAACCCTTCAGACAGACTACATTTTAAAAGTAAGCTTTTTGAACGAGTTGACAGTTAATTAGTTTGCTGTACATCAAATGTTTAAGCAGAACTGTCTTTATTTCTTCAACTTCTTCGCAGATCCTAGGGCTGGATATCTGTGCAGACACATTGGTTGGAAATCCCATGAAAAGAGGAATATCAGGTGGTCAAAAGAAGAGATTGACGACAGGTAGTAGAAAGAAAAAATGCAGCAAATCTCATTGAGAATAAACTTCTAAATGATTGAAGTGAAACAATGTTTCACTATGATTTCCGAGCTTGGCTACTTAAAATTCCAAAATCTTATCTGACAAGTCAACTTTCTGGTAAAAATTATACAGCGGAGATGATTGTTGGCCCAAATAAAGCTCTATTCATGGACGAAATAACAAACGGCTTGGACAGTTCAACGGCCTTTCAGATTGTTTCCTGTCTTCAGCAACTAGCACATTTGACAGATGCCACAATACTGGTTTCGCTTCTTCAGCCTGCGCCAGAAACATTTGATCTTTTTGATGACCTTATTCTGATGGCTGAAGGGAAAATTGTGTACCAAGGCCCTCGTGACCAAGCTCTGAAGTTTTTTGAGGACTGTGGGTTCAGGTGTCCTGAAAGAAAAGGGGTTTGCTGATTTCCTTCAAGAGGTAGTAAACACTAAGCAGATTGTGCATTGCAAGTTAGCTACCTTGATTGAACATTTATTATGTTGCCTGTTGATATGCAGGTTATATCTAGAAAAGACCAAGCACAATATTGGCAGCATCCTGAGCTACCATACAGTTATATGTCGGTCGATATGTTCTATAAAAAATTCAAGGAATCTTATTGGGGGATGAAGCTACACCAGGAGGTTTCAGAAACATTTGATAGGTCCAAAATCCAAAAAAATGCTCTCTCTTTTAATATATACTCTCTGTCCAGATGGGAACTTCTGAGAGCATGCATGGCGAGGGAACTTCTTCTCATGAGGAGAAATTCTTTTATCTATGCTTTCAAATCAGTACAGGTCAAACTAAACTCATACATCTCTAGCAGCTTTTATGATGTATATCGCTTTCAACGTCCATGCATATTATAATATAATTTTTAATCTATCTCCCTGATTCCATTTTTAAAAAGGACCTTGGAAGTTGATTATTGCCATTTCATCATACAGCTCATTTTCGTTGCATTTATCACAATGACTGTATTCCTGCGGACTCGGATGGGAATAGATGTTTTTCATGCCAACTACTATATGGGCTCTCTGTTTTATGCGCTAGTCATACTCCTTGTTGATGGATTTCCGGAATTGGCAATGACTGTTTGGAGGCTAGAAGCCTTCTATAAACAAAAGGAGCTGTACTTTTACCCTGCTTGGGCTTATGCAATTCCAGCATCTATACTGAAACTTCCTCTTTCACTGCTGGAATCTGTGGTTTGGACATCTCTTACATATTATGTGATTGGATACAGTCCTGAGGTAGGCAGGTAAGATTTAACATGAGAGTTCTTCATTTTATGACCTTTCATTACCTCACCTCCGTTCTTCTTTTACATTTCAGTATCATCTGTAAGTTTTGCTGCCATTCTACTCCTAAGCCAATACTTTTATTGTTTTCTGCTTATTTATACAGGTTCTTCCGCCAATTATTACTTCTTTTCTTTGTGCACTTGTCCTCAATATCCTTGTTCCGTTTTCTCGCCTCAATCTTTCAAACTGTGGTTGCCTCAACCTTAGCTGGTAGCGTTGCATTACTGTTTTTGATGCTATTTGGTGGTTTCATCATCCCAAAACGTAAGGATGTCAGAATTTCTATTTAGTTTGATCTTGGATGAATAAGTGTGGCTTAATATTTTGCTTTGTTGCAGCCTCAATGCCTGCTTGGTTGAAGTGGGGTTTCTGGGTCTCTCCACTAACTTATGGAGAAATTGGACTTTCTGTTAACGAATTTGATGCTCCACGATGGCAAAAGGTGAGGGCCTTGTAGAAGTGAGAACAAGTATTTGGCTCATGTAGCTCCTTAAGTTGCAGAAAATTTAAGCACTTTTATCTAGAAAAGGATTTTAAAATGCTTGCGTTTTTGGTTAGCTAAACCAGCTTGGCTACTCAATGTTTTTTTGTTGTGGTGCTCTGAGTATGCGGACAAGACACTAGTCCATCTGTTTATAAATCTGAGGGCATCATTTAACAAATAGATGTTGACAGTCTTTACATCCTATGTTCTCATTCTTGTAATTTCTCTGTGCTACCTTCTTGCCTAAAATCAGACTGTCTCTTTGATGTTATCTCATCCACTTACTCGACTTTGATACAACACAATTACTGGATTAATGATAATATCCACTAGAGAAGTATTTGGGTATTCGTATTCGTATTCTTTCAGGAAACAATATATCCTCAAAAGTGGGTACAATTTTGTAATCCATAGGCAAAACTAACTTCTTCTGCGTTTCTCAATGCATTGTCTCTTGTTTTGGCTTACATAACTCATTGATTTAACTTACTTTCTCTCCATCTTTTTATGCAAGTGGACTAGTTCTTAATATAAATGTCTATCCACAGATATTGTCATCAAACACTACAGTAGGGAGTGCAACCCTAGAAAGCCGAGGACTAAACTTTGATGGGAATTTCTTTTGGGTATCAATTGGTGCCTTATTGGGATTTACTTTACTGTTCAACATCGGTTTCACTTTGGCCTTAACTTTCTTGAAGCGTAAGTTTGTCATTTCTGCATCTGGACTTCACTTTTGGAGCAGTAGTGCCAAGGGTGTTCATGAATCACTTTAAAACTTACAGCTCCGGGATCATCACGTGCTATCATTTCGCGTGAGAAGTACTTGCATGGTCGTGAAACTGAAGATTCTCAGGACAGCATAAAGAATGAAGAGACAAAGAAAGTTTCTGCTGAACCTAAGCAAACAAAAACTGGTCGAGCCCGAAATTCTTCCTTGCCCAATTATAGTCACAAAAATATTATTTTTGATGTTCTTTTAAAATCATTAAACCGGCTTCTTTATCTCGAACAGGCAGGATGGTGTTACCTTTCACACCATTGACGCTCGTGTTTAACAATGTGCAATACTACATAGACACCCCTGAGGTAACCATCGGAACTCCTCTTTCCTCCTGAAGTTGCAAGACTGAACCTTTCAGATCCAATAAATGATGTTGTCTCTTCTCACTACGTTCTCCCTTTTTGGGTTTCTCAGGGAATGAGAGAACGAGGATTTGCACAGAAAAGACTGCAACTTCTCTCTGATATCACAGGTGCATTCAGACCTGGTATTCTTACTGCATTGATGGGTGTGAGCGGAGCTGGGAAAACCACTCTTATGGATGTCCTTTGTGGGAGAAAAACTACTGGCTATATTGAAGGAGAAATAAAAGTTGGTGGATATCCCAAGGTTCAAGAAACATTTGCAAGAATCTCTGGTTATTGTGAGCAAACGGACATACATACCCCACAAATCACCGTGGAAGAGTCTGTTATATTTTCTGCTTGGCTTCGTTTAGATCCTCAGATTGACTCAAAACATAAAATGGTAGGATAACAGTCCTGGCTTCTGATAATTTGCTTTGTTTAGTACTATCAGAACAATCATGAATTGCCTATGCAGGAATTTGTCAATGAAGTCCTGGAGACGATTGAGCTTGAAGGAATAAAAGATTCTTTAGTGGGCATACCTGGTGTTAGTGGTCTATCCACAGAGCAACGAAAACGGCTTACAATTGCTGTAGAGCTTGTTGCAAATCCTTCCATAATCTTTATGGATGAGCCTACAACAGGACTTGATGCTAGAGCTGCTGCAATTGTCATGCGAGCAGTGAAGAACATAGTTGATACAGGAAGAACAATAGTTTGCACCATCCACCAACCCAGCATTGACATATTTGAGGCTTTTGATGAGGTAAAGTGTGCTAAACGGTTATAAAAATGGGGTATACATGGATCATTCACTGTGTCCATAGGTTGGCTTTCTTCCAGCATGCCAAAACGGTAAGATGAATGGGTTTCATATGGATTCCAAGTGAAGATAATGGTGTTGAATCACTAGAGCAGGATGTTATTTTGATTTCATTAAATAATGGTAGCTATTGAATCACTATGAGCAGAATCATATTTTTATTTCATTTTGACTGAATAAAATCCCTTTTTTTTGGGATAAAAAGGATTGAATAAAATCTAATCCACATGTTAGCTGGTAATTTCTTGTGCAAAATATTTTAGTACTTCTGGTTAGATATCGGAAGGCCTAATCTCTCTCTCTTTCTCTCTCTCTGAGCAGTTGGTTTTATTAAAAACTGGTGGACGGCTGATTTACTCAGGACCCTTGGGACATAACTCAAGCAAAATTATAGAATACTTTGAGGTCAGTTTGATGCAGGAACACAAAGATTCGAGAATTGTTTTCATTTCTTGTAATTTTACTACATAATTCTTATTAAAATAATTGCTAATAATTAATACTTCTAACAACCAACTTCTGTTGGATAGAGTATTCCAAGGGTGCCAAAGATTAAGAGCAACTACAATCCGGCTACATGGATGCTTGAAGTGACTTCCACCTCAGCTGAAGCTGAACTTGGCATTGATTATGCTCTAATATACGTAGAGTCGACATTATATGAGTAAGTTCATACTCTGCTACTATCGAGTGCCCAATAACAGTGTGCATGCCTGATAATTGTCTGAGATGGTCCATTATATCCTGCCAATTTCTATCATAATCAACATACAGCAATGGTTTCTTCAGTCTTTTCCTTCAGGCCGTACAAGCTCCTGGACTCTCACATTTTAGAGTGAGGAAGCTGATATGCCCTATATATATGTATATATGATAACCCACAGCTTTAACTGCCGTGTCTTGACCTTACGTTCCTGTGTTTCTAGTTGCCTTCAGACTTGACTGGTGTTCCTGCTCTGATCTCCTCAGTTAACAGATGGTGTAGTTTGATTGATGCATTGATAAAATTCATTTTGATCAACCTCGTGTTGTTTTTGCTTCCAGGACCAACAAAGAGCTTGTAAAGCAGTTGAGCACTCCACCTCCCGGTACTAGTGACTTGCACTTCTCCTCCCAATTCTCACAGAACAGGTGGGGACAATTCAAGTCATGTCTCTGGAAGCAGTGCTTGTCCTATTGGAGAAGTCCTCCTTACAACTTGATGCGAATCCTCCACAATGTTGCTGCGTCTTTTCTCTTTGGGGTACTGTTCTGGAAGCAAGGGAAGAAACTGTGAGTAACTATCCCTCTTGGTTAATTTGAGACTTGAGTCTGCTCAAGCTTATTGAGATGTTCTAAGGTCTCCATCTGGCTGACTGAACTAACACTTCTGTGATCTTGTTAGCATCTAATCTTCAACAAGGAAGGAGAACTAAAAGCAAAGTGCATACCTTTGGGAGAAGTACACTAATATTGCCTTAACTTGTGTACATGCTCACTTTAGTGTTATAACTTTTTGGCGGCTCACTCAAGTACCAAATTTTTTGAAAAACAACTTTTTCAATGCCATTGCCGATTTGATTGGCCGGAAATCCTAAATGGATTTTTTTTTTATTAATATTTTTAGCTGACGTGGCTTGGGGAATATGTGGATGTTGAACAATGTCATTTAACCAACTTTTTGTGAATCATTTAAGTGCTAAATTTTTTGGAAAACAATTTTTTCAATGTCGGTGAAAATTTGGCATTGAAAAAGTCATTTTTCAAAAAAAAATTGGTATTGAAAAAATCATTTTTCAAAAAATTTGACACTTAAGTGATCCATGATAAGTTGGTTAAATGACATTAAGTGCTATGTCAACTAAAAATTTAATTAAAAAAGCCACGTTTTAATTTTGGTTGGAATTTTTTGCTGGAGGCACTTAAGTGATTCTTTTTCTTCTATTTTGGCACTTAACTGAGTCTGTGAAAAGTCATGACACTAAAGTGAGCGTAACGTACACAAGTTAAGGCACTGTTAGTATACTTCTCCTGCATACCTTTAATGGTGTCAAATGTTTGGCTGGGTTTTTCAATTATAAAAAATTGCATTGGTTGGCACAATTTGCTAGCACATATTCAGTCATATAAGATCATATATTTTTTCATGATCTGTGTTAAGAGAATGGAATATCTCCTGACGCCATATCCTCTTGTTGATAGAAACAACCAGCAGAACTTATTCAACGTATTAGGTTCGATGTTTATAGCCGTGATCTTCTTGGGCATAAACAACTGCTCATCAGTACTGCAGTATATTGCTATGGAACGGACCGTCATGTATCGTGAGAGATTTGCAGGGATGTACTCTTCATGGGCTTTTTCATTAGCACAGGTATAGAAATCATGAAGCTGATTGAGTTGGTTAATGAAGTAGTTAGTTGGGATTCATCCTTCTTAACAGAAGCACATATATGTTCGATTTAATATTCCAAATTCTTGACAATTTTTAAGACACATAAGAACACGTAAAACAATTTAATCAGATTAATTTGCTATGCTGATTTCACAGGTTGTTGTTGAGATACCATATATACTAGCTCAAGCAATTTTATTTGTGATCATCACCTATCCGATGATTGGCTATTTCGGGTCAGCATACAAGATTTTCTGGTACTTCTATGTCATGTTCTGCTCATTGCTATCATTCAATTACCTCGGAATGCTGCTCGTGTCCTTGACACCAAATTTCATGGTGGCTGCAATTCTACAATCTGCCTTCTACGCAAATTTTAATCTTTTTGCTGGGTTTTTGATCCCAAAACCGGTAAGCAATCCATGTCATTTCCCATATTTTGATCTAAATTTTTTATGTTCTTAACTCTTTCCCACAGATATTTTGTCCTTGTTCTTTTCTTGGATATGCAGAGTACCAAATTATGAAGTTCATGAATCTTACAAGATATAGATGTCTTATGCATGTATCAGCAACTAATAATCAAAACTTTTCCCCACATCTCAAAATTTAGTGCTTGGGGAATTAATAGTGCTTTATTATCACTGTTGCAGAGAATTCCCAAATGGTGGATCTGGTTGTACTATGCGTCTCCAACATCATGGGCACTTAACGGTTTGCTGACTTCACAGTATGGAGATATTGACAAGAATATAGAGGCATTTGGAACAACCAAAACCGTGGCGGCCTTCTTAAAGGATTATTTCGGATATCACCATGATCAATTGTATGTTGTGGCAATCGTCCTGATTGCCTTTCCTTTTGTTCTAGCAACTCTTTTCGGATACTGTATAGGGCATTTGAACTTCCAGAGAAGGTGACATCATAATTCTCTGTTGGTATCAGTGTAAAATTTAGTCGTACAGTCCTCAAAACTAGCCAAATAAAGTGATAGGTTTTTGTGACAATGGAGTGGCCGCATTTAAACTGTTAGCATTCTGGGTATAGAAGTGTACTAGTTCCAGTATGACCAATTTGTATAAGGTTAGAGGAGGATTCAGTGCTAGACAGTATGGAATATATAATCTCATGTGCTATCTTTCCAAGTTCCTGGAACTCTCGTTGTCAATTTATGATGATGAAGGAGAGTGAGAGTGCATTTTTCGGCTTCAGCCTATTTTAGGTTTCTAACTGTTACACAATAGAAGCACATCTCCAATTCTGAGAGCTTAGAGAAACAAAAGTATGGTGTCTTTGAATATCGTTTTGATGCTAAATTCCCATATGTCTGATAAAAAAAAAATCAAATCTATAATAATAATGCTCAGACAAAGTGAACTCTGAGGATAAAGCTTAGAGCACAATGATATGCAGAAACTGGTGGTTTCTGATGCAATTAAGACAGACATCCAAGTGGAACAGACCAAAAATTGGGATGTGAAACAACATTCTTGGCACTCTCTTGCAACACTACATCCACAGATATTGGCAGACAAGTTACCAGGTTTGAAGCAGTAGAATGTGTGAAGGGACGATAACGAACATAGAAAGAAAATTAAAAAAAAAGGCACGTCATTGTCATCTCCAGAAAATGGAAGACCCCTTTCCGTTGGATGTTTGAATCAGAGTAAGCACTGCCTGCCAGGCAATTATGTCAATCTCTCATTGCTTTCATTCCGCTATACTTGTTGAGCAATTTGAAGTGTTCATGGTCTGGAAATTACGTACATCATGGAAAATCGACTGAAAGATAATTTTGCTGCAAATGCACTAGCCTCTTAACATTTCCATTTTCTCTCTGTTCTGTTTCTTTTGGTAGCTGCTGCACTACTTCATTGTACAGGCACATGTTATCTAATTGCGGCATCGCTACAAATTTCATGAGGAAACATAGAATCTTTGTGACTCGTTTGTTTCCCCCTCAGCTTTGTTAAGGATGTTGGAAATCATCTCTCCAATGCCTCCAGTTTCTCCTCCTCTGCCTTTAAACCTGCGTTCATCAAATCTACTTCTTCCCTTAAGTGTTCAGTTTCTTCAAGTAGTTTTGTAACAGAGGGGACCTCTCCGTCAGCTCCAGTTTCACCTGAGAAGAAGAGATGACCAGATTTAGTTGGAAATTTTCCAGAATTTTCCTGAAGTACGGAAATAACTTTATAGATAGTTTCATGTGCTTACGCCTTTTGACCTTCGCATTGAAGATGGCATCTACTATATCTGCTACATTGGTTATGATCATTGGTGCGCTGAAAAGATTCATTTTCTTAAAACTCGAATTACCCTAGAATCTGATTTTTTGGTCAACTTGTCTCTTTATAACTCATTTATCCAAACCTCGTATGCAAAGCTCCACCGAGGTTGTCTTAGAAAGAAAGTAGCCATATGACGGTGGTTTACAGGAGATACAGCACATTTGAAGTGAGAAACTAACTGGCATCTGCCTAAATAGAAAACCCGCAAGTCCGGGTTTGCATTAGTATTTGCCCGAATCATCTTCACTGGAGGACTTACAGAGGATTAACAGATCGACGTGGAGCTTACTATCTATAGTTTGTGGTAAATGAAAGCAATCACGGTGGAGGTTGAAGTTGCCCTGGGGACAATGGTGCAAGTCAACGATACAATGCAATGCACATAGCCGGCCTTTTCGAGACAGTCTTTGGGCACAGAGAGGAGGCAAATCGAAATTCACATAGCGGAAGCTAGAGGCGAAAGTGACTAGGGGTGCGTGATATGTATTTATAAAAGTGATTAATCATAGTTAGGTTATAGATAAAAGATCTCATAATACATATCAATTACACATTAATGTTGCGTACCAGCTGCACCTGAACTCATCATAGTTTTTTTTTTGGTAAAGGGTAAGTGTAATATAGCTATCAACCAGAATTTACAAAGATAGTGCAGCCCCGCACTAAACACGCACTCAGTAGGACAACAAGTCACTGGAGCGAGAGGGTACCGGGTTCACTAGAAAAACTAAAAAGAAGGCTATAGATATACAATCAAAAGGACTGGGAGATGACAGGACCAGCCTTTCCATTAGTCAAAGAAAGAAAATACAAGGGTCAATCCCCCAAGTACGCTGCAGTCTCTTGTTCTTCGAGGAATCAATGACGGGTTTACAGGAGAAGGCTTTGTCCTTTACCGCTTTAATCAGGTATTGCTTCATTGAGGCCATACATAAGTTGGTAGCTTGGAAGATCATGTCATTCCTGGACTTTCAGATGGTGTAACAGAGAGCCCCAAAGGAAAACCTGACGATGTCATAATAGAAGCCTTTGTCCGTATTGCTAAACAACCGACGAAGGATTTCAACCCAGGGAAGACTCCTCCAAGAAAGATTACACTTTGCAGCTCAAAAATAAGCGAGGGATAAGGATACATAGCACTCAAAAAAGAGGTGATCTATAGAATCAGGGGTGAGGTTACAAAAGACACATAGCGCCTAAGGTATCCTACCAAAAGACATAAGGAGGGCTTGGGTGGGAAGACGCTTCCTAGAAATTAGCCACAGAAGGAATTGGTGCCTAGGAACAACGGCTTTGTCCATACACATGAAGCCCAAGAGACTCGAGCCACTTTTTTCTGAATGATGGCCCAAGCTGAGGCTAGGGAAAACTTACCCGAAGGATGATGGGGCCAGCTAAGAGAATCCTCGCCATGGTTAAGGGGGGGGATTGTGACTTGCCACATGTGGAGTTCTTGTAGCACCGTCAACCCGTCCAGGGAGAAAAGATAAGCTACTTTAGCATGTCTGGTGAGGCCTAATTGATAGATGTAGTTGTCATCAAAGAGCGTGTTGAGGGGGCCAATGTCTAGTCACGGGTCAAACCACAAGGAGGTGGTCTTGCCATCTCCTATTTTCCACCTAAAGCAGTATGTATACTCCCCCCTCAGCAAGAGGATTTTCCTCCAAGCTCAAGAGCAAAGGGTCGGTGTTGTGGCAAGTCAAAAGTTTACCCTTTTGAGGTGAGTAGAGTGAATCCACTTGCACCATAGGGATTCTTTATCAGTGAACATAATCCAAATATGCTTAAGTATTGCAGCTATATTACAGTCCCGAATTTTTCGAATCCCTAGTCCCCCTTCTTGTTTAGACATGCATACATCATCCCACGAGACTTTAGCACCTCTTGGGCCTAGACCTGGTCCTTTCCAAAGGAACTGTCGACAGATTTGTTTTATCCTGTCTACTATAAAAGAAGGTAGCCAGAAAATTGACGCCCAGTAAACTTGAATAGCATGTAGGACAGACTTGATAAGCTATAGGTGACCCGCAAAGGAAAGAAAGCGATGCGTCCAGGATTGAACTCTAGCAATTAGAAGACTTACCAGGGCATGGTAGTCCACTTTGCTCAACCTCGAAATAATGATAGGGACTCCCAAGTATTTGACTAGAAAGGACCCTAGTCGGAAGTTTAGCAATCGCAAGATCTGAGTCTTTATGTCATCCGAGACACCCGAAGTGAAGACTTCACTCTTGTTTGCATTTGGAGTTAAACCGCTCCAACTAGAGAAGATGTTGAGCCCATCTTTCATGCATGAGATCGAAGCTAGTTTTGCTTCACTGAAGATGAAAACATCATTTGCAAAGAATAGATGCGAGAGAGAGGGCTTCTTGCATCTCCAAAAATATCGGTATTCTTGGCGACGTGCTTGTAGCTCCAGGAGACCTGTGAATACTTCCATTGCTAATGTGAAGAGGTAGGGAGATACTGGATCTCCTTGCCTTAGCCCCCTACCACTCGAGAAGAAACCATGGAGTTCCCCGTTCATAGATATAGAGAATTTAGGGGTGCGTATGCATACCATAATAAGCCGAATGAAGTGTCTGGAAATCCAAAAGCATTTAAGGTTGTCTCCAGGAAATCCCAATCCACAGTATTGTAGGCTTTGCAAAAGTCCACTTTAATGGCACACTTGGGAGAGTAATTGTCCGAGTGAAATCTAGGAAAGAGTTCCTGAGTGAGGAGAATGTTGTCACTTATCCTTTTGCCTCTAACAAACGCCGTTTGAGTCGGGCTTATAATATCAGGGAGAATAGTTGCTGTTCTGTTGGACATGATTTTAGTGATGCATTTATATAATGTGTTGCAGCAAGCAATAGGACAAAAATTAGTAACCGATGATGCATTTTGAACCTTGGGCACCAGAGTCAAGATGGTGCAGTTAATCTCCCTTAGTAAGCGTCCAGTATTAAAGAAATCAATAATCGCCTCTATAACAATGGGTCCTACTATATCCTAGTTTCTTTTGAAGAAATCTGAGTTATAGCCGTCCGGGCCCAGGGCTTTACCCCCTGGTAAAGAAAACATGGCTTCCTTGACATCCTGGGGAAGTATGAGATTAGACAAGAGTCATGCTTGATCATCATTTAAAGTATGCTTTAAGGTTGTTTTAACCTCCAGAATTGTGGGTTGACAAGGCATTGTCATCGGGGCCAAGAGATCCTGGAAGTAGTTGACAAAAGCTTGCTGGACAGCCCGTGGGTCCAAAATTAGGTTGCCCATATCATCCATGACCGAGAGGATCCAGTTGCGAAGGTGCCTACTTTGTACAAATTGGTGAAAAAATCTAGTGTTGTGGTTACCTTCTTTAAGTCCAGCAAATTCTAGATTTTTGCTTAAGAAATGATTCCTCCATAGATCTTAGTTCATAGTACACCCGAGCTTTACCACGCTTTGACTCCGCCAAAGCACTGTTAAGAGGATCACAGAAAAGAGCTTCTTGAGAGATATTGAGGGCTCTTTTAGCTTCTGAGGCTCGATGGGAGATGTTTGAGTAGGCCACTCTATTTAGATGCTTGAGCCTGCATTTGAGTAACTTGAGTTTATTGCATACCTTAAACATTGGCGTACCTGGAGTTTGACAATCCTAGGCCTGGGTCACTGTGGCAGAAAAATTTGGGTGAACCATCCAGAAGTTGAAAAATTTAAATGATTTACGCTAGGGCCTGGGGGCCAAAACTCTGACTGACATAGGAGTGTGGTCTGATATGCCAAGAGCAAGGAAAGCTGCTTCTGAGAAAGAATATTCAGAGGCCCATTTGCTATTTACCAAGACCCGGTCTATTTTCCTTTGTTTCCTATGCTCACCAGTGGATGAAGACCAAGAATATCTAGAGTAGGAGAATTTAAGAAGAGCAGACTTGTGACATTCTCTCTTCTGATATTGGGATCATCTGTGGTGTAATTCTAAGAGAAGATTGCCTCGGTTCAACTTGATAATACCCGGATTTCAAGAGAATCATCTCAATAGTGTTCTGGGGAAATTCGACTTCCACGCCTTCGTATCTGCAGCAACATGATATACGCACGAATGTGCTTTCGACACTACAGCATTGTACACCAGTTTGTATTGTACTAATGTAGATGAAGCGTGTCTTGAAAACACATTCCTAATTGTGTTGTTCTTTTAAAATGAGTTCCATTCCAACAAGAGATTGTGCTGTCTTGGCACACAGAATAGAAATCGGTATGAAACCGGGCAGGCACGTATCAAATTCGATCACGAGGTTTCTTGGGCTAAGCATGGGAGGCGGAAGACTCGACTTTTCGATGAGCGACACGACATCTGTCACCCTGGAATGCCTTCTGATACATTAATGCGGGATACCAAGAGACAAACCGATGAGGCACATTTTAGAACGCCCATGTGTTGGTCCGCGATTGACGGTCCAGCCCCGCTCTGTTGATAGATGAAACATTAGCAGCCCAGTAGTATTGGCGGGAAATCAGGCACCATGTCAAGGATTTGAATCCCAACTTCAAATGCCGATCGCGCTCTCTCTCTGATTCATTTCTATTCTTTATTTTAGGAAGATTTGTACTTTTCACTCTTGTATTTTCAATCTATGCAAATCAAGTCTCTGTACTTGTTATTTCGTCTAATCAAGTTACGCTTTTACAAATTTTTCTAATTAGGTTCCCCCACTAAATCTGGCAAAATCCAACTAACGTGGCCTTCAAACCATGTTGTAGTGTAAGGTGACTAGAATTTTTCCAGTGTAGACATCCACATGGGTGCCTACATTAGTTAAATTTATTTACAACTTATTTTGATGTCATCTTCATTAGCTAAATTTGTCCACACGTCTTTGTGAGCATCTGCATATTATATCCACATCAATCTTTGGTGTTGTCCAACGAATATGCCAGATTGAATTTGATAAGAATTGTAGTTGGAGATATTTGATTAAAAAATTTGGGAAATTAGAGGGACTTGTTTAGACAAATTAAAAATATAAAAAATTTATTAAAAAAGCGTGAAAGTACAATGACAAAAGAACATAGGCTTTTTTTTTTTTTTTCATATGAAAATCAAAGTTAGGAAGAGAAATTGGAATATTAGGACATATTCCAATTTAACAATTGAACTTAGATAGCGCAGCTAATTGTAACATTAATGACATATAATCAAATTTTAACAATTTTTTTTCGAAAACAAAGGTAATGATGTTGAAATAATTGTCAACTGGAAAATATGGTAACAAAAGATGTTTGTCTTTGTCCGCAGGATTGCGCGAGCCCCATTACACTTCAAGTACAATGTAACATTCGCAATTGTGTTTTAGCCACGAAAAGAATTATCCACTATCCTGGGACGGACACACTCATTTAAGGTATGTGCGAAAGTGAAATGCCTTCTCCTTTGTACATAATCAAACGTTTGTGATTTAATTTACATGCACACTTAGTCAATGCTGTTTTAAATTTCTAATACTTCTGTTCATTTTTTCCCCTCTTGCGTGATTAGAAACTTGAAAATCTTATAAATTTCTAGCTGAAACTATTGTTTTCGTGAACAAAGAATAGTTTCGAGAAAGAAGGATTAATACTGTCAATCAAACCGATACCTTAACACATTTACCACAAATCAAATTTTATTTTGCAAAAAAATTTCAAATCTAATTTTGTCTTACGAAAAATCCCTAATTAGAACTTTGAACCCAAATCTCCCTTTCACATCAGCTCCCAAACTACTAACATCTGATAGATTTGCATCAAGGGTACTGGTTTAGGGTGCATGTGTCCAAGGGTATCACTTTGGGATTTCTTATGAAATAAAAATTAGTTCAGAGTAAAGTTTAAGTTTCTTTTCCGTGGGATGAAAATTAGACTAGGATAATTGTGTCTTGGAGTACTAGTTCAAGATTTTTATCATCTTGACCCATTTTAAAAGAAACAAAATGTATCTATATGCGATCAAAACATTGTAAGAGTGTGTTTGTTTCCTCCTTAAAGAAAAATATTTTTCGTGGAAATCATGTTCAAAGAATAATGGTTAGTTTTCCATCACTTGGTAGAGGGCTAAAAAACACGTGAAACTCTATCTTAAGATGGAATGTGGAAGAAGCTATTGAGCATATGTAGAAAGACACTGGTTACGTTTGGGAAAAGATTTCCCTTAGTCAAGACAGAGAATTCTTTTTCCTAATTCGAAGTTTGGTATATTTTTTCACTGACTATTAATTTTCAACGAATTAAATATGTGAAAGTTTGAAAAACTAATTAGTGAAAAGTTCTTTAAGCGGAAGAAATACGTACATTTTGTCTTGTACAAGTTTTTTTCTTCGGTGTTGCTTTATTCTTTGTATACATGTCATACCCGAGTTTATAATCAAAGAAAACTTGCTGTCCGCATGTACTCATTTACATTTATTTTCTACTTTTCCCTACGAGATTGCTAACCATTAACCCAGGTGACAACTAAGGTTTATTCAACCTACAGTGGCTTTTATATTTTGTACTCCATATGTACAAATACGTCATGCATGAGGTTTATGGTGCTGACAGATATGTCTGACCACTTCTTTTTTTCGCGTATTTCTAAATAATTCTTGGGGATTGTATCAGATCTTGATGCTTTGAATCTTGAGAGAGGATCGTGCTATTATTAATATTATCTTCCTTCACATCAACTGGGTTGACCATGAAGCTTCTTGAAACGTCATATACATCAGTGATTGGCATTCTTGCATTCTGTGACTCGCAAGATTAGACCTCGATTTCAAATATTGCGGCCTTTGTTTTGGTATTTTGTTTGTGGTGTTACAATCTGCTGATGTACATGCACCATGTCATTGGATTCAAACTAAGATTTTTTTTTTCGCTACCCTCTCAAGAAAACCTGTGGTTTTGCCTTTCGATTCTTAGATGCAACGTTCTACCATCTCATGCCATTGCCTTAGCCTTGAATTCTCTACATGATTCTGCTATCTTGTGGATTAATGACTCATGTTAAATTGGTCTCGGGTGAAAATATGGGTGTGAGTTTAGTACTTGTGAAATTATTGCGTCGCGTGGAGGCTCTCCCCTTAACTAATAGGGGCGGAGAGGCACAGCCCCCACATCGATGTGGAACGAAGCTGATTTTGTATGCATATAATGTTGTTCTTTGTGATGCAGTCTGATGAATAAATCACACCGATTGAACCACATTGATGCCAGAGTTCTTTTTTATTTCTGTATTCACTTTCTCACAAGAAGCCCAATAAACAAGTTAAAGTCACTTAATTCATTCCAAGAGAGGGATTGTCTTATTTATCTTGAGCTTGGCCTATTATTTGGGGAAGTATTGCCCATTCGACAGAGGGAAGAGAAGAGATGTAAGACGTGACAGGGAAGCATGCACCAGTACCAGCCTAAACTACTCAGTGGTCTCATGCTCCGACGTGAAAGAGTGACCATGCAAGTTTCTACCACAATACGGAAGTCAACTTCCTAATTTGGTTACTTTTTTTCTTTTTGGTCATAAATTTGCTTACTTGAGAAGGCAAAACACTATGTACCAAATCAGATGTTTGCAGGTTCATATAAACTTGATTGACTGACATAATTCTCTTACTTCCCCTGCCGCCCACAAAAACGAATTACTTTATCAGTTCCACGTTCCCTATGTGGCAAGCGTATGAATGACGCATTGGAGTACTTCATCTTCATTGATACCAGTACCGTTGGTTTATATAAGCATATATGGCATTCCAGTCTTCCTTCAGATTTGACATTTGTGTCTCCACTCTCACATATGGCCGAGCTGATTGGAACGGAATCAGATGGAATAGAGTCAATTAGAAACGAGTTATCAGAGCTAGGAAGGAGCCTCAGATCATCATTTTGGCTTAATGTTTCGAGTTTTCGAAGCACTTCAGCTGTGAGCACGACAAAAAATGATGCTGACGATGAATATGATCTCCAGTGGGCGGCCATTGAGAGGCTACCAACTTTTGAGAGGTTGAGGTCGTCACTGTTTGATAGTGAGATCCATGGAAGGGCGGTTGATGATAAAGGAAAGAAGGTGGTTGATGTTACCAAGCTTGGTGCATTGGAACGCCATTTTTTCGTAGAGAAGCTCATCAGGCATATTGAGAATGACAACCTTAATTTGTTGCGCAATGTTAGAGACAGAATTGACAAGTGAGCTTGTTCTTCTCCTCTTGATAATGGGAGTTGCATATATATTCAGAAAGTCTAATGGCTATAGAGTTACCTAGAAACATGAAAAACCTGTGTGAGCATAAAAGATAAGTGCAGACATAAATAGCATGAGACTCCAAGAGTTCATTAACAGATTAAAAAAAACACTTCTCTTAATAAAATGCGTTACAATGAACATGCTTGTATCTATCTTGGTAAGAGGCCACATTGTGCCTGAACCATGTTGGCACACTTATTTGAGTAGGGATTTGCTTTGTTCTTGTTTTTGTTTCCTCTTTTCTTCCTCATATTCATGCCACGAATTTTGCTTTTCATGGAGTAAGGAAAAAATTGCTGTCAAACTCTTTTCTGCAGGGTTGGTGTCAAATTGCCCAGCATAGAAGTCAGATATTTGAATTTATGCATTGAAGCAGACTGTGAGATAGTTGAGGGAAAGCCCCTGCCCACTCTCTGGAATTCTTTAAAAAGCGTTCTCCCTGTAAGTACCTTTCATGTGGAGTAGATAACAGGAATTCATGCTGAATCCATTTGTTTCATTGCTATTCTCCATTAAAGAAGAAGCAGCTACATAATTGAAGATTGAATCCATTTATGCGCAATGCTTTCCTACATTTATGTATATATCCTCAGCAAATATGTTTGCTAGTTCTTGACTGCTGTCATCTTGCATGGTGTTTTCCTTTGGGTTACAAATGCATGTACTTTCTTACATGTTCCCAACAAATCAGGCTAAGAAGGTACTTGTCCTTCTTGAAGAGATTAAGGAAGTGGTGTTGATCATTTCTCACACGTTTTTCCAAATATAACTTGTGTGAATTAAAGGTATATGTAGGTAAGTGCAGCCAAACCGCGTATATCTCCATGTTCTCATTTGCTGACGCTGTTTTTTTGTTCCCATACCTGTTCTTTCATCCTTCTGCCACTGTAATACTCATCATGTAATATGCTTTACTCTGTAATAAGACTGAACTATCCTAACCACTGTGTGTGCTGTAGAGAAATCTCAATAGATGTTTTTGGCATTATGTCAAATTCTCACAAAGGTTTGCTGCTTCCTGATTATTCACTAATTCAAGTAAATTGAAACTTTTATCCAGGGTATTCCTGCAATGCCAGGTTTGAAGTTACGTAAGGCCAAAATAAGCATCATTAAGGATGTCAGTGGAATTATAAAGCCTGGAAGGTTTGTTATACTGGTTCAGCTCCTCCCATCTCTCTAGATGACCGCTGGAAAATCATGCCTTACCCATCATCCTTTAGGCAGTCCTAGTGTCTTCAACTAATTCATTCACTTGAAGCTGCATTTGTTTGCATCTCCTGCACACAGTTTAGTATTCAGACTTGATGTAGGCTGTACAAGGCTAAGAACTTAGCTTTCATGATGAATGTATCGAATGTGAGCAAAACCTTATGATCCACTTATTAGCTAGCAGTAAATTTCTTGAGCATTGGCTGAATCTTTATGTTTGAGATTAGCATCAATCTTTGGCATTCGCACCATACTTGCCCACCTTGTAAAGTGTTGCGTATTCAGCCTAAATAAACTCATGTTTTATCTTTACATACATTGCCAATCTCATCATCACACCTGTAATTCAGGAAAACCATTATCTTAAGGTTCTATTATAGAGAAAAGCACAAGCTTGATGATATGAGAGTGCATGTACTCATTGTGCCTTTTCTTGCCACAGAATGGCTCTACTGCTTGGACCTCCTGGATGTGGGAAAACTTCCTTTCTAAAGGCTCTTTCAGGGACTCTAAGCAAATCTCTTGAGGTTTCATGCTTGCTCTATGCTAAAGACCTCTATGTCAAACTGCACTAGGCTTAATGGCAATACCAATACCACATGTATGGCTTACAAATAACATATAAAGTGAGACAGAATGAAGCTCAAGAGAACCCATGCTCATCCAAATTCCTCTTTATATGAACACTTTAACTAAAGTATCCTTGCAGATGTGGACTCAGCGAGTTTTCATCAAGTCACCTCTGAAGCACGTTGTGCTACTCTACTTGACAAATGTGCTTGAAGGGTGCTGAGAAGTGAGAGATAGTCAGAGTGCATAGATTATTATTGCATTTTATAGCTAACTGGGACAGAACTATCTTGTGATCTATGGTTAGCTAAAGGCATAGAACTTGAAGTTCAAACTAAGCTAATTACATATAGTCAAAACATCCATAAGCTCTTAAACCAGTGTTTGAGTTTGATATCATCTCCTGTTCCCTCCATTATCTGATAGGTCACTGGAGAAATTTCATATAATGGCCACAATCTTGACCAGTTCATCCCCCAAAAAACATCTGCCTACATAAGCCAATATGATCTGCATATTCCAGACATGACTGTGAGGGAAACATTGGACTTCTCTGCCCATTGTCAAGGTGTTGGAAGCAGAGAAGGTGAATATTCTTCAAAGCAATTGTAGATCTGTCACTTGGAAACTGTGTTAAAAACTATCTTTTGGCTTTTCTGGTTGCAAAGATATTATGATGGAGATCAGCAGAAGGGAGAAGGAGGCAGGAATCTTTCCAGATCCTGATATAGACACTTATATGAAGGTGCCTTTAGTGACATTTTCAAATTTTCTTCTCTCTACCTATTTCAAAGTACAATTTGAGTCTGCATTAATTGCTTTTTAACCTGGTTACTAGAAGTTCTACTTTGAGCATGGAGCAACCAGTGTGGGTTAAAAATTACAAATTATATTGAAACATAAAATGTTAAAATCATGGCATTGGCTTACTGGTTAGGGAATGAAATAGTGTGTCTAGCATAGGGGCAACCAGTGCGGGCTAATAATTACAAATTCTATAGAAACGTGAAATGTTTAAACCATGGCAAATTGGCTTACTTGTTAGGGAACGGAATAGTGTGTCTGGCATAGGTGTAAACACAGGTTTCATTCCCTACGCAATTAGTTCAATGATCCCAGTTTTGGGCCACTCAACTGATCTTAAGCTTGCGTCTCACTTGATCCATTGGATTGATGGGGTAATTTAGTGTGCATAGGTTACCAATCCAATGCTTGCTTGTCATGAAAAAAGGAAATATGCTTTGTGTGTAGTCCATATAATTTATGAGTAACGGCTGAATGTAAATTACACTCTTTGAACTGCACAATTTCTTACAACTATTTGCCACTTCTAGAACTTGTCTTGACAGTAATCATGCCTTGTTTACCAGGCAACTGCTCTCAAAGGACTTAAAAGAACTCTTCGGACAGACTACATTTTAAAAGTAAGTCCTTTTGACTGATTTGATAGTTAATCAGTTTTCTGTGCCTCAAACGATTAAGCAGAGAATTCTATCTGTTCAATAGATCCTAGGGCTGGATATCTGTGCAGACACATTGGTTGGAGATCCCATGAGAAGAGGCATATCAGGGGGTCAAAAGAGGAGATTGACTACAGGTAGTACAGAGACAAAATGCTGGCAGATGCTGCAAATGTCATAAAGAATAAACTTTTATATGACTGGAGTTAAACAATGTTTCACTGTCCTTTCCGATCTTGGCTCCTTGAAATTCCAAAAGTTTACCTGACTAGTCAACTTTCTATTAAAAATTATACAGCGGAGATGATAGTTGGCCCAAATAAAGCTCTATTCATGGATGAAATAACAAATGGTTTGGACAGTTCGACAACCTTTCAGATTGTTTCTTGTCTTCAGCAACTAGCACATTTGACAGATGCCACCATACTGGTTTCGCTTCTTCAGCCTGCGCCAGAAACATTTGATCTTTTTGATGACCTTATTCTGATGGCTGAAGGGAAAATTGTGTATCAAGGTCCTCGTGACCAAGCTCTGAAGTTTTTTGAGGATTGTGGATTCAGGTGCCCTGAAAGAAAAGGGGTTGCCGATTTCCTCCAGGAGGTAGTAAACACTAAGCAGATTGTGCAGAGCAAGTTAGCTTCCTTTATTGACCTTTATTATGTTGCCTACTGCCATGCAGGTTATATCTGGAAAAGATCAAGCACAATATTGGCAGCATCCTGAGTTACCATACAGTTATACGTCAATTGATATGTTCTGTAAAAAGTTCAAGGAATCTTATTGTGGGATGAAGCTTGATCAGGAGCTTTCGGACGTATTTGATAAGTCCAAAATCCACAAAAATGCTCTTTCTTTTAACGTGTACTCTCTGTCCAGATGGGAACTTCTTAGAGCATGCATGACGAGGGAACTTCTTCTCATGAGGAGAAATTCTTTTGTATATGTTTTCAAATCAGTACAGGTCAAAATAAGCTCTCATTAATCTCTAGCATCTTTTATCATATATATCTCTTTCAACGTCTGTGCCTATTATAGTCTAATTTCTAATCTTATCTTCTGGATTACACATATAAGGAACTTTAGAAGGTGATTATTGTTGTTTCATCATGCAGCTTATTTTCGTTGCATTTATCACGATGACCGTATTCTTGCGGACTCGGATGGGAATAGATGTATCTCATGCCAACTATTATATGGGCTCTCTGTTTTATGCACTAATCATACTCCTCGTTGATGGATTTCCGGAATTAGCAATGACCGTTTCTAGGCTTGCAACCTTCTATAAACAAAAGGAGCTGTACTTTTACCCTGCTTGGGCTTATGCAATTCCAGCATCTATACTGAAACTTCCTCTTTCACTGCTGGAATCTGTGGTTTGGACATCTCTTACATATTATGTGATTGGATACACTCCTGAGGTAGGCAGGTAAGTTTTAACATGAGGGTTCTTCATTTTATGACCTTTCATTACCTCACCTCTGCAATCTTCTTTTGCATTTCAATATAGTTTTGGTACCACTTTACTCATAAGCCAATACTTCTATCGTTTTCTGCTTATTCATACAGGTTCTTCCGCCAATTATTACTTCTTTTCTCTGTGCACTTGTCCTCAATATCCTTGTTCCGTTTTCTCGCCTCAATCTTTCAAACTGCGGTTGGTTCGAACTTAGCTGGTACTGTTGCATTACTGATTTTGATGCTATTTGGTGGTTTCATCATCCCAAGACGTAAGGATGTTAGAATCTCTATTTGGTTTGATTTTGGATGAATAAGTGCATTTAATATTTAGCTTTGTCGCTGCAGCCTCTATGCCTGCTTGGTTAAAGTGGGGTTTCTGGGTCTCTCCAGTAACATATGGAGAAATTGGACTCTCAATTAATGAATTTGATGCTCCACGATGGCAACAGGTGAGGATCTTGTAGAAGTGAGAAAGTTTTTGGCTCCTGTAGCTCCAAATACAAGAAGCCACTTTAGTTGCAGAATCACTTAACCCATTTTATCATAGAGAAGTATTTTGACATGCTAATGCTGTTGGTTAGCTAAACCACAGGTTTGCTACTAAACATTCTTTTGTTTGTGGTGATCTAAGTATGAGGGCAGGACATGAGTCGACCTGTTTAATAGATCTGAGGGCCTCAGTTAACAAATAGATGTGACAATTTTAAATCTTACGATCTCATTCTTGTAATTTCTATGTGCTGACTTCTTGCCATAAATCAGAGGGTAAATCAGAGTGTCTCACTGATGATTATTTTCTCATCCAGTTCCTTGACTTAGATACAACGCAATTACTGGAGCAATGATGATGTGCACTCTATAAGTATACAGGCACTCGTATTCTTTCAGGAAATGAAAAAGTCCTTTCCTTGAGAATGGGTTTAATTTTGTAATTTTTAGGCAGAACTAAGTTCCTCTGCATTTCTGAATGCATAAACTTGTTTTGCTTACATAAGCCATAGATCTAACTAAATTCCTCTTTCATCTTTTAATGCAATCTGACTTGTTCTTGATTTTAATGCATACTCACAGATTTCGTCAACAAACACTACAATAGGGCATGCAATCCTTGAAAGCCGAGGACTAAACTTTGATGGGTATTTCTTTTGGATATCAGTCGGTGCATTATTGGGATTCACCTTACTGTTCAACATCGGTTTCACTTTGGCCTTAACTTTCTTGAAGCGTAAGTTTGTCATTTCTGCAACCGGACTTCACTTTTGGGGCATTAGTGCCACGGATGTTCCTGAAATCACTTTAAAACTTACAGCTCCGGGATCATCACGTGCTATCATTTCACGTGAGAAATACTTGCAGAGAAGTGAAACTGAAAATTCTCAAGACAATGTAATGCATGAAGAGACAAAGAAAGTTTCTGCTGAACCAGTGCAAACAAAAAATGGTAAATTCTTCCTTGCCCAATTATGGTTACACTAATTATTTGTGTTGTTCCTCAATAATTATTAAAATGGGTTGTTTACTTCACAAATAGGAAGGATGGTTTTGCCTTTCACACCATTGACGCTCGTGTTTAAAGATGTGCAGTACTATGTAGACACCCCTGTGGTAACCATTTGAGCTTTCTTTCCTCCTGAAGTTGCAAGATTGAGCCTTTCAGATCCATTAGATGATGTTGTCTTTTCTCACTACATTCTTCCTTTTTGGGTGTCTTAGGAAATGAGACAACAAGGCTTTGCACAGAAAAGATTGCAACTTCTCTGTGATATCATAGGCACATTCAGACCTGGTATTCTTACCGCACTGATGGGTGTGAGTGGAGCAGGGAAAACTACTCTGATGGATGTCCTTTGTGGGAGAAAAACTACCGGCTCTATTGAAGGAGAAATTAAAGTTGGTGGTTATCCTAAGGTTCAAGAAACATTTGCAAGAATCTCTGGTTACTGTGAGCAAATGGACATACATTCCCCACAAATCACCGTGGAAGAGTCTGTTATATTTTCCGCTTGGCTTCGTTTAGATCCTCAGATTGACTCAAAACATAAAATGGTAAGATTACAGTCCAGGCTTCTGATAATTTGCTTTCTTTAGTACTATCAGAAGAATCATGAATTGCCTGTGTAGGAATTTGTCAATGAAGTCCTGGAGACGATTGAGCTAGATGGAATAAAAGATTCTTTAGTGGGCATACCTGGTGTTAGTGGTCTATCCACAGAGCAACGAAAACGACTCACTATCGCTGTAGAGCTTGTTGCAAATCCTTCCATAATCTTTATGGATGAGCCTACAACAGGACTTGATGCTAGAGCAGCTGCAATTGTCATGCGAGCAGTGAAGAATATAGTTGATACAGGAAGAACAATAGTTTGCACCATCCACCAACCCAGCATTGACATATTCGAGGCTTTTGATGAGGTAAAGTGTGCCAAACGGTCATATTAATTGGGTACATATGGATCACGATTAGTGGATCACTATGAGCAGAATCTTATTTTTATTTTATTCTGATTAAATAACAAAATACCCGGTCATCTCTCTGTCTCTGTCTCTGTCTCTCGGCAGTTGGTTTTATTAAAAGCTGGTGGACGGCTGATTTACTCAGGACCCTTGGGACATAACTCAAGCAAAATTATAGAATACTTTGAGGTCAGCTTGATGCACAAAAATGAAGATTTGAAAATTTATTCCACTACTTGTAATTTTACTACATAATTCTTATTATATATAACTACTACTTAGTAATATCTCCTATAATGAACTTCTGTTGGACAGAGTATTCCTGGGGTGCCAAAAATTAAGAGCAACTACAATCCTGCTACATGGATTCTAGAGGTGACTTCTACCTCAACTGAAGCTGAACTTGGCATTGATTTTGCTCTAATCTACACAGAGTCGACATTATATGAGTAAGTTTGTCCTCTGCTACTCTCAAGTGCCCAATAACAGCATGCGTGCTTGATAATTTCTGAGGCAGTCCATTATTAGAATATTTTGAAGATATCCTGCCCTTTTCGATCGAGATCAAGATACAGCAATGGTTTCTTTAATCTTGTCCTTCAGACTATATAAGCCCCTGAAGTCTTAAGATTTCAAATTGACGGAGTCGATATGCCTTATTTATAATATACCTGCAACCTTAACTAACGTATCCTGACCTTACTTTTCAGAGTTGAATGGTGTTCCTGCTCCGTCTCATCTTAGTTAGCAGATGTGCAGTTTGATTGATCCATTGACAATATCCATTGTTATGCAACCTATTGTTTTTGCTTCCAGGACCAACAAAGAGCTTGTAAAGCAGCTGAGCACTCCACCTCCCGGTACTAGTGACTTGCACTTCTCCTCCCGATTCTCCCAAAAGTGGTGGGGACAATTCAAGTCATGTCTATGGAAGCAATACTTGTCCTATTGGAGAAGTCCTCCTTACAACTTGACGCGTATCTTCCACACAATTGCTGCATCTTTTCTCTTCGGGTTACTGTTCTGGCATCAGGGGAAGAAACTGTGAGTAACTATCCCTCTCGGTCAATTTGAGACTTGAATCTGCTGGAGTTTTGGAGCACGAGCTTATTGAGATGATCTAAAGTTTGCATCTAGACAACTGAACGAACACTTCTCTGATCTTATTAATTTCTACTCTTCAACAAGGAAGAAGAACTAAAAACAAAGTGCATACTTTCTAGGTTTCAAACATTTCGCTGGGTTTTCCAATTATCAAACTTCACAATGGTTGGCACAATTAGCTACCACATATTCAGTCACTTTTTTTGACCTGTTATGATGAAGAGACTGACGCTTATCCTGACCCCATATATTCTCATTGCTAGAAACAACCAGCAGAACTTATTCAATGTGTTGGGTTCGATGTATATAGCCGTGCTCTTCTTGGGCATAAACAACTGCTCATCAGTTCTACACTATGTTGCTACGGAACGGACCGTCATGTATCGTGAGAGATTTGCCGGGATGTACTCTTCATTGGCTTTTTCACTAGCACAGGTATAGAATTCTTTGAAGCTGATTGAGTTGTTTCCTGTAATAGGTAATTAAGATTCAACCTTCTTAATAGATGTGCAAATCTAGTTTGACTGATTGATCCAAGTTCGGAACATGCTTGAGACACAGAAGAATAAGTAAAACAATTTAATCAGATTATAGTGCTATTCTGATTTCACAGGTTGTTGTTGAGATACCATATATACTGGTTCAAGCTATTTCATTCGCGATCATCACCTATCCGATGATTGGTTATTTCAAGTCAGCAGACAAGATTTTCTGGTACTTCTATGTCATGTTCTGCTCATTGCTGTCATTCAATTACCTCGGAATGCTGCTCGTGTCCCTGACACCAAATGTCATGGTGGCTGCAATTCTACAATCTGCCTTCTTTGCAAATTTCAATCTTTTTGCTGGGTTTCTGATCCCAAAACCGGTAAGCTATCCATGTCATTCACCATAGTTTGATCTAAACCATTTATATTCCTCAACTCTTTCCACAAACATTTTGTCCATGTTCTTTTCTTTGTATACGCAGAGCACCTAAATATGAAAGTTTTTGAATCTGACCTGATTTAGATATCTTATGCATGTGTAAACAACTACTAAAAACTATTCCTTACATCTCAAAACCAAGTGCTTCGGAAATTAATAGTTCTTCATTGTCTTTGTTGCAGAGAATTCCAAAATGGTGGATCTGGTTGTACTATGCATGTCCAACATCATGGGCACTTAACGGCATGCTAACTTCGCAATATGGAGATATTGATAAGGAAATTGAGGCATTTGGAGGAACCAAAACTGTGGCGGCCTTCTTGAAGGATTATTTTGGATTTCATCATGATCAATTGTATGTTACGGGCATCGTCCTTGTCGCCTTTCCTTTTGTTCTAGCAACTCTTTTTGCATACTGTATAAGGCACTTGAACTACCAGAGAAGGTAACACTATAATTTTCTGTTGGTATCAAAGCGTAAAATTTGGCTGTACAAATCTCATAACTAGCCAAATAAAGTGAATTGGTTTTTGTGACAATGAAGTGTCCGCATTCAAACGGTTAGTATTCTGGATTTAGAAGTGTGTACTAGTTTCTTATGGACAATTTGCACCAAGTTTAGAGAGCATTCAGTGCTAGACAGTATGGAGGACAATCTCAAGTGAAATTTCTCCCAAGTTCTTGGAACTCCATCTTCAAGCCAATATGTGATGGAGTGTGGAAGAGCATCTCTCAGCTTTGGCCCATTTTAGGTCTCTAACTGCCGTACAATAGAAGCACTTCTCCCAATCTCATGCTTAAAGAAACAAAAGTACTGCATCTTCGAATATCATTTTCATGCTAAACACCCATATGACTTTGTGATAAAAATAGAGTATTGAGTTTATCGCAGTAATGCACAGACAAAATCAAAACTAACTAAAGCCACTACTTGTCCAAGAGTGACTAGAAAATCTCAAGTAACAGAGAAGGCTACCTGTCGCATAGTTACTTGAAGTGTTTAAGTAACATTTGGTCATAAATAACAGACGTTCAAGGGCCAAAATTCCAATTCAGTGAATTACAAGACACTCTGAGGATAAAATTTAGAGCACACTCATATGCAGAAACTGGTTGTTTTCTATGCAATTAAGACAAAAATCCAACTGGAACAGACCAAAAATGGGATGTGAAACAACATTCTTGGCACTCTTTGGCAACAACACATCCACAGATAGTGGCACCCAAGTTACAAGGTTTGAAGCAGTAGAATCTGCAAAGTGATGATGATGAACTTAGGAAAATAACAAAAGGGGCATTACGTTGTCATCTCCAGAAAACAGAAGACCGTTCCCCATTAGAAGTTCAATCAGAGTAAGCACTGCCAGTCAGGCAATTGTGTCATGCTCTCATCACTCTAATTGGGCTGCACTTGTTGATCAGTTTGAAGTGTTCATGGTCTGTAATTTACAAACGTCATGAACGATTGAATCAAAGCTAATTTTGCTGCAAATGCACTGCACTCTACATTTCTATTTCCTCTCTGTACTTTGTTTTGGCAACTGCTGCACTACACTTCAATATAGAGGCACATGTTTTCTGATTACAGTTGCACTGAAAATTTCATGGGGAGACATAGAACCTTTACTACTCATTTGTTACCTCCCCAGCTTTCCAATGGAATTGCTGCAAATTGTCTCTCCAATGACTCCTGTTTTTCTTCCTTTGCCTTCATATCTGCCTGTAACAGGGGGTCCTCCATTATTTCCTAAAGAAGTACGAAAATGACTCATAGAAAGTTTTGTGTGCATAAGCTTTTGACCTTTTTGTTGAAGATGACATCGATTGTGTTTGCTACATTGGTGCACTGGAAAGATTCATTCATTGAACTGAAGTCGTGGTAGGTGAAAGCAATCAAGGGAAGGTAGAGGTTGCACTTGAGACAATGGTAGACGTTGACGATACAACTATCACCACAAGCAGTGCAGGGCATGTCATTTTCCAGTGTAGACGTATGTCAAGTGTCTGGCCTTTTTGAGTTTGTGCTCATGAAAGTGATGTTTCACACTTGGTCTATGGGCACAAGAACGATGCAAATTGACCAGTGTTGTGCTCAAATATCTAAACTTGATCAAGTTCAATGCCTCGTGAAAAAGGAGACCAGATTCTCCTGCCGGTGGTTGGCCAGAAAGATATGCTAAAACTAGTAGCATACGCACAAACCCCTGAATGGGCTCACAGAGAAATTGAGCATCAATGCAACCCCACATCAGCATCCTCCAAAATCCACAGATCAAATCCAGAATCTATATCACAAGTCTCAGTTCACAAATCAAAAATATAATCTTTCTATACTCCATTAAAAATAAAATAAAATAAAATTGCGCAAGGCATTTCTCACACTTTCAGAATTCTTGTAAACCAAACCAAATTCACAAATTGATATGTATAACCTTTTGTAATGCCTTCCACACAATGCTTCCCAAACCATTCACAAATAACCGAAAGGTAGGAAATGCTCCATCCAAACTTTTATGCAACAAAAATGTCATGAGTTTACAAACTTGAAGAAGAGATAGAATCACTCACCTAGGAATACCAAACCAAACAATGTAACTATATGAGCCAAAAATCTTGTAATTCTTTCAATTAGACGAGATTTGAAGTCAAAACCAAGTAAAACACTACTTTAACTAACAACTCAACTAAACTACGCTATTTTACGCTCACTACAGGTCGACAAAAGACCTTAACATCGCCAATGGAAAGAGGATCTCGAGCGTACATGCCACAGGAGCCTCGAATAGCCGGATTTACTTCGGTTCACAACACCCGGTATGAATGTAAGCCCTTTGTTTGTCTAATCGAAGTAGTTTTTGGAATTAGGGTACAAATACGGAATTAAGTGAAATTTGAGTTGCGAAGTCCAATTTATCAGTTGTTAAGATACAAATTATGGGGGGATTGATTGTTTAGGGTGTGGTGTAGTTATATGATTTTATAAATATTGATTTGAACTAACAATGTAGCTGAAACAAATTCTCGAAGTCGGGCTTGTGTGATGAAAAGTAGTCGACTCAAAAGCTTTTGCGCCAAATTTCTACAGTTGCCAGCTAAACTTTGGGTTGGCCAATCAGTCTTAAATCACTAACGCCTGTGACAAACGTTGCCCACCAGGTGACAATTTCTCGTGCTATATCTTTCTTCACCGAACTCTGTTTCAAGCAAGCCTTTTGTCAAACGAAATCCCTTTCAGAATACTCACCCAAATCTAGCCAGTTACCTATGAAATTCGACTCAAAGTTGCTGGTCGAGTACTGTAACTTCAAAAATTCATTTTGGACAAACCCTAAGTCCGAATCAAGTTTTGTAGAATTCTACAGTTCCATGACACCCTGAACTATTAATTCTTAATAATTTCTAAATCGGACTTCACAACTCAAGTTCTAATTAATTTCGAATTTGTGTTCTAATTCTAAAACAACTCCAATTAGACGAACAAATAAATTAAATCCTTACCGGGCATTACGAATCGAAGCGAATCTGAATTAGCAAGACCCCGTAGCGTGGACGCGCGAGCTCCTGTTTCCTCTCTTCCTCTTCTCCTGTTCTTTTCTTCTGTCTTCCGTCTTTGCCTTCCGCCGAGCGTGTTCTCTTTATCCCCTTAAAACCGGTCAACGTTTTCCTTTTTTATTTGCTTTTACTGAGTCAAAGTCCATATTTGGCAGAACTTTTTTGGAAACTTCACATGGCTGGAGAAGAGTTTCGTCTGCACAGCCAAAATCCAAACCGGAACATCATCTCATTTGACACACGACAACGGTCACATGAATGGAAGTTTCTGTCCATTCGAAGGACAAGGCTTGTATATCCGAAGGTAGTTGTTCGGCACACGGTTGATGGACCAAAATTTGGCATTCCTCGCAGCAATTCATGTATGTAAAGCCGCAGATGTTGGCTTCGAAAGCATTAAAAAAGAAGGGCAAAACCAAAAGATCTGCTCATCTCTCAGCTCTCGAAGGTTTGGGACATGCAGATCTCAGTCCATGTACTTTCGACTTCCCTGCAATCCTCTGGTAATAATGAACATAATACAGGAATTCTCTTATGCGGATGTTGAAGAACTGTCTGATATATTATGAGTGTCATCACAGTGTGAATTATCACTTCCTTGTCTCAAAATAGATCAAGAAGAGAATAAAGTTACCTCTTGATGGAGCTACATCATTATGGAGCTTCATTTTTTCCCACTTCCCTTACATAAATGAGGCAAAGTGTTTTACATATTAATTAGAAAAAAAAAAGCTTAATCAATATTAGTTTGCGTCTCAAAAAAAATAAAATCAATTCACCTCGCTTATTAATTTGGATATGATTTGATATATAAGTCAATATATCTGGACTCACTAATCAAGAATTTTATTTGTTTTTCTTATTGCATATGAGTTATGAAAAGGCACAAGGGATTTCCACCCTCTAAATGACTATGACACTCCTCAACTTATTGAGTGGATGAAAATAACCTCAAAAAAACTAAATAATCAAAATCACAACTGAAAAACGGTGAAAATTACTATTCATAAAAAATGCAAAAGCTGCACATTGTCATAAAAATACACTATCTGTGTTAATCAAACATTCATCGGTGCTTTATTCTACCACCTTGTTCTTTTTTCCTGTTTGCTTGTATACAAACTGTTTTTCCTCTCTACTACTTAGTAATGTGCTCAAGCTGATTATTGAGGATTTTTTTCCAATGAATTTGAAACATTTGGTAAATTTTGTTGATTAACATACTTTAAATATAAATCATATTCTAAAGAGTTCACAAATTTGATCGAAGAATTCCCCTTGAAAAGGCTTGAACTGAAGAGTTGTACATCATAAGGAGTTATTAAAGATTGAACTTTAGAGACATGTAAATAAATGTACTCTATTAATATTTTTTGAATTAAAATCCCCATCATTAAATTCATTAAAATACTTGAATCTAAGATTATTTTTATGAAAAAAATGTAATGAACATGTAAATTTCTCCAATTTGAACACCAAAGAAGAAGAAACAATGGTTTAGGAAAGGTTTATAAAAATCATTTAGACTAATTGACCTACATTGAAAAGTATATTTTTCTCTTTCATCAATCATTACCATCAGTGAGGTTCTAATAAGAGCTATTTTGGACCATTTAAATTTTATAGTGTGTATTTGGGATTTGCCCCAACGGCCACTCTTTTCACATGGGAAGAGAGATGTGGAGGATTTAAATCCCCACTTTCTTATGAGGATTGGTGTGAGAACGATTCAGTTTTAGGTGTGGATTTCGACTTCTATGCTTTGTGAAGAGATAGGGCAAAAATACGAGAGTGAGTTAGAGTAGAACTGATAAAAAAAATATTATGGTGTGCCTAAAGCTATCTAATGAGTGAAAATGGTGTGGAATAAAAATTCAGTTTGACTCTAGTTAAGATCAAGGGGGCTCCATATCGGGGTTCTCGAGTGACCAAAGGAATTAGGCTTGTTTGTAAGAGGGAGATAGCTCCATTGAGAAGTGCATAGTTTCTTGCAATGAAAGTTCCAGGACCATTGCTGAAAGGCAATGATGGTAACTCCTTCCTGGTCGCCTTGAAGGCAAACGAAATTCTTTTTTCTAAAAAAAGATGATGACATTGGAATAATCTGTTGGCTGAAAAATGTGTTTTAGTTTTTCGGCTGCATAGCGTGTGCCCATTCTAATTAAAACAGGATGTGAGTTTCTCAACAGAAATTAGAGAACGAAGAGGATATAGTGATTAAAGACAATGTTAGGCCGGGTTCAAGAAACAGCACAACGAACTTGAAGCCATCTTTTATATGCATGAAGAGTCGCATTCAAAAGCCAAAGAAGAGCGCACCCTTTCATGCGGTCACGGTCGTGCATGAGGTCCGTGCGTGTGTTGCTGACAAAGGTCTGAACCATTGCTACTTTCGCTTCTCTCTCACTCATTCTTGGGGTGATGTAATTGGATTTAGCAGCAAATACAGCTCGTGTTTAATGCTTTGACTCAGAGAGGATCATGCCGTTGGTTATGCTATTGTTATTACTATTGTCTTTCCTTCACGTCAAGCATGTTGACTATGGAGCTTGTTTTTTTGACATGCCTTGCTGAGGAGCGGGCCCTATATTATCATGGCCCGGTTAAGGGCCAGGTAAGACTCGAGAGCTCGCTCTATTTATGCATACAAGAAAGAACAGAGAAGAAGCTGAGCATGGACATTTATATCTTGGACTCACATAGATTCACATTTAAGAGACAACATTATATACTCACAAAATTTACTATCAAAGTAAGGTCAGATCAAAACATAGTTGAAAGGGATAAATATTAGAAGCCTCATTTTTGTAAACATCCACAATTGCGGTTGAATTAGTTATCTTGACGAGAAGTAGTGGACTCAACTCATAGTTTTTCGCCATGAACATATGCCCATTTCACCTTGATTTCTAAGTCAAATTTGTTGGGAGGCTTTTCAAGATGTGAGTTCATCAATAGGGAGAATTGCCAAAAAAGTCCTAAACCTATTGGGGTTGTGCCAATTCAGTCCTAAACCTTTTTTTTTTGACTGATTCAGTCCTAAACCTTTTGGGATTGTGCCAATTGAGTCCATCCGGCCAAATTTGGCCGGCCGGAGCCGACGTGGGCGTCGGCCGGCACCGGCGATAATATTTTAATAATTTTTTATTTTCCGAATTTTTTTATTATTTTTTATTTTTTCCGAATTTTTTATTATTTTTCTGTTTTTTTTTTCTTTTTTTCTCCCCCCGCCGGCCGGCGGCGTGGCCGGCCAGCTCCGACGAGGCTGCCGGCCACCGCACGAGGGCCGCGGCCCTCGCCGGTGGCCGAGGGTCGCGCCCCCGTCGACGGCCACCCTCGCCGGCGGCCTCGCCTGCACCGGGACGAGGCCCGGGGGCCGCGGCGAGGCGGCCTCGCCATGGCCTGGCCGCCGGCGAAGGCGGCCTCGCCCGCGGCCGGTGAGGCCATGGCGACCTTCGCCCAGCCCGCCATGGCCTCGCCGGCCGCGGCGAGGCCGCCTCGCCCGCGCCGCCAGCCATGGCGAGGCCGGCCTCGCCCGGATCTGGCGAAGCCGCCGCGCGGCCGGCGCCCAGATCGGGGCGAAGCTGCCTCGCCACGGGCCGGCCTCGCCCGATCCGGGCGGCCGGGCCGCGACCCTCGCCGACGGCGCCCGGATCGGGCGAAGCCGCCTCGCCGAGGCCGGCCTCGCCCGGATCTGGGCGGCCGGGCCGCGGCCGCGACCCTCGCCGGCGGCGCCCGGATCGGGCGAAGCCGCCTCACCGCGGCCGGCCTCGCCCGGATCTGGGCGAGCCGGGCCGCGACCCTCGCCGGCGGCCCCAGTGCAGGCGAGGTCGCCGGCGAGGGCTTCGCGGCCCTCGCACAAAGGCCGGCAGCTTCGTCGGCGGTGGCCGGCCACCGCTGCGCCTGGGGGGAGAGGAGGAGAGGGGAGAAAAAAAAAGAAAAGAAAAGAAACAGAAAAATTAAAAAATCAATAAAAAATTCGGAAAATAATAAAAAAATCAAAAAATAATTTTAAAAATCAAAAAATAATAAAAATTTATTAAAATATTGTCGCCGGCGCCGGCCGGCGTCCACGTCAGCTCCGGCCGGCCAAATTTGGCCCGATGGACTCAATTGGCACAATCCCAAAAGGTTTAGGACTGAATTGGTCAAAAAAATAGGTTTAGGACTGAATTGGCACAACCCCAATAGGTTTAGGACTTTTTTGGCAATTCTCCCTTCATCAATATATCTAGTTGGACACTTTGCCCACAATGGCAATGTTTATGAGATTCTTCCATGAGATTTTCACAAATGCCAATATTTGTGAGAAGTGGGCCACCCAATCAATTAATGGCATTAAGCTAGAATGCAAAGGGAGAGTCCGTCTACAATATATTCAGCTGGACCTATTTCTTTTTAAAAAGCTTAAATCAATAGGTTACATGAGCCAATTAAAATATATTAATTACTCTACGTAATATCAATTTGAATTCTCATGTGAAATTGTTCAAACACTACTCATACACATCACACCAACACCCACATCTCAATTACTCCCCATGTTTCGACCAAAAAAAAAAAAACAACTCCCCATGTGTGAGCTCACTCGAGGTCTCTCACAAGAAAGAATTCTTTGTTGAAATATTCATCACACTAGGCCACCTAACAACCATTGATTTTGATTCATTTATTGAGAGTGTACAACATAAGTATCGTAAGCATATCTAAGTGCACCTACCTTCATTTAAATGAGTCTTCAATGTGAAAATTTTCAAGCACCACTCACATGTAAATCTTAATAAAATTCAACGATTCCCTCACAAAATCACTCAAAAAACTCTTGACTTTTTGCTTGATAACACATAAGTGCCAAAACTTCCAAAATGTATATTGCCAAAATTGGAGAAGAAATGAATACTTTAATGCCAATTGCGAGTCATGTCAAATTTCCGATGAGCCACGTTAGATTTCTAATGAGCAACGTTAGATTTCCAATAGAGACGTAGATTGATTTTATTAATAAAATAATGCCAAGTCAGATTTTTGGCAAGCCTTGTCGGAAATGGCACTAAGTGTCCAATTTTAAGAATAAAGTAACACTTAACTATACTTTTTAGCAGTTTTGACACTTAATTGCTGTGGAGAGAATTGCCAAAAAAGTTCTAAATCTATTGAGGTTGTGCCAATTCAGTCATAAACATTTTTATTTTGACCAATTTAGTCTTAAACCTTTTGCGATAGTGCCAATTTAGTCCATCTAGCCAAATTTGGCCGGCCGACGCTAGCGACAATATTTTAATAATATTTTTATTATTTTTCAAAAAAAAAAATTATTATTTTCTGAATTTATTATTTATTTTTTTTTTTTTTTTTTTTTTTTTTCTCTTGCCCCTCCCCCCCGCCTGCAGTAGTGGTTGGCCAGCTCCAACGAGGTTGCTAGTCACTGCGCGAGGCCACAAAACCCTCGCCGGTGACCTCGCCCAAACCTGGGGGAGGTTTGGGTGCTATGAAGAGGCCACTGGCGAGAGTCGCAGCCCTAACGACCCTTGCTGGTGGCCTCGCCCAGACTTGGGGGAGGCCTGGGGGCTGCGTTGAGGGCGAAGCTGCCTCGCCCGTGCCGGTGAGGTCGTCGAGGGCCGTGACCCTCATCGGCGGCCTCGCCTAGACCAGGGCGAGGCTGGCATTGCCTAGATCTGGGCGAAGCCACCTCGCCCAAGTCTGGGTGAGGTCGTTGGGGGCTGCGACCCTTGTGCAGACCAGGGCGAGGCCTAGGGGCCGTGGCCTCGTCTAGATTTGGGCGAAGCCGCCTCGCCTAGATCTGGGCGAGGTTGCCGGGGCCGTGACCCTCGCCGGCGGCCTCGCACAAACCGGGGCGGGGTTTCGCGGCCCTCATGCGGTGGTCGACAGCCTCGTCGGAGCTTGGCCAGCCACTGTCGTCGGCCGGGTGGGGGAGGGTAAGAGAAAAAAAGGAAAAAAGAAAAGAAACATAAAAATTTTAAAAATAATAACAAAATTCGGAAAATAATAAAAATATTATTAAAATATTGTCGCCGGCATCGGCCGGCCTTCACGTCAGCTCCGCCTGGCCAAATTTGGCCGGATGGACTAAATTGGCACAATCGCAAAAAGTTTAGGATTAAATTGGCATAATCCCAATAGGTTTAGGACTTTTTTGGCAATTCTCCCAATAGTTGTGCCAAGTTTTGGTACTTAGATGTACTTCTTCCACATACAATCTGTAGGGACAAATGCATCTTTGCTTGAAGAACTTACCTTTTTTTCCTTTTTGTCTTCCCGTTCACCCGGCCTTCTCCGTATTAGTCTTCTCGTGGATTTTCTTCTTTTTATTTTTATTTTTTTCTGGACGTGGCCGACGGGGATCTCACCCCATCTTTTATTTCAAAATCCACTAGGCTGAAATCTGTATCCATCCTTATCCTCACCCCAATCTCAATCTCCGAATCTGTTTCTTTTCCCCCATCTTTCTTCAAATCTTGGCCATCCTCCCTCTCTATCTCCATCACTTGTCGGCTTGAATTCCACCTACCCCTCGTTTTGACCTCCGAATTTTGGCTGATTGTGCAATACTGAGTTTAGCCGAATTTTTCTTGACTTCCCTCGTTCAAATTTCAGCCAATCTTCTACGATCCTTGAAAAGGTGATCTAAGTTTGGCGCCGGTGACTATTTTAATATATTTATTAATTTTTTTGATTTTTTTGATTTTTTTTTGATTTTTTGTTTTTTTTATTTAAGGCCGGTGAAGGTCACCGGTGGCATTGGGATTTTGCACTCCGGGGCACGGTACATGGAAAACCGTGAGTTTAACTTAAACACATGATAGGGAGATATCATAAGCCGAAATCATTGAGAGACCTCACCGCAAACTAATTCACAAAAGGGGAGGAAAGTTTGATTAAGACATAACTTACCTATCGGTGGAGAATATAAGGAAGAGGAACTTGCTCGGTAGCTGTTGCCCTCAATTCAAGTATCATACCACATTATTGTAATTATGATGGCTAATGGATCAATGAAAATGAGCAAAAATAAGATGTCGTTTCCGTTCACGTATCTCATTAATTCTCGTATTTCTCAAGTTTATGTATCTTTTGAATTCAAGTATCTATTTAATTATTGGTTCATGTACCATCTAAATTCTTGTATTTATTTAATTCATGAATCACTTTTGTATATGAATTCAAAAATTATATAAATAGACTTCGAAGATCTTCATTCCATTAAGATTCAATAAGAAGTGAAAATCACCCACTATCTCCTCTCTTCAAGTTTTCTCTAAGTGTGCCGGTTTCAAGAAATGTTCGATAGAGTTATGTTCGTATAGTGTTGATAACAATAGGTTCAAGGTGTTGCATCTTTGGAGACGAAGTTCGTGAAGTTGTTTAGCACCTAGCACAATTATCAAGAATTATCATCTTAAGAAATTCAGTTAGCCATACCTCACATTCAATTTGTTATCATTTTCTTGAATTTAATTTTTTGGTTACAACAAATAGTGTTATTCATTTTCCCCCCAATACATCTTCTACTTCTTCTCTTCTCTATTTATATTTTCCAACACACATTGTGATGGCCCGGGCGACGGTGCGCGAGGAGGAGGGATGGTGGTGTGTTTGCGCCTCAGTCTTCAGACGTGCGCAAGGGAGGATGTCACATGTCTCTTGTCCCATATCACCTAGGTGGAGTCTTGGGCTAGTTTATAAGGCCGAGATCCCTCTCTCCTGAGTAACGTGTTTTAAAGTTGTGCGGGTCTCAGCTCAAAGCGAACAACATTACTTAGCGAGTCCCAAGTCTTTACAAATGGTATCAGAGTCGACTTCTGACCGTGTGTGAGGCCACAGCAAAGATGCTGTGCCCGAAGGGGGGGAGAACGTGGCAGCCCGAGTAACGGTGCGTGAGGAGGAGGGATGGTGATGCGTCTGCGCCTCAATTCTCGGATGTGCGCAAGGAAGAGGGTCACATGTCTCTTATCCCACATCGCCTAGGAGGGAATCTTGGGCTAGTTTATAAGGCTAGGATCACTCTTTCCTGAGTAACGCGTTTTAAAGCCGTGCGGGCCTTGGCCTAAAACGGACAATATTACTCAGCAGCCCTAGGTCTTTACAAATGTCCCACATCGCCTGGGGGGAGTCTTGGCCTAGTTTATAAGGCGGGGATCCCTCTCCGTTGAGTAACACGTTTTAAATCCATGTGGGCCTCGGCCCAAAGCGGACAATATTACTCAACGAGCCCTAGGTCCTTACAAATGGTATCAGAACCGACTTCCGACCACATGTGGGGCCATAATGAGGACGCTGTGCCCGAATTGGGGGGGGGGGGGAGAATGTGACGGCCTGGTTGACGGTGTGCGAGGAGGAGGGATGGCGGTGCGTCCGCACCTCAGTTCTCGAACGTGCGTAAATCCCTCTCCCCTAAGTAACGCGTTTTAAAGCCATGCGGGTCGAGGCCCAAAGCGGATAATATTACTCAGCGAGCCCTAAGTCCTTACAAATCGTAAGGATAAAAATTTGATAATCAAGGTAGGAGATTACCATGTGTTCGGTTGTTAGAGTACAATGACGAATATCTAGTGGCCGCTCAAGTGGCTCAAGGGTCAAATTTGTAAATGAGAACATTTGAAGTATTGATTCAGAAGAGCGCAAGGGTGCATGCGGGCCTCAGTCCAAAGCGGAACATATTACTTAGTGAACCTCAGGTCCTTACAAATCATAAAGATAAAAATTCGATAATCAAGACAGGAGACTACCACGTGTTCGGTTGTTGGAGTACAATGACAAATATCTAGTGGCCGCTCAAGTGGCTCAAGGGTCAAATTTGTAAATGAGAACGTTTGAAGTATTGATTCAGAAGAGCGCTAGGGTGCATGCAATTGAGAAGCAGTTGTCATTTGGAGACCCAACTATGAAACTATTGTCAATAAACAAGAAATCATCATAGCATTATCTAGGCGGTTATACAGTAAATGGGAAAGTGACTTGCAAAGAAAAAGGGAATGTGGATAAGGTCAAAAACGGTTGTGGAAAGACACATAACTATCCAGTAGTTATGAAGCTCTCCTATAAATACCCTAGCAAGCTAAGTAGCATCGATATTCGACACATGACATGACATAACACGTCGTATATAAAATGTATATTTTTATATATACATAATAAATTATTATTTTTATGATTATTTCAATCAAATTAATTTGATTCAAATTCACAAATAAATAAATAATAGAAAAAGCCTAGAATAAATTTATACAAAAATATTAATTCACAATTTGTTAATATCATTCATTGTTTCAATTTGACAAATTCAACACCATTCTAGTAATCCATAAAACTTGGAGGAAAAAAAGAAGAAGCCAATTCACAATTTAAACTTGCGTGTTAGATGTGTTGGAAGAGAAGGGAAAAAAAACTTGGGGGTGAATTGTGTACCACGAAAAGTGAGAGTTAGAAGACAAGAGAAGCCTAGATTTTTCTTTTTCCCCATTTCTTATTTTTATTATATTTTTTTTTATTTTTTTCACATATATACATTTTGATCTTTGATTTATTGGAAATTTTTAAAATTAATCTCGCATGTCGGAAACTCAAATGTTGGAATTCCAACTCGAGTGTGGAAGAGTGTCGGAAAAGTTGATTAGGTATCGGATTTTTGGATATGTGTTGACTAAGTGTCTGAGAGTGTTGAAGAGTGTTAGTGTCTAACACGACACAAATATTTCCAAAAGTGTCGGTGCTTCCTAGCTAGCAAGAAAGTCACTCCCCCTCTCAACAAGTCAATCAAAATGTTATTCCTTTATATTTCCTATACTGCACTTTAATTTTCATAAGTATAGTTCTCAGATTCCCACAATTAATTAGATTATGGTGTGTATCTACACCTTGGTGCAACGTCGTTAATTATGTTATGGTATTGTGTCATTTACCCTAGTGCAACATTATTGAATAGATTTTGACATTGACATTGTGCTCTCTATCTTGACACATTGTCGTTGATTAGATTCTGACATTGCATGTAATTATCCTTAAATTCGTTGGTTAGAATCCGGCATACTTTAAATTCGGCCTCAAAGTTAGTGGGTTCATCATCAAATTGAATTTTGATTTTGTCACGACCCCCTTCCAAGGGTCCGAGCTATGGGTTATTTTCGCGACATCCCAGGCTTGTCGCCATCCCGATTCATTTTATCTTGTTTATATGCACATACGGAAGCATAACACAATAACAACATCCCCAACAAACATCACTGGAAGAACATGGGACACAAGTATATATTACTGCTATTTTCATTAGTAGTTCGTATACAACTAACTTTCGTATTACATAATATAAAAAGGGTTTGGGTATCCCTATCTCCGCTACCACCGCGCTTCCAAAATTGGGAACCCTTTTTCCGTTACGGGCCGGTACCACTGATTAGAATTTGTCCCGTTGGACGTGGACCCTCCTCTTGGGTTCATCGGGCCTCTAAAAAGCCATGAATATGCTCGATCATTTCACCGTCCGACCAGACATACCATGCCTCGTAAGGGTGAGGGACCAATTCGTCCTATCCCTCGTGAACCCACACGATTGAGGTATATCTCCGGTATGTTATCCCTGCTTCGACATGTATGACGTCTACGATCAACCTTTCTATTCTCATCGGTAGACTAAAACGTACAGGAGGAGGATTAGTCATCTTATCAACCTGTAAAGGTAAATGGGTGAGTTTTGGGGAAACTCAGTAAGTAAAACCTCTACCCTTAGCTAGTGTGACATCCCTTCATTAACGACTAGCCAAAGCAACTCATACAGACAGTGTCAATGGCAGATCAATTGCAAAGATGCAAACATGCTTCTTGCACATGAAATGGCAACTCTTGCTATGATTCATGAACATGATGCATGCCATGAGCTTATGCCTTTCTAGCTTTTCTTTCTTACTCATGCATGTCATATTTATTCATCTTTTCTCTTGTGCTCGAGACTCGAACCCAAGTCTTCCCGGTGCCATCTTGGGACCCAAACCCAATTCATTTCGGACTTTCTAACCGGGCTCTTGGCTAGTTGGCGGCCTCTGGGACTCAAACCCAGTTAATATGCTCGAGACTCGAACCCAAGTCTCTAGCCAGATTTTCTTAAGTTTTCTTATCTTTGCTCTAGTACCTATCCCTTTGTGAGGGTGGACTCAAGCCTCTTGCACGTGTCATGGACTATGCCTCTCATGCTTAAACATAATGCATGTGCCATGAAATTATGCTTCTCATGCTCAAACATAATGCACGTGTCATAAAATTATGCTTTTCATGCTCATACAGAATCATGGGTGCCGTGCTTTCTATGACCTGAGTCTAATGATGCCGTGAATAACTCTAAGTTCGAGGTTTGGCTCAACCGCTAAGTAATAGGGATCTTGCACCAAATCCAAGACATGAGCTCAGCATACTTCGATGTCAACTAAGACCTTGTGGGCTTGAGCGATCCCTGTACCAAACGAGACTAGGAGTCGACATGTCTTGATGTCGATCCAAAACCTCATGGCCTTGGACGATCCTTGCACTACGCAAGACTTGAGTTTCGACACTTTGTTGCCGATTCAAGCCTTATGGCTTTGGGCGTTCCCAACTTGCATTGAACACCAACGACGAACCATGGCATCATCTCGGTCGTGAAATAATCACGCACATGCATAAGATTCATGTATGAACCAACGTACACATAATCTTCCATATAATCACGGTTCAACAAGAGAAGACCGTCTAGTCCTCGTGATAAAAATGATCATACTAGGGAGAAATAAGAGATTCTACTTACCTAGACAAACCTCACGAGACTAGAGAAGCTACTTGATAGAGAGAAAGCGGCTTCCTTGAAAATTAAAGGAGAGAGTGTGCGTGAGGAGAAAGAGGGCGGCCAAGGGAGGAGGAAAGAGGAAGGAGAAGAATGGTGCAAATGATGAGGGAGGAGGAGAGGCTTCTCCTATTTATAGTCCCCGAGCTCATCATTGCATTTCTAACCATCCAATCCTCTCTTTCCAAGTGGCCCAGCTAGAATCCTTAAGTGGCAAGCTTATTTCTTCAATAATTGCACCTAAGAGATGACTAGGCAAAGCTAAAGGTTCTATTTGGCGGTCTAGTGAGTAGACGTCATCGATGATGGCCCGCCTTTCGCTTTCCTATTGGTCCACTTGTTTCCCCTCATTTATTGGCATTTATGATAGTTTGACTAGGAAGTCACCTAACCTGCCAACTAAGTTTCTAAATTTCTATAGGCTCATAATGAGGGTTCGGGTGTTGCCTTCCGATTGGGCCATGTGTAATCCATCTCCATCATAGCCCCCAAGATATTTTTTACCGCAATTATTAGCTTTGAATGGTAAGAGATAAGGCTTATCTAAAGCATTTAATGAGGGTTCTAGAGAATTCTTCTTCTTTTGACTTTTCCTTCCTCAAGAAGGCGGTCCGGAGAATTCCACCATCTGAGTTGGTTTCGGGGCCGGGAAAAGGGATCATATCACATGTCTCGGAAAACCAATTTACACGTGCCCGGGGTCCGGGCCACATACCCCAAATTTGCCCAAACAGCTTCCTTGGGCAGTGGGTCGGCCATGAGGTTTCCCTCATAATTCGAATCGGTTCAAGGTCAATTCCGAGGTTACCCATGGCCTAGCACTAAGCCAAGGCACTTATGGACCTTAGGAATTATGACAGAATAGCCGGGTCTATCCTGAGGCTCATTCCGATCGGCGCCCGATCCATCCGCATGGTTCATGGTCGATGTATTACGATCCATGGTCGGACATCCCCAATTCGAGATTCATTTCCGATCACTAAGAATTAAATAGGGAATGATGCATTTTTAGTCGGAAAACGATCACTTTTGGTCAAGTTGGATCGTCCATTGATTGGTGCATAGCCGAGCGAAATCACCCGCGACCAGGCGCTATGACCAGTCGGATCGACCCATGACCATCCGCCGATCCAAAATCGTCCCATGATCAATTCTCATGACCGAAAAGTTGTCTTATGAGCTGGTAGTCCGTTCCCATCGGTGTGGTCGGTATACTTTTCATGGCCGACGTCTCAACCAGTTCATGACCGGTCAATCGATCGGACCATGACCGATCCTTAATCCTTGCCGATCGAACCAATCAATCCATGGCCAACGGCCCATGGTCGACTCATTTAAAATCTTATGGCCGATTTCATGGGGTCGGTTTTCGAGGATGTTACGGATTTGGCCTAGTATTGTATAGTGTTGTTTAAATTGGGAATTAAATATTAACATTGCATTTATATTCTTTGTCCGGAGTTAGTTACAACCCTTGTCCCTTCTAAATAAAAGCTGAAAGACAACTTTTTATTAAAGATATTTTTTTGCGGGAATAAACCGGTGAAACATCTTTTTGCACACTCGGTGGCACCTGTTGTGCTGAATTGAGGAGGTATTATGCCACGGAATAGAAGTTGTTCCAATTTCGACAATGTGACTGACCAACCATTACCGTTGATGGGTGAAGATATTGGACGCATTGAGCGCAACCTCTCTCCCAGAATCAAGTTCAAGACGGAGGTGGTGATCTTCCTAGGCAACCCGTAGATGAGCAAAGGCGACCAATGGAGCCAACCCCTGTGATGTTTCCATAAGAAATTGTTCCAGTGACCTATCAGATAATAGAGGGAACAGGAGAGAATATCAAACTCGAAGACAGACAAGTAAGAGTTCACCGGATGTTTTGACTGTTTTTAATTAGCTGACTTTGAACTTCAAGGTCTCTGCCTTTAGCTACCCATAGACTACGAAATAGTTGCGTTCCAATTAGCTATAAATTGCAAAGAAATTCTAGGCACATAAGATTGTATGGGCAGGTGTTCTCTTGAGCTTCATTCAGTCTCAGATTACACGTTATTTGTAAGCCATACATGCGGTTTGTTGGTATTGCTTTTAAGCCTAGTGCAGTTTGACATAGAAGATCTTAAGCATAAAGCAAGCATAAACCTCAAGTGATTTCCTTAGAATCCCTGAAAGACCTTTAGAAAGGAAGTTTTCCCACATCCAGGAAGTCCAAGAAGTAGAGTAATTATGTGGCAAGAAAAGGCACAGCAAATATAATGTCCTCTCATGCCATCAAGCTTGTGCTTCTCTCTACTTGTCAGGAACGTGGTTTTCTTGAGTATAGGTGTGACAATGAGATTGGCAAAGATAAAACATGTGTTTCTTTACACTGAACTCACCCGCATGGGAAACCTGGATGATAACCAATTCCTTTAAAAAGTAGGATATAAACATGACTACAATTTCCTAGCAAGTTTCTCAAACTTCGTAACACTTTTCACTGGTCAAGCATGCTGCAGATCCCCAATGATTGACGCTGCTCTCAAATATAAAGAATCAGCCAATGCTCACGAAATTTACCGCTAGCTAATAAGTTTGTCTTGAGGTTATGCTCACGTTTGGATAAGTTCATTGTAAAAGAGAAGTATTTTGCCTTTTAAAGCCAACATCAAGGCTGGATATTAAATTGCGTATAGGTGATGCAAATAACTGCAGCTAGAAGTGAATGAAGTAGCTGAAGGCACTAGGACTGCTATGAGGATGAAGGATGAGGCACGATTTTCCAGAGATCATCCAGAGAGATTGGAAGAGCTGAAACAGTATAACAAACCTTCCACGCTTTATAATTCCACTGACATTCTTGATGATGCTTATTTTGGCCTTTCGTAACTCTGAACCCAGCATTGCAGGAATACCCTGAATAAAAGTTCCAATTGACTCGAATTAGTGACTTTAGGAAGCAGCAACAATTTAAGGCAAATTGACATAATGCCACAAACATCTGTTGAAATTTTTCTGTAGCACACAGAACGGTTAGGAGTAGTTCAGTCTCATTACAAAGCAAAGCATATTACATGATGAGTGTTACTGCAGCGGGGCAATGAAAGGAAAAATAGTGTTGGCAAAGGAGAACTTGGAGATATACATGGTTTTGCTGCAGTTACCTACGTGTAGCCTCTAATTAGCACTAATATTTTTTGAAACACGTGTGAGAAATGATCAACAACAATTCCTTAACCTCTCAAGAAGGACAAGTACCTTCTTAGCCTGATTTTATTTAGGCATAAAGAAAGTACATGCATTTGTACCCATGGAAAAACTACATGCAAGATGACAGGAGTTAAGAACTTGCAAATATATTTGGTGACGACATATACGTACATGTTGGAAAGGAGTTCACATTTTATTGGATTCAATCTAGAATATTCATCTGCTTGTTCATTAATGGAGACCAGCAAGTAATCAAAAGGATTTAGCAAGAATTCCTACAATCGACTTTAGATGAAAGGTACTTACAGGGAGCATGCTTTTTAGAGAATTCCAGAGAGTGGGCAGGGGCTTTCCTTGAACTATCTCACAATCTGCTTGAACACATAAATTCAGATATCTGACTTCTACGGTGGGCAATTTGACACCAACTATGTGGAAAACATTTCAGCAGCAATTTTTTCCTGACATGAAATATAAAAACCGTAGGATGAGTTTGTGGAAAAGAAGAAGAAATAAAAACAAATACAAAAGCAAATCCTCATTCAAATACGTTGGCCAACATGGGACAGGCACAATGTGGCCTCTTAAATAGATCAACTGCAAGCATGTACCTAGAAACGTATTTTATGAACAGTGTTTTTTTTTCATCTGTTAATGAACTTTTAGGCTCTCATGCTGTTCAGTCTGCACAAATATATTATGCTCGCACAGGTTCTGATTGTTTCTAGGTAATTTCACATCCATTAGACTTTCTGGATATTTTTGTGACTCCCATTATTAAGAGGAAAATAATAAGCTTACTTTTCTGTTCTCTAATCTTGTGCAACAAATTAAAGTTGTCATTTGTGATATGCTTGATGAACTTCTCCACCAAAAAATGACGTTCCAGTGTGCCAAGCTTGGTGACGTCAACCGCCTTTTTTCCTTTATCATCAATCACCCTTCCATCGTTCTCCTTATCAAACAGTGAGGACCTCAACCACTCAAAAGTTTGCAACCTCTCAATAACAGCCCATTGTTGATCACATTCATTGTTTATATTATCTTTTGTTGTGCTCACAGATGAAGTGCTTTGAAGACTTGAAGCATGAAGTCGAAATGATGATCCAAAGCTTCTTTCTAGCTCTGATAACTCGTTTCTAATTGACTCTACTCCATCCGATTCCATCCCAACTAGCTCAGCCATATAGTAGAGTGTAGGCACAAATGTCAGACTGAAGAAAACTGGAATACCATATGCTTATAGACCAATGGTACTGGTATCAAATGAAGATGAGGTAATCAAATACATCACTTATATGCTTGCTGCACAAGGAACGTGGAACTAATAAAGAAACTCCGTTTTCGAGATGGCAGGGGAAGTAAGAGAGTCACATCAGGTAATCAAGTTTTAGTTAATCTGCCAAAATCTTAGTTTTGGGTACATGTACTTAGCCTTCTCAATTAATAGCCTCTATATTCTAGCAGCTTGCATTCTCCTTTTCAAATCAATGCATGAAACCACTAAGTCGTTTAGGCTAGTATAGGTTTCTTGCTTCTTTGTCACCTCTTACATCTCTTCTCTTCCCTTTGTGAAATAGGCAATACTTCCCCAAGTAATAGACCAAGCTAAAGATAACTAAGGCAATTCCTCCTATGGATTGAATTAGTAACTTTAACTTCTTCAGTAAGCTCCTTTGGAAAAAGTGAACATAGGAATAAAAAGAACACAAGTATTGGTGTGATTCAATCGGTGTTAATATTCATAAAACCTGCATCACGTACTAAACCCCCTTGTATGCACAAAGGATTGGCTTTGCCCCAGATTGATGGGGGGCTGCGCCCCTATGCCTCTATGGAGTTAAGCGTGGCAGTGCCTCTATGCCACAGATTCGTTGCACAATTATTGAATTGCACCCGTATTTTCACCAAACACCAATTAAACATGAGTCATGAATCCAATCCACAACATCACAACAAGATTGTAGAGACTTCAAGACTAAGGCAAAACTTCAAGACTAAGGCAATGGCATTAGATGGTGGAATGCAGGCTCTAAGAATAGCAAGGCACAACCACTGGTCATCTTAAGAGGGTAAAGGGAAATATATATTGATTTGAGTCCTACAACATGGTGCATACCTCAGCAGATTGTGGCATCACCAATAAAATATGAAAAATAAGTGGCACAATATTCACAATCGAGGTCTTATATAGTGAGCCAGGGAATTTAAGGATGCCAATCAGTCTTGACTTTGACATTCTATGAGCCTGAACACATATGAGTATACTTCATTTTTTAACCGTAATCAGATATGCTTGTCCTGAAAGCAGGGTATGTCCTTTAAAGTCAACACAGTTGATGTAAAGGAATATTAATAACAATAATAACAGTATAACCAGCACACGATCCCTTCTCAGAGTCAAAGCATCAAACAGAAGAGCAGCATTCTTGCAAATTCCAATTCATCCAATCAACAATCAGTGAGACAGGGGAAACGAGAAATGGTCAGACATCTGTCAGCCACCATAGACCTCGTGCTTGTGTTGAATCCATCATCTTTGTCTTCGAGCTCCAATTTTTGGCGAAATTTGCAAAAGCTGACCGTTAAAAACCCTCGTTGACTGGCGAAGGCTTTCATTTCATAATTTCTTTGTTATTTGCTCACGACAGTTATCGATTCTCTCCTAATTGTCAACCGTTTCCTTCTTTTTGACGGTCAACTTGTAGTTACTACCATTTCTTTTTCCATACAATCATATCATGCATGACGTCTATGATGCTGACAGATGTCTGACCTTTCTCTCATCTTTTCTCTCTTCTTTTCTCTCTTACTGATTGGATGGATGTATTGGAATTTGCAAGAATGCAGCTCTTCTATCTGATGCTTTGACTGGGAGGAGATCGTGTGCTGGTTATGCTGTTTTTGTTGTTACTATCATTCCTTCGCATAAACTGGGTTGACCTTCTTGGACATACCCTGGTTTCGAGACTAGCATATTTGATCTGTCACGGTTAAAGAATGAAGTAAATTCCATGTGTTTGGGCTCACAGAATGTCAAAGTCATAATTAGGAGTGTCAAATGGGTGGGTTAGGTCGGGTTTGTCGGGTCAAAAATGGGCCGACCTACATCGACTTATTTAACCCGTTTTGACCCATTTTCATGCAATGTAAATTTGATGACCCATACCTGACCCGACCCATACATGACCCATACCCAACCCATATTACCAACACATATTAATATTTAGCTTAATTTAAGAAAATCTACTCCCACTTATTTAGTCCACTTTAAACTTTTCACATATATAAATTATTTGAATAAAAAAAATATGGATACCTCTAAATTGAAATTGTTTGAAGAAAATAATTTAAAAAAAATCGATTTTTTAATTATTGTTGAGTGAACCTCATCGGATTAGCAACGGAGGTCGAGAACGCATAGAGGAGAAGGATGGAAGGAGAGAGATGATGTGTTTACCTAATAACTCACACAACTCATATTTGACCCATATTTAACTTTCACTTTACCCATATTTGACCCATTTAACTAAAAGTGGGTCATAATATGGGTTTATGACCCATATTAACACCTCTAGTCATGACTGCATCCTTACATTCCCTGACTCGCTAGATGAGACCTCGATTGTAATTATTGTGCTACTAATTTTTTATGTTTAGTTGGTGATGCCACAATCTGCTGATGTATGCTGGCATTGGACTCAAATCAATATATATTTCCCTTTACCCTCTCAAGATGACCGGTGGTTGCGCCTTGCTATTCTTAGAGCCTGCGTTCCACCATCCAATGCCACTGCCTTAGCCTTGTAGTCTCTACATTCTTTTTGCGATGTTGTGGATTGAGTTCGTGACTCGTGTTTAATTGGTGTTCGGTGAAAATAGGGGTGCGAGTTAATCCTTGTGCAATGAATCTGTTTGTAGAGGCACCGCCACGCTTAACTTCATTGAGGCGTACAGGCACAGCCCCCCATCGATATGGAACAAAGCCGATCCTTTGTGCATATAAAGGTGTTTAGTCCGTGATGTAGTTTTTGTGAATAGCTCACTTGAATGTCAAAACTTTCTTTTCACTCCCTTAAGTGCCACATGAGAGTAAAATCGATTATTTGAATATCATTTTTAGCAAATCATCCTATATGGATTTTTTTTATTAATTTACCATCCGTTGTGAATTTTTTAATATATTTTGAATTGTTGAATTATTTTTTTTTTTCTTTACCTTCTTTTTTTTAAAAGGCTGGCCAGGGTCACCTTCATCCCTTGCCGGCCCTTAAAAGGGCAGAAAATAAAGAAAATAAAAATTCAAAATAAAAATTCAAAACAATAATTAAAAATATAAAAAGTTTGAATTTTTTTTCCTTATTTTCTTAGGGACGGCAGGGTCACTAGCAACCCCTTGCCGGCCCTTAAAAACAGGGCAAAAAAGGAAAAGAAAAAAAAAAAAAAAAAATAAAATATTAAAAATAATTTAAATAAAAAGTATTTTTTTTTTTTAATTATTCATGTTAGTGCTAACGAAACCAACTAGGACGTAATGTCCACATCAGATTTTCAGGCAAGGCAAATTGAAGGCAAATTGATGATGACACTAAAGTGATTGATTTTTTTAAATTTATGACATTTAATTAAGTGAAAAAAAAACTATAGCATTCAAGTAAACCCCTTACAAAAGTTATCAGTTATAGCACTTACACCGTTTTTGCTCTCGATACTTGTGTTCTTTTTATTCCTATATTTACTTTTTCCCAAGAAACTTAATGAACAAGTTGAAGTTGCCTAGTTATCTTTAGCTTGGTCTATTATTTGGAGAAGTATTGCCTGTTTCACGAAGGGAAGAGGAGATGTAAGAGGTGACGGATAAGCATGAAACCAATACCAGCCTGAACTACTTAGTGGTTTCATGCTATGATTTGAAAAAGAGAATGCAAGCTGCTTGAATGTGGAGGCTATTAATTGAGAAGTCAAAGTACATGTACCCAAAACTAAGATTTTGGCAGATTAACTAAAATTTGATCACCTGATATGACTCTATTACTTCCCCTGCCATCTCCAAAATGGAGTTACTTTATCAGTGCCACATTCATTGTGCAGCAAGCACATGTCATGTATTTGATTACATCATCTTCTTGATTACATCATCTTCATTTGATACCAGTACCATTGATCTGTATATATACATACGGTATTCCAGTTTTTCTTCAGAGTTCACATTTGTGCCTACACTCTAACATATGGCTGAGCTAGTTGGGATGGAATCCGATGGAATAGAGTCAATTAGAAACGAGTTATCAGAGCTGGGAAGAAGTTTCAGATCATCGTTTCGACTTCAAGCTTCGAGTCTTCGAAGCACTTCATCTGTGAGTGCAACCAAAGATGATATTAATGACGAATATGATCTTCAATGGGCTGTTACTGAGAGGCTGCCAACTTTTGAGTGGTTGAGGTCCTCACTGTTTAATAAGGAGAACGATGGAAGGGCGGTTGATGATAAAGGAATGAAGGTGGTTGACATTACCATGCTTGATGCACTGGAACGTCAGTTTTTGGTGGAGAAGCTCATCAAGCATATCGTGAATGACAACCTTAATTTGTTGCGCAAGATTAGAGACAGAACAGAAAAGTAAGCTTATTCTTCTCCTCTTAATAATGGGAGTTACAAAAATATTCAGAAAGTCTAATGGATATAGAGTTACCTAGATACAATTAGAACCTGTGAGAACATATTATATTTGTGCAGACTAAACAGCATGAGAGCCTAAAAGTTCATTAACAGATGAAAAATAACACTTCTGTTCATAAAATACGTTAATAGGTACATGCTTGCAGTTGATCTAAGAGGCCACATTGTGCCTGTCCCATGTTGGCCAACTTCTTTGAATGAGGATTTGCTTTCGCATTTGTTTTAGTTTCTTCTTTTCTTCCACAAACTCATCTTGCTGTTTTTGTATTTCATGCAAGGAAAAATTGCTGATGAACTTTTTTCCACAGGGTTGGTGTCAAATTGCCCACCATAGAAGTCAGATATCTGAATTTATGTATTCAAGCAGATTGTGAGATAGTTAAAGGAAAGCCCCTGCCCACTCTCTGGAATTCTCTAAAAAGCATGCTACCTGTGAGTACCTTTCATGTAGAGTACATTGTAGGAATTCTTGCTGGTCTCCATTAATGAACAAGTCGATGAATATTCTAGATTGAATCCAACAAAATGTGAACTGCTTTCCAACATGTATGTATATACCGTCACCAAATATATTTGGAAGTTCTTTGACTCCTGTCATCTTGCATGTAGTTTTTCGATGGGTATAAATGCATGTAATTTTTTTATGCCTAAAAAAATTCAGGCTAAGAAGGTACTTGTCTTTCTTGAAGAGGTTAGGAATTGTTGTTGATCATTTCTCACACGTGTTTTAAAAAATATTAGTGCTAATTTGAGGCTATACGTAGGTAACTGCAGCAAAACCATGTACATCTCCAAGTTCTCCTTTGCCAACACTATTTTTCCTTTCATCATTCCGCTACAGTAACACTCATCATGTAACATGCTTTACTTTGAAATAGACTGAAGTGCTCCTAACCATTCCGTGTGCTGCAGAAAAAGTTCACCAGATGTTTTTGGCATTTTGTCAATTTGCCTTAAATGGTTGCAGCTTCCTACAATTCACTAATTTAAGTCAATTGGAACTTTTACTCAGGGTATTCCTGCAATGCCAGGTTCAGAGTTACGTAAGGCCAAAATAGGCATCATCAAGGATGTCAGTGGAATTATAAAGCCTGGAAGGTTTGCTATACTGTTTCAGCACTTCCAATCTCTCTGGATGATCTTGAGAAAATTGTGCCTCATCCTTCATCCTTATAGCAGTCCTACTGCCTTCAGCTACTTCATTCACTTCTAGCTGCAGTTATTTGCATCACCTACATGCAATTTAATAACCAGACTTGATGTTGGCTTTAAAAGGCTAAATACTTCTCTTTTACAATGAACTTATCCGAACGTGAGCATAACCTCAAGACCCACTTATTAGATAGTGATAAATTTCGTGAGCATTGGCTGATTCTTTATAATTGAGAGCAGCGTCAATCATTGGGGATCTGCAGCATACTTGCCCAGTGAAAAGTGAAACAAAGTTTGAGAAACTTGCTAGGAAACTGTAGTCATGTTTATAACCTACTTTTTATAGGAATTGGTTGTTGTCCATGTTTCCCATGCGGGTGAGTTCAGCATAAAGAAATGCATATTTTATCTCACATATTGCCATTCTCATCATCACGCCTATATTCAAGAAAACCATTTTCCTAGCAACTCTATTTTAGGGAGAAGCGCAAGCTTGATGATATGAGAGTATGTGATATTGGTTGTGCTTTTTCTTGCCACAGAATGACTCTACTGCTTGGACCTCCTGGATGTGGGAAAACTTCCTTTCTAAAGGCTCTTTCAGGGATTCTAAGCAAATCACTCGAGGTTTATGCTTGCTCTATGCTAAGAACTTCTATGTCAAAACTACACTAGGCTTAACAGCAATACCAACATACTGCATGTATGGCTTACAAATAACGTGTAATCTGAGACTGAATGAAGCTCAAGAGGACACATGCTCATACAATCTTGTGTGCATAGAATTTCTTTGCAATTTATACCTAATTGGAACAGAACTATTTTGTAGTCTATGGGTAGCTAAAGGCACAGACCTTGAAGTTCAAAGTCAGCTAATTAAAAACAGTCAAAACATCCAGTGAACTCTTATTTTTCTGTCTATGAGTTTGATATTCTCTCCTGTTCCCTCTATTATCTGATAGGTCACAGGAACAATTTCATATAATGGCCACAAGCTTGATGAGTTCATCCCGCAAAAAACATCTGCTTACATAAGCCAAAATGATCTGCATATTCCAGAAATGACTGTGAGGGAAACACTGGACTTCTCTGCCCGTTGTCAAGGTGTTGGAAGCAGAGAAGGTGAATATCCTTCAACGTGAGTGGAGACCTGTCACTTCGAAACTGTGCTAAACAACCATCTTTTGTTTTTTCTGGTTGAAAAGATATCTTGATGGAGATCCGCAGAAGGGAGAAGGAGGCGGGAATCATTCCAGATCCTGATATAGATACTTACATGAAGGTACATTTTGTGACAATTTCCATCTTTTGAGTCTCCTGTTTTGTTGCTGGAAAAAAGCCAAATTCAATCTCAGTATTGAATTATTCATAGAGGCTGAGGACTTGCATATCATAGTTTGGTTGTTTTGTTGGAAGACAAATTGGTGACTTTTGCACCGTATCATACAAAAGGGTGCGTGAACAGATTTTTAAGGTATAGTTTCCACTGTTGAGTGGTGGGTAACAGTAAGCTCGCACTTCTATTTATTCTTTGTCGGGGAAACAACATTGATAACTGGGATGGCCAGGATGTAACATTAGCATTAATTGTCTCTTAACCTAGTTAGTAGAAGTTCTACTTTGAGTGTGGTGCAACCAGTGCAGTTAGTAGTTACAAATTCTTTGAAACATAATTAATTAAAACCAAGCATTTGGCTTACTAGTTAAGGAATTGAATAGTGTGTGTGGCATAGGCCAAAAGAAAAAAAAAACAAAGGTTTGAGTCCCCACACCACTAGTTCAAACGATCCCATGTTTGGTACCCAACTGGTCTTAGGCTTGTGTCTCACTAGATTCATCGGATTATCTAATGTGCCCAGGTTTACCGATCCAAAGTGAGCTTCTTATGAAAAAAGGAAATATGCTTTTTTTATAGTACATTTCTTACACGACTAGTCAGCTGGACATAAATTACATTCACTGAACTGCGTAATTTCTTCTAATTATTTTCCACTTCTAGAACTTCTGTTGATGATAATCATGCCTTGTTTACCAGGAAATTGCGCTCAAAGGACTTAAAAGATCTCTTCAGACAGACTACATTTTAAAAGTAAGTTCTTTTGACTGAGTTGACAGCCAAAGTTTGCTGTACCTCAAATATTTAAGCAGAAACTTCTGTTTATGTGGTCAACTTCTTCACAGATCCTGGGGCTGGATATCTGCGCAGATACACTGATTGGAGATCCCATGAGAAGAGGCATATCAGGTGGTCAAAAGAAGAGATTGACTACAGGTAGAATGGCAAAATTCTGGAAAATATGGCAAATTTCATAAAGAATAAACAATGTTTCACTGTCATTTCATAATTTTGGCTACTTGAAATTCCAAAATTTTATCCAACAAGTTTTTTTTTTTTTTTTTCTTATCCGACAAGTTGATATTCTGGTAAAAATTGCACAGCGGAGATGATTGTTGGCCCTAATAAAGCTCTATTCATGGACGAAATAACAAACGGATTGGACAGTTCAATGGCCTTTCAGATCGTTTCTTGTCTTCAGCAACTAGCACATTTAACTGATGCCACTATACTGGTTTCTCTTCTTCAACCTGCACCAGAAACATTCGATCTTTTTGATGACCTTATTCTGATGGCTGAAGGGAAAATTGTCTACCAAGGCCCTCGTGACCAAGCTTTGAAGTTTTTTGACGATTGTGGATTTAGGTGTCCCGAAAGAAAAGGGGATGCCGATTTCCTCCAAGAGGTAGTAAAAACCAATTAGATTGCGCACTACAAGTTAGCTTCCTTTATTGACCATTTATAATGTTGCATATTCACATGCAGGTTATATCTAGAAAAGACCAAGCACAGTATTGGCAGCATCCTGAGCTACCGTATAGTTATATATCAGTGGATATGTTCTGTAACAAGTTCAAGGAATCCAATTGTGGGATGAGGCTAGATCAGGAGCTTTCAGACACATTTGATCGGTCCAAAAGCCACAAAGATGCTCTTTCTTTCAATGTATACTCTCTGTCCCGATGGGAACTTCTCAGAGCATGCATGATGAGGGAACTTCTTCTCATGAGGAGAAATTCATTTATCTATGTTTTCAAATTAGTACAGGTGAAAATAAGCTCTCATTCATCTCAAGCAGCTCTTATCATGTTTATGTCTTCCAATTTCTGTGCCTATTGAAGTCAAATCTCTAATCAATCTCCCTGATTTCATATGTATAAAAGAACTTTAGAAGTTGATTATTGTCATTTCTTAATGCAGCTTATTTTTATTGCATCTATCACAATGACTGTATTCTTGCGGACTCGGATGGGAATAGATGTTTTTCATGCCAACTACTATATGGGCTCTCTGTTTTATGCACTAGTCATACTCCTCATGGATGGAATACCGGAATTGGCAATGACTGTTTCGAGGCTTGCGGCCTTCTATAAACAAAAGGAGCTGTACTTTTACCCTGCTTGGGCTTATGCCATACCAGCATCTATACTGAAACTTCCTCTTTCATTGCTGGAATCTGTGGTTTGGACATCTCTTACATATTATGTGATTGGATACAGTCCTGAGGTAGGCAGGTGAGTTTTAACGAGAGTCTTCATTATATGAACTTCTGTTACCTCCTTTATGAACTTCTGTTACATTTTAACATCTATAAATTTTACTAACATTTTACTCATAATTCATGACTTCTATTGTTTTATGCTTATTTATGCAGGTTCTTCCGCCAACTAATACTTTTGTTCTCTGTGCACTTGTCCTCAATATCCATGTTCCGTTTTCTGGCCTCAATCTTTCAAACTATGGTTGCTTCCACCACAGCTGGTAGTTTTGCAATTCTGATATTGATGCTATTTGGTGGCTTCATCATCCCAGAATGTGAGGATGTTAGAATCTTTATTCAGTTTGATTTTTCATAGATAAGTGAGGCTTAATATTTCGCTTTATCGCTGCAGCTTCTATGCCTGCTTGGTTGAAGTGGGGTTTCTGGATCTCTCCACTATCATATGGAGGAATCGGACTTTCTGTTAATGAATTTGATGCTCCACGATGGAAAAAGGTGAGGGGCTTGTGCAAGTGAGAAAAAGAAATTGGCTCATGTAGCTTGAAATGCAAGAAGCCACTTTGGTTGCAGAATCACTTAACCCATTTTATTCTAGAGAAGTATTTCGACATGATGGTGCTATTGATTTGCTAAACCAGCTTGGCTACTAAAATATTCTTTTGTTTACGGTGCTCTGAGTTCAAGGACAAGAAATGAGTTGAGCTGTTTATAAATGTGAGGACCTCAGTTAACAGATGCTGTTGATAATCTTTAGATCCTATGATTTCATTCTTGTAATTTATCTGTGCTAACTTCTTGCCTGAAATCAGAGTCTCATTGATGATTATTAACTCATCCACTTACTTGACTTTGACACAACGCCATCACTGGAGCAATGATCACATCCACTTCATAAACATTTCGGTACTCATATTCTTTTGGGAATGGAGAATCCTTTTGTTAAGATGTAGTGGGTACAATTTTAATCCATAGGCAGAACTAACTTCCTCAGCATTTCTCAAAGCATTTTGACTTGTTTTGGCTTGCATAACCTGTAGATTCAACTAGTTTCACCTTCGTCTTTTAACGCAATAGGACTTACTTTTGCTTTAAAAACATATCGTAGATATTGTCAGGAAACACTACAATTGGGCATGCAGCCCTTGAAAGCCGAGGACTAAACTTCGACGGGAATCTCTTTTGGATGTCAATTGGTGCCTTATTGGGATTCACCTTACTGTTCAACATCGGTTTCATTTGGGCCTTGAATTTCGTGAAGCGTAAGTTTGTTTTCTGTGGCATCTAGACTTCACTTTTTGAGGCATTAGTGCCCGGATGTTCATGAAATCACTTTGAAAACTTACAGCTCCGGGATCATCACGTGCTATCATTTCACGTGAGAAATACTTGCTTAGTCGTGAAATAGAAGATTCTCACGACAGCATAAAGCATGAAGAGCCAGAGAAAGTTTCTGCTGGACCTATGCAATCAGAAAATGGTCGAGTCCTTAATTCTCCCTTGGGCAATTATAGTCGCTAATCAGCTTCGATGTTCCTCTAATTATTATTAAAATTTGCTTTTTTACTGCACAAACAGGCAGGATGGTTTTACCTTTCACACCATTAACGCTCGTGTTTAAAGACGTACAATACTACATAGACACCCCTGGGGTAACCGTTACAACTTTTTTTTAATCCTGAAGTTGAAAAATTTGAGCCTTCTGGATCCAACGAAAGATGTTGTCTCTTTCTCACTACAGTCTTCCCTTTTGGGTTCTTAGGAAATGAGAGAACGAGAATTTGCACAGAAAAGACTGCAACTTCTCTCTGATATCACAGGCGCATTCAGACCTGGTGTTCTTACTGCATTGATGGGTGTGAGCGGAGCTGGGAAAACCACTCTCATGGATGTCCTTTGTGGGAGAAAAACTACCGGGTATATTCAAGGAGAAATAAAAGTTGGTGGTTATCCCAAAATACAAGAAACATTTGCAAGAATCTCTGGTTATTGTGAGCAAATGGACATACATTCCCCACAAATTACTGTGGAAGAGTCTGTCATATTTTCGGCTTGGCTTCGTTTAGATCCTCAGATTGACTCAAAACATAAAACAGTAAGATTACACTCCTGGCTCTGATAATTGACTTTTGTTCAGCTATTATCAGAAAAATCATGAATTGCATGTGTAGGAATTTGTCAACGAAGTCCTGGAGACCATCGAGCTTGATGGAATAAAACATTCGTTAGTGGGCGTACCTGGTGTTAGTGGTCTGTCCACAGAGCAACGGAAAAGACTCACGATCGCCGTAGAACTTGTTGCAAATCCTTCCATAATCTTTATGGATGAGCCTACAACAGGACTTGATGCTAGAGCCGCAGCAATTGTCATGCGAGCAGTGAAGAATATAGTTGATACTGGAAGAACAATAATTTGCACCATCCACCAACCCAGCATAGACATTTTTGAGTCTTTTGATGAGGTGAAGTGTGTATATTGTTTAGTGGAGGGAGATCACATGATTATAAAGAGTATTTAAAATCCGCTGTTAAGCAACATGGGACAATACTTCAATATATTCAACAGTTGGCTTTCTTCCAGCATGCTGAAACGGTTAGATGAATAGTTTGCATATGGAAAACAAGAGAAGATAATAGTGAAGATTTAATCACTTTGAAAGGATTCTTTTTATTATTATTTAATTTCATTCCGATTTAATGAAATTTAAGACATGCCAACGTTAGCTGGTAATTTCTTGTGCAAAGCTTTTTAATGCTTCTGTCGAATTTTGGAAGGCCTAATCTCTCTCTCTCTCTGCGAGCAGTTGGTTTTATTAAAAACTGGTGGACGGCTGATTTACTCAGGCCCCTTGGGACATAACTCGACCAAGATTATAGAATACTTTGAGGTCAGTTTGTTGCAAGAACATGCGGATTTGAAAATTTCTTTGTTTCCATCTTATTTTGCTACATGATTCTTATTAATTTTAACTGCTGATAAATTAATATCTTCAGTAACTGACTTTTGTTGGACAGAGTATTCCAGGGGTGCCAAAGATTAAGAGCAACTACAATCCGGCTACATGGATGCTAAAGGTGACGTCTACCTCAGCTGAAGCTAAACTTGGCATTGATTTTGCTCTAATATACAGAGACTCGGCAATATATGAGTAAGTTCATCCTCTGCTACTCTTGAGTGCCCAAAAAAAGTGTGTGCTTGATAATTGTTTGAGACGGTCCATTATATTACAATACTTTGAAGTGTTTTTTTTTTTAATGATGAACACGGTACTTTGGAGTTATCCTGCCATTTTCTATCATAAATCAAGATACAGCAATGGTTTCTTTCATCTTGTCCTTCACACTGTATAAGCTCCTGGAGTCTAAGATTTTAAATTGAGGGAGCTGTATTGCCATATATATGATAAACCCCCAGCTTTAACTACTGTATCTTGACCTTACTTCCTCAGTTTTTAATTGTCTTCAGAGGTAACTGGTGTTCCTGCTCTGATCTCCTCTAAGTTAACAGATGTGCAGTTTGATTGTTGAAAAAATTCACTTTTACACAACCTTGTGCTGTTTTTGCTTCAGAACCAACAAAGAGCTTATAAAGCAGTTGAGCACTCCACCTGTCGGTACTGGTGACTTGCACTTCTCCTCCCGATTCTCACAGAACTGGTGGGGACAATTCAAATCATGTCTCTGGAAGCAGCACTTGTCCTATTGGAGAAGTCCTGCTTACAACTTGAGGCGTACCTTCCAGACATTTGCGACATCCTTTTTCTTTGGGGCGCTGTTCTGGAATCAAGGGAAGAAACTGTGAGTAATATCCCTCTCCATTAATTTGGTACTTGAGTCTGCTGGAGTTTTGGGGGCACAAACGTATTGAAATGATCTAATATTTACTTCTGGCTAACTTTACGAACACTTATCTGATCCTGTTAGTATCTAATCTTTAGCAAGGAAGTAGAACTAAAAACAAAGTACATAGCTTGTAGGTTGTCAAATGTTTGGCTGGGTTTTGCAATTGTCAACTTGTGCAATGGTTGGCACAATTAGCTAGTACATATTCAGCCATATAAGATTGTTTAACTTTTTTTGACCTGTTATGATTATGAGACCGGCGTGTCTCCTGACTCCATATATTCTCATTGCTAGAGACAATCAGCAGAACATGTTCAACGTTTTTGGTTCGATGTATGTAGCAGTGATCTTCTTGGGCATAAACAACTGCTCATTGGTACAACCATATGTTGCTATGGAACGGACTGTCATGTATCGTGAGAGATTTGCAGGCATGTACTCTTCATGGGCTTTTTCGCTAGCACAGGTATAGAAGTCTTGGAAGCGGATTGAGTTGGTTACCATAGTGGTTATTTGAGGTTGCGCAAATCTTGTTCAATTGAATGATTAAGTTCTTAACATGTTCAAAGACATAAGAATAAGTAAACCAATTTGATCGGATTATGTGATATGCTGATTTCACAGGTTGTAGTTGAGATACCGTATATACTGGTTCAGGCAATTTCATTTGTTTTCATCACCTATCCGATGATTGGTTATTTCGGGTCAGCGGAGAAGATTTTCTGGTACTTCTATGTCATGTTCTGCTCCTTGCTGTCATTCAATTACCTGGGAATGCTGCTGGTGTCCCTGACACCAAATATTATGGTGGCTGCCACACTACAATCTGCCTTCTCCACAAATTTTAGTCTTTTTGCTGGATTTTTAATCCCAAAACCGGTAAGCTCTCAATGTCATTTACCATAGTTGGATCTAAACTTTTTACGTTCTTGACCCTTTCCACGAACATTTTGTCCATGCTCTCTTCTTTGTATATGCAGAGCACCTAAATATGAAGTTTATGAATCTTACAAAATTTAGATATCTTATGCATGTATCAACAAGTACTAAAAACTATTCCTTACATTTCAAAATTAAGTGCTTGGGGAATTGATAGCACTTCATTTTTATTGTTGCAGGAAATTCCAAAATGGTGGATCTGGTTGTATTATGTGTGTCCAACATCATGGGCACTCAACGGTTTGCTAACTTCGCAGTATGGAGATATTGATAAGGAAATAACAGCATTTGGAGAAACCAAAACTGTGGTGGCCTTCTTGAAGGATTATTTCGGATTTCACCGTGATCAATTGTATGTTGTGGCCATTGTCCTCGCCACCTTTCCTTTTGTTCTTGCAACACTTTTTGCATACTGTGTAGGGCGCTTCAATTTCCAGAGAAGGTGACATCATACCTCTCTGTTTGTATTACAGTGTATAATCTTGTTGTACAATCCTCAAAAAAAGTGAATAGGTTGTTTTTGATTATTGGATGGCCTCATTCAATTGTTTAGTATGCTGGATTATAAGTGTAGTTGTTTCAGTATGGTCATTCAGTAAAAGCTCAGACGAGGATTTTGTCCAAGTTGCTGGAACTATCTCTCCTGGCCAATTTGTGATAATGAAGGAGAATGGCAGTGCTTCTCTCGACTTCAGCCTTTTTAGGTCTCTAACTGCTTTATTGGTTTCAAAAACAGAGGAAGCATTTCTCAAGTTTCGAGAAACAACAGTACAGCATCTTCGGATATCATATTCATGCTAAAAACCATATGCCTTTGTGATAGAAAAAAGTCCTAATCCATCATAATAATGCCCAGATAAAATCAAAACTAAAAAACAACTATTTGTCTGAGCAAGAAAAGAAAATCTCGAATAAAAGCGAAAACTAACTTGAGCATGATCATTTTTAGTGTTCAATTGACATCTGGTTGTGAACAGGTGTTAAATGCTGAAAAATTTATTCAGAGACTACAAGACACTCTGAATATATAACATAGGGCATAATCACAAGCAGTTACTGGTCGTTTCCGATGCAATTATGACAGACATCCAAGGGGAACAGGCCAAAAATGGGATGCGAAACAACATCTCGGGACTCTCTTGCAACATCACACCAGCAGATAGTGGCACACAAGTTACTAGGTTTAAAGCAGTAGACTCTGCAAAGTGACAGCAATGAACATATAAAAAAACATAAAATTAAGTGGCTTCACCTTGTCATCTCCAGAAAACAGAAAACCGGTCACCATTGGATGTTAATCAGAGCAAGCACTACCTGTCCGGCAATTGTGCCAATCTCTCATTGATCTAATTCCACTTTACTTGTTGAGCAATAGTGTTCATGCTCTGTTTCTTCTGGTAACTGCTGCACTACCACCTCAATATAGAGGCATATGTTTTGTGATTACAGTATGACCACAAATTTCATGGCAAGGCAGAGAACCTTTGAGGCTCATTTGTTACCTCCTGAGGTTTTTAACGGGTTTGCTGCATATTGTCTCTCCAACGCCTCCATTTTTTCCACCTTTGCCTTCAAATCTACTTTCATTGAGTCTACTTCTTCCCTTAAACGTTCAATTTCTTCTCATAGTCTTGTAAGGGGGTTCTTCTCCTGTCAGCTCCAGTTTCATCTGAAAAGAAAAGGTGGCTAGATCTTATTCTTATCTTCCGGATTTTCTAAAGTATGCACCACCTTTATAGATAGTTTCATGTGCACACACTTTCGACCTTCGTGTTGAAGATGACATCTATTATATTTGGTCAATTGGTTATGATCATTGGTGCACTGAAAAGATTCATTTATTAAAAATTACATGACCCTTGAATCTGAATTTTTGTTCATAAAGAACCTCATCTCAAGAGCTATAATCTTCATCAAATCAAACCTAGGTGTGAGCTTTAGCCCCGATTGCTTAATGCAATCTCGCTTCATCGAGCTCGAGTTCAAGATCATTACCTTTTGTAAGGTTTTTCGACGAATCAAGCTTGAGAGAGGCAAAACCAGAACACAGTAACCGCAAGGATCATCGAGAGAGCTTCGAATGAAGCTTTAGTTGTCGGTTGGGGGCTAATCCGTGCTGGAATGGCGCCGATTAGGCTCTAGACAGAAACGGTCCGATCGGATCAGCTTTCGCCGCCGCAAGGAGATTAGAGGGGGCAGCTCGATCGGAGGGGATCTGGAGGAGATGCCGGCCACCAAATCGTCGGAAGGAGGAAGAGGAAGGTCGGAGGAGATGGCAGTAGTGGCGGTGCCACTGGCAAAGGCCCATCAATGGCGGTTTTTATGTAGGTTAAAGGAGCCGTGCGAGCAATTATGGATGAGGAGAGAAAAAGGCAAGGAAAAGGAGAGGAGAGAAATTAGAGAGAGAATTTGCTGCAAAAAATGATCCCCAAATTTTGGAGGGAAAAATGCTTATATACCCCCACTTAAGATTAAATCCTAGCCCTTGATTTAATCCAAGGCTAAGATCTAATCCTACATCTAAATCTAATCTCATCTATTGAACTGATCACATTCTGATTTTTTTAAGGGCTAAGATGTACTTCTAATGAATATATGGGATTTAATTGTAAGATTAGGGCCTTTTTTGCAAATTTCTTCAACTTTATGGGTAATTTTGCAAAAATTCCAAATTTTTGGGGCAAAATTGCAATATTAAAAAACAAAGGGCATGGGAGGCTTGACCATGAGGTGGGCCACCTCATGGAGATCACCGACATTGAAAAATAGGTTAGAGGAGGCCCGTTCGGCCCTCCTCCACTAGTGGTTAGTTGGACCAATCAGACCGATTCACACCGATTCAATTGGTTTGAACCCTTATAGGGTGATTTGGTCCATTTTTCTCTTAAATCTTTGCAATATAGTTATTGTAAAGAAATCTTGCTAATCATGAATTATGGTCTAATTATAAAAGAAATTTTCCAATTTTGGTCTAATTAGGTCAATTAAATCATGAAAATTCAATCCCATGATTTTTTACATGTGGACCCCTAAAGTGCTAAAACTTGGCATAGGAGGATACTTAAGTGTCAAAAGTTCGAAAATGTATATTTAAGTGCTAAAATTGGAGCAAAAATGATCAATTAAGTATTAACAGTGAGAAAATCCGGCCAAAATGTTAATGTGACACTTTTCCCACGAGTTAAGGTCGAAACGACGTCATTTCGAGCGGTAACATGGCCAAATATACCCAAAATGACGTTGTTTTGAGCGCTAATGTGGCTAAATTAGCCCAAAACAATGATGTTTTGACCTTAATTAGATTTTTAAATAAATATTAATTAAATAATTTTTTAATAAAATTAAAAAATTTTAAAGAAAGGTAGAGGACACGCAGCAAGGGCTCCCTCGCTTGTGGTCATCGCCCCATCGGCGATGGGGTGGCGGCACTAGCCACGAGGGTTGCTGGCATTCGCACGAGAGTCACTAACGCCTAGACAAGGGCTCGCGACCTTCGCCAACTAGAGGCAAAAGCCGACTAGCCTTTGCCAGACTCTAGGAGAGGGCAGTGACCCTTGCCTAGATCTAGGTGATGGTCACTGCCCTCTCCCAATGTATGGTGAGAGTCAGTTGACCCTCGTCAACCTGCACCTAGGCATCGATGACTCTCGCTGTCCATCGCCATCGGCCCATCAGCGATGGGGTGACTGCCACGGGCTCCCCCACGTGTGCTGCTACTCCTTTTTTTTGTAATTTTTTAAATACTATTAATTAGTATTTATATTAAAAATCAAAATTTGGCCAAAATGGTGTCATTTTTTTTTTATGAAGGTAAGCTAACATAGAATTCCAGCAAGCCTCATAGATATTAGATATTATTAAAATAAGCCATGTCGGATTTTCGACGGCCTTCATCAGAGTTAGCACTTAAGTGATCTAATTTCTTTAAAAAGTAACAATTAAGTGTACATTTCATAAATTAGGTCATTATGATCTGAATTGACAAAGTTATTCCCATTTTCCTAGATTAATGCAGAATTGAAATTTCTATTTGATTTTGTAACTTAATTTTTATGTGAGTAAGTCACTTTCCCGATACTATTATTTGAGTAGCCGGCTTTGGGCTACAGTATAAGATGTGACAGTGAAGCATGCGCCGGAGAGCAGCCTAAACTACTCAGCCGTCTCATGCTCTGATTTGAAAGAGCGAGCATGCGAATGCAAGTTTCTAGGATATGAAAGTCAACTTCCTAATTTTCGTTACCTTAGAAAGCAAAATACTGTAATATATGGGTTTAGATCAGTCAAAAAGCAAAAGAAAAAAAAATAAATGAGAAAGAAAGATGGGACTCTTCTTATAAAAAGCAAAAGGAAAGGGCCAGCAAAAAGGAGAGAGAGGCTGGTCGCGCAAGGAAAAGTAAAGGGACGAGAAAGAAAAGGAGAAGGAGGATAAGGAAAAGGGAAAGAGGTTTGGCACGATCACATTACGGGAGCATCGCCAAGCTGAATCAACTACATATTGCAACATCCGGTAAGTGCTTGTCCCCTCGCTCTTCCAATTGAATTAGTTTTTGTGATTAGGCCTTAAATTTGGAATTACGTGAGATTCGATTTGCAAAGTCCGATTTTTGAATTTTCGAGTTATGAAATTTCATTAAAATGGACCCTTACCAAAAAAAAAAATTTCATTAAAATGATAATTTAGGGACTTGTGAAGCTATATGATTTTATGGAACTTAGATTTGAGCTTGTGGTTCATTCGAAACAAAATTTCTTTGTTTCCCTATGCGATAAACAATGCGCATCCAACGACTTCAAGGCCGTATCTCATCAATTTTTGGCTTGATTTGGGTCAACTAAGTTAAGATTCTTGTAGTACAATTTTTATTTGGTCGATAAGGGTTCTTGTAGTACATTGAAAGGGCTTTCTATTAACTATAAGTATATTTGAAATGGATTTGATGGTGAGAGTTATGGCGTGACCAAGTTCTTGTCGTTGATGGCTTGAATAATCAATTTGGATATGCGAATGTGTTGTTTTATCAATGAATGAGCATAGTTTAGTTGAGTTGTTAGTTAGAGTAGCATATTACTTGGTTTTGATATCGTTTCCGATTAATTGATAGTAATACAAGTGCGATGACTCGAGTAACCACTATTGATTTTCGGCTTTCTAAAGTGAGTGGTGCTATCTCTTCTAAGAATTAGTATACTCATGTCCTCAAAATGATAAAGATTTGATATATTATGAGTTATGGATAAGCATGTTTGTTACATAAAATTTGGATTGGACATTTACTATATTTTTGTATTTGTGAATAGTACGAGTATTGTTTAATGAAAATATATATATCGATTTGTGAAATGTCTTATAACATACATTTGATTTTCAGTTTGCAAATCAGTATATGAGATGAGTCCTGAAATAATTTGAGAAATGTTTTACGAAAAGTATTTCGGGCTGATGAGTTGAATTCAAAAGGTTATGTAGTTGATTTTTGAAATATATTCTAACAACTTTATTCACTACTTGGGAGTCTATTCTCCAGGATAAGAGCAAGTTGGACCTATAAGAATTGATTCATCGTGTTGGTGTTTGATGAGCTAAACTCCTTGTGCAATGAGTGTTGATTGAAAAAATCAACTCTAAACAATATGAAGAATCGCAATTAAGGAAAAATCATAGAAGGATGAGAACTTGGGAGATGAGCAAATCCTAAGGTTTCATGATTGGTTGTGGATTCCTGATGACTAAGAGTTGAAAAAGGAGATATTGCAAGAAGCTCATAAACCTAATTCTCAATTCATGCGGGCCACTAAAACGTATTGGGATTTGAGAGAATACTTCTGATAGGATTCGAGTGAAAAATGCAAATGTACAATTTGTTGATCAATTTCTAATTTGTTAGCAAGTGAAATTGAGCATTAATAACTATTGAGATTTGCCCTAGTGGTCACTCTTCTCATATAGGAAGGGGAAGGCGAAGGGTTCAAATCCCATATTCTCAGGGAGTTGGGGTGGAGATGATTTAATTTCAAGTGTGGGTTTCGACTATCACACCTTATACAAAGGTAGGGCAAAAGTTTGAGAGTGAGAGTAAGAGTGAGCTTAGAAGTAGAATAGAATTGATAAAAAAATATTGAGCATTTATGATGGATGGGCAGTTATAGCCGCTTAAATTACCTATATGAAAGGGAGCATATCATAATGGATTTTCTTATTGGTTTGCCAAGAACACAAGGTGAAAAGAAAGGTGTTTATGTGATTACCAATAGGTTGACTGGGGTTACTTGCGAGCTCAAAGAAGATGAAAGGCGAAAGTACCTCCAATTGGTTGAAAGTTAAGATGTGTTTAGATTTCGAGAATGAAATTTCTTTTAAGGAAGGTACATTGTACTATATGGATTTTGACCTAGTCAAAAGGCAAAAGCAAAAAAAAAGAAAAAGAAAAAGAAAGATGAGACTCTTATTATGAAAAGGAAAAAGAAAGGGGCAGCAAAAGGGAGAAAGAGAGGCACGACCAGAGAGCTCATACAAGGGAAAGAAAAGAGAGAAGAGAAAGAAAAGGAAAGAAGGAAAAAAGAAGAAGAAAAAGGTAAAGAGGTTTGGTGCATACACATCATGAGAGCCTCACCAAGCCAAATCAACTACGTATTGCAATGTCCAATAAGTGCTCACCCCCTCGCTCTTCCAATTAGGTTAGTTTTTTAGGCTAGGCCTTAAATTCGGAATTATGTGAGATTCGAGCCATGAAATATGATTTTTGAGTTATTGAGCTATGGAATTTCATGAAAATAATAATTTAGGGTGTTGTGGAGCTGTAGGATTTTACAGAGCTTACAGTTTGCTCATAAAAAAATTTCGAAATTTCCCGCACGTGATGAACAGTGTGCATCCAGCGGCTTTAGGGCCATATCTTGTCAATTTTTGGCTGGCTAAATTGGGGTTATTGTAGCACATTGAAAGGTCCTTCTATTGACTATAAGTACATTTGAAATGGGATTCGGTAGAGTGAGTATAGTGTGACCAAGTTTCATGCTTAAGCTCCATGTATTGGATGGCTTGAGTAATTACTTTGGATATGCTATTTGTTAGCACGTAGGTGTCACTTATTGATGAATAAGCATAGTTTAGTCAAATCATTAGTTAGAGTAGCATTTTACTTGGTTTTAATATTGATTAATTGATAGGAGTATGAGTGCATTGACTTGAGTAACCACCGCAAGCTAATTTCCAACTATCCCAGGTGAGTGGTGTTATTTCTTCTACAAATTTGTAAGCTCATATCTTCAAAATTAAACAAATTTGATATATTATGAGTTATAAATAAGCATATTTGTTGCATAAAATTTAGATTGAGCATTTGCTACATTTTGGTATCTGTAAATGGTGTGAGAACTGTTTGGTGAAAATATATATTTTGTTTGATGAACGAAGTTAAGAAATATTATATATTCTAGGTTAGCAAAACCTTTTTCTGAAAAACTATTGACTTTGAGTATGGTTTATGGAATGTTATATGTGTATATATATATCAATTTGCACAATGCTTTATGATACGCATTGGATTTGATTCAATTTGTAAAACTGGTGCCATTGTTGAAAGAGAGTATTCTATTTTATTGAGAGTTAAAGAAGTATTTATAGGCTTAGGGTTAAGCCTTGTAATTATGTAAATAACCCCAACTTGCTGGCACTAAAAAATAAGAGATAATAAACCAACACTCCCCCTTAAGTTGGAGCATAGATATCAAAAAGGCCTTACTTGTGGCAAATGTAAGAAACTTGTCCACATTGAAGAGGCTTTGTGAAAATGTCCACTAGCTGCTCCTCATAATATGTGTGCACCAATCGTAAGTATCCACAATTCACCTTTTCCCAAACAAAATCACCATCCACTTCTATATGCTTTGTTCGCTTATGAAACACCAGATTGATCACAATGTGAACTACGTATTGATTATCACAATGAAAAGTAGATCTAGTCATTTATGGTCCAATGTCAACCGACAACATACAAATCCATTGAGGTTCACTTGTAACATTAGTCACAGCACGATACTCGGCCTTTGCACTTGATAGAGAAATGATATATTGTTTCTTACTTTTCCATGACACAATATTACCACCAAGAAAGATGCAATATCTAGAAGTAGACTAGCAATCCACAAGGCAACCGACCCAATCTGCATTAGAATATGCTATCACCTCTAAAGACTTAGAGTTAGATTAACCAGCTATATGAAGATGACCTCAATTATGGAACACAAGTCCTTGACATGGAGTTCTCTTCAAATAGCACCCAATTTGTGACATGGCTTACCAATGAGTAGTACAGGAAGAGCTCATGAATTGACTCACCGGCCGAACTGCTAAGGAAATATATGGATGAGTAATGGTGAGATAATTTAACTTGCCCACTAATCGGTGATACTTTTCTGGATCATGAAGAAGTTTTTTGTATTCATTGTCAAGCCTCACTCTAAGGTCAATAGGTGTCACTAGGCCTAGCATCGTGCAAGCCCACCTCCTTGAGAATGTTAAGAGTATACTTTCTTGAGAGAAAGTGTATAGGCAACCTTTATGCCAAGAAAATATCAAAGACAGCCCATGTCTTTAGTGTTAAACTCCTTATGAAGAAACTGCTTGAGCCTTTGTATACCTTCAACATCCTCCTAGTAACAGTAATATCATCAACATAAACAACAAGAATAATGCACCCCTTTGAAGAGGATATACTAAATATGGAGTGATCCACACTATATCAATGCATGTCAAAAGTAATAACTACATCACTAAAGCAGCCAAACTAAGCATGAGGAGATTGCTTAAGTCCATAATAGGCTTTTCACAACCAGCACACATTCTCCTCTTAAGCAATAAACCCAGGTTGTTGCTCCATATAGACCTCCTAGTGAAGATCACCATGAAGGAATGCAATTTTTATATCAAGCTAATGAAGAGTCCACTTAAACTAGGTAGCCAAAGAAATAACGATTCATACGGAAGGAATTTTGGCCACTAGAGAAATCTCATCATAGTCGATACCATAAGTCTGAGTGTATAGCCCTTTGCAACAAGATAAATCTTTAAATGCTCAACTAAACCGTTAGGAAGGTGTTTAACAACAAAGATCTAGTGACAACCCACCAGTTGTCTATTAGGAGGCAACGGGACTAGCTCCCAAGTCTTATTATGATGTAATGCAGTCATCTCCTCCTCCATAGCATGAGCCCAACTTGGATGGGCCAAAACCTCCTATACACTATCAGGCATGGATGCAAATGCAAGGGATGACACACAAAGATATATGAAAGCTTAAGTTATAATAAGATATAAAATGGCAAAAAGAGGATACATAAATCGAGTACAATGAGCAACAAGAGAATCGACAATGGCTGGAAGAGGATCAGAAGCTAGTGCTAGAGGTGATGGTGGAACATCTTCTAGTGGAGAGGCACAACCCTAAGCAAGGCAAGGACCATGTGTATATGCCTTGAGAGACTTGGTGCAAGTGGTCTAAGTCAAGCAAAGCACCAATAGAAGAAACAAGTGGCGGCTCAAACTAATAAGTAGTGGGAGATATACTCAGAGTCAACGGCATCAACTGATAAGGTGTGGAAGGTGGCAAAAGATCCATCGTCAATGGCACTTGAGGAGAAACATAGCCAAAATATGCTTGATTCTCAAAGAAAGTCACATTAGTAAAAATATACTCTCAACAACAAGTAGGACTATAGCAAACATAGCCCTTTTGAGTATGGAAGTAACCAACGAATGCACATTTTTCAATACATGGTGAAATATAACCAAGTTGTTCAACTACAATCATCAATAAAAGTGACAAAATAGTGGAAACCAAATGAAGACTCTCGACTAGGACCCTATACATCAGAGTGGACTAACTTGAATGGGCAAGATGCATGGCTTGAAACATGAGGGGGAAATGACACATGATGTTGCTTACCCAATTGACATATTTTACAATCAAACTAAAGATTAGAACTAGACACAAAGGGAAAATGTCAGAATACGTATGCTGAGGGGTGACTAAGGTGATAATGTAATCGATACGAGTCATCCATAGCCTTCTTCTGAATAGTAGCCACAGTAGAAATAATCTTAAGTTCCAAAAGATATAATTCACTAGCCTCACGCCCACCACCTATCCGATGTCCAATCTTCCGATCCTTAAAAATACATGAAGAGGAAGAAAAGATAATATCACAATCAAGGTCACGAGTAATAGAACTGATAGATAATATATTATAAGGAAATGTGGAATACAGTATACAAATGGTAAGGACACGAAAGAACTCAATTATACATAACATGAACATGTTACCTTCAACTTACAACCATTAGCCAAAGTGACTAAAGTGGACAGAATGGACAAGGTGGAGGTAAGAAGATGAGGATCATTAGTCATATGATGAGTGGCACTCGAATCAATAACCCAAAGATGAGAAGTAGCTGTAGTGGACAAGAGACAAGTAGGATCATTGTTCCATGCCATAGTAGCAACGGGACCCGAAGGAACACTAAGCTATCATGCCTTAATCAACTCATCATATTATGCACAAGTCAAATTCACCATGCTCTGTTCGGAAGGAGGTCTAGATGAAGGAGACCAAGACTCAGTATCAATGGAAGCATGTAGACCCCACAGCTCAATACGGAGGTCATGTCAATAATTAATAGTATGGCCTATAAGCTAGCAATGAGTACAAAATCGACCTCGATGAGCTCCTCTAGAACCATTATTATCACCACCACGAGTGGCACCTCAGCCTTGAACACCACAGCCACAACCATGATTAAAATTGTCTGAATTCCAATTTCCATGACCATTACCACGACCATGAGCTCTTTGACCACCACAAGCCATCATAGTACTGCTATCTGATATGGCCATAGTTTTGGGACTAGGAGTGTAATGAGCAATCTGAGAGTACACTTCTTCAAAGGAATGTAGAGTGCCAAGAGAAGTAATTTGTTGTCGAAGAGCACTATGATTTGGACCAAGACCTCGGAGGAAGAGGACTACAACCATGTCCACTTCTTGTTGCTGCATTTGAGTAACCATGGTAGTCAATGGAAAGTAGGATTTGAGATGTGGATACATGGACGAAAAGAGAGCACAATACTTTGCCAACCCAGCACCACCGATTTTAGCTTTAAATGAAGCTTCCCACGTGCCGCAAACTCAACTCATAGGCTATCGAGCAAAGCACATTTTGTTTGCACCTCACAAGCTATCTCACAATCATGAAAAGATAGCAGATAGATTCAGCTATACTTCCTATAAAAGAGTGCACAATGTAGCATTAGTGACCTTCGATTCTTCTTGACTAGTTAAATTTGCAGGTAGTTCTTCAAAGCATATGGACTCGCAATTAGCATAAATAAAAGTAGAAAGAGCCATTGACCAAGTAGGGTAATTGGTACCATCCAATTTAACCAAGGCATTGTGTAAACGTGTCATACCATAAGCACCACTATGATAGGAACCAAAAGATCCCAAGCTAAGAGTACCATTAAGGGGAATCACTTCGAACGCAATAGACAGAGAGCTTGCTGGATCAGTAAACATATTTACAAACCAAGAATGAAACACTACATGCTACCACAACACCACTGAGAGCACTAGAGAGTGAGATTCAAAGAAACATTTGCTTTTCATGTTAATCGACTATCCGATACCTAGTTGACTAGTTAGAAACTACAATGACAACACCACGAACATTCACGAATCCCAAACCACCACAACTTTGTCATCTAATTATCACATCACCACAAAAAACTCAACACCAATCAAAACACACCGTCTGGCTAAAGCGGGGGTGTCTACGTCAATGGAACAGTACGGGACAGTAGCATTTTAGGGGCTGATTATTGTGGTGCAACAACAGAAACAGGGCTGCTCCACTAGAGGTGTCGACGAATCAGCAACAGTAGAAAAAAAATGATACCTTGGACAGTAAGCAGCAAAATGACTGTCTTGGCGTGGTTGACCAAGAGAACCGAAGCTTGCTATCTTCTCTCACGTAGGACGCTCTTATACCATGTTGTTGGTAAAAGAGAGTATTCTATTTTTGTTGAGGATAAAAGAAGTATTTATAGGCTTAGGATTAAGCCTTGTACAATTACATAAATAACCCCAACTTGCTAACACTATAAAATAATAGATAATAAATCGACAACTGATATATAAAATAAGTCCTAAAATGATTTGAGAAATGTTTTACAAAAAGTATTTTGGGGAGATGAGTTGAGTTGCAAAAGGTTATGTGGTTGATTTGTGAAATATATTTTGATATATGAGATTGTTTAGGATTGGATTTCCGGTCTTCGATGATGATAGTTGGGTGCTTAATATCGCTATGAACCCAGTTGAGGCTTTGTGGATATGCGCATACCAATCTAGGTCATTCTTGTAGGCCAAGCCACTAGATAATAATAGGTGGAGAGCTAATTAAAGGGGAATCTTGCCTTGTCACATGCGTTATATGTGACCATGGCTAGATATTTGAACATGAATTTGGTCATTGGAGTGGAACATTGACATGTAATTTGATATTAGTCGATGGAATGGGCCATCATCGTATGGCTAAATGAGATTAATCAATGCAATAGATCATTGACAGTTGATTTGTTATTGTGAACTAATATTATCATAGATTTTATATGCAAAGACGTTTGCTAGAGATATATTATCTATTTTTGATAACTTGCATATATAGTACTTTAGTTTTGGGATCGATGAATGGAGATATTGTGTTCGTAAAGGTGCATAGTGAATATTCAATCGATTTAAAAGGGATGTACTATTCACTAAACTGTGGTTACTCACCTCTTTATTATCTAATCTTTTCAGGTTCTTCAACTAGCCTTGAGTAATACGAGGGCAATATCGACAAGAGGACTTTTGGGGAGTTGAATTTTGATGGCTCGAGCTTGCGTCCTTTGTGTAAAAGGACAGTCATGTCATTCCCATTATTGAGGTTAAGGGGTGACAAATTCTATGTCCCAAATCAGATGATGCGGGTCTATCTAAACTTGATTGACTGACACGACTCTCTTACTTTCCCTGCCATCCACAAAAAAAATGAATTACTTTATCAGTTCCACATTCCCTATGCAGCAACTGTATGAATGACGTATTTGATTACTTCATCGTCATTTGATAACAGTGCCGTCGGTCTATACATATGCTTAAGCATCTTCATTTGATACCTATACTGTTGGTCTATATATATGCATAAGCATATATAACATTCCAGTTTTTCTTCAGATTTGACATTTGGGCCTACACTCTCACATATGGCTGAGCTGATTGGAACAGAATCAGATCGAATAGAGTTGATTGAAACGGAATCAGATGGAATAGAGTTGATTAGAAATGAGTTATCAGAGCTTGGAAGGAACCTCAGATCTTCATTTCAGCTTCATGTTTCAAGTTTTCGAAGCACTTCGGCTGTTAGTACAACAGAAAATGATGCTAACGATGAATATGATCTCCAATGGGCTGCCATTGAGAGGTTACCAACTTTTGAGAGGCTGAGGTCGTCACTGTTAGATAGTGAGATCGATGGAAGGGCGGTTGATGATAAAGGAAAGAAGGTGGTTGACGTTGCCAAGCTTGGTGCATTGGAACGCCATTTTTTCGTAGGGAAGCTCATCAAGCATATCGAGAATGACAACCTTAATTTGCTGCACAAGATTAGAGACAGAACTGAAAAGTGAGCTTGTTCTTCTCCTCATGATAATGGGAGTTGCATATGCATTCAGAAAGTCTGATGGCTATAGAGTTTGCTAGAAGCATGAAAAACCTGTGCGAGCATAAAAGATAAGTGCAGACATAAATAGCATAAAACCCCAAGAGTTCATTAACAGATTAATAAAAACACTTCTCTTTATAAAATGCATTACAATGAACATGCTTGCATGTATCTTGGTAAGAGGCCACATTACGCCTGAACCATGTTGGGAAGCTTTTTTGAATGAGGATTTGCTTTCTTCTGGGTTTTATTTCCTCTTTTCTTCCTCAAACTCATGCCACGAATTTTGCCTTTCATGGAGTAAGGAAAAAATTGCTGTCAAACTCTTTTCCACAGGGTTGGTGTCAAATTGCCCACCATAGAAGTCAGATATCTGAATTTAAGTATTGAAGCAGACTGTGAGATAGTTGAAGGAAAGCCCCTGCCCACTCTCTGGAATTCTCTAAAAAGCATGCTCCCTGTAAGTACCTTTCATTTGGAGTAGATAGCAGGAATTCATGCTGAATCCATTTGATTCATTGCTATTCATCCATTAAAGAACAAGCAGCTATATATTGAAGATTGAATCCATTTATGCGCAATGCTTTCCCACTGTCACAAAGTTGATTAGATAACCCATGGCAAATAACGAGAGAAGGAAGAAAGACGAAATAGAGAGGAGAAGAAGAGAGGAAGAAAGAGATCGTAAGGCCAAAAAAGGGGCTCTAGGTTTCTGTGTAATAAAAGCCCTATGTCCATTGTGATATATTTATATTAAACATAAATTATATATGACCATAATGCCCTTATGTATGTAAAAAGGAATAAAACCCTGAAAATAAAAACCACTCTACTAAAGCAACGTACACCCACATTTATGTATATACCCTCGGTAGATATGTTTGCAAGTTCTTGACACTTGTCATCTTGCATGGAGTTTTCCTTCGGGTTACAAATGCATGTACTTTCTTACATGTTTCCAACAAATCAGGCTGAGAAGGTACTTGTCCTTCATGAAGTAATCAAGGAAGTGGTGTTGATCATTTCTCACATGTTTTTTCAAATATAACTGGTGTGAATTAGAGGCTATATGTAGGTCAGTGCAGCCAAACCATGTATATCTCCATGTTTTCATTTGCCGACACTGTTTTTTTCTTCTTCTTTTTGGCCCACAGCCGTTCTTTCATCCTTCGGCCACTGTAATTCTCGTCAAGTAATATGCTTTATTCTGTAATAAGACTGAACTATCCTTAGCATTGTGTGTGCTGTAGAGAAATCTCAACAGATGTTTCTGGCATTATGTCAAATTACCCCAAAGGGTTGCTGCTTCCTAATTATTCACTAATTCAAGTAAATTGAAATTTTTATCCAGGGTATTCCTGCAACGCAAGGTTCGAACTTACGAAAGGCCAAAATAAGCATCATTAAGGATGTCAGTGGAATTATAAAGCCTGGAAGGTTTGTTATACTGGTTCAGCTCCTCCCATCTCTCTAGATGACCTCTGGAAAATCATGCCTTACCCTTCATCCTTTAGGCAGTCCTAGTGTCTTCAACTATTTCATTCACTTCTAGCTGCAGTTGTTTGCATCTCCTACGCACAGTTTAATATCCAGACTTGATGTAGGCTGTGAAAGGCTAAGTACTTAGCTTTCATGATGAATGTATCGAATGTGAGCAAAACCTCACAATCCACTTATTAACTGGAAATAAATTTTGTGAGCGTTGGCTGATTCTTTATATTTGAGAGCAGCATCAATCTTTGGCAATTCGCACCATACTTGCTCACCGTGTAAAGTGTTGCGTACTTTGAGAAGTTTTGTCCATGTTTCGCATGCAGGTGAATTCAGCCTACAGAAACTCATGTTTTATCTTACATATATCACCAATCTCATCATCACACCTGTAATTCAGGAACACCATTGTCCTAAAGTTCTATTATAGAGAAAAGCACAAGCTTGGTGATGTGAGAGTGCATGTATTCATTGTGCCTTTTCTTGCCACAGAATGACTCTACTGCTTGGACCTCCTGGATGTGGGAAAACTTCCTTTCTAAAGGCTCTTTCAGGGACTCTAAGCAAATCGCTCGAGGTTTCATGCTTGCTCTATGCTAAAGAACTTCCATGTCAAACTGCACTACGATTAATAGCAATACCAACATACCACATGTATGGCCTACAAATAACGTATAAAGTGAGACAGAATGAAGCTCAAGAGAACCCATGCTCATCCGGATTCCTCCTCATATATGAACACTTTAAGAAAAGTATCCTCGCAGATGTGGACTCACCAAATTTTCATTAAGTCACCACTGAAGCACATTATGCTATTCTACTTGACAAAAGTGCTTGAAGGGTGCTAAGAAGCGAGAGATGGTATTAGTGCATAGATTATTTTTGCATTTTATAGCTAACTGGGACAGGACTATTTTGTGGTCTATGGTTAGCTAAAGGCATAGAATTTGAAGTTCAAAGTAAGCTAATTTTGTACGGTCAAAACATCCACAAGCACTTAAACCTGTCTTTGAGTTTGATATCATCTTCTGTTCCCTCCATCGTCTGATAGGTCACTGGAGAAATTTCATATAATGGCCACAATCTTGATGAGTTTGTCCCCCAAAAAACATCTGCTTACATAAGCCAACATGATCTGCATATTGCCGACATGACTGTGAGGGAAACACTGGACTTCTCTGCCCTTTGTCAAGGTGTTGGAAGCAGAGAAGGTCAATATTCTTCGAAGTAATTTTAGATCTGTCACTTGGAAACTGTGTTAAATGATGATCTTTTGGTTTTTCTGGTTGCAAAGATATCATGATGGAGATCAGCAGAAGGGAGAAGGAGGCAGGAATCTTTCCAGATCCTGATATAGATGCTTACATGAAGGTACTTTTAGTGACATTCTCAAACTTTCTTCTCTCTACCCATTTAAATGTACAATTTGAGTCTGCAATAATTGCTTTCTAGCCTGGTTACTAGAAGTTCTACTTTGAGCATGGTGCAACCAGTGAGGGCTAACAATTACAAATTCTTTTGAAACATGAAATGCTAAAACCATGGCATTGGCTTACTGGTTAAGGAATGAAATAGTGTGTCTGGCATAGGGGCGACCGGTGCAGGTTTATAATTACAAATTCTATTGAAACATGAAATGTTGAAACCATGGCATTGTCTTACTGGTTAGGGAACAATTAGTGTGTCCGGCATAGGTGTAAACACAGGTTTGACTCCCTACACAATTAGTTCAATGATCCCAGGTTTGGGCCACTCACATGATCTTATGCTAGCGTCTCACTTGATCCATTGGATTAATGGGATATCTTAGCGTGCACAGGTTACCAATCTGATGCTTGTTTGTCATGGAAAAAGGAAATATGCTTCGTGTGTAGTCCATTCAATTTATGAGTAACCTTTGAATGTATATTACATTCTTTGAACTGTGTAATTTCTTGCAACTACTTGCTACTTCTAGAACTTGTCTCAACAGTAATCATGCCTTGTTTACCAGGCAACTGCTCTTAAAGGACTTAAAAGAACTCTTCAGACAGACTACATTTTAAAAGTAAGCTCTTTTAACTGAGTTGATAATTAATCAGTTTTCTGTGCCTATAAAGTCTAAGCAGAGACTTCTGTCTCTATCTGTTCAACAGATCCTAGGGCTGGACATCTGTGCAGACATATTGGTTGGAGATCCCATGAGAAGAGGCATATCAGGTGGTCAAAAGAGGAGATTGACTACAGGTAGTACAGAGACAAAATCCTGGCAGATGCAGCATATCTCATAAAGAATAAACTTTTATATGACTGGAATTAAACAATGTTTCCCTGTCCTTTCTGATCTTGGCTCGTTGAGATTCCAAAAGTTTATCTGACAAGTCTAATCTCTGTTAAAAATTATCCAGCGGAAATGATCGTTGGCCCAAATAAAGCTCTATTCATGGATGAAATAACAAACGGTTTGGACAGTTCAACAGCCTTTCAGATTGTTTCTTGTCTTCAGCAACTAGCACATTTGACAGATGCCACTATACTTGCTTCGCTTCTTCAGCCTGCACCAGAAACATTTGATCTTTTTGATGACCTTATTCTGGTGGCTGAAGGGAAAATTGCATACCAAGGCCCTCGTGACCAAGCTCTGAAGTTTTTTGAGGATTGTGGATTCAGGTGCCCTGAAAGAAAAGGGGTTGCCAATTTCCTCCAAGAGGTAGTAAACACTAAGCAGATTGCACACTGCAAGTTAGCTTCCTTTATTGACCTTTTATTATGTTGCCTACTGCCGTACAGGTTCTATCTAGAAATGACCAAGCACAATATTGGCAGAATGCTGAGCTACCGTACAGTTATATGTCGGTCGATATGTTCTGTAATAAGTTCAAGGAATCTAATTGTGGGATGAAGCTAGCTCAGGAGCTTTCAGACACATTTGATAGGTCCAAAAGCCACAAAAATGCTCTTTCTTGTAACATGTACTCTCTGTCCCGATGGGAACTTCTTAGAGCATGCATGACGAGGGAACTTCTTCTCATGAGGAGAAATTCATTTATTTATGTTTTCAAATTAGTACAGGTGAATATAAGCTCTCATACATCTCAAGCAGCTTTTATCACGTATATCTCTTCTACTTTCCATTTCTATTGGAGTCCAATTTCTAATCAATCTCCCTAATTTCTTATAAATAAAATGAACTTTCAAAGTTGATTATTGTCATTTCTTAATGCAGCTTATTTTTGTTGCATCTATCACAATGACTGTATTCTTGCGGACTCGGATGGCAATAGATGTTTTTCATGCCAACTACTATATGGGCTCTCAGTTTTTCGCGCTAGTCACACTCTTCCTTGATGGAATACCAGAATTGGCAATGACAGTTTCGAGGCTTGGAGCCTTCTATAAACAAAAGGAGCTGTACTTTTACCCTGCTTGGGTATATGCAATTCCAGCATCTATACTGAAACTTCCTCTTTCACTGCTGGAGTCTGTGGTTTGGACATCGCTTACATATTATGTGATCGGATACAGTCCTGACGTAGGCAGGTGAAATTTAATGAGAGTTCTACATTACATGACCTTCTATTACCTCCTCCTTATACTTCTGTTACATTTCCATATCCTCTATAAAGTATTTTAATCATAAGTTGTAATTTTTATTGTGTTATGCTTATTTATGCAGGTTCTTCCGCCAACTAATACTTTTGTTCTCTGTGCACTTTTCCTCAATATCCATGTTCCATTTTCTGGCCTCAATCTTTCAAACTATGGTTGCTTCCTCCACAGCTAGTAGTTTTGCAATTCTGATATTGCTGCTATTTGGCGGTTTCGTCATCCCAAAATGTAAGGATGTTGGAATCTCTATTCACTTTAATTTTGGATAACTAAGCGAGGCTTAATATTTCACTTTGTCACTGCAGCCTCTATGCCTGATTGGTTGAAGTGGGGTTTCTGGGTCTCTCCTCTATCATATGGAGAAATTGGACTTTCTGTTAATGAATTTGATGCTCCACGATGGAAAAAGGTGAGGGGCTTGTAGAAGTGAGACCAAGTATCTGGCTCCTGTAGCTCGACATCAAAGAAGCCACTTTAGTTGCAGAATCACTTAATCCATTTTATTCTAGAAAAATATTTTGACTTGCTAGTGCTATTGGTTAGCTAAGCCAGCTTGGCTGGTAAAATATTCTTTTGTTTGTGGTGCTCTGATTGTCAGGACAAGAAATGAGTCTGTTCATGAATCTGATGGCCTCAGTTTACTGATAGAGTTCGATAATATTTAGATCCTATGATTTCATTCTTGTAATTTGTCTGTGCTAACTCATCCAGTTACTTGACTTTGATAGAGCACATTTACTGGAGCAATGAGCATATCCACTCTATAAATATTTAAGTACTTGCATTCTTTCGGGAAATGGAAAGTCCTTTCATCGACATTGTAGTGGGTAAAATTTTTAGTCCGTAGGCAGAACTAACTTCCTCTGCATCTCAATGCTTTTTAACTAGTTTTTGCTTACATAACCTGTAGATTCAACTAACTTCCTCTTCATCTTTTAATGCAATAGGTCTTGTTCTTGCTTTAAACACATATTCACAGATATTGTCAGGAAACACTACAATTGGGCAGGCAACCCTTGAAAGCCGAGGACTAAACTTCGATGGGAATCTCTTTTGGATATCAATTGGTGCCTTATGGGGATTGACCTTACTGTTCAACATCGGTTTCATTTTGGCCTTATCTTTCTTGAAGCGTAAGTTTGTCTTTTTGGCATCTAGACTTCACTTTTAGGGGCATTAGTGCCCTGGATGTTCATGAAATCTATCACTTTGAAAACTTACAGCTCCAGGATCATCATCACATGCTATTATTTCACGTGAGAAATACTTGCATAGTCGTGAAACTGAAGATTCTCACAACAGCATAAAGCATGAAGAGTCCAAGAAAGTTTCTGCTGGACCTATGCAATCAAAAAATGGTCGAGTCCTTCATTCTCCCTTGCACAATTATAGTCACACAATAATCAGCTTCAATGTTCCTTTAATTATTATTAAATCTGGCTTTTTTACTGCACAAACAGGCAGGATGGTTTTACCTTTCACACCATTGACGCTCGTGTTCGAAGAAGTACAATACTACATAGACACCCCTGGGGTAACCGTTACAACTATTTTTTCATCCTGAAGTTGAAAGATAGAGCCTTCTGGATCCAACAAATGATGTTGTCTCTTTCTCACTACATTCTTCCTTTTTGGGTTCTTAGGAAATGAGAGAACAAGGATTGGCACAGAAAAGACTGCAACTTCTCTCTGATATCACAGGCGCCTTCAGACCTGGTGTTCTTACCGCATTGATGGGTGTGAGCGGAGCTGGGAAAACCACTCTTATGGATGTCCTTTGTGGGAGAAAAACTACCGGGTATATTGAAGGAGAAATAAAAGTCGGTGGTTATCCCAAAATTCAAGAAACATTTGCAAGAATCTCCGGTTATTGTGAGCAAACGGACATACATTCCCCACAAATCACTGTGGAAGAGTCTGTTATATTTTCAGCTTGGCTTCGTTTAGATCCTCAGATTGACTCAAAAAGTAAAATGGTAAGAGTACAGTCCTGGCTTCCGATAATTTGCTTTGTTCAGCTACTGTCAGAACAATCATGAATTATCTGTGCAGGAATTTGTCAATGAAGTCCTGGAGAGAATCGAGCTTGATGGAATAAAAGATTCTTTAGTGGGCATTCCTGGTGTTAGTGGTCTATCCACAGAGCAACGAAAACGACTCACTATCGCTGTAGAGCTTGTTGCAAATCCTTCCATAATCTTTATGGATGAACCTACAACAGGACTTGATGCTGTAGCTGCAGCGATAGTCATGCGAGCAGTGACGAATATAGTTGATACAGGAAGAACTATAGTTTGCACCATCCACCAACCCAGCATTGATATATTTGAGGCTTTTGATGAGGTAAAGTGTGTTAATATATATATTAGACTAATAGGTGAAAGGAGACGACATGATTATAAACAGCATTTAGGATCGATGTCAATTGATGGGGTTAGATGAATAGTTTCATATGGATCACAAGAGAAGTTAATAGGGAAGATCTAATCACTTTGGGAGGAATCTTTTTTTTTCTTTAATTTCATTCCGAATGTATAAAATCTTAAGACAAGCTAATGTTGGCCAGTAATTTCTTGTGCAAAGCTTTGTAGTGCTTCTATTAGATTTTGGAAGGCCTAATCTCTCTCTCTCTCTCTCTCTCTCTCTCTCTCTCTCTCTCTCTCTCTCTCTCTCTCTCTCTCTCTCTCTCTCTCTCTGAGCAGTTGGTTTTATTAAAAACTGGTGGACGGCTGATTTACTCAGGGCCCTTGGGGCATAACTCGACCAAGCTTATAGAATACTTTGAGGTCAGTTTATTGCGTGAACATGCAGATTTGAAAATTTCCTCCTTGTTATTTTGCTACATGATTCTTATTAATTTTAGCTGCTGATAATTAACATCTTCAGTAAACCGACTTCTGTTGGACAGAGTATTCCAGGGGTTCCAAAGATTAAAAGCAACTACAATCCAGCTACATGGATACTAGAGGTGACTTCTGCCTCAGCTGAAGCTGAACTTGGCATTGATTTTGCTCTAATGTACAGAGACTCAGCAATATATGAGTAAGTTCATCCTCTGCTATTCATGAGTGCCCAACAAAAGTGTGTTTGCTTGATAATTGTTTGAGAATGTCCATTATATCACGATACCTTGAAGTTATCCTGCTGTAGTCTATCATAAATCAAGATATGGCAATAGTTTCTTTAATCTTGTTCTTCAGACTGTATAAGCTCCTGGACATGCCATATATATGATAAACCCACAGCTTTAACTACTGTATCTTGATCTTACTTTTCTCAGTTTCTGGTTGTCTTCAGAGTTTAAAGGTGTTCCTGCTATGATCTCCTCTAAGTTAACAGATGTGTAGTTTAATCGATCCACTGACAATATCCACTTTTATACAACCTTGTGTTATTTTTGCTTCAGGATCAACAAAGAGCTTGTGAAGCAGTTGAGCACTCCACTTATTGGTACTAGTGACTTGCACTTCTCCTCCCGATTCTCACAGAACTGGTGGGGACAATTCAAATCTTGTCTCTGGAAGGACAACTTGTCCTATTGGAGAAGTCCTGATTACAACTTGAGGCGTACCTTCCACACATTTGCTGCGTCTTTTCTCTTCGGGTTACTGTTCTGGAATCAAGGGAAGAAACTGTGAGTAATTATCCCTCTATGTTTATTTGGGACTTGAGTCTGCTGGAGTTTTGGGGCACGGGACCTCCATCTGGCTAACTGACTGAACACTTCTCTGATCCTGTTAGTATCTAATCTTTGACGAGGAAGAACTAAAAACAAAGTACATACCTTGTAGGTAGTCAAATGTTTGGCAGGGTTTTGCAATTTGTCAACTTTTGCAATGGTCAACAAAATTAGCTAGCACATATTCAGTCATATAAGATCGTCTAACTTTTTATGACCTCTTATGATTAAGAGACTGGCACATCTCCTGACTCCATATATTCTCACTGCTAGGAACAACCAGCAGAACTTATTCAACATATTTGGTTCAATGTATATGGCCATCATCTTCTTGGGCATAAACAACTGTGCACCAGTACTACCGTATATTGCTATGGAACGGACTGTCATGTATCGTGAGAGATTTGCAGGCATGTACTCTTCATGGGCTTTTTCACTAGCACAGGTATAGAAGTCTTGGAAGCTGATTGAGTTGGTTGCCATAATTGTTAATCGAGGTTGTGCAAATCTAGTTCAATTGAATAATCTGAAGTTCTTAACATGTTTACAGACAATAAAAGTAAACCAATTTAATCAGATACGTGCTATGCTGGTTTCACAGGTTGTGGTTGAGATACCATATATACTGGTTCAAGTAATTTCATTTGTTATCATCACCTATCCAATGATTGGTTATTTCGGGTCAGCAGACAAGATTTTCTGGTACTTCTATGTCATGTTCTGCTCATTGCTGTCATTCAATTACGTGGGAATGCTGCTCGTGTCCCTGACACCAAATTTCCTGGTGGCTGCAACACTAGAATCTGCCTTCTACACAAGTTTTAATCTTTTTGCTGGGTTTTTGATCCCAAAACCGGTAAGCTATTCGTGTCGTTTACCATAGTTTGATCTAAATTTTTATTTTCTTAACTCTTTCCACGATTATTTCGTCCGTGTTCTTTTCTTTGTATATGCAGAGTACCTAATTATGGAGTTCATGAATCTTACGAGATTAGATAACTTATACATTTATCGACAACTGCTGCATTAAAACTATCCCCTACAACTAAGAACTTGGGGCTTAGGAAAATAATAGTTCTTTTATCACTGTTGCAGAATATTCCAAAATGGTGGATCTGGTTGTATTATGTGTGTCCAACATCATGGGCACTCAACGGTATGCTAACTTCGCAGTATGGAGATATTGATAAGGAAATAACAGCATTTGGGGAAACCAAAACCGTGGAGGCCTTCTTGAAGGATTATTTTGGATTTCACCACGACCAATTGTATGTCGTGGCCATTGTCCTCACCGCCTTTCCTTTTGTTCTAGCAACTCTTTTTGCATACTGTATAGGGCGCTTCAACTTCCAGAGAAGGTGACATCATACTTCTCTGTTAGTTTCACAGGGTAAAATCTAGTTGTACAATCCCCAAAACTAGCCAAATAAAAAGAATAGGTTTTTGTGACATGGGATGGCCTCGTTCAAACATTTAGTATTCTGTAATTTGAAGTGGAGTTGCTTTGGTATAAACAATTTGTAAAAGCTTAGAGGAGGATTCATCGTTAGACTGTATGGAAGAAAACCTCAAGTGCAAATCGTCCGAGTTCCTGGAACTCTCTCTCCTTGCCAACTTGTGCTGAGTGCTCCCGACTTCGGTAATTTTAGGTCTCTTACTGCTGTATTGGTTTCAACAATAGAGGCACTTCTCCAATTCTCAAGTTTTGACAAACAAAGGTACAGCGTCTTTGAATATTAGGGGAATTATGAATAAAATCCTAAAACTATTACAATTGTACTAATTCAGTTCTTTTTTTTTTTTTTTGATAAGTAATATTGGAAATCCTAAAACTTATCAACAAAGTACAATTTAGTTCTAAAACTTAAAAAAAATGCAATTAAGTCATAAAACTTGTCACAAAAGTGCAATTGAGTTATAAAACTTTGAGAAAGCATAATCGAATCCTAAAACTGGTCAATTTATCAAATCAAGTCCTTCTTTTGATAGCATTTTTTGAAAAATTTAGGACTTAATTGCACTTTCTTGACAAGTTTTATGATTTGATTGTACTTTCTTAAAGTTTTAAAATCCGATTACACTTTCATGACAAGTTTTAGAACTTAACTGCACTTTTTGAAAGTTTTAAGACCTAAGTAAATTTTTGTGACAAATTTTAAAACTTCTAATACACTTATCTTCTTCATTTTTTGCCAATTTAGTTATAAATATTTTGCATTTGTACCAATTCAATATATCTAACCAATTTTGGCCTGCTCACGCTAATGTGGACAAAGGCCGAACCAACCATCTGGCCGATGCTGGCATGGACAATTTTTTAAAAATCTTTTTCGATTTTTTTTTCTTGTCTTTTTCCTTTTTCCTTTGTCTTTTTTTTCCCTCCTTCCTCTGGTCAACCGGCCAGAGTCAAAGACCAACGAGGTCAAACTCGCCCAACAACGGCAAGGCCCCGCTAAATTTGGTGAGGCTAGATGTAGCGACCCCCTTTCAAAATACGAGTTGCAGGTTATTTTCGCAACATTCTAGGCTTGTTATTGACCCAATTCGTTTTATCTTATTTATATGCACATGCAAAAGCGTACAACTACAACAACAACCCAAACAAACATCACTGGAAAAGCATCGAATGTAAGCGTATAACATTACTATTTTCATTAGTAGCTCATGCACAAACAAACTTCCATTTTACATAATATAAGAGGTCAGGTTCTCCCTATCTCTACTACCGCTGTGGCTTCCAAAATTGGGAACCCTTCCCACTATAGGCCAGTATTACTATTAGTGTTCATCCTGTCGAACGTTGACCTACCACTTGGGTTCATCGGCCTCCTAAAATCACGAATAGGCCCGATAAATTCTCCATCCGGCCAAATGTACCACGCCTTGTAACGATGAAGGACCAACTCGACTCATCCCTCATGGACCCATACAGTAGAAGTGTATCTCCGGTGCGTTACTCTTGTTTCAACATGTATAACTTCTACGGTTGGCCTTTCTATCCTCATCAGTAGACAAAACATACAAGAGGAGGAGTGGCCATACTTACAAACCTATAAAGGTGAAGGGTGAGTTTTTGGGAAACTCAATAAGTAAAACCATTCTCTCAGCTAGTGTTACATCTCTTCATCAATGACTAGTAAGAGCAACTTATGCAAACGGTGTCAATGGTAGATCCATTGCAAACTCACATACAATGCCATAACTAATACAAGGGTTTTACTTACTCACCTGTTAGCTAACACATAAACACATATCATACATACTTGAGCATAACCGGTATTAGTATATCGTCCTAGCTCAACCAAGCCCTCTCAGTTCAACCAAGACTTCCAACTTTTTGTGGGGTTTCTTGGGTCAACCAGGGCATCTCAACTTATGCCAAGGCTTCTTAAGACTAGCTTTTCGAGGCTTCTGAACATAACCCAAGCATCCTGTTGCAGGGGTATCATCATCGTTCTCATCTTTTTCAGGGGGTGAACACACAAATGTATTACTTATGCCAGTTCTTGTCTTTCCCTTTTACCGACTCATTCATGGCTCAACAATCACATCATGCTTATACATAATCATGTGTGTCATGCTTTCAATGACCCAATTATAATGGTATTGTAATGACTCTAAGTCCGACGTTTGACTCAGTCGCCAAGTAACAAGGATCCCACACCAATCCAAGACATGAGTTCGGCATACTTTGATGCCAACCAAGACCTTGTGAGCTTGAGCAATCCCCTTACCAATCGAGACTAGGATTCGGCATTGCCTTGATGCCGATTCAAGACCTCGCAGTCTTAAGCGATCCTCGTACCAGATAAGACTTGAGTTCCGACACTTCATTATCGACTCAAGCCTTATGGCTCTTGGCATTCTCAACTTGCATTAAACACAAACGACGAACCTTGGCATCATTCCAATTATGAAAGAATCACGCACATGCATAAGATTCATGTACAAACCAACACATACATAATCTTCCATACAAATCACGGTTCGTCATGAGAAAACTGTCTAGACTTTATGATGGAAATGACAATACTAGGAAAAAGGACTCTACTTACCTAGACAAACCTCACGAACTAGCGAAACTAACTTGAGAAAGAGGGCGACTTTCTTGAAAACCGAAGGAAAGAGAGGGTGTGAGGATGAAGGTGACCAAAAGAGAAGAGGGAGGCGGAAATGGATGCCAGATGGTGAGGAAGAAGAAAAGGCTCCGCCTATTTATACTACTTGGTGTCATGATTACCAGTCCAAGCGGCCAATTCCGATTCTTCCAAGTGGCCCACCTAAAAGTCTTAGGTGGCAAGTCTACTTCACCAATAATTGTATCTAAATGATGACTAGGTACGGCTAAAAGATTCTATTTGGCAGTCTAGTCCATAGATGTCATCGACGATGGCCCGCCTTTTGCTTTCTTATTGGACCATTTGTACCCCCCATTTATGGTCATTTATGGAAGTTTGACAATAAAGGGGTCCAATTTGCCAACTTCACATCTAAATTTTCATAAACTCATAATGAAGGTTCAGGTGTTGCCTTCCGATTGGGCCATGTGTGATCCGTCCCTTGCATAACCCCTAATATATTTTTAACTACTATCATAACCTTTGAAAAGTAGAAGACATCATTATCCTTATCATTAATGAGGGGTTCAAGAGCCTTCTTGAGTTTGTCCTTTTCTTCCTCAAGAAGGCAGTCCGAAGAATTCCACCGTATAAGTCGATTCCGAGGCTAGAAAAAGAATCATTAGGTACACCTTGAAATATCAAATCACAAATGCCCAAGGTTCATGCAACATACCCTAAACTCGCCCAAACCACTCCCTTGGGCGATTGGTCAACCATGAGGGTCAGCTCAATGGCCAACCTTAAGCTCGGCACAGTTGGCCCTAATCGAGTTCAGGACTAGCCCTCGAGCCAGTCCTTAGGCCTATTGCCAAGTCTAACGCAACTTTCTCTCTTGTTTAGGTCCATGGTCCTTCGGTCAATTTAAGGTTTATCCTAAAGCTACCCATGGCCTAGCATGAAGTCAAGGCACTCATGGACCTTAGAATTAGTGGTGGAATAGCCGGGTCTATCACGGAGCTCATTTCGATCAGCGCCCAATCCATCCGTATAGTTCATGGTTGATGCATCACCAATCCACGATCAGACATCACCAATTCAAGATTCCATTTCAATTACTAAGAATTAAATAGGGAATGATGCATTTTTTATCGGAAGACGATCACTTTTGATCAAGTTGAATCATCCATATATCGATGCATAGTCAGGCGGAACATAACTAATTGTTTTATGCATGAGATACTATCAATGGTGTTCTAATTACGTGAATATTCATCCGCTATGTTTCTAGCACATGTGAGTTGTATTGTGTAGAGTATGGGCAGTTGTGAAATAAGGTTGTATGTGAATCAATTTGACTCTTACTTATTCACTATGATGAATACACATGTTAGGTACTCCTGAAGTGAAATGATACCATAACCGACGCTTAGGGCATTAACTTGCTAAGATGTGTATCTTATTTGTTATCGTTAACCATTTTTAGGCCTGTAATTATGGCGTCTAGTTTCATCTATTTTGACATTCCTATCGCCACATAAAGGACCAATGTCATATGCCAAAGGTATTCCACCGTTGTGTAAGTGGGTGAGGGATTGAACGAATTGGTTCCCCACTACTTCATGGTCGAGTTCATTTAATTGGATGGAAATCTCTAAGGTCCTTTCCGAGGGCTTGAAATGTAGACACCTAAACCCCAACTTTTTGAAGGAAGTGAATTAACCTTGGCCCAATATCTTTTGTTGCCACAAGGAAGTTGCCCCTCTGAAAAGGGCTTGTAAATGTACTAACTTCTTAGGGTTAATTAAGTAAATAAATATAATGGTGTTTGCTTTAGTTTTTTTTAAGATGTGTTTGCTTTAGTTGAGTTGGGCCTTTCCTAACTATCCCGGTTATTATTGATTGACTAGGTGGTTTTGATTCGCTTCCATATACGTTTAATCGAAAGATTAAAATAATACTTAGTGACACATCATAAGACGCCATGCTTATTTAACTACAATGAACGAGGGTTGTCACATACCCTAAGGTTAAGCCATGACAGGGCCCCAGTCAAGAGATCTAAGACCCCCTATATATTAACCCTCCTGACAGAGCAGTGGAGACCCCAAGTTGGACTCAATTTACCCGTCGGACTACAACTTACCGGAGCATGACCACGACTCGCCATCCCAATACTTCGACAGTCCTTGATGGACGTGCCTAACATCCACCTTTTGACTAACCTAACCTCTTTTTGGGTGGAGTAGATTAACCATTAGCTACTATATCTTTTTGTTGGTGATCAAGGAATAGTGCCCACTTGTAAGGTTTGTATACATGTTCCATTTAAGTTAATTGATTAAACAAATAAAATTGGATGTATAGATCCCTGGAGTGCCAAAACTTGACACAGGGGGACACTTAAATGCCAAAATCGGAGCAAAAGAATCAGTTAATTGCCAACAGCGAAAAAATCCAGCCAAACTGCCACTTGTCCATTTTCCGACAATTTTTTTGCTAACAGTACATTGTTTTTCAAAATAAAATATCCACGTGGAAATTTGAAGAAAAAAATTGTCCAAGTCAGACTAGAAAAAAAAAATTTAATCGATTTTATTTATTAAAAAAAAAAAAAAAAAGGAATGGGAGAGGAGGGTTTGGCAGCTCTCACCGCCGCTATCGTCACCACCCCACCATCACCTGGAAGGGCCGGCAAGGGTCGGTCGAGGTCGTCGGGCCCGGTTGACCCTCGCCCACAATCACAACCTTCCCAAAGCAATGGTGGGCGGCGGCGATGGCGACGGAAGTGGTGAGGGCTGCACAGCCCTCACCGGATCATCCCCTTCCTCATCTCTTTTTTTTTTTTCTAAATTAATCAATTTTTTAATAATATATTTTTTAATTATTTAATATATTTTTAAAATGCCTCGTTAGCGCAAAACAACGTCGTTTTGACAGAATTTTCGTCGACTCGGTTTCCAGCAAGCCACATAAGCAATTTATATTATTAAAATAAATCATGTCGGATTTCCACCAGCCTACGTTGGAGTTAGAACTTAAATGATCCAATTTTCAAAAAAAATGGCACTTAAGTGTACCTTTTGTAACTTTTAGCACTTAAATGTTCCATCGTACCAAGTTTTGGCACTTGGGATGTACTTATGCCATAAATTGTGTGTTTGCTTATGTAGTTGTTGGTCTTTCTACTATCTTTACTGTTGATGTTTGATTGGGTGTTTGATGTTTCGCTTCCACATGCGTATAATTGAAAGATAAAAAAAATGGTCGATGACGCGTCTTATGATGTTACATTCATTTGACCACAAGAGAATAAGGATTGTCATATGCCTAAAGGTCAAAAAGTGAGAGCAATCTTGTTATCAATGAGCCTAGCCTGCAAAATAGGATCATTAGCATATTTTGCTTGGAAGAAATAATAAACAAAAGCATCAGATGCATCTTCCAAGCCTAGAAAATAGCTGAGTCACCCAAGATCTTTCATTTTGAGCTATTTGCTAAGATAATGCTGGAGTTTGGTAATGCCAATTTGATCATCGCTAGTGATAACCATATCATCCACATATAAAAGCAACCTATGTATCAATGGTGTGTGCATTGAACAAATAAAGCATGGTCATAAGCACTAGACTTAAAACCAAGAGATTCCATGGTTGAACTAAATTGGGAGTACTATGCATTGGGAGCTTGCTTCAATCCATACAATGATTGACATAATCCATACACTTTATTATATGAATGAATGTAGCTAGGAGGAGATACATATAAACTTCCTCTATGATATCACCATTAAGAAAAAATATTTTTAACATCCATTTGAAATAAAGGCCAATGCTTAAAAATGACAATAGCAAAAAGACTACAAATAGAAGTAAGACAAGCAATAGAGCAAAGGTCTCATCATAATCAATGTTGTACTCTTGAGTAAAATCTTTTGCTACTAGTCGAGCTTTATAGCGATCTACAGTACCATCTACTTTCATTTTAATTTAATATACCCATTTACTACTAACAACATATTTACCAAAAGGCCAAATCAACCAAATCCCATGTGTGAGAGTTTTCCAAGGTTTACAACTCATCTGCCATTGCTTGCTACCAAAGAGGATTGGTACTAACTTCTTCATAGATACAAGGTTCGTGAAGAGAAGCAATGGTAGAGTAACAATGATAATCATGAATGTTAATCAAAGGTTGACTTACTCTGATCAAATAAAGAACAAAAGTAGATGGAATGACTTAAAATGTAGGATCCTCAATTAGGGCAGACATGTCAGAAGTTGCTACAGTGGGATCGCTAGATGAGCTTGCATTAAGATGAAAAGAAGATAGCTAGAAAGATTCACTAGCGGATGGTAGAACAAGATCTTTTGGGAATAAGTCTACCGAAGGATTAGTAAAGAAAGGGACATGAGTAGAAGATTCAAAGGGATGAAGGGATGAGATCATCTTATGTTCCCAAAATGAAACATCACGAGAGAAATAAAGATGATTAGAGATGGGATCCCAACATCTATATCGCTTGTGCTCAATGCCATGCCCAAGGAAGCAACACAAACAAGCATGGGGTTCTAACTTCATGTGTTCATGTGGAAGAAGGTGCACAAAACAAGCACTACCAAAAACTCTAACACGATTGTAAAAGGGAACCTTGCCATATAAGCACTCATAAGGAGAAATGTTGTCTATGACAGGAGACGGGATTTGATCAATAGTATAAACAACAGTAAGACAAGTTTCCCCCTAAAACTTTTCTAGACAAAAGATAGAGATTTAAAAGAGCTCATGTAACATCTAAGCTATGCCTATGTTTACGTTTTGCACGCCATTTTGTTGGGAAGTACCAAGACATGAACGATGAATAATAGTACCTTCTTAGGAGAGAAGTCTAAAAAATTTCTATTTCTTGATATTTCATGGCATTATTAGTACAAAAAACCTTGATGTCTTTCAAAAATCGTGTTTTTGTAATTGCAACAAAATCACGGTAAATATGAATAAGTTCATATCGATTTTTCATAAGATAAAGCCAGGTATAACGAGAGTAATCATCCACAAAAATGACAAAATAGCGAGAGCCTTCCATAGTGGGTGTTGTAGAAGATCCCCAAATGTCATAGTGAATTAAATCAAATGGAGTATGAGAGGTATATTCACTAAGATCAAAGAGTAAGACACAATTCTTTTTTAATTAACAAGGCAAGCAATCAAATTATTTGTCATCAATAGACCCTAAATGACCATTTGAAATCAAAGATTTTAATCTAGAAGAAGAAGGATGACCTAATCGAGAATGCCAAGTTTCAGATGACACTATGGCAGCATAGCCAACAAAAGAGTTGGGAATATTTAAGGAAACAAGCTCAAATAGGCACCCCACTCTATGGCCAATTCCAATAGTCTATCTTGTTTGTGGATCCTAAACATGACAACCATGAGGAGAAAAGTAAACTTCAAAGCCAAGTTCATATAATTATTGAACTAAAATTAAATTTAGAGAGAGTTTGAGAACCACAAATATGTTAGGTAAGGACAAGGTAGATGTAGAAATGTGTCATATATGATAGACTTGCATTAGAGAATTATTGGATGTATGCATGTGAATGAAGGGATTTTGACCGAAACAAATTAAAGTTTAATGTCATATAATTGCATCAAACGAAGTCAAAATGTCATGAAGTAAAATTACTTGAAGCAACAGACATAGTAAGAGGGATAAATGAGCTAAAAGTACCAAATTCTTGAAGGATGGAACGAAAATGTTCAAGTGAGAAAGTAACCAATAATCCATTAGGAGACTCTATAGCAACAACATTGGCAGATACATATGCACCTCAACTTCAAGTTGATTGATTGATGAGCCTCGTAGTTTGCTTATATTGTAATTGATAATAATGGGATACTACATGACCACATCGACGACCTTGCTTACAAAATTTCTCCATTATGTGCACTTTACCATGTTAAGTCATAATAGGTTGGATAACAAAAGTGATGAAAATAGTACCTAGAGAGTAGATATGGAGAAACCAAGGCCAAAACATGAATTTAACACACCGAAATACCTTAGGAACCAATCACAGATCACCAAAACCAATTTGAAAGCAATCGAACCAGTCACAAAAGCAATGAAACTATCCAACCAATCTAGTTTCAAACAGTCAACGGTCCGATCTAACCTAGTCAATAGTCCAGCCTAACTCGATCAACGATCAACGACTATGGGATAATGTAGCGCCTATGTGTTTGATGACGTAAGCAAAGCAGGTGACGTGGTTGATGACATCAACTGAGCTAAAACCAAAGGTGCATGTAGGTGTGTATGGCTAGAGATATGCGTGGATCTCACGTGCATAAGCTTTTGGCAGCGCATGAGGTGCGTCCAGTGGCTTTTAGAGGTGAAACTTCTTAGGCTGCCTCTATGGAGGACGGTGAGTCGTGGGTTGGTGTTCCTTTTTGAAAAACTCCCAAAAAGCATAGAAGTCTCAACAAAACAATGATGGGTTTCCCAAGTCCGAAATGCGACGATGCGTGGTGGTGCATATAGCAGCATCCGGCGGCGATTGGCAACAACATTTCAGTATGTCTCTCATCTAAGGATGGCAGGTTTGATGGTCATGACCTCTTTCTAAAATGTATAGCGGAAGTATGCTAAACAGCAATTCAAACCTTCATTCTTGATAGAGAATTGATAAAGATGCAGCTAGTGCAACTAGCGTCATGGTGGCCATCGTGTAGCAGACTTGATGGGCGCACCTCAAGTAACAATGGTTCTGGTACCAAGTTGAGAATAATGAATGAAAGGAAATTATATCATGTTCATTTACTAATGAATAATACACGTGCCTTCTATAGGTTTTACATATCGACTATTTAAAGTAATAAATCAAAATCAATCAAAGAGAATATACATAATAATATACATAATCATAGAGTATCCTAAATATATCTCTTATAGATTGTTTCATTTGCATATACTTTCAACCTTTGTGTTGAGGATGACATCTATTATGTTTGCTCCATTGGTTATGATCATTACTGCACTGAAAAGATTCACTTATTAAAACTTTCATTACCCTTGAATCTATATTTTTGACCTCATCTCTCTCCCTCCCTCACTCTCTAGATTGGAACTTCTTTGCTGTAGGTTATTGCCTTCAACTTGTCTCCTAATAGCTCATTTGTCCAAACCTCATGTTTGAAGCTCAACCAAGGCTATCTTGTCAAAGTGGAAATGGGGGTGACTTATCTTTGAACGGTTTGAATTGAACTTCTCGAATAATCTAAAAATTTTATCTTAATATTTTTAGTTATCATTAAAATCTATCTTTAATTTATTCTTCTTCTTTTTTTTGTTTAGTCTAAATTAAAATGAATTTCTCTATTTGACGAAATTTTTGTACCCACCAAGCTTGAACAAAATAAGCTTAAAACTTTGATATCACAAAGATGTATTTGTTGATACCAAGTATCTTTGGAGTGCAACGTCTTCATTTTAAGAAATAAGTCATAAATAACATGGTGATAACACACCATAAACATATCTTTACACATATGGTAAACATGATTAATAGATATTAAAATTTTCATATATTAAATCACGTCTTCATGTAAAATTCAAACTTTCAAAACAATTGGAAGGATTACCAACCCAAAATTTCATATTGCCTCATAATTATTTTTTTGAAACTAAAGTTTTCCGGTTTCGATTGTTTACTTGTCATTTTCAAACCTTGTCTTCCTTGTTCCATGCATGACCGGGAAGTGGAAAATGAAAATCCTTCTTAATCAAATATGATTATTGAATACCGTGAAAGCAACAAATTAGCAAAGCCGTCTTACTAATTGTTGTAGAATCTATTGGTGAAACACGAAGGTAAATTGCTTATGCACCAAATAGTTCAATAATCAATATAGAACCAATCAGTGACATGTGAAAGGTAATGCCACCATTTTAATAATAAATCTATTGGTGAAATGGGAAAAGTAAAATATTTATGTTGCTCAATGGCAGAATTAATTAAATTTCTAGACGCTCATATATTACATCCAAAATAAATGTTTTATTAGTGGGTGTTGGAGTTACAATGAGGAACTAAACGAGAAAAAATTCTTTTGTATTGTTGACAATTAGTGCACTAAAATTGGAAATTCTATATATATTTTTTAAATAAGAAGAGGCAAGATTGCCATTTAGCTTAAAGTAAACAAAGGTGACGTGCCAAATACTAATGAATACTATTGACCAAAAAAGTTCTAACGAATACCAAAATAGGTTCTTCACTTTTTTAACATTTATATGGCTAAATTCCTTTATAACTAGTTATTTGCTAGTTACACGTCGAATTCTTTAGAATTATTTGTCTCTTATGATGCATGCGGACATCTAACTCGTTGCCTATGGGGTGAGTAGAGGTGATCGGGTCCAAAGTGGGTAGGGTCCAAACCTAGACCTTGTACCCTACTCTATAATAATTGGTTTCCCTTTTTTGAACCCTACACTCTAGACCCTATTTTGGACCCAACTATGTTTTTTTGATATGGGAATAGAGTCTACTCTATTTTCATTGAAACCTTTTTGCAACTATCTCTTATCCTATACAATTCTAAATTTGCAAAAAGCCAACAACGCAAAATCCTCCTAACATTATAAGACAAAATTAAAATCCTAACATTGCATAAACATTAGCAACAAATATAGATCTAATATTAGTCTCATTCCCACAAATACTACTGATATGATCTAATGCACCTACTTATGTGTATGCGATAAAGCTATTATTAAGATGACATTTTTTCTGAACTAGACTGAGAATGCTTTAATAAGTGCCACAACACTTGGTAGCACTTGTCCCACAACTATTACTATAGTTGAAGGCGGGACCATTAAAAAATAAAAAACAATGCATGACAACAGTTCTTTTTAACAATTCTTCAAAGACAATGCTCATTTAACTTAATTCACAGAGAGGTTCTTTTTTAAGAATTGTTCCAAGACAGAGACTCAAAGGCACTACACAGAAAGATAATTTTATTTTTTAAATAGGATAAAACTCAATTCCAAAACCAGCTTGATTCCAGGTGGGTCTTTGCTTGGACCTGATTCTCAGACTGATTTCAATCGGTTCCCAAAAACTAGAATCGGTTCCCAAATCGGTTTAATCGGGAACTAGTTCTTGACCCTATTTTTGAATGGTTCGGTCTGGTTCCTGAGTAAACCAAGTTCGATTGCACACTCCTAGAGGTGGGAATGGACCTTTCTTGATAAAGAGAAGCAGAATGGGTGATTGAGAGAGAAAAAGAGAATGTCAAGAAATTATTAGAAAATCAGTTCATTGATAAACAACTTAGATAATATGTTCATCTTCAATTATTTTGATATCTTCTAATTAAGAATTTTTTTATGAACAAATTGAGCTGTTCAATAAATAAGAATAATTAAAGTAATTATTCGCAGACAACTTTCTCGAGTAATGACCAGCCATAAAGTAACGTGTATATAAATTCACTTATCTAAGTATCACATTCCGTGCAATTACAATGATATTGGATCTACTAATGTTATCTTTTATTTTGCAATGAGGAAATGAACATGGAACTCATTCTATTCATCAATAATTTGACAAAATATTACATTTATACCTTAGTTTTTTGATTTGCATAGCAAAGCAATATTTATGGCATATTTTCCCCCAACATGTCAAAAAGAGGTAAAAAAGAATTATATCCGAAAAAGAAAATTAATATGGTCTTTTCTTAGCGAGCAAGAAATCCAACCACTCAAAATGGAAGGACAATTATTGCTCGCCCATTTAACATAGTCTATTACATCATGTAAAGAAGGAATAGAATTAAAACATGGGATAAGGTTTATTATATTAGTTAAAGAAGGAATAGAATTATAACTTGGGATAGGGTTTATTAATTCAGGTAAAGAAGGAATAAAATTTAAACTTAGGATAAGGTTCAGGTTATTAGTTAAAGGAATATAATTAAAACATGGGATAGGGTTTACCATGTTAGTTAAAGAAGGAATATAATCAAAACGTGGGATACGGTGTATTAAATCAGGTAAAGAGGAAAAAAAATTAAAACTTGGGAGAAGGTTTATTATATTAGTTAAAGAAGGAATATAATTAAAATATGGGATAGGGTTTATTTAATTAGGTAAAGAAGTTAAAAAATTAAAACTTGGGATAGGTTTAGTGCTGTCAAGTGGCAACTCTAGAATTCTCCCTCCACCATGCAACCGTGGACTTCATAAAAAAGACTCCGCTTTGGGCCGAGGCCCACACGGTTTTAAAATGCGTTACTCAGGGGAGAGAGATTCCAGCCTTATAAACCATCCCAGGACTCCCCCCCTAAGCGATGTGGGACAAGAGACATGTGACCCCCTCCTCCCTTGCGCACGTCTGAGGACCGAGGCGCGGACGCAGGACTCCCCCCCTAAGCGATGTGGGACAAGAGACATGTGACCCCCTCCTCCCTTGCGCACGTCTGAGGACCAAGGCGCGGACGCATCGTCATCCCTCCTCCCCGCGGACGCAGGACTCCCCCCCTAAGCGATGTGGGACAAGAGACATGTGACCCCCTCCTCCCTTGCGCACGTCTGAGGACCAAGGCGCGGACGCATCGTCATCCCTCCTCCCCACGCACCGTCGCTCAGGCCGTCACCCCCCCTTCGGGCACAGGGTCCTCGCTGTGGCCCCACACGCGATCGAGAGTCAGCTCTGATACCATTTGTAAGAACCTGTGGCTCGCTGAGTAATATTGTCCACTTTGGGCCGAGACCCGCATGGCTTTAAAACGCGTTACTCAAGGGAGAGGGATCCCAGCCTTATAAACCATCCCAGGACTCCCCCCCTAAGCAATGTGGGATAAGAGACATGTGACCCCCTCCTCCCTTGCGCACGTCCGAGAACCAAGGCGCGGACACACCACCATCCCTTCTCCCCGCACACCGTCGCTCAAGCCGTCACAATATATAAAAAAAAAAAAAACTTGTAACCCTATAACGCATTAACGTCAATTTTCAAATTCAAGCTCAGTTTTATGTCAGCAACAAGATCGGAAAAACATAAGAGATCAACTACGCGAACAGTTAACCTTCTACAATGTACGGTATGGTTTTAGAGAGAGAGACCGAGAGAGAGAGGACCGGTTATGAATTTTGAGAAAAATTAGAGGGAACACTGATAGCATTATTGATTTAAGTAATTCTTGTGAAAAATGAATGATTTGAAAACTATTTTCCTAAAAATAATCATTTATATCATTTAAATGACTATTTCTTGATATTTCCAATAATGCTTTCATTATAGAAAATAATTTATTTCTTAATATTTTCATGAACGATGGAAATATATTTTTTTTATTAAATTTTGTAAGCAATACGAGCAATAAATTTTATGAGAAATTTTTCCAAATCATTCATTTTCTAAAAAACAAATGCACACTAAAAAAAAAATTGGAGCATTTAAGAAGGAAAAATCTAAAAGGTAGGTTTAGGAGCAAGAGATTGCACACTATAGGGGCGTGCGACTGGATCAGGTTTACCTGGAAACCGGACTGGGCCACTCGAAAAATTGGTCTAGGAACCGGCTCCAAGGGAAAGCCCACCTGAGAATCGGACTAGTTTTGAAACCGATTCTTCCTTAAAAAAAAATGTTAATTTTACCTTCTTGAATATTAAGAGTTTTGCTTAGGAATGAGTATTTAACTTTGTTAATTTTTATTTGGACTTTTTTTCTAATACAATCTGCAAGAGAAGTATTCTTAATTGCGATTATCTTTTTTTGTTTATTATAGTTGTTTCAGATAGATACCTTTCGATATTGTTTAAGTACTAATACTATACTATTATGAAGCCACTGGACCATGCTAATTGGATTTGGATTTTTAGTATGAACTTTTTTTATGTATGGAGTAATTGACTAGAAATTTTGATTATCATATTCTATAACTTAGTAATTTAGGAAAATTAGGTTTTTTTTCCTCGCATGTTTATGTAAAATCCGAAGCCATATAGGACATTAGGCGTTGCTTCTTGCTTGAGGTTGTTATTCAAAAAAACAGGTTCTCGGATAGACCCTAGAACTGAACTGGAAAAACGGGGTAAATTCCAAAACAGGTTCTAGTACAAACAGGGTAAATTTCCAAAAATTAGGAACCAGTTATAACATAATCGATTAAGGTTTCAAATCTAGAACCTACCCACCCTGAAACCGATCATCCCTAGCACACCATATGGTTCACGGACCATTGCGTATAGTGGCTATCGGTATAGATAACTCCGTTCTTAGTCTTCCAACCCAAAAAAAAAAATTCATTCTTTAGTCGAATTAATTTTTATAATCTCTTTTAATCAGTTAAATACACTCACTTTTGGATACTCTTTAAATTTTGATGGTTCATATAATTTCATATGTGTAGTTTATTCCATTGTAAAATGCTCAATTAATACTATTTACGGCCCTCAACAAATTACATAACTTGGTCTCGTGGAGTGATTTGATCTTTTCCACAAGGCCAAGAGTTGAATTCACATTGTCAAAAAAACTACGAGTGGCTCATTCTCATTGATTAGCTAGGGCATACCTTGTGTAGCGAAACTTCCTAGTTACTAGAATTTTGGTGGGCTGTGATAATGAGCTTATCAATCTTAGACCTTTTAGTCGCAGGTGGTGTAAAATAGTTATGGCTCAAATTAATTATCTCGTAGAGGGTGGTGCCCCAAATCAGGCAAGTTTCCAAAGGTAACTATCAAAGCATCAACAACTATCCATTGCGACGTTACTTGACCACAACTATATAGGGGATTTAAGATTATAATATCCATCGATTTATTCAAAGATGGGATTGGCGGTGTCATTGGTTAGGTTTCTTCAAAAACAAAAAAGAACAGCAGCTAATTAAATCCTCAACAAGTTATGCCATGAATGGTGCATCCTAATTAGTAGATACCTGGTTCATTCTTATATTATTCCTTCTTTTTCTGCTGGAAATTGCTATTTACCTCAGATTGGGAAAAGTATATTCTATCATTATATTATTTCTCAAAATGAAAAGGAAAAAAGAAAACACCAAAGCTGGCTGCATCAATCTAACTAAGGCATGATAAAAATAAAAATAAAAATAAAAAGAAGTGGGTAGAGATAAAGCTTCTCCTAAACATTCCTAGCTAAAGCACTATGCCATCATTTTTGTCAAGGCTTGCCACAGAAATTTCAGAATCTGATTATATTATGACATGTCATTAGATAGAAATGTCATTATCTCCCACGTAATTACACAAATCATACAATAAATTTCCTATTCTCCATTAGGAAACAAACTGTCATGTGACATGGGACCCAAGAGAAAACTACAGTTGAGGACAATAAGCAAACAAATATTCAAAAGGGCAAGCCAATCATGCAAATTCCAAAGGTCTCCATCACTTTCAGAAACAAACTGTCAATGTGACATAGGAACTAGGATAAAACTACTGCTGGTGATTATAAGCAAACAGAAATATCCAAAAAGATCAGCAGATTATTCAAATTCCAAAGGAGTCTTTATCCTATCTGTGATTTCAGATGGACCTCATCCTCCACATCTTGTGCACCATCGCCTGGCAGTTTTGTGTGCTAGGAACTCACCAAAATGAAAACCGATATTCTTGACTCGCCTCACATCTCATTCATATTCCAATCCATCCATGGTCCAATAATCAGCCGCTTGACTCACCAAATTGCTGTAGAACGGAATAAATCATCCTCACTTATGTTGTGTATAACTATGCTAAATTGATGTCTAATCACTATAGAACGAGTGTGTATACCTATGCTAAACTGATGTTTGTTCTCTATGGAATGATTTTAAATCCATGATGAAAAACCAACGCGCGCAGAGAGAGAGAGAGAGAGAGAGATTCTTGATAAAAAGAAAATAACATGCAAAGAAGAATAACATAGCGGAAAAAAATGGCAATAACCCTAACGCTAGGACAATAACCCACGCAGCCATGGAAAAAATCAATAAGAATAACTATCTTTGCAATCATTTTTCAAAGCGGTTTCAATTTTCACCATCAACCCAATGCAAAACAATCTAAAGTGATATTATGATGCAACCTAACCTCTCGGTATTCAATGCTTAATATCAAAGAAATAAATGTGCATTTGAATTACTATTTATTAAAGGGATCATAATCCATACCTTAGTTTTAAATTTTTCAAAGATTCCGCTCATCAACTTATCCCCTGCTATTTGCCTAAATTTTTGTATCAGCTCATGCCTTGGAATCTTCCTCTCCTAAAAAATGAAGATAATGTGTTGAGTTAATTTCAAGATTGAAGGTAAACAGAAAACAAAGCTTGAAAACCAAGAACTAAATGATGACAATGTTGATGTGGCACTTACTTCAAAGTCCTTATGATACTTGGAGATCAAACTGACATGAGAGGGAGGTAAGATCTTTGAGAGTTCAGAAATCATAATCGGAAACGGTATCCAAGGGGAAGTCGATTTCAGTGACTTCTCCGGAGTTGTCAAGCACCCTATTTCATATTTATTTCCCAAATTGTCAAACAAGTTAATAGGACGAACGAAGTCAAACACACAAACATGGTCGATGCAAGAGCACAAATGAGAAGGAAAATTTTATTACCTCTCGAGCAACAAGAGACTCTAAAGCTAACGATGTACTCTAGTAATACGTGAGTATTCATGTGAGAGCTCCAAACAATGTATCTCCTAGGAGATGATAAATGGTCAACTCCTGAGTCATACTGCTCCGAACTAGGATAAGACTGTTTTGAGCCAAAACTGATAAGCTCCGATTTCCCCAATATGACCCGACAAAGCAACAGATGCCTCCAGCCATCTTCATCGATAGGAGCAGATTTAACACTGCCGAAGCATTACAATTAAACTATCTAAGGCCAATATCATCACATGTACAACATATTAACATGAGCCAAGAAACAACATGGTTGCAAAACATACTCATTCTATAGATTTAACCGATCGCAACTTAAACGGGAAATACACTAACAAGCTAAATCAACATATCTTCGTCATATGACCATTTTCCAAAGAATATCTCACAATTATTTATGCAATTTAATATTGGTGGATTTAACGTTGCCAAAACATTACAAAGAAGCTAAGGCCTATATCATCACATGCACATCATACTAATATGAGTCAAGAACAATATGCTCGAGAAATATACTCGTTGTAATAGATTTAATTGATTGATCATAGCTTGAAAGGGAAATACACTAATACGCTAAATTAACATAGTTTCATGATTTACCTTTTTCCAAAGATTATCTCTCAATTATTTAAGCAATAAAAAGAGAAAAGAAAAGGAATTCCGATACCTTTCGAGAGGACAATCGTAAGGAGCAAAATAAACACCATAACCAAACAAGCCGTCGTTCTCAAGCTTCCCACTGTGGCCAAATCCATAGGACAAGATCTTTGATACCTCTTCCTTTGATACCTCTTCCTTCGAGGTCGCGTACCATGCGTACTTCACGTTGGCAGTGTTGTCATTGCCTCTGATCTGCACTGCCTTTGAGTAAACTTGAAACGCTTGGGCCCTTCCCTTCGCAGAGACGCTAGAGTAGCGATTCCGGTGGATTCCCGCCAAGGTAACCTGCAGCCCCTGTGCAGCTAGCATGGAGATGAATTTCTCCTTGATAAGCCGGTAGTCCTTGTCTCCCTCGCCCAGTTCCTTCAACCCACAACCGATGAACAGTGACGGAGGAGTGCCGGATTGACAGGCAGAGACAGTAATCTTGCAATCGGAGATGGACAAATTCGGATCCTGATCATCCGTCGCATAGTCCTGAGCTGGACGGTTGAGATCAATCGCTGGATCGTTGAATTTACTTACGACTGCTTCAGGAGTGGCGGTGTGTACAGTTGGCGACTGATTTTGATGCGAATAGTGCGCCATCCTAGACTGAAGAGGGAACGTCCCAAAATACCGCGTTACAGAACGAAGCGATTCGCAAAAATTTTGCTACCTCTAAAACAAAAAACTACCGCCAAAAGGGTACAGATTGAAGAAAAATAATCGAAACACGGAATGAATAAAGATCCACAGATTTCAGTCCATGGGGTGACCGCAGTTGCAAAACCAAGCCTCGGGAATTGCCAACAAAAAGCGATAAACGACAGATTTCCGAGGTCTGGCCATCGAATGAAGCAAAGAAGCGGAAAACAAACAGAGCGACTGTACCCAATATGAAAAAGTTGAAATTCTAATTCTCAGCAACACGAGTACGTATCTCCAGAAGCTTATGGAGGCTTTTAGAAGATAAAATTCTGTGGGCTTCAGGAAAGATTCAGATCAAAGCAAGAAGAAGGACTCATACCCGATGTCTGGAACGAGAGAAACAGAGGTCGGTCGGCGTATGTGCCTAACGTCTGAGATTGAGCGAGTGCGTGAATGGCGAAAATGAATGAGAGTAGGGTTTGAAGTTCTTTCTGCTCGAAATAAAAGGAAGTGGCGAGTTTGAGTTTATAAGAGGAGGATTTTCAGGAAGGAAACCAAGGAAACAGCCTTCTCTCTCGTGCCTTTCACACGGCCCCCCGCACACGTATTGCATCAACGATCTTCGTTTTTGCATTTTTATGGCGGTGTCGGACGTTTACAGAGAGCTCTGGAACATTTGTTGAATTATTATTTTTTTATTATTAAAGGGAAATATGAGTACACTTGTTGAATATTTAAACAAAGAAGATTTCTCATTTTCAATTTCAAACATTGTCTTCCTTGTGTCATGCATGATCGGAAGTCGAAATTGCTTATCTTTCTTTGGTAGGTTAGATTAACAAATACCATAAAAGCACTAGTTTAAAAGTCGTGATTGTAAAAACACTAGTTCAATAATCGGTATAGAATTTATAAGTGAAACATGAAAGGTAATATACTTACGCACTTGAATGTGATAAAAATCATTTGATAATAGAATCTATTGGTGAAATGGGAAAGGTAAAATAATTATAATCGATAGCACCACGGTTATCACTCATTCGCAAAATTAATTAAGCCACAAGGAGCTCGTATATTACGTCATAAATATACATTCCATTGGTGAGGAGTCACGACAAGGATCTAAGCAAGACAACTTCATTTCGTAATGTTGACAATTTGTGTACTAAAATTTAAAAAAAAAAAAAATTGTACTTTTTTTTTTTTTTTGTTGAAATCAGGAGAGGCCAAGATTGCCATTTAGCTTAAAGTAGACAAAAGCGACATTGTCAAATTCTAATGAATACTTCAATAGGTGCATCACAATCTCTTTTTTAATTTCCATGGCTAAATTGCTATATAACTAGAAACTTTGGTTATATGGTTCATCTTCAACTGTTAAGTTCGTTCTCAACACGTTGAGCTGTTCAATGATTAACAGTAATTAAAGAATTTCGTAGAAAAATTTATTGAGGAATGACCAGCATATCATTTCTTCATAATTTACATGAGCTATAATGTCGGTACATATAAATTAATTTATGTAAAATCGATGTCCATTCAATTACAATAATATTGGATCCACTAATGCTCTTTTAAATTTGCAATGATGACAATGAATATACCGGTCCCTTGAACTCCCCCTTATTTATCGATAATTTAACATTATATTACTTTTATTCCTTTGCGTTTCGATTTGCATAGCAAAGCGACATTTATGGCATCTTTTTCTTTTCCCCAAGATGTCAAAAAGAGGTAAAAAATAAAAAGGATTTATGTCCGAAAAGATAATAAAAAATATGTTCTTTTATGGGCGAGAAAGAAAATCAAACAACTTAAAATGGAAGGTCAATTATAAACACTTCCATTTAAGATAGGTTTATTACATCAACTAAAGAAGGAATATAATTAAAACATGGGATAAGGTTTATCATATTAGTTAAAGAAGGAATAGAATTAAAACACAGGATAGGGTTTATACATTAGGTAAAGAAGAGAGTTACGTCATGCTTAATTAGATGATAAAATCAGGATAAAGATTTATAATGTTAATTTTTTTATTCAGCTTTAGCCCTTTTCATAAAAATTAAAAAAAAAAAAGTAAAACATTGTATAGGTTTAGCGCTGTCAAGCTGCGGCTCTAGAAATTCCTATCACCACACACGTGTGGACTTTGTAAGAACGAACCTCATTTTATATTATAAAAAAAAAAAAAACCGTAAAACTGTAACTCACTTTCTCAATTCAAACAAAAATAAAAATATCTTAAGCCTCGAATTCCCTCTCGAAAAATCAACTTTGCTAAAAGTTATTTTCAATTTTCAACTTTTTATTGTACTTTGAAAATAATATGGGAGTCACTCTTCAACGTATAATATAGGAAAATCATGTAATACATATATGAAAAAAGTCTCACGTACGACTCTATCTTCCAAATTTAAGTTTCA